>JACVBY030000657.1:0-1200000 GCA_017589505.3 Metroxylon sagu
AGATTTAGTTATTTTTGTCAAAATTTTATATAAATTATTCCTTAAAGATAATATTGAATTTTAGCCTGATTGCTATATTTACACTTGAATGATTATAATATATTTTCTTAATATTGATTTATGATTTTGCATTGAATTTAATATCTGAATTAAGATTAGGGCTTGTAATATATGTACATATGTTACATACATATTAATAAAACAACCAATACTAAAAACCTCCTTCACTTATCATGGTATTCATTAATCTAGTTTGTTTTCATTTTGTGCTTGATTTCTAATATTAATTTGTAACAATCGAATTGAATCGCACTCTCATACTAAATTAGTTGTCCTTTTTAATTATAATATGAAGTATGTCCCCATATTCATTTTCTTTTTCTAGCCTTCTCTCATTTACTAAATAACCATTCATTTAAAGAAATCATGCAAGAAAAGATATTCAATTTGATATTATTAAAATTACTTAATAGAGTCTAGGTCTATCAAAAAATTTCAAGTTGTATGAAAGCCCGCTTGTTCCTATCCAATTTCATACTCAAATCATGATTTTGAACTTAGAACCATCATAAAATAAGAATCAAATAATGAGCGCATGATAGGTGCTAGTGAATCATTAAAACTTTAAATTCGTAGTCGTGGTACGTACTGATTGAAACAAACCATTTAGTGGTACGTAGTCGCAAGCTTTAATTAAACTAAGTACGGAGGGACAACAGTCATAATCGCTAGCAAATCTAAATGATGAAATATTAATGTTTAAATATAATCAAGAAAAAAAAAAAAGAGAGGAGACGTAGTTATTGAGATTGAAAATAAAGAATTAGTTTAAATGATAATTCATTCAATAAATTGAGAAAGATATTTAGAATAAAGAAGGAGGTTTATATGATTCATGTTTTTAGGTTGAGCTAGATTAGGTTTGGATCAAGTTAAATCTATTTTTTAATGGACTCAAACTAGATTTAAATGATATATCAGCGTAGGTCAGATTAAAAAATACAAGACTTAATCCAAACATAATATTTAAACATGTCATAGTCTTTACACACAACTCGATCCATTTGAATTGAATCAGATCAATTTAAATTATATAAAGATTGGATTGGATCTCGAACCAACTCGATCGATTTGCAGTCTTCTTTGAACAATACATAAATTAGCAAATTGTCACTAATTAAGCAATGTTTAAGACCTCAACAGTATTACCTTCCAACATTAATAAAATCCAGCTAATAATACACATCACATGCAATCTTTCTTTTTATTTTCACATCATTTTTTTTTTAAATTTTTTTTACTGATGCACCTAATTTATGGCAAATGAACAAAAGTGGTTTGAAGTAAAATCAAATACCTTATAAAATCTTATTAAATATCTTTCTCCCTCTACTAATGTGTTGAATCTCCACCCAATTTCTTATATATATATATATATATATATATATATATATGAAAACTTCATTCAATTTTCGTCCATTCGCTCAAAGAAACCAGACAAGTTTCTCACAGCCTCCTCGGCGACTCACGATGGAGCCGCCAATTAGCTAACGCTCCTAAAAAAACGCCAACCCTCAAGCTTATTCTTCTCTGTCCGCATTGGCGTTAGTTTTAGCATCCTCCTCTCTAAGTTTAGAATGAAAGACAGCGAGAGAACTAAATCATTCCATCGCGGACCGATATCCTCGGAGAATCCCATCATTCCTGATCCCCGGTGATAACTTTGCTAACAATACGAGGAAGTTGGCCTGTCACGCTTTAATTATAGTTTGTGTCGTCGGAGAGAAGGAGCGGTGGGCATTGCAGCCGGGAGTAACGGACGCCACCTTCTTTATTATTATTATTATTATTATTAGCCCCTCCCCCTCCTCCTCCGCCTCCCACGGCCCCCCTTAAATCCTTCTCGCCGGCCAAACCGAGACCACCCATAAGGAAAACTCTTCTATTTCCTTCTTTCTAGTCCTCACCCTCTCTTCCTGCAGCCGACGTCAACGCGCGGAGACGCCGCCCCACGCTCCCGTGATCGGAGGAGCGCTGCGGGCCAGCCGTTCAACTGCTAAAAAGCAAGAGAGAGGAAGAAGAAAGCCATGAAGAACAACGGCGCTGGGGAGCACGAGATCATCTCGTCGTCGTCGGACAGCGAGGTGGAGGATAGGGAGGTGGTGGTGACAGAGAAGCCCCCGCCGACGTGGGGCACGGCGAGGAGCAGCAGCATCGGCGGCGGCCGGAAGAGGCTGCTGACGAAGCAGCTGTCGATGCGGGAGACGACGAGGGAGGTCAAGTGGGAGAAGCGACGCCGGCAGATCCTCCATCGCAGGAAGATGATGGAAGGGGAAGGGGACGAGGAGGCGTCGCCCGTCAACTGCGGCGGCGGAAGGCTAAGCGCCAGGGTCAGGAGCCTGACCGACGAGGACTGGGACGAGCTCATGGGCTCCATCGAGCTCGGCTTTGGGTTCAACGAAGAAGATGGAGGTCATCATCTCTGCGACACGCTGCCGGCTCTCGACCTTTACTTCGCCGTCAACCGCCAGCTTTCAGACCCCAAGCTCCAGTTCCCTCCCAGCCCGGCGTCGACTCCCACCGCCACCTCCTCGGAGTCCACGCTCTGCGGCAGCCCGGACCCGAGCAGCCCCCTCGAGCACCACCACCATTCTCACTCCTCTTCCAGCGAGTCTTGGAAGATCTGCAACCCCGGTACCAATATGAACTCTTCCCCATGTATCGAGGTTTAGTAGGCAAAACGGTGGAAGAAAGGGTTATTGATGCTGTTGTTTTGGTGCAATGGAACAGGGGACAATCCTCAGCATGTGAAGACGAGGCTGAGGCACTGGGCGCAGGCCGTGGCTTGCTCCGTGAGGCAATGTTACTGAGCTTCCGAACAGAGACGACTCGCTGGTTTTCCTTGAGAAGGGGGAGGAAGAGGAGGAGAAAGGAGAGGCAGGGCCGTTTTGTTTTGATCTCATAATACGAACCATCCATTGTATAAAGCCTGACTACTTCTCCATCAACCACTTCCACTTGGTCTCAACTCTCTGGTCTCACCTACATTTACTTCGCGTTCTCTTCTTCTTTCTTCTACCTGTTTGTGCTCCTCTTCTTGTTCTTGTTCTTGTTCTTTTCCTTTAGTATCAGCAACGATGCAACATTGCAGCAGGAGAACGATGATTTTTTGTGGCTTGGGAAATGGCTGGCCGCCCACTAGGCCACTGTCACCGCACCCAGGAGGGGGGAGAGAGAGAGAGAGAGAGAGAGAGAGAGAGAGAGGCGGCGTGGGAGGAGGTGGTGGTGCTGGCTCTGTCAAGCGCTCAAACGGTCCGTTGCTGAGGTCCAGCAGCAAGGGTGCGAGAGGACGGGTGCTAAGATCAAAGTAACAATTTTGTTTTGATTTGATGGGGCGGGGGACTTCTTTCTTCTTCTAATGTCACTGAACTCATTTCTTAGAATTAACTCAGTTTACATTCTTAATCTTATATGATACTGTTTCCATGTAGTTTGGCAAGAATTGATTCTTCCTACCTTCTTGATCTTAAACATCACTGTTTGCTCTTTATTCTGGCAATCATTTGCACAAATTATGTCATTGGTTTTGCACTTTTGTTTGTTTATTTAGATACTTGTTGCTGTTATCCAAATCATTTGATGATTCATGTTGGGTAGTTGTGTTCATGGATCTTGATGTATAAACAATTTAGCAAGCATGTTGGGTTGGGTTTAATAGTCTGCATGAAAAGGAGCTTTCTCCATGCTAGAATGCCTCTAGAGTGGCAAGAGGAAAGGTGCCTCAGATGCATGCCTTGGGCTTCTTATTCTATCACAAGCATCAAACTATGGAACACTCTTATTAACTGAACTATTCACATGCAGCACCATCAAAGAGATTAAAGACATGGAAAATATAGATTAAAATTGTTAAGTTTCCTCCCCTTGGTGCTTGCAACAAGAAATGTCTCTGTTTCTGACCGAGAAGGTGGTGTTACAGTAGCATTTCACACACAAAAATTTGGCCAATTTGGCCAAAACAATGATGAAACTCAGGGCATGCAATTCATTGAAACAGAGTGAAAGGGGGAAAAACAATCATCTCTCTTTTTCCAATGCAAGAGTTACAATGAGGTTTTTTGCCCTATATATTTTATTAACCTCTTTATTTGATGCAAAGGCTCCATAAATTAAATCATTTGGCAACATATACCCAGTGTCAAGTACAAATGTATATAAGGAACAAAAAGCTACAGTGTCAATCACTTGTGAATAAACTCTTCCAACATAGTATGCTTACCCTTGAATCTCAGCTGATTATTCTTGTCTGCATTGGAATATACTCTTCAAACATAGTATGCTTACCCTAGAATCTCAGCTGATTATTCTTTTCTGCATTGGAATATCACATAGCTAAACACCTAAGAACTCGAAGCTTTTTTTACAAGGTGGGGAATTCTCATCAACTGCACCAGTGTTACATATTGCTCCTCCCAGCTTCCAGCATTCATTCTTACATGTGTCAGTATGACAGTGTCCATTCTTCAGAACCCACATTCAAAGGATCAGTATATACCTTTAGTGGATAAGAGTATCCTCGCCATTTTAATATGTTAGTTTTGGGCCATTTCAAGATTAGCTCAAACAAACCCCCCTTTGGAAGAGCTAAAGGAGCTTCTGTTGTCAGGCATGAAAAGGTACCGAAACCTTGAATCAAATGGGATTAGGCTAAAACTCTGAATACCATGGAGTCTCTGCTTCCATGTGGAATCCTGAACAATAGTGACTTGGTCGGGGTTAAGGTAGCAACATATCCAGTCTACCAGCAGAGAATCCTCTACAACACCCTTTGTAAAATGATACAACAACTTTGGCACTAGCAGTTTTCCTCTACCACTTAAGCATATTGATGCTTGGATGTAGTCCCTCATTGAGTCTTGAAGCTCATTATGAACATTGTCAGCTGTGAAAATTCTCACCTACGTTAAAATAGTTCGAGATCATTCATTTAGGTTTGAAAAGGGAAAATCAGAACCTAATCGAACATGCTGACTAGCTCGGGCTTTATGAGTACCACAAGCTTTTTAAACACATATCGATTTAGAAAGATAATACCAATAGTGCAAACCATTTTAGCAAGAATCTGTTATTATATACAAAAGAATTAAAATCATTTTAGAGATCATCCTAATCCCAGAATTTTGTGTAAAAAATGGTATCAAAATAAGTCATCAAAAAATCTTTTGATTGGAAAACCTACAAAATAAACTCACTAAACATAGCCCTCATCCTCATCTGATGTCCTACGGGGCTAAAGGTTCAATCACAGAAGCATGGAGTATGAAGTCAAATATCTCTATATTCCAAGTATCGTTTCCTTAAATCCCATGCATAGTTAGAAATTCAAAGCAAATATTGACAACAAAAAAGTATTAATCCCCAACAAGAACAAAAGCACATCATCATTATATGGAGATATTAAGTTATCCTAGTAAGGAAACAGACAAGTTAAAAAGTCAATCAGCTTACTGCAGGTGAAGAATACATCCCACAACTAAGAGCGAATGCTGCGAGAGGCTCAGGGTTGTCAATGGAATATTTTCTATGCTCCTCAGAAATTTTGAAGTTATTTAGAGCCAAAATCAAAGCCTGAAAAAGATGTGCATGAGGGCTATATAGTGGAAAGGAATAAGACCTAACAATTAAAAGACAGAACTGCATACTACCTGTGGATGATACGCTGGAGGTTTCATCTTTAGAATGACAAATTCTATGTCAGCTGCACTAAATGACCGGCCGCCTACTGTGTAAGATACCTGCAGCCATCATGCCATTGCATCAATATATTTTGCAAACTAGATTGGAAAGAGAATGGAAAGTCATGAAGTCAAACCTTCTGCATTAGAGAAAAAAGCTTGATGTCACTTCTAGGAACTCCATATGCTAAATATGCCTGACAGATTTTGAACAACATGAGTTTTTACACGTCCATGAAAACAATTAATGAAGAAATAGGATCAAGACCATTCAACAATGTCACTAAAAACAGATGAAGGTGGCATAGACTTGCTCCAACCAGCCATAAATGATATAAAAGTGCATGGCATGCATGTAGTTTTGCCCAAAAAAAATAAGAAGATGCAACTTCTAGTGTTGAATAGAGCCACCACATGCAGGTGTAACATCATTCTGGCATCAATCAAATGCAGACAAGATTTACAGATTTATGACAAGGAAGAGCCAAATTGCTCAACAAGTAACCACTTAGGCATAATCAAAGATGAGTTAGTTTCAAAGAGGTTTCATAAAATTGTACAAAGTTCTATTTCAATTCAAAAGGTGAGAATTTTTCCATTCCTGATTGCTTGCATTAGAGTGGCCATTCTCCTGTGCATTACATTTCTTTTGGTTTACACATATAGTCATAGATGCCAAAGCATAGAGCATTTTCATTTCACTGGTGGTTAGTGCACTTGTGGGTACATATATCTGTTCCTCATAACAGGTTTAATGAGCAGAGAACATCCATTGCATCTACAGTATTTCTGAAAATCTGTGTGAACAAATATCCAGCACCTAGAATCAATTTCATCTGAATAAATTATCATGTAAACAATAAACAGAAGAAAAAAAAGTCTTGTCAGAGGGATGGAAAAATTGAAGAGAGGGAAAAACATTCATGAAAAAAGACTGCAATGACAAAGTATAGAAATCATCAACCAAGTTCTAAACGAGCAACTTCACCTATATGTTCAGCTATATTTCTGGCTTGATCTTTCTTCTAGGACTCTCTTCACTTTTTTTTCTTCATATTTTGTCTTATTTTTAATAAAGTGAATCTCATGCAAATTATGTTCACTAACATAGCTGCACCAAAGAATAGGTATACATGAATTCTGGTGCAAAAGTAACAATATTCTAACCTTTGTTGCAGGCTGCACCAATAAGCTTTGCATGACTTAGATGAAACCAAATGCAGTTTTTACTTCTTACAAAACCAAAAGCTTGTAAAATAGACAAATCTTATTCTTTTGGGTAGGTGCCACTTCCTTCCACAGTCATATTCTGTTCCAGGCAGAAGTTTCAGCTCGAAAAATGAAAACATGTACAGCATCTCAGAAAGATGTGCTCAAAGACAGAACTGTATTGAAACAAAAATTTTGAATGTCAAATAAACATGCCAGACATGTTTAATCTGTCCTCCAAATTTTTGAAAGCAGATTTCCTTTAAGGATTTCATACAAATTTTAACCAGCAAATTATCAAGCAAGACGACATATTCTTTATATTTGGTTGTTTGTTGAAATGATTCATATATCAAATTCTGTGCCGGTATCAATATTTATGCTGTTGGGTTGCACTCTCATGTATCATATCAAGGGCATACTGAGACCCATACTGTATGAGTACCATACTAGATTAATATGGTGTGCCTCGTACTGGCCAATATAGATCGTTATGTAACCTTTCTTTTGCATGTCTAAATTCACAAGATGTTTCTTCTTTATCGTAATGACCACTTTCACCCGTTAACTTTATAACTGACAAAAGTGGAAGAGACATATTGCCGGTATTAAACATACATGCATTATCAAGGCATTATACAGATTGATCCAAAATGCCAGCCTCTCATTGTGACTCATATGAGCTGGGTTCACTTTTGCCAATTGCTCCACAAGAAATCTGCAAGGAGAATAGACAGAAGAAAAAAAGGATGTAAGCATTCAGAAGCTCTCAAAGTTAAACATCTTATTGCAAGCATGCTTTTCATGAACTATCCTAGTTAATTTATGATCAACTGTTAAGCCAGTTACCTAAAAAAGTTTAAGATCAGCATCAATTCCATTGACCCAAAAAATTGCACATACCCAAAAAGATAGTTAATATCTGCCTCCAAAATAAATGATGATCTAACAACACTGGCAGACAATGTGAGATTGCATGGCATGCAAAGATATACAAAGGCAATATTATTGTGGAAGTTCAAAATGAGCCATCTCAACAAAATAATCAAGATATTTTTATTCAAGACAAATCAAACAGAGGTAGGTCCTGAGTGGAAAAAAAACTGCTAGCAATTACAAAGAATTAGATTTGAAAGTCAGATCTTTATTCAAAATAAAATTGTTTACTTAAAACTTTCTTGCATAACTCCCAAAAATATTATTTTTTCTAAAATAAATTACATACTACTAATATCAACTTTTTTCGAGGGTAGGTTGCTAATCTTAACTTTCCTCATGATTCTTGTATCTTCTAGAAAAAAACACTTTCTAAATTAAATATGCATATGCCTCGTGAGCTAATAAAGAATAATTTATGAATCTTCCTAATTGGTGGAGACTATGGTGGTGTACTAATACATACCATCCCATACCAAACATATCGTATTATACTAGCACAAAACCAAGACTTGATATGAAGAATGTACCGGGTCTAGTATCAAGATTGTGAACCTTGGTATGGACTCTCTCTGTATATTATGTCTTATTATGTCTTTATATTATTTTTTTCTCTTATATTACACATACTTTTACAACCAAATAATGAACTTCTCCTCACCTTATCTCACCTTAGGTACCACGAATTTTGTTCTATTAACACTGAAAGCTTAATAGTTAACTACAATTTCAATTCAAAATTTAAAAAGAAATTTTGATAAAGGAAAATAACATCTCCATGCTTTTACCAGCCTGCAGAAAGTATACAAGCAAAATTATGAACAGGTGTTTAGACAACTAAATGATCACGCTTTCACATTTATAGAAGTGAAGTGTTTAGTCATTAGTCCAGCAAATTGTTAGAGATTAGGTTTAAGTCATGAACCATTTGCCGGGTTTCATAAAGCATTAATGTGTTGCTTTTTGCAGGCAATATGAGGGGATCCAAGATTGTGGGAAGAAGGGTAGCATGTTGGAGAAAATGTTGAACATCACCACCTACAACCAACCTAGACCAGTTGAGTGGGGAGCCTTCTCACCCCTCTGTTTTCTCCTCACTCCTCTTTTCTGTACATCTTGAATTATCTTCCTTCATTGTCATTGTGGCACAAGTTATGTTTTTCAATTATTTTCATATACAAGCTGTTAAGATATTTCCTCAGGTAAAGCTCTTTCTTTTAACTCAGATGCTTAATGACCCAACTTGCCATTTATACTGTTTTTGTCTAAAAAGGTTGGCTAAATAAAGATTTCTGGGATACCACAACATAAATTAGGTTACAACTCTATTAACATCTTTTTTTTAATCTCTGCAGGGGGGAGCTTAAATTTGTAGGATATAAATACAGTAAGAAAGAATGTATGATACACAACTGCAATGGGAATTTTGATATCCAAAATCTATGCAGTTTTAAGTGGGCTAATTAGAGATTCAATTCAGCAAGCACCATATGACCATAACATAGCAGTGGACCTCAAGAAACTTTCCTCATACAATTAGAAAACCAGTTGTGTCTTAAGACAGGATATTGGGTATTATGGAGTTAGCATACATAGATGAAGACATTATGAACAGGAAGAGGCTTTAGAGGAAACAGGAACAAGAAACAAGCACATCAAAGGTTTGAAAAACCACAGCATTGAATTACATTGGTCAAAAAATAATTTGGAATTTGTTATTTACGTGCAATACAAGCCAGAATTGCTCTTCAAAGGCCATCTTATTCAAAATCATGTGCTTCTATTTATCAGGAGGCTCATATGGGTCAAGCAGTCTTATAGGTGATGTGAAAACCAGTTGACCTCAATTTCAGTATTTTTTTTTTTTTTTAAAGAAAAATATGTAAAGAAATTTCCACCAGCATGCACTCACAAAAAAACAATCAAAAAAATAAGGCTCTTTCCATGAAAGGTCTTTCAGAGCCTTTTTGCTGGAAACTCATCAATGGATATGTCATCACCCTACAACATAAGTCCAGGTAAAACCAATCATGAAGTACATATTGAAGGAATTGGGTATGCCATTAGAGTCCTTGTCAAGAAAAGTAGCAGGAATTTATATCAATTTTCACTAGAATTAAAATGTCTAACCTGAACTGTTTTAGAGCCTCAGCAGCGTATTCTAGCTGTCTCTTTTCAAATGACATCCATGACACTTCAACTGTGGAGCTGTAGCTTCCAATATTTCTCCAATGCACCTTCCCATTAACTATATAAGGATCAAATGTGTTTTCTTGATCCATCACCTCATCATTGTGCTGTAACTCAGTTGAAGGACTTTGTAACAATGAGGGGATTAAGGATGAATCCAAGAAAGATGACGGCGAAGAATGGGATAGGTGCACAACTGGTGAGGAAGGAGAAGGTAAACACTCTGAAGAAGACAAACATGAATCGATGCTTGATGATTCAGATAGAGAAAGAAAAATATTTCTCATGCATTGCACCATTTCTTCCGAAAGCTGATTCGGGTTCTGCAAATGGGTCTTCTTTACAGTTTTCTTCGTCGCATCAGACTGTTGAAGAGAACCATATTTTCCTTTCATTTCTTCACTCCCACTGCATGATGTTGTTATCTGTACAAGTAAAATGAGTTGAATATTAGTCTGCATATTACTTTTCTGTTTTTTGTGAATGGAAGTGAACATATTAGAATTGTGTTGACTAGAATTATTGCAATATTACACGAAAAAAAAAAAAAAAAAACCTGAATGTACTTCACAAAGTTTCAGTCACCACCAGTATGAGACAAAACAACTATGTCTTAGGGCTAAACAGCTGAAGAAAATATAAAAGAAGCAGACCTCTTGCCCAGGGTATTTCTCTGACATGCTGTTAAGTGGAGTAAACTGTTGATCTCCAAAGCCAGCAAACAAATCTTGTTGTGAACACTGAGATATCTGATTCCTATGAAACTGAGAAACTCTCGAGGAAGCAATGTGCTGAGCAAGACACCAATTAACCATCAACAATCAGATCGAGACATATCCGAATGGCATCCATAGAAGTGATGCAAAGCAAGAAAGTCTGAAAGAGTATCATATACCTCATCCCATGTATAACCAGAAACTGAACATGGTTGTTCCAGTGATGGTGATGGTAAACATCCTAGATGTGTTTCAGCAAGGCGCCTCTCAATCCTCTCACAATAAAGATGAATACGTAAGGCAAGCAACTCCTCTTCAAGTTTTGAAACTGTGACCTCTAGTGCAGCAATGTCAGCTAGAAGCTCCTGAACCTAAATATATTCTTAACCATAAATGCTTATTCTCTAAAATTAAATGAAAAAAATCGATGCCAGAGAAACACAAAAAGTAGGACCAACTATATAAAACATTACCTGATCTGGAAGCTTGGCAGGAGAGTTCAATAAAGGGGCAGCATTGTGTGCTACAGCATTTGCCAACGCGGCATGCAGATCAATCTCTTCTTGAAGCTGGTTCTCCAATTTTTGAACCTGCAGATCGATGTTAGTGACAGTTTATTCCTTTAGTCCTTTATAAAAAGGAGAACACAATACAGAGACAGAATGATGCAACTCAAGTAAAAGGTGAAGGACTTATATAAATAATTTAGAACCGAAATAAGATAATGTTCTCCCACGAACCAGAAAACATGCTTGACCCTTAACCATCTGCACTTTGGATCTTAAGCTAACCACTACAATGAATTAATTGATATAACTGTATCGGTATAGTTATTACAGGAAAGACAGCATGGAACCCCAATCTCAACAATTTAGAGCCGAATCATGAACTGATATTTGTAAGACATTAATTCATTTACAACGGCACATACATATTGATACAAGCAGCTGCAGCTTTAAGGTAACTGACCATTTGTTATCATTAAAATAACGTAAATAGTCACATAAGCAAAATCCATTATCCTGAAAACATGCTCATAAAATAGATTATATATTAGACCAAATGACAATTGAAACTCATCAAGAGTGACTACAATTCAAATATAGCCCTTTAAATTTTGCTTAGCTTCCAGTTTGCTGGTCAAAACAGGCAAGAAAAGACCTCTTAACAGATGCAGGAACCATTCGGTGAATGCATGTGTGAAACATGATACTCTTATGCTAATAAGCATTGATGGATCTGGATAATTGGAAATGACAGGGAAAGTTCAGCATCCTCTTCATCACTAGATGTATTTTGATTCCTGAGTTGTCCTTAAGATAATCTTTTACCCCAGTTATTCAGTGCATGCAAAAATTTCAAAGTGAAAAATCCTTAGGCTTTTGTTTCAGTTTGTGCAATGATGTGGGACTAAATATATGCCGACATATGTCCTCACAATTTGCCACCGAAAATTGATGAATTCAAAAATAGACCAAAACTGACTTGTCCAAAATAACGAAATCAAAAGCTAAAATGTTATATTCTAATTCAACTGATTACTTCACGGGTACATTCACTAGAATAATTTGCAACTGGCTCTGTCTTCTTTACTTGTTGGAAATGATTTATTAAAAAAATGAATAACTTGATTTTGATTCCACCATAGAATCAAACTAAATCTAAGCCTTAAGGTTTCACACAGAAAATAAGAGCTTGATCTCATATTAAATTAATCCTTATGGACCGAAATCAAATCTCAATTGCCCTACACATCTAATACCAATTTATCTAGTGTTGCATTGATCAACTTCACAGCAGCCCTGCCATAATATCAAAAGAAATACCTACTCAACCATACCAGGCAAAGACATCAATAAATTATCCACCCCTTCCCCACTTGATAATTTAAAATAAAGACAGTATCATTCAGATGAATATAAGAAGATTTTCTACTAATAGGAATGGAAAATGAAGGGCAGCACACTTACTTCTTGCTCAAGCTGAGCTCTGTAGCAGCACATCTTCCCACCCCTCTTGGCTTCCCTTCCACTGTCATTGCTCTTATCATCCTGACAAAAATCAACACATCAAACATATGAATAACCAAAGAAAAGAAGAGATCAGTCTCCCACTCACACATCAAGTCAATCAATAGGTATATTATTTATATGAGGAATTAGATTTGCAAAGATAATGATCCATATCAGTAAATAGAATCAAAATTACGATGGAAGCAACTATGGGTCTAGAATTTTGTTCTCTAACAGTCAAAACAAGCCAAATAGCATGCAATTATCCAAGTAAAAAAGAGCAGAGGAAAACATATCTGTAGATTAGATCCCAAGAGTTGATCCAAATTTCTTATAAATTTGGAGAAAAGAAATGGATAAACACCAACCTCTAGACCAGAGCAGCTAGCGGCCGACGACGGATATTGGAAGGCGCGGGATCCACCGCCAGTTCTCCCGCCACCTCTGTGCGTCACTCTCTGAATGGAACTCCCCCTGTGGTGGTGCCCGCAAGAAACAACAAAGAATTCAGAACGACGCCAAGGAGAATTCCAAGTAGGACAGAGGAACGAGCACAAGATACAGAAGAAAAGAGATCCGAGGGGGAAACTGCCGGGCTTACAGATTCACGGGGAGGATGACGCCATGAGAAGCATGCATTCCACGCCCCAGCGCCTCCGCTTTCAGGCACAGCATCTCTCTGCTTCACACTTCCTTTTTCTCGCTAGACTTCTACACCGTAAGCCAACATGCAACTGTAGTGATTACAAAATAAGCTTCGTCTTGTTCCAAAAAATACTACGTGTGGACTTGAGTCCAAGGAAGACGGCCGCCGTACGTGAAAATTAGTGGGTGGTGCTGAGAGGACAAAGTGTGGGAGGAGGAGGAGGAGGAGGTGGTGGTGGTGGTGGTGGTGGTGGTGGTGGTGGTGGTGGTGGGGGCCGAAGGAGGCTAATAGAACTACATAATCTATGCATGTGAGTCTATCTTTCTCGTGGCTTTCGGGTCTCTAGAAAGGCAAAGGCTGCCTTTACTCCCACTTTTTATAAAGCTGCGCCATTGTCTCCGACTGGCCCAAATTCAGCGGAGAGTCTCAAATCATTTTTTTTTTTTTTTAATTCAAGCATCATTTCAATCTTCATGTAAGCATCAAAAGGTGATGGCAGAAAAAAAAGGTGATAGCGATTGAGAGGAAGAAGGGGAAGCAGAAGAAGAAGAAGAAGAAGAACTTTTAAGCACATGGATTAAAAAAAAAAAAAAAAGCAGCTAAGGACTAATTTTGAAAAACATAACAGACAGCTAGAGGCGCTTGAATGATGTCAAACTATCATTTAAAAAAAAAAACTTAAAAATGTATTTTTACTCTTCAAATTTTCGCTTAAAATTATTTTTGATAAATTTTGATTACTACAATTTAGGCATTCATATTTTAAAATTTTTATATTATTATTATTTTATTATATAAAATTTGATAAAATTAATTAAATAACTGACACAACATTTTATCAATCAAATTATGTATTCACGTTACGATGACACGTGAGATACTTCGTTAATTATAATGAACTTCATCTAATGAAATGTTAGGAATGTAATATTCTTAAAATATAAGGGGTTAAAATATCATGACCAAAAATTTAAGGATTAAAATGAATTTTGAGTTAGAGTTTGAAAATGAAAAAATATATTTTTACGAAAAAAATTACATCTTTTATGATTCAATCAAACAAAGGATAAATAAGATATAGTTAGAGATCAATAATACCTATAATACCGAAAGCTGAGGTTATTCCCATTTTTTATGATAAAAAAATCTTAAGAAAAAAGATATTTTTTTAATGTTTTATTACAACAATATATAAAGTACTAATCAGCCATGCTGCAGTAGAATAAAGAAAAGATAACTTATTTAATAAGAAAAATAAATTTATTCCATATAATCTCGCTTCATCTTGAACTTTATTATGTATGTATAACTTTTGTTTATCCTAAAAACTGCTTATTAGCTTTCAACCTCAGCCTTGGATCTCTTATAATTTTTTTTCGATGAAAATAAACTTTTGATCCTCAAACTTTCACTTAAAATTTATTTTGATTCTTAAATTTTCACTTGTTATAATTTTATTCCTTATATTTTCAGAATGTTGCATTCTTGATATCTTGTTATATGAAATTAATTAAAATTAACAAAATAATTCTATTCTACCCTACTTTGAGTAAGAGCTTGAGGGCTAAAGAGGCATTCTTTTTGTTTAATAGGCATAGTGAGCTTGTTATCAGCTGGGCAAAGGACTGCTATAGGTTATATCCTCATCTTGGCCCCCCCTTGATGGAGGGAAGAACACATGCAACCGTTCACTTTTTGATGTGTTCAACTTTGTATTGGAAAAGGAAGAAGAGTGAAAGGGATTTCTTTGGAACTTGGTGGCACTTGGCCTCACTAGCTAATCTAAGATGGCAAAGAAAGAGAATAGGTTCAATTTGTTAGTGTTTTCTGGTTGTCATTTGAAAGGTGTATGTATATGGATCCTGATGAAGTGGTGATGATGCAAGGAGACTGTGTGTCAGAACTTCTATGATCCCAACTTGGCCAACCTACATGTTGCAAGGGCCCCTATCTTAAATACCCCCACATACCTAATGCTCACTAGCTCTTGATTGGCCAGTATAATGACAGCCTAGTTGGTTTTATTTATTGATCATGTGCATAGATGATTGAATCCATAAGTGTGAACTGGTTATTGTAATTTTCAATGATCTATATCCATTGATGAGCCATGACATAGATCCAATACTCCATAAGAATTAGTTAATTAAAGTATGAGCATGCTATGAAGCAACTTTTCTACTCCTCTTGTTACCTTGGCATTAGACATATCCTAACTAAATTCTAAAATGCTTGACACCTTAATAAGCATTGGTGTATAAGGTGGTGAGGTATGACAAATTCTTTCTACTTTGCCTAACAAACGTAGATAAGATGCTTGCAACTTTTTTGGAGACTAGATGTCCATTGGACATCCATCCATCTCTCACTTTTTGGAGATATTTTCATAGGATTATTATTTTTTCTAAATCCAAAGTCTGATAATTTTTTGAGTGAAAATTGGTGAAGTAACTCTTCCCCCGAATTTATTGAATCAAGAAGAAAATATTTACAGATTTATAAAAGAATGCCATAGAATTTACAACAGGGAATGTATCAAGAGTAGAAACAGAGGAGTTAAGGGTGTTGGAGATGATATGGTGGCTGCTTTTTTATTTTCTCCAAAGTTGAAATGTATGCAGGATTTTATAAAGAACTAAGGTGGTTGAAGAGATTTTCCTTAGAGATATCCTTGAATTCCACTCAGACCAAATATTTCAGTACAATGCCATTGCCAGTTTGCCCCAAGCTTTTCTTATTGAAGAGTTTTTATCTTCTTTCATCTCTAATTGACCAAAGATCTTGGAGATTGGCAGGCCAAGGGAAACTGTACTTTTACCAGGCCAACCCAGAGACTTGGGTGACTCCAAATTACAAAGGAGCACAAAACTGCTCACAAATGCAGGCAACTACCATTGCAGACTTCTTCCTTAAATAAATAAATAATAATAATAATAATAATAATAATAATAATAACCATTGCAGACTTGTGGCAGCACACATTTGGCTGGGTTAATGAGGGGAATTGTGACAGAATAAAAATGTGAGGGTTTATGCTCTGTACACATCAAGAAAGTTATAATTGCATGTTGAATTGGTCCATGCTGGGTATTACTGAAATTCTTTTGTAGCAAGCAACAAAATGAAGTCATAAATTGATCAAATTCTAGAATCTACAAGCTTATATAATAGGATATGAAATGCTAATAATGATTGATATATTTGTAACTATTGGGGACAGTTTTCTCAAAATACTTCTAACCTCCAAATCCTAACAATTGTGAGATCTAAATTAAACCTAGATCTCTTGTACACCATTTAGAGATATTATTAACTTGGTAAGTTGGTACGAGTGTAATGAGAAGTGAATTTTCAATATATTATGTGTTTAAGGGATAGAGATAGATTTTTATATGTTAAATTGATTGGGGATGATGGGCATACTGCTCCATAACGCCACCAAACCTGATAAAAGATTTGATACATATCAAAGAAAAAAGAAATAAAAATAAAAAAAATAATTGAAAAAAATAATTAAAAAAAATTAAAATTTTTGCATCTTATTAAAAATATAACTCAAAATCAAACAAGATGGAAACGTATAAATTTTTGATTTTAATAAATCTAACCGAGAGAATTTCTCTCTCTTTAAAAAAAAAAAAAAAAAAAAGATAGAATAGAGAAAAAGAATATATATATATAGCACTAAGATTTTTTTTGTTGTTGTTTTGCTGGTTCTATGACAAACCCCCAGCACAAGAAATCCAATGTATAAACATTTATTTGATAAACATATAATTGTCAGTTCTTCCAATAATAAAAGATTATGGTGCAGTGTCATTAAGAATTCAGGAAGGAATGGAAAATCCCAGGTTTCACCCATGGTGATAGGCTGGTGGCTTCCATCATCAGCTGATGCTAACGCGCAGTCTGCATGCCCTTTTGCTGGTAACATAGCGTGATATTGAGGAATCTTTCCACTACAGCGATGGGGCAGCTTGCTGGACCCCAGAAAAGGCCTATTTATTGTCTTTAGATCAGAGGAGAACAAGGAATGGATGGGGAGAAGATGGAAAGGCTCGTCTCAAGACAAGGACCTCTCAACCACTTCCATTTATCTCCAGCTGCCACCTCTTCAGAGTTTTCAGTGATGGAATCCTTCAGGAGCCATCATCTTTCTTGTCCTAACTCTGGGATTAATGCTGTCCTGTTCTCAATTTGCAACCATGGCCATCCTATTCTTCATCTCTTTTAGTATTATTTTCTGAGAGTTGGCATCCTTGTTGAGCCAACAAGGTGCTGTGGTATGGAGTTAAGCCTCTGTGAAACTTATTGCATCACTTTCAAATCAGTGGCTCCAGTCCTTTGATGGTATAGGCTAGACGAAGGAAGATGCAATCCTCCCTCAGCAATAAAATATATTAGTTGAATATGAATGAATCATCATGCGCGCATGGACCCATAGGAAGCTCACGTTTCACTCATGGTGACCATAACTAAGACTCTCTATCTAAAGGTCCACCACACGCATGATCTCCAATATCTAAAGGAAGTCCTAATCCTCTTGTAGGTTCCACATCTTCACTCATATTCTTCTTTCATGGTTTTTTAAGATGAGAAGGTCCATTGGAAATTGCCCTGCCCAAGTGGTGGGATTTGAAAGCAAAGCTTATCTGTTTGCAAGGTGATTTCCTTCTCCAAAGGAATGCACTAAGCAGCAGGATCCGTAAGAAAAATGAAGGATCCAATAAATTTTGCGAATAAGAGAGTGCAAGCAACTTCATCTCTTATTAAGCCAAGAAATAATAGTAGTTGAATCTCTTCGATAAGTAACTCCTCAATGCTTGAAGCAGCCAAAGCATTTTTAATGCTGAACTGAAGATGTTTGTAGAGGAATAAATGCAGCAATAAGAAATTTTCTTCTTTTATATCGAATTACATCCCTGGTAACATTTATTATTTATACTGTTTTTATAAACTATTCAAGAAGGACATGCATTTCCTGTGTTATTTGCCATTTGGTACCCATCTTCACAGCTATCTTATTTTGATGTTTCCCATATACATAGAAAACGCAACATGTCAGTGAACTGGAGATGCGGCATCTCATTCATCTGCTGCATGTTTTTGTATGAGCATCACTGAATGTTCCTTTGAGCTGAAATTTAAGTTGTATGTTGACACATATAGATATGTTCACTCTTATTGTCCACAAGGATTATTTAGTTCGTGATAATCTATCTTGATAATCTGAAATTATTATGCATATTATCATATTTGGCAATTAGACATAGTAATCTAAATCGTAATATTTGATTATTCATGATTTAAGATTATTCCAAATCATGGTAATTTGATTCTCATCTAAAAGATGGATATCTCAGATTACAAAAGTCTAATAATCTTAAATTATGCTCGTAACTTCTATATAAATATTTAATAATACTTAATCTAATTATATATTTAATACTAAATATATCATATAATATTTTATGTTAATATTTAATTTAATCTTAATAATATGTAATATTTTAAACACTATGATATACTTATATAATAATATGTAAATTTTAAATTTTAAATATATTAATAAATATTTATATATTAATAAATATTTAAATATATAATATTTTTAAAATTAATTTATAAAGAATCTGAATTTTTATAAGAATATTTCATATCCTAACAAAAAGAAGAGAGACACTTAAGAGATAAAAAAATATATAATAAAATTTAAATAAAATTTAAAAATATAATAAACTGATTATCGTATTTTGTTATTATGAACCAAACACAGTAACCTTTCATCTCTAAAAATCTAATTATCAAATATAAGATAAGCAGAAATATAAAATTTTCGATCATATTATATGACCACGACCCAAACTCCACCTAAGGATAAACTCATTTGCTATAACCATATATATATATATATATATATATATATATATATATATATACTTATTTGCATTCAAATGCAACTAAGTCTATATCTGATCACTTCCTTCACATGGATTCATTCGAATGTAATCAAGTTTAAGATTTGGTCACCTTTCCCATCCTTAAATCCATACGGATTTCGGAGCCACCGCACTTTTTTCATCTTTGAGATTCGTGAATTATGATCCAAGGATGAAAAAAGTAATCGGATTTAAGCTTAGCTACATTCAAATGTAACCAAGTTCAAGATTTGGTCACCTCTCTCATCCTTAGATATGCACGACTCAAAACCACTTCATTTTTTCTACCTTTTTTACCTTTCTTATCCTTAGATTTACACTGAACCTATATGGATCTAAAGGCAGGGAAGGTGACCATATTTAGGCTTAGTTACATTCTAATTAAAAAGTGACATGAAAATTTAGAATGCTTGTTGGAATTCATAAGCCATATTCATTTTAAAACATGGCACCTTTCTACTGGTTAATAGGGGTTTTAAGGAGCCTCACAAGCTAAGGTCCATTACATACGTTAAGACCAGTAAGACACAAATAATTAGGCTGATTTGATAGGAGTTATAATCATGAAATAAGCCATTTATTCGGTTATATTTCTAGCAAACATCAAAATTAGGGCAAGAAATAATTGTTACTTAAGTGTTTGAGCCTCTTTATTTCTGGTGGCAACACATTTTGAGGCCAAATAAAGGCTTTTCTAACATCCTTGTAAGCTTTAGTGATGGCATTCACTTTATCATCATGAAAGTTAAAATTTCATCATGAAACTATTAATGATAATATCTTAACCATTAGTGACAACTCCTATCATTGTTGAAAGCATGTTTTGTAATTGTTTTCATACCATATTCCACAAATTCATGAGAGACCATGCACTTGATTTGCTATGCAACATCTCTCAACTCCATTTTATTCTGATTTATTATCTTATAATGGTTGTTATTTGAAAAAGAAAACTTATGCACATTGTTAAAATCAAATCTAAAAGCTTAAGCTAGCAACTAGGTAAGTTTGTGGACCATTTAACTCCTTTTACTCTTAGTTGCGGTATCATCACTACTTTTGCAATACTCCTCATGTATAACCCCAGTGGAGGAACAAAATCTTTTACCATATTAAAATTGGGTTCAACTGTGATGCTTTTATAATATTTATTTTAAAAATCAGGCTTCAATCTGGTTCATCCAAGGCCATCATTCAACCTCCCAAGGCCTTCATTCATTGCCCTTGTGTTCTTAGCTTTCTCAAAATTTATGGCACCCATCTACGGACAGCCAAAAGTATGGTAGCAAAAACCTATCAAAATATGACACAATAGCTTAAACTAGAAGGCGAATGAGCCATGAGTATATAAGGTGGATGAGCCATGAGTATATTATCACCATTGAGATCACTTTCCTAGTGGATGTAAAATTATTATTCTTTTTAAACACAAATAACTTGTGCTTAGGGAAGCAAATAAGTGATGCTTCGCTTGGCCAAAGGCGATAGGAAACCTCTGACTTAATAAAATCAGATTGGGAATGAAGAATTTTCTTAGACACCATGTTGATGCTCTTGGGCTAGCTAATAAATAAATATGATGAAATCGTTATATTTGATTGTACCTTAATAATCCTATATGATGGTGATCTTAGATCATACTACCTCTAAAATTACTGCCCAACCTAATAATTTCATGCCTGTTCACAAGATTGGATACTCAAAATCACCTCGAGGCAATGATCTTGCCTTGATATTTATAGACCAAAATGCCCCTTAACCATATAAAAAAATGTTATATATTATTTTCACATTAATACAATATAATTTAATATTATAAGATTATATTATAATAATCTAATTATAATATTATAATAATTATAATATTATAAAATATAGCATAATTATAATATTATAATATAATATGATATTATAATGTTATATCATAATATAATGTTATAAAAATAATATTATAATTTAATCTAAACGTTGTAGTAATAAATAATATGAGAAATGATAAATTATCAAGTAAAATATATTAGGGATAATTATTTTTAAGATAAAAAGAGGTTAGTTAATCAGGGATAATTTTGGTATTTTATGATTAATAATTTATGATTTGTATGTATATTAAATATGATGATCTTAAATCACTGGAGATCTTTAATCACTGATATCTTATATTCCAAATATTAATCTTAGATTATAAGGATAATTAGTGATCTAAGATCATGATGGTGATCCTATTTGGGTTACCAAACGCCCCCTAAATGAGCATATTAACTTCATCTCTAGATAACCAAGCAACACTGCATTACCATAGGGATGACAATTCGTGTTTCCATATTGTGTCAAAGCTGAAATATAACAGTATATAGATTGACACGAATATAACTTGATTAATTAATCATGTCAAAAATCTAAACATGAATACGACTCGATTATTACATAGATAACACAAGACACGCATATCCCATTTAATAAACAAATTGTATTAGATTGCCACAATAAGACTTGCATAATACGAATAGGCACTACTTGCTTAATATGAATAGATACAATCCGACTTACTTGACATAACTTACTTAATATGACATCAATTAAATGGGTCCTAAACGGATCACTTTTATGTTGGCAAGTTAACTCACGATATTACACGATTATTTTGTATTATAATCATAACGATATATTTACGATACGAAGCTACTTAAGATTAATTCAAATTCACTTATTTTGTATTGGGATTGAGTTCTATCAACATATCATGCTCAATTTTGTCACCTTTACATTGGCAATTATGTGGTCTCGACGTTCAAGCGTAGTACTTCTTGCACGCGTGCGCACTTGGATTCCATGCGTGGTCTAATTAAATTCCAATCATTTCTGATCTTCGTTTTAATAGAAACCAAAGATATGAAGTTAATAATGGATGTTCTTTTCTAGTCGCTTTCACCAGCCCACGGGTCTTCATCGAAAGACGCAGCGTAAAGCAAGAAGTCTGCCAGCGTCTCTGTCAATTTTTGTCCAAATTCACAGCACAAGACACCATTGATTTAACGAAGCAGCACTCGTAGTCCCACTCAACTACTCATGGCGACCATTGAAGAATGCCGATTGCAACCAATTTATCTCGGCCTAAGAATATCTTTAGTTCTCTTCCTTCTAGTTTGAGTTCCACCCAGGCTGTCCATGATGTGGTTGCTGGTTGGAGAGGTCATGTAGCTTACACTAACTTCTCCTGTGTGAAATTTTTGCACCCACTAATCATCATAACCATGATCAACTAATTTATCCTTGCAAGCTATAAAGCTGGGAATTCAAGGATGAAAAGATTTCATTAAAAGCTAGCAAGCTATTTATGCATCACACTTTATCATAACATGGAAGCCTTTCGGTCCATGTCAAAAACACAAGGGCTCAAGAAAGAGAGAGAGAGAACATAAGAACCAAAAAAAAAAAAAAAAAAAAGAAGAAGATATTGTTAAGTATTTAATCAGCCTTTCTTTGCAAAACCATCTACATATGCTGCCATCTTCCCATCGCCGTCGCTGGCATCACCCTGCTTCAGTGGAAAGAAAGCCTCCTACGTGACAAACAACCTCCTCCTCAAGATCCATAGACCCAGTCCACCAAACAAGGAACTGGGCAAACACAGAGAGAGACCAAGGAATAGACAAGAGACGAACAAAAGAAAGAAAGACATGGCGTGGCCATGGAATAAGGTTAGTAATAAGCTGCCAGCTGGTATATCTTTGTTATCTATCGATCCAGCCAGCCCAAAAAGAAGGCCGAGGAGAAGAAAGGAAGACCATGCTTGGTTGGAAGAACCACCACCCAAGCCCCCAGCTCTAGTCGTCTCCATGGATATACCAGCAGAGCAACATCGTGGCGCAGCGCCGCAGGATGTAGATCCTGGCGCGCTGCTCCTTGGCAAGCGACGCGCAGCGCCTGGTGAACTTCTTCGGCCGCGGCATGGAGTACGTCCGGGCTCCGGCCATGGTAAAATTTGGTGGTGGTGGTGAGCTGGTGGTCGTAGACCAGGCACAAGCTAAAGATGATCCGATAATCGTTGTTTATATAGAGGGGGAACAAAGGTGGTCAGCGTAGAGAAACGAGAGCAGGGAGAGAGGGAGGGTTTTGGGTTGCATGGAAAGGTGGAGCCAGGCCCCTATTTCTCAGCGCCGTGAACGTGGGAATGGGATTAGGCTTTTAGAGGCTTAAAAGGAGGGTTGGGGTTTCTTAAAGCAAGAGTTCGAGGGATGGGGTATTTGTTTATGGCGGAAGGTAGCTTGAGAAGTGGAAGGGTGCCCATGCCGGACGAGGCAACTTGGTGGGGGCGGGGGCGGCGTGCCGGTGGTTGATCCACGTTGGGGTGGCAAGGCCTGGTGGTGTTCACCTAAATTGGTGTGGTCCCTGGTCCTGACCGTGACCTTCCTAAAACCCGGCTGCTTTTAGCTCAAACTCCTGCTCCTATGTAAGCTCTCATGTCCTCAATGATCCCATGTGGCAGCTCCACAGTCTCCACATTAGCCATCCGTGCATATGGCTCTCACCATTAAATGACTGATGATTGGATAGCTTATGCGGCCAACCTGCCATTGGATTCGGGTTAACTGGGTTTTTCTAAGGTTAGGTCTTTCACGCATATTTTGGCTTTAAGATTTGGATGGACCGATATGCTAGAATAATAAGAAGACGTCTATTTGTTTGCAGTAAGAGAACATACAAGTAAGATAGAATAAAATCCTTACTAGTTCGATTATAAAACCAATAAATAATCAAAAAATAACATAAGAAACCAGAAGATCAGAGAGAGAGAGAGCATGGAAAAATAGAACAAAATCTTAAACAATTCAATTATAAGATCAGAAAATGATATGAGAAACCCAAAGATCACAGCAAGATCATGGAGAAAAGAGAGAGAGAGGAGAAACTCACACCTGCTTGGAAGAGGAGGGAGGAATGGATTAGGAAGAAAAGAAACTTGGCTAGAGAATGCCCTCCTTCTCTTTCTATGTCTTTTTCCACTTCGTTCAGACAGATGTGAAAAGGATTCCAATGCTTTGACATAGATATGGTTGGGTCTGTTTGATGTCTCTCAAAAGATGTTTTCTCATTACTCTATTAGATTACACAACAGCCACAATCAAAGAGTTGTCCATGCAAAAGAACATTGGACGTTCTTTTCTACAAAAGACCTAATTCATATCCCTATTTTATAGTTTATGTCATGACCCATTTGTATCACCCATCTTTGAATGCTTGAATCTATACCTTGAGCAATCTATGGTAAGTTAGAAAAATCCTTCAAAAAAGTCACTCAGCTGTCTTGCACCATTCCCATACACCAGCTGAGTGACCTTTTAGTTTATATTTTTCAGTTTTTTGATCCACATCTATTTGGATAGACTGAGAACTAATGAAGAGCTACACTCAGTTATCGAAGGGAGAGAATCCGAACCAGAAGTTAGCATCATCATCATCCATGAGAGCAGCTCATTGTCTACCAGGCTCCAACGTATGTCCTCCATAATTCAAGAGAGAGATTATTAATTGACTCCCTAAATTTGAGAAGATATGTCTTTTGGCAACCACAGCTAATATATGAACCAGGGTAATATGGTAGATGTCAAGCTGCCATCCTTATTGCACTTCTATCACAACCAAACCTCAGCCAAATTGTGAAGTGAGTGGCTCATGTAAGTCAACAAAGAGCTACAATGACTGAATGAATGCATTCCCTTAAGGAGAGTACTTGCTGTTATCAAGAATATTCATTGGCAAATCATCAAGCACGCCAACAAAACTGAAGCGAAGCTACATTGAGCTGGGGAAATATTTTGCGTACAAAGAGTCATTAACCGAGAAACCAGCTCCTGGGATTAGTGCATGGTTGCCAACCTTGCTGGGGACCATGGTGACTCGGCCACCTTGTGGTCATCCCAAGCCAAGTTCTAAGGCTTTGCACTCTAATACATGTTAGTGGTCGAGTCTAATTTAATCTGATCACTGACCCCGTTCGGTGCATGTGAAAAAAATATATCATGTGCTGCGAAGCTGCCAGCAACTACCACTGGAGAGCTTGGAAGAGAGTCAATAAAATAAACTCTATCAAAGGCACCCTTTCTTCAGCCCAAGAAACCGAGCCATTTAGATAAAATATATATTGAGATTGCCTTGTGGGAAGATAATAGTAGTGAAGTTGGCGAATTTGGACAAATGTAAAAAGATTGGGCCCTCTTCTGCCAACGATGGACTGGATTCTGATCTCTATATCTCTTCAGCTCCTCTACACTATTGACACGTCGAACTGTGGAGTGGTCAATTGGAGACAACTCCTTCTCTAAGGATAGAGTCACAGACATACTAAGATTGATATGTTCCTTGAGAGGGAGGCCTTTAGACCTAGTTAATCCCTCCAATCTTTCACTTGGTCTCTGGCAATAAGTTGTACGTTCTCGAACTCACCGATTACATTAGTGAGGATTAAACGTTCTCGAACTCACCGATTACATTAATGAGGATTAATTTCTTGCGTGTGAAGTGGCTGCTACGGATTGCAAGAAGGTCTCTTCTTTTCATCCTCGTTTGGCTAAAGAATCATTATTATTTTTTAATCTTTTTTGTGGCTAGGTGAGCCATTTATCAACTAAGGCCTCCAATTTTTTAATGCTGTTGACGTAGAGAATCGACAAAGTTCAATTGTCTTGTATCGATGAAGTATGGAAGAAGGACATATGCCCTAATATCAAGGGATTGGTCTTCGCGATTTTATACAAGGATGTTTTTTATGATAATTAATCAACATTCTTATTTGTTAATTTGCTTGCAAGCTAATAAAGCTCATGAAAGATGATTAATATAGTACGGACCCTAAATCATGTTTCATTATGCTTTAATCTGCAAAGCCTGACCTAGGAGATACATTTGATTAATAGGTACATTGCATCGAAGGTTTGTGCATCAATACAACTCAAAGAGGGGAAGCAACCTACCATGCAATAGCTTAGGTACTTGCAGGACTGTTAGATGTACCCTGTGTTCCATGTGGCATGCATTGGCATATGATTGGAATGATCTGCATAAAATATCGAAAATGGCTTAATTAATCGATCGATGACATTGGTTAGATTAGTCAACTTAGGGTAGTCCAATGGGTTTGCAAGCCTAAAAAAATTAACTTATTTATCATATAGAGGGCTTCCTAACGCTTTTCTACAAATATACAGTGCAAGTATAGAAATCTCGAAATCTATTTGCAAGCCAATTGGCTAAAAAAAACTAGGTATGAATCGACAAGCTTCTAAAAGATGGAGAAGAAAAAAAGAGAGATGACCAAGTGCATGATTTATCATCATTCACCTTGCTTATCCACTATTAATTTTGGTCATATCACTCTTAGATTTGCATTCCACCTCACTCTTAGGTCTATCTATCCTTCTTATAAACTTTGCTACAACTAGCACCATCCTTTGCTTCCCATGTTCTCAAAGTTATGAAAACTCATAGAGAACAAGCGATAAAGTATTCACTATTAGATACTAATCCATAACTAGCTGTTGAAAAGCTCATCCCCTCTCCCTTGCCTCTACAACATAGCAACTGACTGTTGTATGCCTTTTTTGCTCCTTTAGGCTGTGTTTGATATAATTGTTAAGGACAGATAATAATTATTGAGGATTGACTACTTATGCTAGTTATTGGCCCTTAATAGCTGTACAAAATTGAAGTTTATAAAGAAAAGAAGATGCGTGCTCTTCTTCAATCATATGATCCATTCAATTGGATAGGATAGGTCCTTTATTTTGATAGTGTTTCTTTTGTATCAATTGTTGTAATTATAATTAAGATATCTTTACAATATCTTTTCAAAGTCATAATCTATTTCTTTATGACTACACTT
This sequence comes from Metroxylon sagu, assembly GCA_017589505.3. NCBI lineage: Eukaryota > Viridiplantae > Streptophyta > Magnoliopsida > Arecales > Arecaceae > Metroxylon > Metroxylon sagu. The sequence continues at coordinate 27,266 of JACVBY030000657.1, forward strand.
TATTCTATTTCTCTACTAAATATTTTGTCATTGATTTTGTCTTGGGTTTTTAGCTATGTCACTCTTCATCAACTAAATAAACTCTAGAAGAGATTTCCCATCTTTCTATCATAAGGGCAAAAAGAATAAGTAAAGAAACATTGAGATCGGTGGTGCATTCATTGATCAATTACAAGCTGAATCAGGAACCATATATTTCTAGTTGTAGCTAATACTTATATTCTTTTTCTTTTGTTAAAAGAATGGAACCAACAATGCTTAAGGTATGATAAAGTGAAGAGGATGGATTATCTCACCTTAATTTTCTTAGAAAAAAAAGTTCTTCTTACACCCCAAAAAAAAAAATCAAAAATCAAAATCAACCTAAAATTATAGAAAAGCGGATTTGCATTCATGTAACCCTTAAAATTATATTTAGCTATGAAAAAGTTGAAAATAAAAATATATTTCCTCTAAAAAGTTGAGATTTGCATATATATATATATATATATATATATATATATATATATATATATATATATATATCCTTATCGTCATATTACTCAGTTTGACCAAACAATCTAAATTATTCATTAAGTTTTTTGTCTAAAAAAATATTGTCAGGTATACTTTTGCAATTCTATATCAAAGGTACAAGTGTTCTTTTTTTATTCTTTTTGACAATCAAATAAAAATTAAGTAATTTTAAACTAATTATATGTATAAATTTCTAATAGTGAGAAAAAGGATGAAATAATATGGTAAAGTTTCTTTCGGTTTTCAAGCCATAATCTTATGACATTTGTATATAAGTTTTAGATTTTTTTTTCTAGAAGCACACTTGCATATCTTACCTTTTTGCATGTACAAATTTCAAATTTTAGGAGGTATATATAATACATATTTCACTATTTAAGGGGTGAATAATCTTAGATATGCAATGTTGCAAGTTAGAGTTTGAACTTTGATTCGAGCATGGCTCGTAAACGACAAAGACAATAATAACAAAACTTTGATTCTAAATTAGTTGAATTTGAGCTTGACTCATGATGTGAACTTAATCTTATACCAAAATCAAATAGAAAAAAAAATTTGACCTGACTTATTACCTGTTTTGCGAGATGTACTTGAAGTGTGCTACTTACTGGTGAAGTCTTTCTTTCTCTCCTATAATCATTTATACAAAGCATTGAAGCTTATAATGAAAAAGATAGTAGCAAACTTATCATATATTGGTTTTAATTTGGGATTATTTTTTATATGGAATTTTGTACTTTAGCATGCAAGCTAAAAAGAAATGGACACTGCCACTTGTTTAGCTTCTATAGGTTAAAGGTAAATGCATAGCAAAAGGAGGGATTTATTGGATAAATAGATCATTAGTCTAAGAAGTATCAAGGGATACTGTTGGTCTAAAGATTATAAAAAACAAAAGATCTTATGCATCCACAGTCCAAAACTACAAGTCTGCACAGATGAGAATGACAGAGAAAGAAGAATATGATGATCTCTCATCTCTCTTTCTTTCTTTCTGCATTCTTAATCTCTTTCATGGATTCATTCCTCAAATATATTCCGTTCATCAAAATTAAAGGAGAGAAGTTGTTTACAGGATACTTTATGGTGGTTCTGAAAACCATCTTTTAACTCCTTTTGAGTCTAACCCAAAGAGATTGGATCCAGATTGGGCTACCCCAATATAAGCGTCTAATCAAGACTTAATAGTTTCCATAAATTTTATTTTGTGTAACAAGCATCAAAATACAATTATAATTAATAAAATGACTGAAATATTGTACATATGGTAATATATTGCCATGAAAGGAACAACATAGCTACTTAAACTAGATGAACATTTTTTTGAGTAATGAAGGTGAAGACACTTAAAATTTAAAGAAGAATGTTCCTCACATATCAGCTTCAAGAATATGTACGAGTTGAAGAAGGAAATCAAAAGTCTACACTATTCTTTGCTCTCTTGTTACTTTCTAATTTGCTAAGAAGTCAGTTACTCGATTGGCTTCTCTGTGTACATGCATACCATTTGAAGCTAGAAATAATTGCAATGAGTGAGTAAGCAATCTAAGTTCCCATTCAGTCATGAAACAACTATAAATGAATCTTCTTTCAACAAAATTTAATTACCTTGAATATTTTGAAGGGTTATTTTCAAACCATACCAAGTATATGAGAGTTCTGCACTAATAGTCTTCCCTCCATTTACAAATGGGATGATAGCCCCTGTTCCACTGCTTGTCTTGGGTTGTTTGATGATATTCCTACTGCTATTTCTCACAAAAGAATTAAAAAGAACAAGCATTGGTTACAATATGACAATTGCCATGCTAGTGTTGAGGTCCAGGCCCTGCTTCTCATTCTTGCTTCTCATCATAGATGGCTTACCAACATCCATGGCTGAGCTTGATGGGATCTCATTGGGCTTAGTTAGGTCTAGCAAACCTCTTTGCTATGGATGCCAGACTCGGTCCCCAGGCCCAAAGGATCCAGGTTGGGAAAAATTGGCATCATCTCAGTTGGTAAGGATCGATGAGCGAGGTGTCACCTTGATCCAAGGTACAGACAAGCGAACAAGGCATTTCCAACATGTAATCCAATACATGGTCCACAGAGGATTAGAAGGATTAAGCCATGCATAGTTTTTAAGAATATTTTTCATTTGTATTTTCTAAAAATAATTTTTATTTTCTATTTTTTAATCTTCAAAAAAAATACATTTGGTGGCTAAAGATAAAAATTATTTTCTATTTTTTATTTTTCATTATAAATGATATCTTTTAAAAAGATTGGTAAAACCATTAAAGAAAATATCTTTAAATTATTTTATTTTTATTTTTTTTTTCATTTTTAAGTTATATTTTTTTAGAAAATTATTTTCATTTTTATTCATCAAACATATTTTCATAAAAAATTTTATTTTTTATAAAAATGAAACTAACTTTTAATTTCATATTGACACAGGATGAAGAGTGAGGAGCAAAGAGTGATCCAATCACTTGAAGCTAAACTCAGAGATTAAACCGAAGTGGAGGACCAAAAAAATCCTCTTCGAAGGTTATTTTATTAATACGCCAAACGGTTGTTTCCACACAGCATAGTGCAAGAATATATAAGCTGCGATTCAGGCATTAAATTCAACTAGGGCGCTGATTTAATTTAATTTTTCAAAATAAAAATAAGATAAAATTTTAAATAAATTATTTTATAAATTGATCTATTATTTTATTAAATAATATGAAATATATATTTTTTATAATTCCAAGGGAGATGATTTGATTTAAATTTAAAAATAGGAATAAGATAAAAAGTTTTATTTTTTTTTTGCATTGATTTGATTTAAATTTCAAAAATAAAAAAAAAAGATAAAAAGTTTTAAAATTTAGGAATATTTTTTATAAACAAATGTAATAGATTAAACTATTACTCTATAAAATAATACGAAATATATATTTTTTTATAATCACATAATTACTGATTTGATTTTAAATATAAGTTAAAAAGCTTTAAAATTTAGAAATATTTTTTTTAGACAAATTTTAAAGATTGATCTATCATTCTATAAAATAATATGAAATATATAATTAGGGATGATAATTTTCTTTATTTTTTTTGATTCCAATAAGAATTCACCCCAAATGAGGCGGAGATGAGGGAACCTTTTTTTTTTTTATAAGGATGAAGTCATAAAAAATTCTATCCCTATAAATGAGAATAGAATGAAAAGGATACTCCCTAACTTATAGGTCCTCAATTCTTGCCCCAAAGGATATCTATATATTTTATATTACTTAAATGCTATTATATTATTTTAATATCCTAAATATACACCCATGTATAACTTTAAAATACCTTAAGATTACAAGCGTTCACCTTGTTTATATTTATTGAGACTTATGATTAGATATATTTATTTCTTATAAAATAGCTTACGGTTATATACTTATGTCATTATGCTTATTAAGGTTATGGTTTAATATATTACTTAAGAATTAACTCATGAAATTTGCAATTGCAGTAAAATCATTCGAATCCATTTCATTTGTTATATAAAAAACTCAATACTTTATATTTTATTTTTAAAATAAGTAAAATTTTAAATAAAAAATAAATACTTTAATATCAAAATGGGGTTAGTGGGGATAGAGATCTTCGTGAGAATCAAAATAGGAACCTTATTAAAAATTAAGTACATAGAGATGAAGATCGTTGCAGGAATGGGGATATGAAAGTCTCTTATCCTATTGGTGGGAATAGGGATGGGGGTAGGAACACGAGATTAAAATAGCGATACGAGAATGGAGAGACACTCCCTGCCCCCACCTCATTTCATTGCTAGTGCTGATTTAATTTAAAATTTAGATTTTTTTGCTAATTTGATTTAAATTTAAAAAAAATAAGATAAAAGGTTTTAAAATCTAAAATTTTTATAGATCAAATTTATAAATTGATTAGTTATTTTATAAAATGATATGAAATATATAATTTTTATAAAATAATTTTAAAATTTTATATTTTTATATTATAAAATATTTTTAGGGCTCCAAGATTAGATCGAATTAGCAGGCCATAGGATGGTGGCAGAACTTTCATACCTTGTGTAATATGGTTCTTCGCATGAAGAAAGCGAACCCTTTTAGTTTTAATAAGAAATGAGGAAAGAAAATGTATATATTTAAGGGCATTAAATGCAACATGACATCTAGCAATAATATAGTAAATTTTTTTAAATTTATTATATTAGATTAGATTAGATTAGATTAGACTAGACAATAGTTATATACTATAAAAGCTCTTGACACCGTACCTTAAATAGATGTTGAACCATGTAAAGACCTTCTAAAAGCATACAGGGAAAGAATAGAAGAAGAGTTTGGATAGAAACCTAAAAAATATTTCGATAATTTATTATAAAAATATAATTTTTTAGATATAATTTTTTTTAAAATAAAAAAAATAAAAATTTTTAAAAATAATTTTTTTAAGAAAAAAAATTTAAGAAAGTAATTGGATTGGAGAAGGAGTCAGAATGGGATGCGAAGCATTTTCTGTCTTAGAAAAATCGAAACATCCTGCCCCTCGGATTTAAAATCAAAGCTGAGATCAGAACTTCAGTGGGAACCATGCCAGAAACCCTCCCCCCAACTCTGCTGACTCGTCCCGAAACAACCGCCAACATCTGGCCTGGCCCGGGCTTTGCAAGCGTTCGGTCACGAGTCGCGCTCGTACAACAGCGTCGATGTTTGACTCGTCCCGATTCACCGTGTCGCTCGAGTTGCAGAGATTTTTTTATTATTCTTTTGGTGGGGTGGGGAGGTCCGGCAACCTTCGGAGAAGCTTCGCGGTGGGCACGGAGGCGGTCCCAGCTCCCCCACCTGAATTTTTTTGCCCATTGGAGTGGAGAATTCTATTATTGCGAAGAGAATAAGAACGAGGGAGTCTTTTTACAAGCCATCGCCTCTATCGCGCCCCTGGAAGCGCGCCGGCCTTTTTGGCGTTTCTCATTTGGATCTCTGTCTCTCCCCCCCCCCCCCATCCCGTCCCGCCTTCGCTTCTTCTCCTCCTCCTGCTCCTCCTCCACGCGGAGATCTTGATGTTTGATTTACCGAAGATCGTGGCCGGAGAGGAGGGATTCGGCGGCGTTCTGCGGATTGCCATCCCTTCGTGTCGGTTCTTGAATATTAACGGACAATAAGGGATGGAAGGAGGAGGGATTTTTGCGGTAAGATTCGCTGCGCTCTTCTTTCTGTTCATCTTCTCATCATTCCCGAGTTTTCTAATGGTGGGACTTTGGCTCGGTGTCAATTTTATTCGCTTCGATTCGGAGGATATGATATGCTGTCTTGCTACTGCATCGGCCACTGGGGAGTTTGGATTGCGTGAAATTTGATTCAATCTCTGTGTTGGGTCATCAGTTTCTTTTAATTTGTTATGGATGCTTGAGCTTTTCTTATGCTACGAAGATGTTTGGTAGTATGTGTTTTATAACCGGATCTTCTGTTATAACCTCAATTTGGAAGTTCTGTTCCTTTACTGGGAATCTATTGGGCATCACCTTTTCTTACTTCGGAAGGAAAGAAGGGGAAAAATAGAAAGGATTGTAGCTAAAAGTAAGTCCATTAGTTGGTTCATATCTAGTGGTACCCGAACTATGTTAAGGCACAAACAAAAAGCTAATAGTCTTTACTAGCTGTGTTGGACCTACTAAGATTTTAAATCCCGTGGGATAGAACTGTCCAAATCTTTTCATTATATGGGATGCATTGTCGTGCCCCCTTCACGTAGGATGTGTTCTAAGACGTGTCAATTGAAATGGTAGGATGATGCAGGATGATCCCATCCTGATGATACTTGTGATAACGATCCATCTCAGCATCCTATAGAATGTCACGTCGGGACCTAAAACTGTTGCACCGACCCCATGTAACACATATAAGCATTTAGGCTGAGATGAAAAACATGCATCTCATCAAGTAGTTGTTAATTTTTCTTTTTGTGTGTGTGTGTGTGTGTGTGTGTGTGTGTGTTTGTTGGGAGGGGGTGTTGTATATGGGTGATGATGCATCATTGTTAAGGATCCACTTTGTTTGGGTTTATATGGTGCTCCAATTGGTTAGTAAACCTTTTCTCCCTCCTGTGTCTGTCTTTTAGCATAGAATGATATTGTATTTGAAATTGCTGGTGGTACTTTGGGTCTGTTGACTGGCAGCTCATGCCACAATGCATGTTGAGATGAGGTTCTGGGTTTGAACCTGGAGAAGTGGTGTTCCACTATTATACCTTATACCTTTTTTTTTTCCCAATACTACATCCAAAAGTACCAAGATAGTTTTAGTTTCTTGAGCATTTTTTTTCTTTTCTCTTACTAATTAACCACATTTATGCTGTCTTGGATATGCAGATGGGATCTGAAGGGGAAGACTTGGAAATAGAGATGGAGACTCTTGTCAGTTCGTCACAATCTGCAATAAAGAGACCCACTGTAGAGATACTTCATAGAGATGTAGAGAGACTTCATAATGTGTCACTTTCAAATGTTGCAAAACTATGGACCCCTTCAAGAATACTTGAAAGACTATGGAAAAATGTAAAAGTTGTTATATTTACAGGAAAGATCAACATGTTGCTTCCATTTGGACCCTTGACGATCATTCTCTATTATCTTACAAAACATCATGTAAGGATACTACTATTACTTTGAAGGGTTATCGTTGTTCCAGACTTCCTAAATTTCTAGTCTTCTACTTCTCTTATTTGTAATATGTTTTGAAGATCAGTAGTCTTCTAGTCATTTCAATGGAATTGAGAAGTAAACTAGTAAAATTGCCTGTAGCTTCCCTATCATACAGGTCACCTGTCAAGATTTGTGGGTCTAATCTTTAAAGATCTTCTAGGTCCCCTTGTTAGTTGATCTGTTTATTGGTGGGTCCAGATTGCATAATCATTTTTGCAGAATGCAAATCACACATTTCACATACTTTGACATTCTTATCAGCTTGTATATGGGACTTAAAATAACAGATTCAAACTATTCGTGATGTACGCTTTCCCCCCATTTTATAGGGTGAAAACATTGAAAAGTTTATATTCTTATGTTTGCCTTTATGATGATTATTACGCATTGCAGGGATTGGTGTTTTTCTTCAGTTTGATAGGCATAACTCCATCAGCAGAGCGTTTGGGTTATGCAACTGAGTAAGTCTTGCTGTTTGTATGGAATTGTTTCTTCTTTTTACTTTGGGAGACTTGCCTATTATTATTTCATCAAATTGCCAATTGACATGCCATCATTCTTATGGTGCAGACAGCTTGCATTCTACACTGGACACACAGGTATAATTTATTTGGAATTCCATCCTCTATTTTAAATGGCTTACAATTTTAAGTGGTAGATACTACCTTTTTGTTTGCCTTTATTCCTAAGCCTGTCAATGATGTATATACATTATGGCAATTGCAGTTGGCGGCCTTCTAAATGCTACATTTGGAAATGCAACGGAGATGATAATAGCCATTTATGCATTGAAAAATGGAATGATTCGTGTAGTCCAGCAATCATTGTTAGGTTCTATACTGTCGAATATGCTTTTAGTTCTTGGTTGTGCCTTCTTTACGGGTGGGATCGTTCATTCCAAGAAGGATCAGGTCTTCAACAAGGTAATGATTTAAAACAATGAATGCAATCTTAGTTTGATTCATATAGCAGATCTTTCTTGTTTGATGTCTGATATGTAAATACAATTAAAAGGTAGCATTCATCTACAACAGGCAGCTGCACTCGTAAATTCAGGATTGCTGCTGATGGCTGTAATGGGCCTAACATTTCCTGCCGTGCTTCACTTTACGCATTCAGAGGTGCAATATGGAAAGTCAGAGGTTTCGCTTTCAAGGTTTAGCAGTTGTGTTATGCTTATAGCTTATGCCAGCTACCTTGTTTTTCAACTGAAGAGCCACCGCAATCTTTACAATCCTATTGATGGAGTAAGTTATCTAACTAAACCTGGAAGCTTTGAATTAAATTACTATTTTTATCAGAATTACTGTACAGATCCACTGATGACAGCTATGGTTCCTGAGTCAGCATAAAATTTCTCTGTGGTCCTTTGAAAATAAAACCCTATTTCTGTTTCACCAATGCCTCCAGCTGATCTGGTTTGATAATCAACAATCAGGAAGAAAAATGGATATTTTACATGTGAGGAACATGTGAAAATATTGACTGCCAGTTATTAATATGTTTAAACGTAATATTTACTTATGCAGTTGCTGGAGAATGCATAATAATGGTTGAACTATTTTCCTTCATGCAGCGAAAATTCAATGTTCCTTAATGATTCTGATGCTTGGATAAATTTGATTGAAAATGCATGATCATTACCCCATTACGTGTGTTTTGGTCTGATATATTCAGGATATATATGGTTTCTAGTCAGTATTCTTTGGCTGTACTTACGAGCTGATGGTCTGTGCCACCCCTAGTACATGATGTTTTTGTGGTGGAGCTTGCATACTTTTGCTAATCTTGGGCTGGTGAAATTTACATCCCGAACCTGATTCCATACCTCATTGAATTAGTAAAATAAAAAAAAGCTAACAAAAGCTCCTTCTAATTGGTGCACACTCTGCTGGACCACATCCGTTGCCTTTGTTTGGCCATGACTGTTGGACAGTTAGTCAGCTCTTGCCTAGTTCCCCTCTTTGTTTAGATTCTTTCAAGCTTGGAAAAACTTGGAGGGTTGCTAACTTGATGCCTTAGCTAAATTTTTTGATTGATAAGCTTTATTGTTATGCATGTTAACTGGTCTTTTAGGTTTCCTGATTTGTCCCCATTCTGCCCAAACTTGCCTTTGTGCAATTCCTTACATGTTGATAGTAGATTGACAGCTGGTTATAGAAATTTTTCTGTTTGCTTTGTTGGAGCCTTATCTGCCTTCAGTGATGTACCATTAACCCTACCTGTTTGACAGGACAATTTGTTGATAATGATCATTTTGGATAATCATTTACAATTTACACATGGCATGAAACACTATTTTCCTTCCTGACGGTACACTGTCTTTCAAGGAGAAGAGATCTATCACTCTAATTGAATAATTATTATAAAATGATGTCTCAAAAACTATTCACAGAAACTTTAGTTAGCTGATCTACCTTTTCTAATGACCATGTAAGACATTAATACAATTTTCTAAATAAGTAACAAAACCAATAGTGCTCCTTATGGGAAATGTGTTCTGTCCACAATTTCTTTAGATGCATCACTCTTCTTTGTTGTCAATCATAAGTCACTAATGATCCATCAATTATTATGCTCGTTAAATTTTTTCCACAAGAGAGAGCGGAGAACTAAGAGAAAAAAAGAAAGAATCAGACAGACTTGGCATGTGCACACGTCTGAAGTCGACTTTTGTTCTATAATCAACAGGAACAAATTTATATTCTGTGGAGAGCCTGTTGCCTTTCTTTGTTAATATTTTTCTAGTTTATCATTTTTTTTGCTTTATATGATTATTGACAATGTCAAAGAAACTGAACCCAAGTGATGGAGATACGGCTTGTTAATTATGATTATTGTTAATAGTAACTTCATGAGAGATTTTAAGTCATAATTTTCTTTTTTGTGTCAGCTTTAGTTGTTATTATGCTGTTCGTTATAAAGTTCCGTGTATCAGGACTCCTGTTTTCAGAATTGTTATATTTAATGTTTCTATAGAAAAACATTTCTAGCTTAAAACTGATTCTCTACTAATCTTCTTTTCAGTCAATGTGTCGATCATTCCCCGTATTAATGTAGCAATTTGGTTTCTTTTTGCATGCAATTGTTTCCTATTTATGCATGATAAAAGGAGCCTTTCTTGCTCCCCTCTCTCACACCAATCTGGAACTTGTTCTATGTTCTGATTGCTATGGTTAATCCCTGTTAAATATTAGACCTGGCTTCAATTTTTTTTGAAAGCTTATTTCTTTTTTAGTGCTTTCTGTTTCCTTATTAGATAGATAATTTATGATATCACGTTTTCTAAGTAGAAGACTGTAGAATCAGGAATGCTGGAACAGCATTTTTTTACGTCAATTTTTGATGTAGTTTCAGTTTTCAGTAGTTCTAAATAATATGTGCTAGAAAAGAATAGAGTTTCATTTAGATATATTAATGTAATTAAAAACATGTACAATGAAGTAGTTACTACTTACTAATGTGAGAACCATTAATGGAAGTACCAATGGATTTTCAATCACAATAAGTTTACACCAGTAATCAGCTATTTATAGATGAACTTACTAGGCATATTTAAGATAATATTCCTTGATACATGCTTTTTACAAATGATTTGGTGTTAATAGATGAAATTAATCTTAGAGTTAATCATAAGTTAGAAGAAAGTGTTTTAGAATCCAAGAGTTTTAGATTTAAAAGAATCAAGATAGAATATAAGAAATGCAATTTTATTAAAATTAGAAATAGATATGAAGGTAGAGCAAAAATTTAGAATCATAAAGTTTCTAGGAATAATTGTTTTCAATATTTAGAATTGATTATTCATAATGAATGGTATGATTAAAGTAAGTTAGATAAAATGAAGATGTACAATTAAAATATTATAAACCTATAAGATATTTGTCAGGTTGAAAGAAAATTTTATAGGATGACCATAAAAGTAGTTATACTGTACAATATAGAATGTTGAGCAGTTAAAAAACAACGTATGCATAAGACAAGTATGACTAAAGTAAGAGTGTTAAGATGAATATGCAGTAATGCAAGAAAAGATAAAATAAAAAATGAAATTATTTGTTAAAAGATGGAGGTGGCTCCAATTAGGAACAAATAGAGGGAAAGACGATTTAAATAGTTTGGACATGTATAATGTAGGTCTAGGAATACATCAATATAAAGGAATGATTTAATACATATGGAGAAAAACTGGACATAGTAGATCGAAAATTACATGAAAGAGATTAGTAAGGATTTAGTTAGAGATGGCAGTTTCCTTTAAACCCATAGGTACTCATCCGCTTCCGCTTCATTTGGAGCAGATATGAAGGTTAAAAAATAGGTACAACTATGGGTATGGGAACACGTGACAATACCCATCATGGGTATGGAGCAGGTATGGATGTAAAGATATCCTCGTCCTATCCGCTGCCCCATACCGATTATAGCCGTTAGTAAATTTAGTTAATTACCCTTATTTATTAACATAGTTCTAAACTTTCAATAAAAAACTTTATAAGCAACTACGGATCATAATTTCTCTAGGTCTAATCCATTTGTCTAGCTTAGAATTAAAGGGAAAAAAAAAAGCAGCCTACAATTGCTTTGGGCTTGAGCCTGAATTTGAAATTTGAAGGAAAAAACTGAAAGAAAAATACGAAACGAATGAAGCAGAGTCCAAAACGGGTGGTGGGTACGAAGCAGAGTCCAAAACAGGTGGTGAGTCCAAAATAGAGTCCAAACGGGTTGGGTATGGATATTGCATAATCGCTGTGGATACAGGCATAGATGCAAAATTTTATACTCGTAGCAAGTATGCGGCAAGTAAAGGCATAAATTTTTCTGACAGGTATGGATATGGAGGTGCCTTTCCTCCTATCCGCTTTATCCCGTTGTCATCCCTAGATTTAATACCTACAGATCATAAAAGGTATGGCCCTAAATTGATTGTAATAGAGGAAAAGATTCAACCAACTGCGATTGGTTTGTGATTAAGGCTTAGATATTGTTGTTATTATTGTTGTCATGGTTTCTAGTCTCATTGAGGCATTTCGTGAGACTCAGGGAGAGGTTGTCGTCCCTAATGTTGGGATGGGATTATTCTACCATCATCTTAGTATCCTAATCGAAACGTCTTGAGACATCATTCATTCCAGGTGTTAGGGCTAAAGTTTGTCATACCAAAACTCAGTACTACTTTGATATCGAACCAGTACGGTTTGATAGAGGGCGTACCATTCTAAATCAATGACGTATCAATCAAGTGAATTGGGGGGCCTCACCCATGAACTGCCCCATATCGAGCTGAACCAGATGGTTCGATATGATACGGTGCCATTTGGTGCAGTTCAGAATCGGTACGGGATGATTTGAGGCGATACAAGATGGATCGATCCTTGTACCAAATTGAACCACCGAATGATATCAATTTCGGGATAGTTTGTTACCATTCGCCCCAAACTGCACGATACAGTCCGATTTTACCATCCTTCATCAGGATGGAGTGGGACAGCGGCACATTTTTTTTCCATGGGAATACCATGACGATCTTGTCCCCCTTGATTTAAAATACTGTTATTGTTGTTGTGCAATTGATTTGTGATATATCTAAGTTCATGCTTATCTATGTATGTAGTTTTGATATTTTGTTTATTTATACATGTATATATAATTCTTGTACATTTCAATAACTGATGGTTATGATAGGAAGAGGGGCAGAATGAGGATGATTCTGATGAAGTGGAAGTTCCAGAGTTAGGCCCATGGGAAGCAATTTCATGGCTTGTTGTTATGACCATTTGGGTCTCTATTCTTTCTGAATACCTTGTTAGTGCCATAGAGGTAATAAATGATTCAGTTCCTTTTTTTTAATCTATTCTTAGTTGTAGTGTTCTTATTTGTTTAGTCAGGTTATAAATATCTCTTTGTAGTTCTGAAAAATAAATTGGAGAGAGAGGGAGAGAATTTTTGTATATCTGAACCTAACAATTGAATTGCTTATTGAAATAAATACACACATATCAGAAATGGTTTGGAGATTTTCTTGAAGAGGGGCTTAGAATTCATAAAAGGGCAGCCATGTTGCTTGTTTTCAGTTTTTTGTAAGATTTGTATGCTAGAAAAGCTTTTTTTGTGGGTTTTACATGCATGCACATGCTTCTTTTCTCTTCTCATCCTTTTTCTTCATATATAGTTTATCACCTGCTGGAAACTGATTTATTGGCTGTTTATGACTGATTTGCATGATAAGTAATTAGACCATTAATTAACTAATCATTTGATTTATATATATATATTCCTGGAACTGTAGACAGTTAGTCCTTTTGCTGTAAACCTGTTCTAAAGCATAAACCTAATATGAAGTCATCCTGTACTAAAGTATAAACCTAATATAAAGCCATTGTAATGATAGTGCAAATAGATATTAGTTCCACTGCAAATTCCAATATTCTGCGTACAGTTTGTTGAACAGTGTTCTCAGTTCTTTAAACCTACCTAAACATGCAAAAAAGCTCCTCGACGCTCAATGAGCAATCCTTGACCCTAAGGCTGCATCAGTTTTTCCAATTCAACACCTTGAGCCTCCTAATCCTTTTCCAAAGCTACATCAGTACTTTGCAAGCCAAAAAGATTGTATTTGCAATATCATTTGTGAGAAATATTCTAGTCAAGGTCCAATCCAAAATTCAAAGTGGTTATAATTTTTTTCTGATATTTTATGTACTATGCTAGTGCTGGGTTTTTCTTTTTATAATGCTGAAGTTATAATAAACAGACATACATACTGATTCAAGAACAAACTTATGGATTTGTTGACATCTTCCCAATGTTTTCCCATTCAAAACTAATAAATCCAAAACTATCTTAATTCGATTCAAGTTTCGATCTTCTCATTTGATAAGTAGTTTAGACATCCCTTGAATACAGTGTATTTACATGTTTAGGAAAATGTATTTGTCTAAGGTCAACTGTCTTTGAAACAGTAGACTTTGCACATTTAGGTTGGCCTTAAAAACATACTTGCTTAATTTGACTAAAATAGCTACTGATAAGAGTTCGATTTTTTTTTAAAAAAAAAATAATCAAAACATGTTTCTTGTCCTATAGTAGAAACTAAAATAACCTACTTTAAACAGAAAGAGAAATGGATTCTGCTAATATATATTAGTCTGTGCAGAGAGAAAAGTTTAATGTATATTACTATGTGGTCAGTGTATCTTTTGGACTTAGCTCATATTTTTCCATATTGACACATGTCATTGTTTGCATAATGATGCAGTTGTACCTTGCCAACCTAGAACTGGCATGGGCATGGCTCACAATTCTTTAGGGTGTGCTTGGGATATCTTTTGGCCCCAGCTGTTGGCCAACAGCTATCTCACTTAGCTGCTGAGAAACAGCCGCTGAAAGGCCTCCAGCAGCCAATCCAAATGGGGCCTAATCCTTGTTTGTGTCATCTTTACTGTTTAATCGCTAAAAGATTTTTGATTAATTATTAATTCGGATTTTTTTTCCATAAAAAGACAAGATTCTCAAACTGTATAGTTCCAGGTTTCTTGATTAACAATTTTGTTTCCTTTATCATACTTTCAGTTATAAACTACAAACTTAACTTATAAGCCTTTTATAAATGGATTTAAAAATCTTGTTTTGCCACTTATTCCTGTCAACAAATGTCTTTGACCATAGTTAGGGCCTTCTAATTTTTTTCACTATTCTGTCCAGGCTCTTTACAGTGTGGAAACCTTGCATCCATGATGAAGTTATTAAGAGACTCTAGGGTTATGTTGGATGCTAAAATCACTGCATGTATACCATAAGCATAACCATCAAGTCATATCCCAACTATTTGATGGCAACTTTATGAATCCTCATGTCTAACAACTCCTATCCAGGGCCAACTTTGATGTTATAGGGGATATGCTAACATTCAAGCATAACAAATTGGATCCATTTAATCATATTTTGACATACTCTTATGACTATCTGTCATCCTGACGTGAACCATCAACTTTTCCCATCTGAAGTTGGGACTGCAATGGTGGTGTTGACATCGGTGCATGCATCTGGAACTTGAATTCCATTAACACCTAGCTTCTATAGAACTAGATGTCTCAGGTGTTTGTATTTAGTGGTCTAGATTTTCATGGCTGAGTTATATTAGTTACCTTTTGCTTCTGAACCTTAAAATCCCTATCAATTTTTAATTTGAAGATGCAGAAAATATGCTGGATGCTGTTCGAGTTGAGGTTGCTTAATTGCCTTACCTGAGCATCCTGTCACAGATGAGATTTTTGTTACATTTTGATATGTCAATTGTCGATTCATTTGTTACTTGTTGGTGTTTTCTAGTTTGTATTTGTATCTGACCCTTTTCAGGAGTTAGTTCGGAAGATAACTCTGCATTGCTCCTAGATATGTAAGACTTGCTTCTAATGCATTTCAGCCATCAGAGATCCAACCTTTTCGACAAAACTTTTTTTCTTTTTAGGATGTTAATCTCTACTTGTCAATGGCAGATGGTGTACACTGATATGCTTTTGTTAGTGATTTTTATGAAAGACTATTTTTTAAACATATGACTAGCTATTAACAACAGATTAGCCATACAAAAATATCAAAGAGTTCTTGAATGTTGCAAGCCTTTTGATTAAAGATCGTTTATATGGTATGACGATAGCTTTGTGAATAGCTTACTCTCTATGAATAGCTTACTGTAGTCTGGTTCTCTTTCAGGGAGCATCCAAGTCATTTAACCTGCCAGTGGCTTTTATTAGTGTCATTTTGCTTCCTATTGTTGGCAATGCTGCTGAACATGCAAGTGCAATTATGTTTGCCACGAAGGATAAACTTGTAAGTGCTTTGAAGCCTATTCATCTGACTAAAGTCATTGTATGTTAGTTTTTAATATACCTCTTTCTTTTTCACTGTAGGACATAACATTGGGTGTTGCAATTGGATCATCTACACAGATATCGATGTTTGTGGTAATGTTCTGAACTCTTTCACAGGTTTAAATTATGCTGCTAGTATTAGAATAAGGTAGTCTATCAGCAGTGAAGGGCCTAAGGCTTTCCTACCTGAAAAAACAGGCCCAGGAACTCTCCCTAGAGGAAATGGTTTATATCTATACCTGACATATTCCAGCTGTATAATTAGAATTAGTACATAATGCATGTATTCGATTGCGTCATCCAATCATGAAATCAAATTTTAAGGCTTTCTGATCAACCAGGAAATAAATACCAGCAGGTGACTTGTCTCATGTGCTTTGAATGACCAATGAACTGGCACTACTAAATGGGGAGCTTCATTGTTGATCTTTTTCTGCCCCTTACTCTGTCAATCTTTTTGTCTATGCCTAAGAAGAAGTTCAATTTGCTTAAATGAATGAGAGGTTGAGATAGTTTAGTTATTGGTATATATTAGTTGAGCAGCAGCAAATATTAGTTGGGCAGGAAACAGAAGATGCTTATACTTTGGATGCTTCTCATTGATGGATTTGAGAAATATCTTAAGCGCAAGGGAAGTGAGAGTAATCATTATCATTAATAGCATCAATAGCACAACAATCCTCTGCTTAATAAGGAGACTGTTTTGGGCCATCTGTAATTCTGTAATGATAGAGTTGATGACCAAGATAATTGGTGCTGCATGATTGAAAAATAGCAAACCTTTTAAATGAACAATCTTCATCCTATAATCAATATATGTGCATTACAGTGCATAGTTTTTTTGTCCTTATTTAGTTTTATAGATCATTTACCCTTATAGTAACCTAGACCCTAAATTAACTCACATGGATTAGATCTTAGGCCTTATAGAACTAACTAAATAAACTACAGAAACACCTTCACATCACTTATCTCCACACAAATGTTTACAGCTGTATGATTTCATCAATATATTGACATGTTTGGTGAGGTTAAATCTCTAATAGAGTCACTTCACTGGTACAATTGGACTCCTAATAAAATGCTCAGTCCTAATTCAATCCAGATCCTATTAAAGGTCAGTAGGATTATGGTAGATCCTAAGTATATCTATTACAGAAAGTGCATAAGATCCCAAAGGAACCAAAGGCTTGCTCCAACTGGGACGAGCCTAAGTTGATTCCTGAATTTTCTTATAAGATACAGAATTCAGTTATTTGAATGAATCTGCTGCATCATATCCAGGCTGTAGCAACTTTGCATGGATGCCTTGTTGCCTTAAGCTATTATGAAATATTCACAAAACTTGCTGCATCTTGAGTTACTGCAAGAATAGAAGAAACTGACATATATTTAAGTTGTCTATATATGACAACAGTCTCATAGTTATTAAATATTACTTGCTGCTGGTGATTGCAGATTCCTTTCTGTGTGGTTATTGGTTGGATAATGGGAAAACATATGGACTTGAATTTTCAATTATTTGAGACAGCTACCCTCTTTATAACAGTACTGGTTGTGGCATTTATGCTTCAGGTCTGTTCTCAAACTTTGAAATTTCTGTTAGCAGATATGTACATTCATTTTTTGCTTAAACTTTAACTTTATAGATTATTGTCATTGAAACTTGCTATCTTGTTTGTTTTGAGTAATCAACACATTAGATATCATGCATCTGTATTGGATTTTATTTTATTTTTATTTTCTCACTTGCTAGAATTGTCTTTCCCTGAAAGATTTTGCTTGACCAGGGATGCTCTTCTTTCCAAAGAGGAAATAGTCTTCTTCTACCCAAGCCTATTGGAGTTTACTAGCAATCTATTTTGTGCTTGAGCATGATAGGTCAGGCATGAAGAATAGTAGGTTTTTTGAGGCTTATAACCTGCTGTTGAGTTAATAAATTTTATTTTCCTTTGAGAAATATTTAGAAGAAGCAATGTTGTTCTGTAATTTTATGGATTCTACATTGTAGCCTACTTTGTTTAGGCAGATTGGTCTATATGAAAGTGTTGAGAAAGGATATAGAGATTATAGTTATGGATAGGGGTTTGAATGAATGGAACATGAGCAAGCTGGAATCAGCTTGGCTCGGAACTAGTTATTGCGAAGCCTGGGCTTTGCTTAAGCCCAGGTCAACCTAGGAAAAGCCAGCTCAAGTTCTGTTCATTAAATTTTGACCCAGCTCAAGTTCAGCTAGCTCAGGCCTGAAATAGGTGAAAGTTGAGGTGCTGCTGATGAGTTTAGAAAGAGAATAGAGCGTCACCTAAGGGACTTTGAGGAGAGGGTTTTGGTTGTTATTAGAACTTCAGAATGAAGACCTCGAAAACAAAGAAGCCCTTCATCTCTATCCTTCATGATAATTCAGGTGAGGGAGGTGATGTTTGTGGTGGTAGGGCAGAGAGGAACCAGAGGGGAAAGCAGACAACATAAAAGGGAGTCAGCATGAACCACTACAGAGAGGAAGACAAGTGGCATAGTGGTGTAAAGCAGAGGCCTTTGTAGAAGGCAGGTGGCATTGCAGTGAGATAGAGAGGGCCATGGGAGAGGAAGGCTAGCGGCAATGTCTTGGGTGGTGTGGAGCTTGAACTTGGTGAAGATATTATTGACTGTGAGTCAGAGAGGAAGATGGGATATCAAACCCTAGTGAAGATGGGAATGGGAGGAACCTTAGGGCATTTGATGCCTTCTGCTGTTATTTATCTGCCAGATCATGATCTTGCGACTCAGATCTATTTACTCAAAATATTACTCATCAATATTTAATATTTTTTCAATTCATTAATAATTAGTTAATATATTACATGTATACATCTGTGTTGATTTATAGTTATGACATATATTCGAGCTATTACGAAGTCACATACAAGTAAGCTGGATCTGGCTCATGTTCAGCTTATTTACTTCAAGCTCAAAATTTTAGCCAGTATGACTTGTTTCATTGTTGTGGGAATTGATATCAAGCTAAATATTAAGTTGAACACAAGCTGCTCACAAACATGTAGCTTGGCAGTCTTAGTTATTGGGTATCAATATGTTCTTCCATCATCTTGGTTGGCATCCTTTTCATGGTATCCATTCCCTATCCTTTCTGATTTTCAATTATGATGAGTGAGTTATCATTCATGCGTCCAATTTTGGCAAACTCATGCCTTGCCTTGTGTTGACTGTCCAGTCTTTTCTAATCATTTACACTTTTTTCTGACTATTCTAGGATAGGCAGTCTTAATCTTGACATGCAAATAAATGAAGCAAGGCCAAGATCACTTGACATCCTGCCGCTGTTTTTATTTTCTCTGCAGTTTTCATTGGCATTCCTTGGCTATAGGTATCCCTGACTGCCCAGCCAGTTACCTAGAAGAATATGTTGAGATAACATATAGAATAAATGAATCTAGAATACGACAGACTTTTAAAGTGGTTGAGATAACATATTTTTGAAAAGAGAGTATAACATCCAAATAGAATTCAAATAAAGTAGAATCCAAGATGGGATAGGATTACAAACCTATTCATTTTCTTCCATGTTTCTTTTTCTCCCCTGTGCTGTTTGGCTGTTTTAGATAGACTTCAGATTTAGATAGGCTCTAGATTTTTAAAATGAAAGTATAGAATCTAAATGGAATCCAAATAAAGCAGAATCCTTTTGATATGGGATTGCAAACCTGGATATAAAGAGCAGAATTTCAGCAATTTTCTTCTACGATTTTTATTATTAAGGGAAAAATTCTACAATTAAAAGCATTAAATAAGGCTCCATATCTATCTAAGGGCCGATTAATTTTGGAGGGGAAGGAGATCTAGAAGCTATATTAGGTGTTTTATTATAGTTAACTTTCCAATCTTTTCTTTTGGATGAGATTGTGAGGGAGATAATCCGACTGAGAGAACATTTTTGAGGCATGTTTTAGACAATTTGAAATGATTTAGGTTTGATTGGGCTTTATGTGGATGATTTGTAATTAGCTTTGGGTTATTTTAGATCACCCCCTTTAGCCCATAGAATTTAATCTGGGCTTGTCAGTTCAAAGTTCAAACTCTAAGCTGGAGCTTAGAGACTATTTCAACTCATTGTTTTATAGTAGACTAAAATTAATTTAGAAGGGAAAGAAAAATTTAGTTATCCCCTTTGAACTACGATTGGCATGTGTCTTCATAATAGTCCACTTTGAACTAGTTTTCCATTTTATGTCATGCTTCACTTAATTATTTATTCTATGGTACTCCTAAGAATAAAAATTATGATTTTATTTATATTTTATCAATCAAAATAAACAATGTTTGGCTAAAATGTCAGCTATGTGTCTTTTCTCTAACCTGTGTTAAAGCACCTCTAATGTGGACTACCAGCATAATTATTTCACTGATATACTATTCTTAGGGAAAACTTTCTAGTATATAGTTAATTCATATGGTGATGAATGCCAATTTTTTTTCTGTATCAACTTGAAAAAAGTTAAATCCTTTCTCTCGGTTTAAATAAGAATAAAATGGACATGACATGAATTATAGTACCTAGCTAGAGGGTTGGGTCAAGTATAATTATGAATTGAATGGAAGTAAAGCATTTTTTTATTTTTTGCTGCTAAAAATTAAAGCAGATTCAATGAGCTAAATTATTCTATTTTTTAATATTTTGAGGTAGATCCATTTTTAAATAACCGATGAATATAAAACTACTATAATTAAATGAGTGAAACAAAGATCAAAACTGATCATAAACATTCTTGTAACCTGCTTAAAACTTTTTAGAAAATTTAATTGAGCTAATTTATGTCTCCAATGATAGTTGTGTGAGTGAACTGAAGGTTGATGGAGAGGGCTGAGGTGGTTTTCTTTTTTTCTTTTTCTTTTCTTTAGCTTTTTCTTGGGGGACTTAAAAGGGTACCATCAAATCCAGTAGGTATCAACTTGGCAATTTGCATAACCATCTTTATATTTGGCAATAATCTCTTTGAGTTGCACCAATTAAAATAATTTTCTAAATGCTTGAGATAGGCTAGGCTCCCATAGCATTATTTATATGCATTCTCTTTTATTCCCCTAAAATGAGGTAAAGGAGGAGTTGTTATTGTTGAGACCAAAAACTCCTGGTAGAGAAGGGGCAGAGAGAACAAAAGATGAAGAAAAGAGAACAATGAAGGAAGAAAATTAGATGAGGGATAGAGGGGAGATCAGGTGACAATAGGAATTTTAGAATTTGTTTCTCTTTTGTTTTTATGATATGTTCTTTATAATAGGGGCTTCATAAATATAATGCAGGAGGATTTGAATGGGGGTAAAAATAATGAATGCAAGAAACTAACCAAAACTAGCTAGGTCTCTAAACTACAAACCACATGCTATCTCAATGTAATCTCTGTCTGTGTGTGTGTGAGTGAGAGAGAGAGAGAGAGAGAGAGAGCGAAGAGCTTGCTATAGTTGGGATGATTTGATTGGAAGTTGAAATTAGACCTAGCCTATATATTTTTTTAGTCTGTAAGCAATACTTTTAAGTACCTATAAGCAGGGACTTTATTTCCAAGTTACATAATTCAACTTATACCATGCACAGTGGCACTAATTGTAGCTAGTTACCCCTGATACTGTCGTCCACTCTCAATTGTGTTATGAACTAGTTTTCATGGTTGGTATTTAATCCACTCCCAACTTAGTATTTAATCATGCAAGAAATGGTAGGCAAGGTTTTAAATCTTGTGGGACAGAGGTATCCTGATTTTTTTATGAAACAAGACTCTCCTCCGCATCCGTACCATCTTGATCTTTAAAAAAAATATTTGTAAAGCTTTAGTATTTTATTCGATTTTTAAACATATTTGAACTTCAAATGTAATATCTTTATGATACATTAGATTTATTTAAAATTAACACTATAATATATTATGGGTGAAACAGGATGGGAGGAAACGATCAAGATCGGTCTCAGAATTTCTCTGAGATGAAATGTCTCGACCATCTCGGTTTTTGTCCTGCTAAGGCTTGAATCACTGATGTTAGGATTTTAATTCAAGAGAAACCTTACACAAAGTGCCCTACCAACTAATCATCAGTCGTTTGGCAGCCATTTGCAATCCTATTCGAAGAGTTTTACTTGATTTCAAACTTCTCATGGTTTAAAATATGAAAGTTTACATCTGATATTATATAAAGCTTTTCATATTTATTTTACACAGAAAGCAAAAGGAAGACAAAGGACTAAAGAAAAGTAGTGAACATAGGGAGAGAGAATTGGCAAAGTAAATAGAAAGGGAAACATGTAGATGTTTCTTTTGGAATAAGAAAGAAAATGGTAAAATATAAGGAAAAAAAAAAAGAAAAAGAAAAGGAAGGGCATATCCTTGCATACATCCATAACTATTACTAACAACCCTACTCCAACTTGGTGGTGATGGTATTCAAATCCTTCAACAACTGTGTATGTATTAACTTGTCTTAAAAATCCATAAAATGAACTTGCTGTGTTTTTTTCTCTCTTTTTTGCACACTGGTCCAACCTGTCCACTCCTTAAAATAGTGAGTTCCAAGGGTATTCATGTCTTCAACTGCCAGTTTTTAACAACGTGCTCTAAAATTTGTGAAATAGTTGAGCTAGCTGTATTGTAGAAAAATTTCAATCATTTTGTCTGATTTTTTTAAAATATTTTTTCAGGAAGGCACTGCAAACTATTTCAAGGGACTAATGCTTATTCTATGCTATTTAATCGTTGCTGCCAGTTTCTTTGTGCATGTTGATCCTGCAGATGGTAAGTAAATGAAATGACTCAAAGCAAGTTGTCTGGATATAGAGATATCCTCTGTAGATATACCATGTTCTTAACAGAACCTTAATCATCCAGCTGCCTGGGAATCACAATTTGTCTAGCATACTGCTTTAATTTATGCAGCATATAATAAGTCCCAAAAGATTTTTAAATAAGTTTTTGCAACAGATTCATGTGCAATTGTCAGAGTATGAGGGCAGGGCACTTGGTTATGAATGTTGTGAACATAATTGAATTTCTGAACACATGCTATATTATTTGGAGAGAAATTTGGACAAGGCTGTTACTTGGTCCAAGCCCTTTGCCGCTTCTGTTCACTTTGATTCTTTAGTATTTGTCTAGACAGTGGTAGCATGTAGTTTTGGGAGACCACTCTAAGCAATCAAATAAATATCATGAGGCTTATTTTCTGCTTGCTTGAACTGACTTGTTTGCATACAGGTAATGATTAATGGCTGCAAAAGCCAATTAGCCTTGCTCATTATCAGCTGTAGAAGATACATGCCAACAAGCATTCTTGCAGCATGTTCTCCATAATGAGTTGAAGGCATGATGGAATTGTGAAGGTTCCTCAATTGCTCGATTGCTACAGCTCCATAACCTCATGTTGGCTTCTCTTTTAGCTATGTTATAGCAATTTAAGTGGAGAGGTGGAAGCTTTTGTAGTCTATTATTTGATCTAATTCTTTCTTGATGGGGTCTGAATACCCTGCCATTGAAAATAACCTTCATTGTATCAGATCTTGGCACTCTTTTTGCGAGGAATTCTATCAGCTTGTCTTCATTTTACAGCTTCTTAACAGAGCTTGTTGTACATTGTACTAATTATTGCGAGTGGAATGCAACATGGTGCGCAGCATTACAATACAATATACGTGAACACCATTGGTCAAATTAGAACTCGGTAATAAAGTTGCGTTCAGAATGGGTGTGATTAAGGATTTGTAATTGTGGAAGAGGCATGGTTTTGATTGTATCATTTATTGAGAAAACATTTTGAGAATAAAGGCTTGATCCAAAGTTTACAGACAAATATGAGGGTATCATGCAACATGAACTTATGAAGGATTATCTCAGATTGGCGTGCAGCATTGCAATTTCAACCCATCACATAGAGATCCGACCTGCCATATCAAGGATAGGGATTCTTTTGGGACTATTTTTATTCCCATTAGAGGGGAAAGAGATAAGTGCATCTCCATGTTCCGTTCCATTGGCTCCACATAGTAATGTTATATATTTTTATATCTATAAAATTATTTTTATAATTTTTATTAAAAATTTATATATGTTATTAGAGGAAGGATTAGGTGGGGCGAGGATGAAAATTTATATTTTTTCATGGGGTTCAATCGCACGAATGAGGATGAAAAAATCTTTATTTGTGGAGATAGGATAAGAATGAGGATTATCTTCTTTAATGGGATTGAAGACAAGTATTGGAGTCTTTTCAAACTTGTGTATCAACTGATAGCAACTATAAGTTTGATTGGATTGTGTTGAATCCCAGGTGATAATAGGATTATTTTCATTATTGTATATGGTTTGCATGCGTTTTTTGAGTAGTTTTCAAGAATTTTTTTTTTTTTAATGTTCAGGTCCTTTTCTTCATATTAAGTCTATGTCCGGGATATTATTGGAAATATAATTATTTTTATTTTTCTTATTTTTTTTGGAAGCATCGTTTAATTTCAAGAGAAGACATGATAAAAGAAATTGTCATTGATAAAGCGAAGGTATTTTTTAAATTTTATCTTTGGCTAAATTGAATAACAAATAATATGTTAGTTATTCTATCAATTTTAACCAATTTAAAACATATTTGGTATAAGGTTAAAAAGGATAAAATGTTTTTCTTATAATTTTTCACTTGCTTTTGAGGATATTTGGCATGTGCTTATTTTTTCCTCCTTCAATTTTTTTTTTATCTAGGGGGGTTAGATCTATAGGATTAAAGGAAAAACTTTTTTAAAAGATGAAAAGGGGTTAAAATATTAAAACTAACAAAATATTAAATAATTCTATCATCCTTTTTTATATTACATCTTTTACATTAATGACATTAAGAAAATATTAATAACATTTTTATCTCTTTTATATTAATACTGTTCTAAGCATGTTAACAGTTATTTTTGTAATATTTCATCTTTCATTCATAAACAACTAAACATAATTAATAAGAAAGCTTTTAATTCCTTAGAAAAAACTTTTAACTTGTTTTTTTTAAATCTATACCAAATATGTCTTTCTCGTTTAACCTCTCGTACCAAATGCAACTTTAATGTAACGAATGTAACAAAAAGTTAGAAATATAATATTCTCAAAGCATGAAAAATTAAATCGAAAGTTTGAAGATTAAAATAGATTTTGAATGAAAGTTTGATAACCAAAAATATATTTTTATCTTAACTTTTTATTCTAATAAAAATTTTATTTTTTTTTTTAATCTTATATTTCTTAAGATCATGTTTGAATTAGCTGTGGGGAGGGAAACTAGCGGTTGGCCCAACCAACAGCTAATCCAAACAGAGGGTGAGATCAAATCTAGGATCCTAGTTCAGAATCAACTTTAGTGAGTACTCCAAAAAAAAAAAAAAAAAAAAAAAAAAAAAACAAGGGGCACCTGATTTTGACGGCTACAAGCAAGCATTTCAACTGTGTTTGCGTCTAAAAAAATAAAATTTCATCTCGAAACCAACAGATAACCGTCCAAAAATTTCTTGGAAGTTGCAGTGGGGCCATCTCTCCACCGTTTGCTCAAGAACGTAATTGACGTTAACATATTTTTTTAATTAAAAAAAAAAAAAAAAAAACTCAACAAACCATGAGATAAATGCTTAGGGCCAGGGTCAGACGAGCCCCTTCCTGCCAATTGTGAGACCCAAGAGCTAAAAAAAAAAAACTCCCACGAAGACCAGACAATTTAACACATCCAACTCTTGGGATTTCAGTCCTTCATGATACTTTGTGTTATTCTTTTCTTGAAGGAATCCAGGCTTGTGAAAATCCCAAGGATAACTTTTGTTGAAGTCGCAGTAGCCTTCCTCTTATCTTAATACATGCATGATTGCCAACTTAAATGTTAGAAGTGATGACTCCAAGTATGCATGACCCAAAGACAATTTTTTTTTTTTCCTTCCAGATAGAGAGGGGGAAATTCCCAAAGCCAGCTCCTCTGGGAATATTCTGAATCCCAAACTTGAAAATGCCATTGCTGTGCAATTCAGTGGAATTGGTTTAACACAAGTGTACATATATAATCTTACAACAGACATATCAAAGTTGACCAACATGGCACAAAATGGTAAATTTCTCAATTTCCTCCTTTGTATTATGCCAACATACCTTCACCAAGAAGCTTTCCTGCTGAGCTCACAGAAGAACAAGCAAAACAAACAAGGCATCTTAAATAATACAAATGTGATCCAATGACAGCCTGATGACAATAGCAAAAACATTGGAGAGGAAGTGAAAGACTCATCACAACGTTGACATGATCAACATTAACTGATAGGAAGGTGAGGACATATCATAAATCAATTCCAAGAGCTTGTGTTCTCTTTTCCCTTAGCACCTTAACTCTACTTCTTAAATTGGCCTTCTTTGTTTGCCTGACAGGGACTTTAAGCCTAATTTACTCTTATCATCTTCTAAGAAAGACCTCAGACAAGAGGAGCCTGGTTACGTAGAAGCGACAACAAGAAGGGGTCGCTGCAGAGCCAAGGGATCTTTGCCCTTTAAATCGAAACAGGGCACTCCCAAGTCCCAACCCAAGCAAGCCGGCCTCATTCTCTCCACCCAATTTCCATTTCTATTTTCTAATCTCAAACCGTCCTCTGGCCTCTAGTTATACCTCTTGCTCACGCCATGTCTATGGCCTCCTCTCTCTCCCCTCTCTCGCCCCCCTGGCTCTTCTTCGATTTTGTCTCGTGAGGTCAGCATCTCTGCCCCCTTCCCCATTCTGAATTCTTCATTGTTTTTGATTTATTGTGAACCTTGGATAGCTTTGGCAGAGCTTTTAGTGTTCTCCAGAATTCTAGTTTGGACTATATGCAGTGCTTTAGCTTAGTTTGAATGATTTTTATTCTATGTTTCCTTCTCTTAGTTTGTAAGTTTGGATTCTGCATCAGATGGCATGCAGTCTCTGCTGTTTTATTTGAAAATTTTCATTCGAATTTAACCATTCTTTAGTGCTCGTTTGATATATTTTTGTGATTGAGATTTTGTTGCTAAGATCACCGCTTACTGTGGAGGAGGTCATCTTGGGCTACTTTGAAACCCAAAGGACTCGGAATCAAACCAAGTTTCTTGAGTGAAAAAGTTCTGCTGTTATGGTCTAGGTTCGACCACCACATGGAAGGTCTAGGATTTAAGAACATGGGTGTGGCTATGCACTTCCCATGACAATAACCTTGAAGCTAGTAGGCCTACAAAAAGGTTCACACAGTTTAATCCATGCAGAGAACCAAACCATCAGATTTACATTTGGCTGCACATGAAAGGCGTAGACAATAGCACGCAAACCGAAGAAAATGCAGTGAAAACAAGATGTGGACGGCATGTTCAATTGTGGAATATTAGGAGTGTTTTTTGAAAAATTCTTTCATAGATAACAAAAATACAAGATTTCATATATAAATCTAATATTTTTTTAAATAAAAAAGTATAAAATTATGTTTTTTAATTTTTTAAATGCACACTAGTATGAAAAATATTTTTATATTATTTTTTTATAGTTTTTCTTTCAAATTGAAGTGATTTTTTTTATATATTTCCTTCATCATACCTTCATCATCCATCATTCACTACCATTACTACGATATATCTAACTCTTACCACTGGTACTATGATCATCACCATCATCATGACCATCATATCTCCTTCAAACCTACCATCCTTCACCACCACCACCATACCTTCATCATCTACCATCGCAACCATCATAACTACTCCACCTACTATCATACTTCCACCACCTATCCTTCTGCTCCAACCACCATTACTATCATGGTCAATACCACAATTTCATCACTACTTACTAGCACCACGATACCTACACGATCCTTATCACTACTGTACCTCCACCACTGTCATCCTACTTTATCACCATTTACCATCACCACCATCATATCTTCATTATAGCCATCATCCTTTACCATTACCACCATCATATCTTCACTGTAGCCATCATCCTTTACCATCACCACCATCATCATATCTCCACTACTTACCACCACTACTTTCGTCGCTCACCACTATCACATCCATCATACCTTCGTCACCCACAATAACCACTACCATACTTATACCACCCACCACCACTGCCATCTCTCTCTACCATCCATCACCATACATCCATCGTCCACTATCATCGCCACCATATCCCAATCACTTACCATCACTGTCATCATACTTGCACTATCCAACACTATCACCATCATCCTCGATCATCCACCATTATACCTTTACCATCAATCATCTTTTAGGATCCTTTTATTTTATTTTTTAATTAAAAAATAATTTTTATTTTTAATAACTAATTTATTTTTTAAATTTTCTCATAGAAAAGGATAAAGATAAAAAAAACTAGAGATAGAAAACAGAAACATTTTTTGCAGCTAAACAGGCTCTAGAGGTGCCAGGAGGTCAATTTTTAAAATTGTTTGGTTTTGTACCAAAAATAAGGAAATTCTTGAAGGCTTACACCTTGTTGTGTGGTTTAAGGGCACTAATACCATCATTTTGAGTAACTCTACATTCATCTCAGACCAAACTTTCAGTAAGAAAAATTTCACAGTTATTCTATACATGCACATATGGTTTCAGGTTTTCTTCTTTTTTATCTTATTTTTTTAATTGACATCATTTATACCAGACTGAGTTTCACTTGTTTATTTGGCTTATTTATTCATGCCTTTGAGATGAACTGAACTCCCTAAATGAAATTCATCATCATATTACTTCATCTATACTCTTTGCAAGTCTAGGGAATATTTGGAGGGTCACTGCCTGGTTGCATGAAATTAAACTGCAACTAATAGCGTAGATCTCTTACCTGCCAATTAGTGACATAAGTTTCATGGAAGGCTGCTCTGTTGTCTAAATTGGTCTTGGCCAAATATTTGGAGCTAACTTTACAGGGTAAATGTCATGCTGACAGCCGGCTGTAAAATTTGTTCAATTCTCGTGGAGCTTTTTCCAAATTTGAGTTGTACTCTATAACCAGCCCCATAATCGATGAGAGAGGGCCAAAAACTTGGACAGTACTCTTAAAAGACACTGTTTCATGATAATGCATAGATGCTGATATCCTTGGCATCATGTTATTAAAAAGGATGCATCCATTATCTACCTTGTTTGTAACTTGACATGATGAAATAGCCCTCACACTTCTACTGATTCACCGGTTATCCCATATTGCACACTGCATGATGTTAATACATGAAATTTCTTTTTGTACTTTTTTAATTTGATTCTTCTTGTATGTCTTTAAATCCTGAGCAACAATGAGGCTTTTCTTTGTTTGTGCTGCATCCATCAGTGGTGCTTCCTTGAAAAAACATTTGAGATGGGTGAATCGCCAAGCTCTTCCGAGCACTTAATTCAATCACATACCCTGCATGTCCACATGAAATCATGAGAGTGGCTAACTTCTGTTTATTTCCCTTCTTTCTTTGTACAGTAATTGCCTAAGTGCTGCTTGATGCTTATCTGATGGGTGGACCATGGCATAAACCTATGTTACTAAGTGGATCTCTGGCTGAAGCCTTGCTTTTGAGCTTAGCCATTCTATTTTAGCAGAAAGGGAATTATGTTAACTTGTCCCCATTTGCTGTGCACTGGTGATGTAGTGCTAGGTAGTTCTATAGACCAGAAAGCTGAGCTAAATATCTAATCCTAGATCTTCTAGAGACCACAAGGTATTTCCAGTTCCTAAATACACCCAATAAGTTCTGTCCTATTTCCACTTCCTAAGTTTGATCCTTTCACTTTGCTGCAAGAAATTAAATTTTAAGGAAGGAGATCTCTTCTCTTTGTGTTTATACTAGCATAGCAACCACTTTTCCACCAAGAGAAACATATAGACTTGTTGAGTCCTAACTGTAATATATCTGCTTCTCCTAGACTTCACACTATGGCCATGAATTATCATGCAAGCAGAAATGTAGGAAGTGGTATGTTTGGCAGTGAAAGGACCACATCTCTTCCTGTTCTCAATATACCAATAAACTGGAATGGTTCTAGTGGCTTGGATGAGGAAAATTTTCCAACCGCAATGCCGAGTTTAAATGAAATCGGATCCTATCAACAGCCTTGCAATCCATTACCCATCTCTTTGATTCATCAGGGGGGTGTAAGCCAATGTCATAGTCTCACAAATTTGACCCCCTCATCATCAACCTCAACAAATCCCACGAGCATTTGTTTGCAATCTTCTATACATTACACCAACCCACATGCATCATCCTCATCAGCTTTTGAACAATATCGACATGGTGGCAACATGTTTGCCCTTCCCAAGCTCCACTTACCAAATTCAATCCAGACTTTGGCACCCACTTCACTGCCAGATTCAGGCTTGATTTACCAACAAAATGAAGATGCACAAATTCCGGGAGATATTTCGGTTGACATAGATGATATCCTCACAAGTGCTGTTGAACAAGAGGAGTGGCAAATGCAGTCTGATCAGCCAAAGAAAATCATCCTCAGCAATGAAAATCCTGACAGACATGTAAGTAAATCATGTATATTTGAGGAGATCCTACGAAATGACAACTTGCTAGCACAATTCAATTAGTGTCTCTGATTGATTTCATAGTCGCAGGATCTCTGTGCCTATGTAGTTTCACAGCCAAAATAAGAAATTTCAATCTTTTCCAGGGAATCATTGGAGCAAACCATGAAGCTCAAGTCACTGCAATCAATCTCGGTAACAAATCAAGAATGCATTGGACGCAGGAGCTGCATGAATCCTTTGTCCAAGCTGTCAATGATCTTGGTGGTGCAGATAGTGAGTACTTAGTTCATAACCATAGTTTATGCATGCACAAATGATGCTGAAAGTCCTTCTAAAATGCAGAAGCGACCCCAAAATGCATCCTGAACAAAATGAGTGATCCTGGACTAACCATATTCCATGTTAAAAGCCATTTGCAGGTATATGTTTATGCTAAACTTCCTTGGCTTTTATGCACATGAGGAACATTTTTAGATTCATAATATTTAGCTCTGAAGCATCTGATGTTAAACCTTTTCTCGCAGAAATACCGTCTTCAGTCAGAAGGCAAAGAAGGAAAGAAACGGAACGCAACTGAGGATGGTGGGGCTCCAAAATTGTAAGTGAGATTTATGCAGGCATTTTTGTCATTGGGCATCTTGGATGTCTGATATTTGTATATATTTTCACCACCATTGTACTATCTGGTTATATACTTTTAACACCTTCCTTACAATTTTGGAGGAAGTAATACAAGCTCTGCTTAGTGATGTAATGCATTCAAGCTGTTTCATTTGGCTGCAGGCCTTCAAAAGAACCAGACACACTACACATGCAGTGGAATCTTCAAAAGACACTCCATGAGCAACTGAAGGTCTCACTGTCCTTGTATGCATGTGCATGCTTATGCTTATTTGAATGCGTTTGCTTGTGCATAATATTGCAATTCAGGTGAAGTTTTCAAAGATCAAAATGCTCAGAAATTTTTTGCTTTTCTTGAAGATCCCTTTGAAGACATACCATAGCTAAAAATATCTGGTATTACAACTTGAAAGTGGTGGTGACCTCATACAAAGCTCTTTGTATAGCATTAAAAATAAAAACCTTTCAAAGAAAGTCCAGTTCATGTGAAAGAGCTTTTATGCATTGCTAGATAAGCTTGGGTCCTTGCTCCAGCCATTATTCTGCTTACTCGACCGAAAGACTAACACTTCTGTCAGCAGTCATCAAAAGAACTCACTCTAAACTGGTTAATAAATAATTTCATGAGTTTTGGATCAGTTATTTGATTTAGAAAAGGCATCTTTATTCATCACTTCTCTTATTAATAACTATGGCAAGTCCTGCTTGATTTCAACTGGATGAACTCTTTTGAAACCCTGACCTACCTAATATTATGCTCTGTAAATTTGGGTGCATTAGGTGATAGAGAAATACCGTACCCTTGGATCAGTGGCTTAGGAGTTACCATACCTGCATAAACTTGGCTCTTGGATTTCATCATTGTTGTATCCCCGTAGTGGCAGTACTGATGTGTCAACACGGTCATGGCCCTTAATGGATGCATGATAGACACTTAATGGAATATGTGGATGTTTAGTTGGAAGTAATGAAATTTAGTCAGGAATAAACAAATAACAAGTCAGTCAATGAATAAGAATCTAGAGAAGAAAAGGCAAGGATGCGGAATCCATCATAAAGTAGGACTTAAATCTCTATAAATATCATCAGAAGTCATTACAGAATGGAATTTTTTTTTTTTTTTTATTTGTAGTGAAGTTATATTGTCATGCTTTATTGGCAGACTATTAGGGAATTGCAGCTACAGACCGAAGAGAATGCCCGCCGGCTTCAGGAGTTCATCGAAGGCCAGTACAAAGTAAGAGAAGCATTCCTTCAAGCGACCCAGTCCTTGTCAACAACAAATGGGATTGATACTGAAGGAACCTCAGCTCCATTCTCTTCAGATGAACTCTTGGTGAGTCTGGAAAAAGACTCAATGAAAGATGAGAACACTGGGGTGGCTTCACCTTCATACAAAAGAGCAAGGACTGATGCTGAGAGCAGCAAGAATACCATTTCCAGCAATGCTTTTCAGCTGTAGTATTTGAAAATGTTTGCTTAATATAGTACTTGGATTTCACATGATTGTTTGAATAAGATGGCATTTTTCCCTTGTTGTGCATGCAACGAAGAGTTGTTGTCATCCCTGGGATAACTAGAAGCAGTGTGCTGTCAAACTGATAGTTTTATGGAGTTGTTAAATCTAATAGCATTTTTGTCTCACTTTACCAACATTGGTGTTTAATGTTTTCAGATGTGATTCTACTGTAAGTCTAAACAAGTATTGCTGGTGATTGTAGGTTGGTGAATTGTTTATGCTCCTAGATAATTTTTTTAGAAGAAAACTATTCTCTTAACATGCTGACAGACAAAGCGAACAAGTTGTGTCTGTACCTGGCGTTGCAAAACCAGGAGCCATAAATTTGGATTCCAATCTTGGAAATGGACATCCAAGGCCTCTTTTGCTCGAGTTATCATTACCTCGTACTGGAATTTTAGGGAGAGGAGTGCTTTCTGTATCATTACCTCGTTACTCATGACAAACACAGAATGGAATTGGGAGATATTGTTCCCAACTACAAATTATTTGTGTATCATACTATCGTTGTGATTAAAGAACCAATAGCTTATTTATTGACACAACAATTTAGGAGATATTTTTCCTTATTTATTTATAGTTGGTATATTTGATTTTTCTTATTTACTTTCTATATTTTTTTGGTACAAGGCTTTTATCACATGTTTGTAATTGGTTTTACTTGTTTTATTTTTCTTATTTGTTTTTTATCATAGGTTTGTAAATTTTTTCTTGCCTACAATCGAGATTTTAGTTTTATTCCCTTATTTATATGTAGCTAGAATTATATATGTAATCTAGAAAAAATGGAAGGATATTTTTAAAATCATAAAAATAATTGATGAAATATGAAAAGAATATTGTTGGAATAAAAAGACTTGTACGCATGTGTATGTATATATAGACACATACATACATATTCATGCACACACTTTGTTTGGTTATATAACAAGCATCAACTAAGTATCTTTCTCTTTTAAATAAATCAAGCGCATTTCACATGGCATCACTATCTTGCTTATATGTGATGCTAAATTATTTAGTATCATTTGCATAATATCAAGATAATGTCTTAGTTTTTAACTTTAGTTAGGTATATGCTTGTATAATACACGAACAGTTATATGATTAATAAGATAAATAAAAATATGAGATTTATATAATTTTTTAACTTTATATTATTAAATTTATTTTTTTTTAAATTTTAAAATAAAAAAGAAGATAAATAAAAAATATATTAGATTAAATTATTTTAAAGTTTAGATGAAATTTTTATATTATTCTAAAATTTGAATCACATTATTTACTTTGTAATAGTCTCAAATACACAATAGTAAAATGAAAGGTATACTTTTTTAAGGAATCACTATTTCTTTTTGTTCATTAAATAGGGAAAAAAGAATTTGATTCTAATTCTTTCCCCATTGAAAAAAAAGAAAAAGAAAAGAACAGGCTTCCTTTCTTGAAAAAAATAAAAAAAAAAACGAACATGAGTTAATAGCTTAAGATCCTTTTCCCATTGAAAAAAAATGAAAGAAAAAGAGCTAGCTTCCTTACCAACTTAAAAAATAATAATAAAAAAAACTTTATTAAAAAAAAGAGAAAAAAACGAATATGAGTTAATAGCTTAATGTTAAGAAAAAGGAAAAAAAAAAAAAAAGAGAGGAAAAGAGATGCTTTCTTTCCATTAGGAAAAAAAAGAAATCTTCATGAAAAAAAATGAAAGTCATATATGACTTGGAAAAAAAAAGGGAAGTCATTGACAATTAAAAAAAAAAGTTAATAGTTTGAAATAAAAAAAAGAGAAAAGAAAAAGAAAAAAGTAACTTTCTTTCCGCTGAAAAAAAAACCTTCATGAAAGAAAAGAAAAGAAAAGAAAAAGATGCTTTATTTCTACCATAAAAAAAAAACCTCCATAACAAAAAAAAAAGCCATGTATAGCAGCAAAAAAAAAAAATCAGAAGTCATGAAGAACTAAAAGAAACATGAGTTAACAGGTTGATGTAAAAGAAGACGGAAAGAGAAAAAGAAAAAAATTTCTTTCCATCCAAAAAAAAAAAAAACCACAAAAAAGAACCAATAGCTTAACGCAAAAGAAGAATAAAAAAGAAAAAGAAAAAGAAAAAAGTCACTTTCTTTTAAATAGAAAAAAATTCTTAATGGAAAAAGAAAAACGGAAAAGTTTTGGGTATCAAACTCCAATTGATATAAAAGAATATTATGCTATAACACCATTACATCAAATTCACTTGTTGAAAAATTTATGAAAGAAAAAGAATTGTATGTGAAAAAAAACCTTTTGCACTCAAACTCATTTAATGTAGGTATGCATGTGGCATCAACGAAGAAAAAGCTTGAGAACTTCTTAGTTTTACTATATTAAATTATATTTTTCTACTATCCATCTCGATGCTTTCATTATTTTCATTCTTATGAACGCTACTTATATTGCTCTAGTTAGGATTCCTTAGTATTTGTGATTAAATTGAAAAGATTCAATTTTATGTTATAAACTATCAATGTACCAAGTGATGGTCATGGTTAGATGAATCTTTGGATGAGATCAAGATGTATATCCATCTTAATTATAAGCCATCATATGATATAGAAATGATCCGCAATCAAGAGGTGGGCTTCTCTAATTCACTTATAAAATAGTTGATTCGGTTCATTTTGTTGCTTAAGATTTTGTTTGGTTGTAGAATAACAAAGACATTATGGTAGATAAGTCCAAAACAAGCTAGCTTTTCTAGTGGAGTATAATTTTTTTTTTTTCTTTCATTTCTCAAGATAGCCCATGAAAGGTTTGGATATGTGATTTTTTTATAATACGAGTATAGTGCATTGAAAAAACGGTTTGACTAAATAATTTATAACAATTTGGTTATCATAAAGTAATTAAAAAAAAATAAATTAAATTATTCTACTATTTTATAGAATAGAGTTATTGCTAAATTAAGTGGAGTAAATGCATTAGAAGAAAAATTAAAGCATTTATAGTGGATTAAATTTTTTGAAATACTAATTTTATCTTATCAAAAAAATTATCTTTTATCTCATTTTATTTCAAAAATAAATTTTTTTTGAAATACTAATTTTTATCAAAAATTTCATTTTGATAGCCGGAATCTAGGATAGATTACCGGTAATTTAATCTGAGCCCACCAGATAACTAGATTTGGTATGTTTTTTTAATGGTAATCTATCTTGTTAGTGGTAATCTGAATTACCTCAGGCAATCTAGATTGCTTGAGGTAGGTGTAGCTATCCAGATTACAGGAGATATGGTAATCTGGTAATAATTTTTTTGGATAAAAATGTCCGTCCCTTTCTCTTCCACGAAAATAAAATCCATCCTTCCGTATGCTTTTCCCCTTTTCCCGTGCTTACCCTACTCTCACTCTTCTTACGTCGCCAGTGAGCTCTCCTTCCGTCGCCTCCAAGAAGATCGCCGTCGGTGAGGCAATCCAGATTGCAGTGGTGTTTATTTTTTCATAAAAAAGCGTAGATTTTTTTTTTCACTCCAGGTAAGTTTTTTTTTTCCACTCCAGATCTTAAGTTTTTTTTTTTTTGATTTTAATGCAACCACATGCTATTTGTTTTTTCATAAAAAAGTTCCCTTCCAGATCTTTAGGTTTTTTTTTATTTCAGTGAAACCATAGCGTGGTGTTTATTTTTCCATAAAATAGTAGAAGTAGTGATTTTTTTTTTTGCTCTAGATCTCAAGTTTTTTTTGATTTTAATGGAACCATAGCGTGGTGTTTGTTTTTCCATAAACAGTAGAAGCAATGATTTTTTTTTTTTGCTCTAAATCTTAAGTTTTTTTTTTTTATTTCAATGTAACCATAGCGTGGCGTTTGTTTTTCCATAAAACAGTAGAAGTAGTGATTTTTTTTTTCCACTCCAGATCTGAAGTTTTTTTTTTTGATTTCAATGCAAGCACAGCGTCGTGTTTGTCAAATAGTATTTTTTTGGCTCCAGATCTCAAGTTATTATTTGATTGCAATGCAACCATAGCGTAGTATTTGTTTTTAATAAAATGGCACAAATCAGTGGTGTTTGTCAAATAGTGTATTTTTTGCTCCAAATCTCAAATTTTTTTTTTATTGCAACGCAATCATAGCATGATGTTTGTTTTTCCATAAAACAGCACAAATAGGGATACAACCACAGCGTAGTATTTATTTTCCATAAAAGATTACAAATAGTGATTTTTTTCTGCTCCAGATCTCAAGTTTTTTTTTTTTTTTAATTTCAATACAACCACTGTGTGGTGTTAATTTTTCATTAAAATAGCACAAAGAGTGATTTTTTTTCACTCCAGATCTCAAGTTTTTTTTTGTTTAATTCAATATAACCACAGTATGGTGTTGGTTTTTCCATAAAATAGCATAAATAGTGATTTTTTTTTTCCCTCTCCAAATCTCTCTATTTTTTTTTTTGATTTCAATGCAACCATGGTATTTGTTTTTCCATAAAACAACATGAATAGTTTTTCTTTTTTTTTCGCTCCAGATCTCAAGCTTCTTTTATGGATGCATGCTGCATGTGACTGTGCAAAGCTGTCTAATTTTATTCCTTTCTGAAACTTTACTAATATTATATTGATATCTAATTAATAAATAAAAAATATCAGATAAATTTCAATTTCATTGCATTACACTGAAAAACAAAGAGCATTTCGTATGATATCTTATTGCATTGTTGCATAATATGGAGCAACTTCTACTTTTGCAAAATTTATGTCATTCTGAAGTAAATTTGCTATTTTTTTTTAAATAATTATGAATAAGGAAATATTTTCTCACAATGATTAGCTGAGTTAAAGTGAAAAGCATACAAGATATTGATGCATGTGTGGTTAGCATTAATTATTGGCTATTCGTTTCAGTTTTATAAAAGTTGTATTTCATTTTGTTACTTATGTTCAAGTTTTCTGAATCTGACTTATTCAGTTTAATGTAAAAGAGTATTTTGAGAATTTAATGTTACATCACTGGTACTCTAGTTGTCATACTAAATACAGTAATCAATATTATTGCAACATTACACCAAATACAGTAATCAACAGGCAATCTATCCAGTGGTAAATCTTACAGGCAATCCACATTACCTTTTAGGATTATCTGATTCAACAAGGTTTAGTTATTTTTTTAAAATTTTAGTTTTCCTTTTAATGAGGCCCTCCAGGACAAACAAAAAGAATGTAGGTATAAAATAATTAATATAAATAATAAAAAATTAAATGGATCACTGTTAGCTATGTCACGTGGGTCGCACTTGCCTGGATCGAAAGAACCTCAGCTCTTACCCTGGTTGGCTTCCTCGGTTTGGATGTAGGGCTCCAGGGCCCTAAAAATCGCACCATAATTTGAAACCACCTCGTCATTTGCTCGAGATCTGGCAATTGGTTCCTCCTGACACGAATGTCAGAACCAGGGTCCACATCTTGGTATTTGGCATCAACCACCAGCATTAACAAACGTGGATTCGAACCGGAGGGGTCCGGTCCGGCCCGGTCTGGTTCGGGTTCCACACCGGCGGTTTGCTTACCGAGGCGAAAAAGTCACCTAAGCGGGCAGAATCTCGTAACCGGCGCCTGGTGCGTTCCGGTTTCGCCGACGCCTGATCCGCTGGGCCGCCGAGCTCGCGTCCCATCAAAACCCGCCAATCAGCATCCACCCCAACCCGTGTATCCTCCGCGGGCCCCACAAGCGAATTGAAACGTGGCCGTCTCTAGTGATCCCCTCACCAAGCAGGTGCGAGGTCGGTCAGTGGCGCCTTAAGTGTGTCATCGGGGCCCCACCACGAAGGGTAGTTTCGTCATTTCGGGAGGCATATATGGCATTTCCGGAAGTATTCTATTTTCGTACGGGGTTGGTGCTGTCACCTCCCGTAACAGTAACCCCTCTCTGCCCTCTTTTATAAGTCGCTCGCTCGCTCGCTCGCCGTCTCCCATGGTCCTATTTCCCTTCTCACTTCATTCTGTTCTCCTATTCGGTGGAATCCCCCTCCCTTCTTCTCTTCCGTCGCTCTTCTCCGAGAGAAGGGAAGGGTTTCTCTCCCTTTCTCTCGTTCTCTCGGCGTCCAGAGAGCGGGAACAAGGGAAGAGAGGAACCGAGCGTTCTCCAAAGGAGTTCTCCAATTCCTCGCAGGTTCGATCTTCTCGTCTCCAGTCTACCTCTCCTCTTCTCTCGTTGATCCACTGAGTAGTATTGTTCTTCAAAGTTCTGGGCTTTGATTCTGGGTTTTTCGACCCATTTTGAGGTGGAAACTCGGAATGTGACTAAGTTTTCCGGCCATATGTCTACACCGCTGCTGGTGCGGCCAATCTCTTTTGCATGTCGTCGCTTTCACCTCTAAATGCTAATGCGATCGCTGCTCCTTCGCTGGAACTAGGGTTTCCTCTAGTTCGATGACGAGGACTTGGTTTTTTTTGGACTGAACTCCTGCTGCCTTGTTCTCGCCGTTAATAAATTTTTTTAAAGTCCCTTCTACTTCTCCTGATCAGAATCTATTGATATGGTAAAGCCTGTTTTCTGGTACCTATGATGAGATTATGAGAGATTTTGATATGTTATATGCTCTCTTCTTGGAATAAGAAAGAAGAAAGTGCATAATTGTTTGCTGTTTTTGTTTCTCGCGAAACCAGCTTCTAAAACCACTCTAATGCTGTATTTTAATGCGCCGATTATACTATGTGCTTTTGTGTATAGGATTACTAAAAGAATTTTGTGCAACCCCCTTTGCCTAACTAAAGGCCTCTGGCCTTTCACCCTCTTTCTTGATGGGATATGGAATCGCAAATCGGGCGTGTTAAACGCTAGCTGACACGGGACTACTTGAGCTATTTACTAGTATGAGGTTAACATTTTCTTGAAGCGGTTTAGGTCGAGTACTTCATAAAATTGTTCTTGCCATACTTTTTCTTTTTCTCATGCTCATATGATGACAATCTGATCCTTTGCTTCTAATTCCTGCCTTTATATGCATATAGATTCCTGGTTATTTGTAGATGGTCCACATCTCGTTTCTCTATTTGAAATATCTTCTGCTGTCTGAATCTTGGTGCTATCTGCATTGCTGCTGTGCTTTCGATGGTTTTGTTGACTCAATCATATGAAATTTTTTATTGGTTTTAAGAAGTATGTATTATGATATAGAAAACTAGGGAAGCACAGTAAGAAGAATTGCAGAAGTTGACACTTGCGGGCAGAATCATATGTTGTCAATCTCTTGGTGTATAATCAATTATGTTTTTTAAGAAAATTGTTGTGGTGCCCCAGTTTTAGCCAAGCAAGTGTTTGTTTAGATTCTTTTGGTGGCAGTCATCCCGATAATTGGTTATATGTAAGATATCATTTACCATGGCAATTATCTTGATTTTTTTAAATTTTAATGGAATAAAAAAATGGTGATGTACTGTAGCCGTTTTCTTTTTTTGGAAGCTCAGTAGTTTGTTTGTAGTTGCCATAATAGGCTCTAGTTTCATTCATGAGCTTCCCTTTGTAGTTGAACTATGCTCAGGAAGGTGGACAATGCATCGAGCGATAAGGGATTGACATTTCTCTAGGTTGCATTTGTTCTATTGTCCAAGATTTCAAATACTGGTTGGATGGTGGGGTGTCCTACTATCCTGCATTGCATTGGGATGGGATGAGTTGAGAAATGGACTGTAATGGAGTGAGGTATCCACTGTTACAAGTGTCAATACTTAAGGTGTCTTATTCTATGAAAAAACTGGAACAGCTCTGTCCCATGATATTTAAAAGGTGGTTCTTTTTATGAGAAGAGGGTGGGTTTGGCTGGTATAAGTAAGATTCGAGTAACTAATAACTAGGTGTTAGCACTGCTGGAGGAATGAACAAGAATTGTAACCGCTTTGTATTT
Organism: Metroxylon sagu; assembly: GCA_017589505.3. NCBI lineage: Eukaryota > Viridiplantae > Streptophyta > Magnoliopsida > Arecales > Arecaceae > Metroxylon > Metroxylon sagu. The sequence goes on from JACVBY030000657.1 coordinate 67,914, forward strand.
GGATGATGTTGTAGATACAGATTTTGTGTTGTAGGTACAGTCTTTGTGCTGAGAAACAGACAAATAAAAGCATTGATGATCCATTAGCCTTTTTGTTGAATACTCTTGCCTCCTTTTTTGGGCACAACTTTCTTTTTTTCTGCTTTTGATTCTGTTACTTTTGGCTATTCAATCTAAAGCTTTGAGCCTGATATCTACTCTCTATTTCTTCGAATTGTGAAAGAAAGAATCTGACCATCTTTGCTTCCACTCCTTTGCATCAATTATTTCATCAGTAGTTAAGAACATATTTCACCTAGATAGTGATATGATAGAACTAATATATTGATTTCTTATTTGTTTAGTGCAATGAGCCAACTTGTTTTTATTGTTGTATGGTTCTGCCTGACATAGGGATATTTCACACTCACCCAAAGCTGTCATGTCTTGGTTAGTGGACACCCCCTAAATAAGGGATATTTGTCAGTAGTTAAGAACATATTTCACCTAGATGGTGATATGATAGAACCAATATATTGATTTCTTATTTGTTTAGTGCAATGAGCCAACTTGTTTTTATTGTTATATGGTACTGCCTGACATAGGGATATTTCACAGTCACCTGAAGCTGTCATGTCTTGGTTAGCAGACATCCCCTAAATAAGGGAAAAGCTGAAACTGCATGCGGATCTTAAGGAGAGTTCCAAGATACTCCAAAATTTGGTTTTTTTTTTTTTTTTTTTTTTTTTGAAGTGTCTGATGGACATGAAATCAAGAAGTCATTACTATTTAATACTTTTGATATTTCTACACAAAGTTTGTCATGTGTGACATTACATTTGTTAAAGGTTTTATCAATTTATTAAAATTATTTTGCAGTTACTCCCATTGGTTATTCATGATTGTCCACATATTTACTCATTCACGCATGCATATGTAACCATTAGGCTTTTTAAAGGTACCTACGTTGGAGTCCTTTTGACACCAGGACACTTGACCTTTTGACAACAGGACACTTACCACTGTCTCATGTGTCCCAGGAAAACAGTATCTCATTCTGCATTCTTTAAATTCTATCCTTCAAATGATTCAAAATTGTGCAATTCTTGAGTCATGGGAAAGCACTGAAGAGCAACAAATTTGACCCCATGTTCAACTTGTATACCCTTACTTTTAGTGAGGTTGTTAGCTGTCATGTTTGTTTCCCATTGGCACATGTAAAAGGTGATATTGTTGCTCAATAAATCTTATTTGGTTGAACGATCATGGGCAGTAAACATTACCTTCATTATGCAGACAAGAGTTTTAGAATATAATCTGAAGTTTGATATACTGTGACTAAAGCTATATGCGATCTTTGTGTGTTATGCTCATGTTATATTTAACATGTTAATCTATATTGAAATGCCCATTTCAACAAACACTTGAATTTACTAGAACTTCAGTTTATTGTTAATTTATTTTGTCAAGTGTTTTATCGTGCTTTTATTTGTGTTGCAGCTATAGCTTGCAAAGATAAAAAATTGATGACATGGAGGAAAGTATTTCATTTCCACTTATTTCAGATGGTTCTGTTCGTGGTATCAGTTTTAGTGCTGCAACGACTGAGGAAATTGTATGCATTGCCTTTTCCATGTCTTTTGCTTTGTGTTTTACTAGTTATATATTTCTTTATGTGGAACATGGTTGATCTAGTGGAACCATGTTTTAGTTTATTTTACTTTTACTTGATTGCTCACTTGTTTCATTTTGCATGTAGATACAGAAATGCAGTAGCGCATCATGATAATGTTCAAAAGTAAGCACAAATATGTATGTGTTGTCAAGGGGTCATGAAGAATATTTTCTTTGCATAAGACATCAGAATTTTATTTAATCCAAAGAGTAAAACAGGAGATATCTTTCCCAATCACTAACAGGGTTATGAGCTGGATATGAAAGTTAAAAAAAAAAAAAAAAAAAAAAAAAAGGATTATATGAAGAAAATCAAAGACTGCATTATCTAAGTCCCTAATTCAACCTGCAAAATGCTTCTTCACCATAGGCAACAAAAAGAATACAAACAATTTTTCTGAAGACATTTTCTTTTGGAGCCCACACTCTGCCAGAAGAGAATTGAGATTCCATATTTTTTAAGCCTCTTCTCCTTAAAATCTGATTCTGTCCACAGCTTATTATGCCAAAAAATGAATCTTAATGGAACATGAACATTCTGGCGCACAAGCAAGTTCCCTACAAATTCATTTTTTCCATTTATGGCTTACAAGCAGTTCCCCACAAATTCATTCATCCGCCCCTCAAAGCACATGTTTTCTGTTTAAGCTCCCATTTGCAAAACCACTGTGTACTTTTCCAAGATAGACGGAAGCTTAGAAGTTTTGAGGAACCTTCTTGTGTCACTCTTTCTAAAGCTAGCGGGTATTTAACTTGCTTTACAAGAAAGACCTCTAAAAGAGGATCCCTTACTTAAGAAAGACATCTAAAAGAGGATCCCTTACTTTAGAAAGACATCTTAAGCATTCCACTTCACTCCTTAATATCATCCGCCCCATTGCTAGTATGACTGTCAAGGTTCAAGAACTTGATTTTCATATGGTCCACTATCAATTTCTATAATTTTGATAAGTTCAATAATTTTGATCTGAGTTCCAGACATGAAATTATGGAAAAATGTAGGAAGATAACAGACCATGGAAGCTATCCATAATTTGAGTATATTGTGGTGTTTGTAATGTCTAGATATCTCTTTTTGTTATTGTCAGGTTGAGAGCCTGAAACTGCGCAAAAGTATTAATAACATTTGAAAGTAAATGAGAATGTTCACATCGAGCTGTTTTATAACTATAACTACCTTGGCTTGTCTTAGTATTTTGGTCAGGTTTATGGATGCTTATTGCAGAGCATTCCTGTTTAGGACCATGGGCTGCCTTCTAATGTTGTTTCAGGTTTTTCCATACAAACACTTCAGTTATTTGATAACCAGTTGTTTGCTTTTTATTAAACACATGACAATATTAGATACCTAAAGTGAAATCTACTGACATGATGATAAGGCTACAATTAGGCATACCTCATCTAAATGCTTACAAGAGTCAAGCTAATGTTCTAGAAATCCTGAGCTTAGAAGTTGCAAATCCACTAGTTAAGATGCTTCATCTTCTATGCAAATTCTACTTTTCCTCTCTCCCCTTAAAAGAATGTCTCACAACTCCAAAAATGTCTCTTACATTAGAAAAGCTACCTTTCTCTTAAATTTCTTGGAACTGGACTTGCAATTGATTCCAATCTTGAAAAAGTAAAAATATATATATATATATATATATAATCTAAACAAAATAATCAGTACTCCTTTTCTAAGCCTTGCCCTAATAAAAAAACCTAAAATTGGCTTATTTAGCCAAACATGCTTAAAGAAATGAAGAGATGGCCTTCAAATGACAAAATTTTAAACTAATGGGCGATGGTCAGCTTCAGCAACTTTAAGCTGAAATTGGCCAAAACCACTGAAAACCTGTTAGGTTCAGTTGAAACCAACGGAACTTAGTTTTTTGAAGTTAATTTTTGTTCAGTTGTACTAACTAATCTGTTTCAGTCAAAATTTAAACCTTGGTGGCTCAGTATATCAAATTAAATATGGAATAAGTTTTCTCAAATTCAGCTTCCATGCAAGCATCCGTAAAACCTGCAACACAAATGCTTGTCAACAGTAGCTCCAGTATTTTTGTTATACAATTGGTAACTCTTCACCATATATCTCACTGTTAGTGAATCTCCTTCTGACAATGCCGTCCAAGTGTCTTTGGCAGAAAGTATATAAAATTCCACTTCTAAGATAAATGAGTCTCTCAATCACCTTCAGCCATAAAAGTGCAATCTCACTTACCTAATTTCCATGGTAATTTCCCCAGAAAGGCTTGTGCATCTTCCTCAAGTCTGACGTTCCTCTTCTTGACCTCTGATGTACAAACCATATTCCAATCCACTAAATCATACCTTTGCGTGACACTAACCTCTGACCTTGCTTCCACAGAAGATCACTCGGAATTAAGCTTAGACACATTGGAGGCATGGGTATCCGAATATAGATGTGTAATGTATTGGAAGGCCGCCCAACACTTATATTTATAAGATAATGTTCTTACCAAAGAAATAATTCTTTTCTTCTGAGACATCAATTAGCTGTATATGTCCTCCTCTCAAAGATCCCGGTAATAATCTTTGGTTGTTTGCATCTTCATTGGGAACTCTGTATATGAAATTGGAAATTTCTGAACCCTAAACTCCAATAACTTATCCATTTGCCAGCTCTGTTGTTTGCTATCTTATTTTTACCAAAGTTACATTACAAAAGATAAGCTCAAGACCTGAGGCCTGCATGAGATAGATCAGGATAAGGCGTAAGTTCACTGAGGGGTCAAGGTCAAATCACCAAACAAGAGGGTTTTCCAGTATCATGGGAGTTAGAAACTAGAGCTACATAGATTTTTACCTGAAAACACTTTATGATGCCCTTGTCCTTTCGGATACTATCTGTTAAAGGCCTGATATTAATGCCATCCAACTGTGTCCGTCTTTCCCAAAACCACATCTGAATAATGATGAACCAAAGGATTATTTCAGACCAGCACATGCTTTTGGAAGTCACGTATAGGCAGATCCAGCTTTCACTTTTGATGTTCTGATAAGTTTTATATTAGCCTCATATTAGATGGTTGTACTTTGTTTCCTTGGAAGGTTATCAGCATATAACCAAGGCTCACCTTTAAACATTTGTGGTCAAACCATTGGTTAAAGTTATGCATATAATCGAAAATCTAATATGTCTGAGATTGTTGTACTCTGTTGCTTCCTCTATTTGGAAATGAGAGCAAAAGGTAGTGGCATCCACTATTTTGAGGACTAACATTCTTGATGGGTTTACTAAATAGCTTCATCACTGTCTCCTTGAAAACATGATGCCATTGATAAAAAGGAAATAGGAATGCATTTGAAGTGTGCCTTCTGCCTTTCTCTTTTGAAGGCTATGTAAATTCTCCACTTTACCTATCTTCTTGTCATGTCATCCTTCTAAACACTATAATATCTGCAAGATTCTTTGCCTCTGGGTTGGGTAGATTCTAATTTTCTTAGTCTTAGTGCTCCTCAAAGGATCAATGGTACTTAGCGAGGTATCTTATCATCCATAAAAATTTTTTATTCAGTGACTCTTTAGCCTGACAATATCTATTCCTCCTGGCCATTTTATTGAAGAATATGCCATTCCTGCTGCTGGGGCTTCAAATTTTTTGTAATGTGTGTGAACTGGTCAGTGTTCAGCATGATAAGTGCCATTCTACAAAAGGTCCCAAAATTTTATATATTTGATATAGAAACATAAACTCTCATGATTAGATGCCTTGTGTATGTGTGAGGTGTTACTTGAATAATACGTGTAATCATGCATGTGGTCAAACACAGACTAAACTATTAAAATAGCTTTGTAGCGGTAGATTGACATGTTTCAAATATCTCAGTTACATATTCTGTTAATTTAAGTACATAATATTCTATGAATTCTCTCAGACATTTTTGGAAATACATACTATATGCTGTATTAACAGCCTAAATGACAAAATTGACTCCAATTGAATGCTTAAAAATCAAGTCTTTCACAACAGAAATTTCACAGTTTTAGTGCTATAAATATCAACCAAATAGATTCGTACTCCTTTGTGCCATTTTCGGTTCTGACATTGATGCAGTTCAATGCAACGTGGTACCACAATCCACCTGATACTTATTTTATTATGCTAGTGAGCTGCAAAAGTGGAACACATTTTATGATTTTCTATATGTAAAGTGATTCTTAAATCATGCCAATCATGTGAGTGAACAATTTCTTTTGAACATGCATCTGTTTTGAGAAATTTCGTCTTGTTTAATGAGTTGCAAAATGGAACACTTTGTATAATTTTCTAAATGTAAAGTGATTTTTAAACCATGCCAATCATGTGAGCCAACAATTTCTTTTGAACATGCGTCTGTTTTGGGAAATTTCCTCCTGTTTAATGCCAATTTGATAATTCTTCTCTATAATGCTAGTCATGTGTTGCCTCACCTTGCCAAAAGGAGTTTTTCTGCTGGCTGCTAGTTTGTCTTCAACAAAAAAGTATCTCAAGCAGAATAAAAATTGCAATTGTTTGTTCGTAATTCCCCTCCTATTTTATTCAATCCTCAAGCTATGTGAGTTTCCATCGACATTCCTATCAGATTTAACCACTCTGTAACCCTTGTTATTATTAATCAGCTCAAAGATAAGTAAGATAATGGTTAGTGCTGCATCTAGAATAATCACTTTGTACGATGAAAGTATGTCTTATATGTAATCATTTTCTGTCTATAATATTCACTTTGTATGATGAAAGTATGTTTGTACATGTAATTGTTTTATTCAACTATAATATTTACAATTCTGGTTAATATAGCAGTATGGCAATTTACATAATCAACCAATATATTCTAGTTTTAAAAATTTTGATCAAGTATTACCCATAATTAAAGGGATCTTAGATTGCTTTACTGATGTTATCAATAAGTTGCTCAACTGACTGAACAATGAAGATTTTTTTGGTAATACGATGCCTTTTTTGTTTGGCAGCGCACATACTCCATAAATGATTGCCCAGTTTCTCATCCAAGCCAACTAACAAATCCTTTCCTTGGTTTGCCATTAGAATTTGGCAAATGTGAATCTTGTGGCACTGCTGAACCCGGACAATGCGAAGGTTTGTATATGTATTTGTTCTTTCTTTTATGAATAATAGGTGGTGCCCATAGGACAAGGGTCCTTTTGATAGCAATAAGAGGTTCCAATCTTTTTCCAAATCAGGTCATTTTGGTTACATCGAGTTGCCAGTACCAGTATATCATCCTTCTCATGTCAGTGAATTGAGACAAATCTTGAGTTTAGTGTGTTTGAAGTGCATGAGGATGAAGAAGGGAAAGGTATTTAGAACATGTATTGCAAGCATATTTTCTTTTACTTATTTTGCTAATTGTCTATATATGTGTGTGTATGTGTTGATACGGCAAGTCTGACATATGGAAGCTCTTTTAACTAGTTATCGATTTTCTGGTTAATACCCATCATGCTTGTCTTCCACCAAATCTAGATTTCTGTTGTAAAGTCTGGTAGTTATGCTTGTGCAACCAAATATCATTTGCATCTTAATAAGACATATCAGTTGCCAATATCATTTTAAAGGCATGCTAATACTTATGTGCAAAATAGTTGCAAATAGGTGAACTCTGTGTGCAAATGTAAAATTTGTGCAATTGTTGATCTTTTAAACATTTAATATATGTATGAACGTCTTGTAAAATATTTCATTGCATGTAAAAGCTGTAGAAGATGAGAACTAAAAATAATCAAGTAAAATTGCAGATCAGAAGACAATTGTCAGAGGTTTAATTCTTCGAAGGAATCCAAGGATCTGGACATCTGTTGCTCTTAAACTCTTGATTGCAGGCAGTGATATAAATTTAGTTATAAATTTGCAGGATAAGTCAAAACAACCAGATGATTGTCACAAACAAATTTAGCTTGCTGGTACTTATATTGTCATTTTGTTGGATTCTGGAGGGCATCAAGTTGCAGGACTAGTTAGCTTGATACCAGGAAGCCCTTGTTCTGTTTCTCGTAAACTTTGAAACTTCTGAAAAATGAAAATTGTTATGTCATTTTCTTTTTAGATTGTAAAGCACTATACATTTTTATTTCTTTTTGTTTAATTGTTGTGGTATGTGAAATCTTTTATTTATCATTTAATTGAACGGTCTTACATTGATCTGTATGAAGCACAAAATATTCTGTTTATTTTTTTTCCTGTTTTAAATGAAGTAGAAGACATCCTGTCTTTCTAGTAGAAATATTAAGTATAGGTTCCTGCCAAAACATCAAGTTGTTGCACAAAAATTTATGGAGCAATACATGGTATGGTGAGAGCTTTCTTGATCATTAGATTAGTTAGTTTAACCTCCCCTTTTTAAGTTGTTGGCCCTTGACATGTCTTTCATCCAGTTCCACAATCTTTCCCACTCTATTACATTTATCTCATTAATGTGCCACTTTGTGTCTAATGTCAAATAAAAAGCATTCCAAGATCATTGGCTTTCTTCATAATCTCTTTTTTGTGCATATAACATGTTCTTTGTGCTTTTATTTCTTTAGAGAAGGGCTTAAAAGTATCACTTTTGGTTCTAGTATTGTTCTTTTATAGATAATTTGTAGGAGATTTTGCCAAAATGGCTTGCTTTGTTTTTCTTTTAGCAAATTGTGGGAGATATGTTTATTTATTTTTGAAGGAATAACCCTGTATTGAAATTTTCAAATGTTTTTTTTCCTATCTAATAGATAAAACTCTACCTGTATTTTTAAGCATTACACTTTTTCTGATCATTTGCTTTCTTGCTTGACTTGAAAACTCACCAGCTATCAGAAAGAAAACAAGGAGATTACGATGCAGGCTTTTTTTTTTAATAGATTAAAATGGTTTAAAAAAGGAACTTTGAAGCTCTTTTTCTTGGTGCCAGCAAGGAACTGATGCAGCCTCTCGGTAGGCCCTTTTCAGGTAGGGAGTACATGGAACGAGTGAACCGAGGCTAAACTAAAAGGCACTACAACCTGGACAAAAAGAGTAAACGGAAAGAAAATGAGGAGCAGAAAGACGAGGAATGACAGAGTGTGCGTGTACATATTTCAATACCAAGTGCACATGTTCCTTGGATGCTAGATGCAGATATTTTTCATATTGAATGTCTAGGTTGTATCTGGGGCCAGAGGCAAAAACATCAGAAGCTTCTGAGACTGGGCCATTCCTACAAAAAAGATAAAAAGTAGCATGAATACAAAAAAAATGAAAATATAATGAGCTCTTTGTGCAAAATTTCTTAAACTGTACTACATTATTATTTACCATGTTGAAATTGGTGCATATGAAAATGGCTAGATATATGACACAATTTGTATATATTCTAATCATCTATAAAGGTGCCTAAGGGATTTTTTTTCCAGATCTTAGTATTTTCAATTGCGTTGTATTGATTATTGATCATGTTTTGAACAATAACATATCAATTACCATCAAGCCCTGACTGCACTATTTGCAGTTAATGAATCTTCAAATTTCAGCTTCTATTCAGGACAATTTTTGGTCTTATTGCAGGCTGTTCTATGTTGTTCTCATAACTTACACCCATTTTAGATTAGATTTTCTCCTCATCTTCATAAATCCTAACACTAATAACAATACATCTCGAAGTTCCTACTCATCAGCATCTAAATGGGTCTCCATAACTTTGTCATGATTCTTGAATTGGTACAACCCCTAGAACTCTTGTAAGTAACTCATGCCTCACTTTATTGTTCATAGTTATGCCACAGAACCATTTCAACATTCTCATTTTGTTGCATTTGACTTGTTTTCTTGGACACTTTTTATTGTCTAACATTCTAATTTCTAAGACTTAAAATAATGCATCCTTTTAGCTGTTTCATAAATATTTCTTTAGATAACTAGTGTATGCATTGGTTACATCATTCTAGACGAACTCCATGTGTCATCCATCCTGCTCTAGTTCTATTTTATACACCTTCATTTATCTCTCAGGTCTTTTGTATCCTAGGTCATAAATAACAAAATCAATGATTGTGAAATCCCATGTCCATCAATCGACTATCATGAGATCTCGGCTTCATACCTGTTTTTGTTGTTTTTGTTAAAATTGCATTCCCTTTACCCTTTTATATTCTGATTATTTTCAAACCCTTTCTGCAAGGATTTCCTCTGCAAATTAATTTAACATTTCATCTTGTCCTCTTCTCTTTAATTAACACTATTTTTTTCCAAATAGTGCCATGAAACATCCTGTCGATTATCAGCTGTGAGTTCATCAGTAATTAGCTTAAAAGGATAAGGACTTATCATTTGTCATTGATTTTAAGCCCATTTTAACTAGAAAAGCCCTTGCTGGTCCATAACTACTCTTAACGCTGGTCATTGTTCCCAGCATACAAGTCCTTGAAATTTTCAATGCATCACTTACGCATGCCTTCCCTTCTTAAAAGCCTGCAGTTATTTTTCTTGGTATTCTATAAGAAGTTTTTTCAAAGTCAATAAAGACTTTAAACTCTTTCTCTTTTCTTTACGTTTTCCTATCACTTACCTGCATAGGAAGGTAGCCTCCATTCTTAGTTATCCTATCATAAATCATAATCCATAAATTTTGAAAAAATGTAGGTAGGATACTAGTAATCCAATTGTTTGCTAAACACCCAGTTTGAATGATAGGTAGTAGACTGGTATTCCAATTGGGTTTGGCAGAATTAGAATTGGGTTTGAGTTGGTGCTGAACCAAATGTTATTGTTCAATGTTGGTTGAGAACCCTCAGAATGTCTCCCCCCTTCTTTTCGTTTCCACCATTTGAAGATTGTATCATTTGTGAGAGGGAGCTTGGAGGTGAGAATGACATGGATTTGCTCAATATTGATTGGGATCCCTCAAAATGTATTTTTTTATTGCTCACTTGTCAAATGAGTGCTACTAATAGACTACTTCATCTTGAATGCACTGCAATCATTGGTATCATTCATCAATTCACTAATTTTGACTAATCTAATTGTAGTTTTCAATTGTTAATGTCCTTATATTGTTTTTCAATGTGGTTCTATTTGCAAGTTAATGTATAGTAGTAGAAAGCTTCAGTGCACATTGAATATGAGGATTGGGGCATTTAAATCAGTAAATGTATCATATTTATGCGAGAACATACTAATTAAAATATCATCATAAGAGAAAAGGCAAAAAAAAAAAATAAAAATAAAAATTTGGAGATCAGAGTAGGCCATATCAGGGCCATGCCAGCTGTATTATATTGGTCAGTGCATTTTGGTGCTTACTATACCAGTTAGACATGGGTATGCAATGTAGCACCGGATTTGAACCACCCTTGCTTATAAATTAATTATTTTTTCTGGTATTGAACACAACAAATATGGATATATGTATGCATGTTTGTGCCTGAATTTTTCTGGTGATAAACACAAAATGTGTTCAAATATTATATGTATACTATTTGTGTGCGTGTGAAATTTGTTGGTAGGAAATATGATTAGTCTATAATGATGGACTATGCTTCTCTTGAGAGGAGAGGATACCTTTTGCTTTCGATTCCAAAATCAATAATAGGGCATCCAAATCAAAGATCTACATCGTTGATTGTGTTCTATGCTACTAAAAATATTTAGAAACCAAAAATTACATATTTTGGTAGTCTTTAATCTATGCATCATGCGGACACAATAATGTGTGATTTCTATTGTGTCAGTGTGCTAAAATATATGATAAAGCAGTTAAATCGAAAATATGCTTTATTGATCATGATCTACACGTTCTAACTTGTAGAGATTGAAAGACAATAGAATTTAATGTTTAGATCATAGCAAAACATAATCTCAAATCATTTCAACCGCTTATTTTTGCACCCACTTAATGTGTAAGTTAGAGGCTGCCAAAACAAGTGATTTTTATTTTGTAAGCATTTGTACTAGCACAGATCATGATCCATGGTGTGAAACTTCAATTTGGATGCCCCATTATTGATTTTGGTATTGAGGAGTAGATATTCTCTTCTTTTGAGAAAAAACACTGATGTTTCTATCTGGCATGGTTGCGCCTTCCATTATATTTAAATTCAGCTTCTCCACAAGTTATAGTGATATGATATTCTTCATGCTGCCACTATAAATTATCACAGACACAATATTTGTAGACAAGCCAAACTAGGGACGAAACCCTCTATTGACTCAATTGTGGAATGATTGAAACCCACTTTTGCACATTCAGTTGAATCCCATGGGACCTCTCTTCTAGGATAAATGTAATGGTATATCTAAGAGCCTGCCTGTCTTTATATTATGACATCTAGATAGAAGTTGTTATATCTTGTACATTTATTTATACTTGTAATATTTAAATAATTTATATTTTATGACCATTATGAATATATTATATAGTGTTTACAATGAGCATTATTTTATACGTGATGCTATATACACATCAGTAATATATATATATATATATAGAGAGAGAGAGAGAGAGAGAGAGAGAGACTTGGGCTACATTTGAATGTAGCCAAGCCTATATCCGGTCATCTCCCTCACCCTTGGATTCACACAGTTCACGGATTGTAAAGATGAATAAGATGGAAAAGGTGGGGTAGCTCCGGGATTCATGTAAATTTAAGGGTGAGAGAGGAATCGGATCCTAGACTTGGCTACATTCAAATGTAGCCAAGTCTCTCTCTCTCTCTCTCTCTCTCTCTCTCTCTCTACACACACACACACCCTCCCCCTTCAAACGCTGTTATTTTGCTTCATGAGCCATTACATGCCGTTATATGCCCATTTGACACATAAACAAATAGAGTTGCTTAAAAAACTGAATTGTAAGAATATAACCTGAATAACAGCCTATTATAATGTTACAATGGCAACAATGGCTTAGACCATGGTATCCTGTACCAATGCATATTGCTCCATATTGAGCGTACCATCCCAATACCAAACCAAGACTCAATGCTGGTGCGCACCAAGTCTTGATACATTGAATCAACCCTGTACTTGGCATACCGACATAATACCAGTATGGTATTGGTATGGGGTTTGGTTTTGAGACGGTGAACCTTGGTTTAGACTTTAGAGTCATGGTTATAAGACAGCCATGACTGTTATTAAGACCATGGCTTTGCCCCTTAATGACTATCTCACCATTTCAAGGGCAAGACATAAAGTGCATAGATTCCAGAAAATGGAAGTGTATTACTAATAAAAAACTCAGACTTTTATTCTTTAAGTGAGACTAGATATTGGTCTGGTGACCACATTGCACTACCTTACAGTGGCAAATATATTATATAAACATGCCATTTTGGCCCATTTAGTTAGAGAAAATTTAAGCAGGTACTTTAGTTTCTTTCTATATGTAGACTAATAGAGTTGATTTTCTTCTAACAGAGTCTCATATTTCTTTAAATTATAAAAGAATGTAAGATAATTGTAAATTATCCTTTTCTTTCTCCAAGAATTATCTGGACTTAGTGAAGTAAATTCAGCCATTTATTTCAGAACAATTATGCAAGTAATAATTTAATTAGTCAGATTTCTTTTTCTTTTGTTTGCTTAGTAACCAATATTTCTATACTTACGTATATGACTGCTTTTTTTTATGACACCATCGTACCGGTTCTCACTCTGGTAGTGCTCGAGTTCTTGACCATTACATATACTTGGTGAATGCTGTACTGCTAGTCATGGAATGGAACACCATTTGGACTTTATAACTGATTACATTGCATGTATCAACTTAGCAATCTTTATCATGCTACAGCAGTTCTAGCTTGGTTTGTACTAGGAATTTCATCAATTTGTTTATTTGCTTGAGTTGTGATGGCAAAACTAGACAGTTCTAGTTGAGTCAATTTATTGTGTAAACCTTGATCCAACTCTCAAAAACCTCAGTTGTTTTGTTGCTTGGCATCTATTTTTATAGCTGTCAAAGTCAGAGTGACTTCTTTCACATGTTATACATTTTCTCAAGTTGAATCAACTTTGTTCACTCTCATTTGGGAATATGATATTTTGATTATTTTGTCTTCTTTTTCCATTGTGGGCTTTGATGTTCCAGCACATATGTAGGAAACCTTTTAATGTGATGGCGCTGTCTTTGCTTGTCTTGCTCATTGCCTGTTTATGTCCTCTGATATTAGTCATCAATTGCATCTGTAATGTAATAGCAAATTTATTGTAATATAAAGAGCATTATTATTTTTTAAGTTTGGAGCAGCATTATGGGTTTGATAAATGGGCTGCTATCATGTGTGGGTCTTCTTTTGCCAAACATATGTTTTGATTTATGAACTTCTGTCACTTGTCAGTTTGATTCCAAAATTATACCATTTACATGTTTATGTGGAAATCCATCATTTTTTTTTAAACAGAGAATTCCATAAATAATTAATGAATTTTTCAGTCACTTAGAAAACACTCTAATACTCAACACTCCTAGAATTCATAATCCACTGTTACATGTTATGATCATGCAATACATGTGCCAGACATCGGATAATAAGATTCCTACTACCCCCACCCTTTGTATAGTATTTTTAGTGAGAATTTATGCCTAAGATTAGCTTTTATTTATTTTGAGATTCTTGAGAATGATGAAGCGGATTAGCTTCATAAAAAAATGCAAATGGATTGCATTCATTAATAGAAAGGAGGTTCTCCAGACTTTTGTCAACTGTTCTCATGTCATTTATTTAATCCTACGCAAAGCAAAGAAGCCAGCAAACTGCTAGGGCAAGGAGCACATAGATAGATACTCTATGGTTGGGATCCCCAATTAGTTTGGGATTAAGGCTTTGTTGTTGTTGTAGTACGTGGAACCTTTTTTTATTTGTTTTATTGTCTTCTGAATTGCATTATTTGAATTCATCTTGATGCAATTTTGTGGTCTTCTCATCAATCATCAGGTTAAACACAGCATTGGAAAAGAAAAGGTCTCAACTACATCATGTCTGTATTGTCGGGTAATCTTTAAATCCCATTTTCCTCTTTTGTGCGTTTTTATAAAATAAGAATTGTTTATTCTACTTGAGAAACCTGTTAATGGAACTTTAGTCAGATTCTCCATATTTCTTATAACTTTATATCTGGAGTCTGATTTATGGATTTTTTTTTTTTTTTTTTTTTGATCTCCCAGACTTGATGATTAATAGGTCTGCAAATGGAAACCTGATACATGCATTATTTTTATTAACTGCATCTTTGTTATGATGGTTAGATTGGGTATTTTAGTCAGGTTGATGTTTTAGTTCTTAATGGTATTAGCTTCCTACTCTATTAAATACTTTCATATGTTCCTGTTTGGAACTTTTAAATGATCTGCTGGTGATGCAAAAATAGTATCATAAGTGAGAACAGAAGTGATTAGGAGATTTAAGGTTTTTGTTAGACAATCATAACAAAGATTTGGGGGTTAAGGAAGGAAGAGGACCTGTGGCTAATAAAAGACAATGATTCACCATTTCCTTTTCTTTCTTTCTGTTTTTTTTCCCAATGGAGATGTATATTCTTGCATAATATTGTTATTATCTAATCCTCAATAGTAAATGCAATTCTACTATTTTAAAGATGTTACTATATGGAAAGAAAATACGATTGAAAACATGATGATGTTGTCACTTATCTCCATCTGGTAGTAAATGGGGTTGAAAATGGATGCAAATATGGATTCTGATATTAGCTGGAGCTAGATGCTAAAATTTGTGTTGATATCCAGATGGATTTGGGTACGGAAATGAACTAAGATATTTTCCAACCCATTTAACCCCCTATAGAAGGATAAATGGTTCCCCATCACAAGGGTCTCAAGATACCATGTGTTTCTGGGAGCATAAATTTAGCATGATGAAGAGGGATTGCATATAGTAATTAATCATAAATTTCACCTGGTTATGTGGAGAGGTAAAAATGATGTATTCAAATACATTAATAATTGTGTATTATAATGCATGAGGACGACTTTGCTTCATGTTTTGTCAAGTGTATGCAAGTGTGGCTATTGTTTATTTGATAGTTAGAATAAAGTATTGGGAACATTAAATATTTATATTGTAGAATTTGGAAAATAGTGTATGCTAACATTACAACTAGCTTGTCTCCTAATATATACATTTGTTGAATATTTCATGGTTATATCTAGATTCATATATAATTAATTTATTTATGATAAATACAGAAATGCTTTCTTATTTATTAAAAAAGCATGCATTTTTTAGGAACATATGTTAACTTTTCTTGTGCCAGAATTTGGTTACTTTACGAGACAGTAATCCATGGGTTAAAGTATTTTTGCTACAATTGTGTTTTCTTTTGTCTATCAACTTGTGAAACATGTGGATATTTGTCAATTCTTATCTTGATGTCTTGTTTTATTAGGTATGAATTCAAGTTGCAAGTTGCAACATGATTATTTGTAATGTCCATCTTTCCTTGTATGATAGTAACAATCAATTAGAAAAAATTCTGATTACTTTAGAATCTGTTAATTTATGTGTTGGAGTAATATTATCGCAATTGTTTTGCTTTTTCATATGTCTACTTCTTAAAAGTGGATGAATTGTAATTATCATCTTTAATGCCTTGTTCTATTAGTATGTGTCTTTCCTTTTCTTGTATAACACTTAACATTCTGTATTGGTTGCTGCCTTTTGGTGTATTGCATTGAATGAATATATGGGTGCTTTTGTGTTGATGCATACAGGCCTGCTTCACCCCATTTCTCATCCCCTGCTAATTTTTCTTATTTTCAGGATCTTCCACCCATATCTGTTAAAGAAGTAAGGACTACAGATGGTGCTCTTCGCTTAGTATTGACGGTGTCATCAAGGACAAGGCTGCGAGATGGCTTCTGGAATTTCTTGGATAGGTTTGGTTTTCGTTATTGTGACACCTATTGTCGCCCGTTACTTCCATATGAGGTCAGAAACTCTCTTGCCTCCTAAACCAGAAAAGTTTATTCTTCATATTACATTTGTCAAATATAATTCAAGCACTGGTTTGTTTGTTGAACTGGGCGAAACTGCAGTGATCACAACCTACATGTTGTGAAGAGGGTTTTCTGGTTTGAAAGTCATGTGCAGTGTATCCCCAAGTATTCAAACATGGGTAATTTACACTGGGTGGTCCCAGTCTCCCTCCCTTTCTCTCTGTCTAAGAGAGAGAGAGAGCACCCACTTTTGTTTCTATGATTCCTCCTACCGTTCCAATTATCTCTTGGGGTCTGTTAGCCCATTAGGTTCTAAAGGCTGTGTCCTAGACTGATTTAAGTGATGCCCAGGTTATTGTGTCAGTTGGGTCAGGTTTTATCATGTATTCTTGTTAGAGAATAAGCTTATTGGATAATGGACTATATTTACTAGCCTGAATGAACATTTACTTATGGCAGCATTTCAATTGTTCTTCTAACATTTGTGCTAGTTAGTTTTGCTTCTTTATTTCTAGTGCAATTACTGTAATTGGTTATTCAGTTTCCTATATGCCATCTTAGTTAGATTATGGTCATTCTTCTTTGATATTTGTTTAATCACAATCTATGTTACAAGTCATGCTGAACTACTTAGACGAAAGCATCTTCTGGACTTCCTTTTGTTTTAGTTTTTAGTCCATGTTATTTCTCACATGACAATTTACTGGAATAGTTTTCTTTCCTTTTTTTTGGACCTTATCATTTCACCAACTTCCCTTGATATTTTTGTTTATTGCTTTCTTAAATCAGTAATATTTGCCATCTTGTACTGGAGGGAGATGTGGGTGCATTCATGCCTGTACCAAAATGGCAGAAACAACAAATATAGAAATAAAATCAAAGACCAAGCTAAAGCAAATCTCAATAATTCACATTAAAAAAAGCTTCAGAAAGTCAAGTATTGTTGCATGGAGGATAATTTTCATATTTTTGCTACATTAAAAACTTCAACAATGGACACCACATAATTTCATCTTTTCTTTTAAAATAGCCATAAACATTTTCAAGTCATAATGGCTTAGAAATGCCCTAGAAGTATAACTAGATTCTATTTAGATACAAACATTATAATCTCCCAATTAAGGCACTACTAAAGCATACAGGAAAATATAAGTAGCATTCCCACCAAATCTATCCCATTCCCTCTGGACACATTTGAACCAAAAGATGGGATTGAATATTTAGCATCAAGAGAATCAAGGAAAGAGATGAACGACATTGCACATCCCAATTCTGGAGCTCTCTTACCATGTTTGGAGGTCCTCCTTTCAGGGAGGGGCAAAATTGTGGAAAAATGACCATGGGGTGGACTGATTGTACTAATGTCTTGGTTGGAGATGACTTGAAGATGCATTCTGTTAGAAGGTTTGATTTGGATAGGAATCAATGGTCAATTGGGATCAAGAATGCTCCACACTGACAAGTATGGCTGATTGTCTATGTTTATGTTTGCTCAATTTTAATTTTGTTTCTGCTGACATGTTAGAGAACTAACTCTCATCAATCCCTTAAAAAGTTTTGGAGACTTGCTTATACAATCCTTAAGTAGTGCATGTGTGGGAAAACAATTGTTTGCACTTACTGCTGTTTTATTGATTTCTTTAATCATATTTTACTGGGTTTAATTCATCTATTCAGGTTCCTTTTTATCAGTTGGTTACTTGTCGCCCCCAGGCCTTTCCTTTTTTTGTTCTTCAAAGCTATGTTACATAATGGGTTGTGAAATTAACCCTTGAAAAATTGGTAGATTCAAGTCTTGACACCTTAATCATGTATTGACATACTAACAAATAGCATAATGTATTTTACTGAAATTCTTCCTGCAAGTTAGCTAAAAATGAAACAATCAAAGTAGTTTTCTTTGTGGAAATATAAGGATGCCTTTTTATCTATGATGGATCCATTGATGCACAGAGATGTCAGTGTATCTACTTTCCATTGTTGCACTTTGGAGCATTTTATGTTTACGTTGGCAATCACATGTTGCAAATATTTATTTTTCTATCAGTAGTCGATAACCGATTCTAAAGAAATGTTTTCCTAAATTGAAGCTATTTCTGCTCAAATACATACTATTCCAGTGCTAGCAACTGGGAGTTGATTTAAAAGAGAAATGTTCCATCATTCAAACCATTGAAAATCATTTTGCCTTCATTTTTCTCCACCAGTCCATGTGAATCAATACCATTCATGTTGCTGCTTGACATAATGGCAAATGTACCAAAAATTTACAAAATTCTGTATAGATGTTTCAAAATATTAAACATATGCATTGAGCTAATGATTTAGTTGGAGTTAGTGGTGTTATATAAGAGGCAAATTTCTTTTTATTGTTAACCCTGCCTGATTTGGTTACCTACAATATTAAAAACCTTTTCTTTCCCTTCCCCGTGTGGGATATCCTCTGGAATTACTGATTGTCCTTTTTATGTTTTTATTTTTAAGGTTCTTAATATTTTGAAAGAGATTCCAGATGAAACCAGAAAAAAGCTGGCTGCGAAGGGATATTTTCCTCAGATTGGTTGTATTTTGCAATATCTTCCTGTTCCACCCAACTGCTTATGTGTGCCAGAAATTTCAGATGGGAAAAGTATCATGTCCTCTGTAGGTTTTCAAAGTTGAACTTCTTAATTTACATAAGCTTAGTTCCTTTAATCTTTTCTAGTACTTATGATTTGTGACTTTAGTTATCTTTCTATTTTGCAGGATATTTCTATATCCCTCCTCAAAAGAATTCTTAGCAAGATTGAGCTCATCAAAAGGTCAAGGTCTGGTTTTCCAAACTTTGAGTCTCATGAAGTTGAGTCGAATGACCTGCAGTCCTCTATTGCACAATATATGCATCTCAGGGGCACCACAAAGGTATATGGATGTCAATAGAAAAAAAGAGTCTCAGTGCATATATTCATGATTTCTTGAATCTATATGGCTTATGTATACCTTTTCAATTCCTACAAGTTGTTTAAACCTTTAAGAATTCATGATTCATGGTGTTATACGGCTTATTTATGCCTTTTATTTTATTATTCCTTGTTGACCCTTACCAACTTACATATTTTAATCTTCAAGGGACCTCAAGACATCACCAGAAGGTTTGCAATTGGCACTGAGGCAAATGAATGTTCCACAAAACTGTGGCTTGAAAAGATGAGGACATTGTTTATCAGAAAGGGGTCAGGTTTCTCTTCCCGCAGTGTAATCACTGGAGATGCGTATATAGGTGTCAATGTAATTGGTCTTCCATCTGAAATTGCAAAGAGGATTACCTTTGAAGAGCGGGTAACAATGCATAACATGAAACAGTTGCAGGAAGTGGTTGATAAAGGATTGTGTGTGACCTACAAAGATGGTTTCTCCACGTATGCTATTGCTGTTGGCTCAAAAGGTCATACTTCTCTTAAAGTTGGCCAGGTTGTAAATCGCCGGATTATGGATGGTGATGTGGTTTTCATTAACAGGCCACCTAGTACACACAAACACTCGCTGCAGGCATTTTATGTATATGTCCATGATGATCATACTGTGAAGATCAACCCCCTCATTTGTGCTCCTCTTGGAGCAGATTTTGATGGTGATTGTGTTCATATATTTTATCCACAGTCCCTTGCTGCAAAAGCAGAAGTCCTAGAATTGTTTAGTGTTGAAAAGCAGTTACTTAGTTCTCATACTGGAAACTTAAACCTGCAACTAGTTCATGATTCATTGTTGGCTTTGAAACTCATGCTGCAGAGAACATTCTTGACAAAAGCAACAGCACAGCAGTTGGCAATGTTTGTATCCCCAATCCTGCCACCACCTGCCATATTTAGAGCTCATAAATCCGGCCCTTTCTGGACCGTTTATCAAATACTGCAGAGTGCTTTACCTGCTGCTGTGGACTGTTTTGGAGAAAGTCATCTGATAAGTGATAGTGAAATAATCAATCTAGAGTTTAAGAGGGATGCAGTGCAGTCATCATTTACAGAGATAATTACTTCTATTTTCATCAAGAAAGGTTCAAAGGAGGCATTAAACTTCTTTAATATTTTACAGCCTTTGTTGATGGAGGTACTAGTTATGGAAGGATTTAGTATCAGTTTAAAAGATTTTAATGTTCCAAGGGCAGTTATAGAAGAGGCCCAACGAAGTGTTCAAAAAAATTCACTCATACTTGATAAGTTGAGATCAAAATACAATGAATATGTGGAGCTGCAGGTCGAGAACCAACTTAAGAGCATCAAAATACCAATTGTGAATTTCATTTTGAACTTCACTTCACTGGGTAACTTGATTGATTCTAAAAGTGATTCATCTATTACCAAAGTTATTCAACAACTTGGATTTTTGGGCATTCAACTTTTTGACCGGGGGAAGCTATACTCAAAGGCTTTGGTTGAGGACTGTTTTTCAAACTTTGTAAATAAATATTCCACCAGTGGAGTTGATCATTCCTGTGAGGCTTATGGACTGGTTAAGAATTGTTTCTTTCATGGTTTAAATCCGTATGAAGAGTTGGTCCATGCTATTTCATCCAGAGAAGTTATAGTTCGTTCATCGAGAGGACTGACAGAACCTGGAACTTTGTTTAAAAACTTAATGGCTATTCTTCGGGATGTTATTATCTGCTATGATGGAAGTGTTCGCAATGTTTGCAGTAACTCAATTATTCAGTTTGAGTATGGGGAGGATGATGGAGCTAATTCCTTGAATGTTTCACCTGCTGGTGAACCTGTTGGTGTCTTAGCTGCCACTGCAATTTCAAATCCTGCATATAAGGCAGTTCTAGAATCCTCGCAAAGTAACAATTCATCATGGGAATTGATGAAGGTATCAATATTCTGTTATTCTGGTTGTTAGCTTGTAGTTAATGTTTTATATTCTTTTATTGAAACCTACCAAGATTATTTGCATACAATTTACCTAATTTGTTTTTATTTGATTCATTTCATATTTTACAGGAGATACTGCTTTGTAAAGTAACTTTTAAGAATGTCATTACTGATCGGCGTGTGATCCTATATTTAAATGATTGCTTCTGTGGGAAAAAGT
Organism: Metroxylon sagu; assembly: GCA_017589505.3. Lineage (NCBI taxonomy): Eukaryota > Viridiplantae > Streptophyta > Magnoliopsida > Arecales > Arecaceae > Metroxylon > Metroxylon sagu. The sequence continues at coordinate 89,547 of JACVBY030000657.1, forward strand.
TTTGCAAGGAAAAAGCAGCAATTACTGTTCAAAATTGTTTGAAGAGGGTCACTTTGAAGGATTGTGCATGTGACTTCTCAATTGAGTATGTATGCTTAATTTTAGATCTAGATCTTGTGATTCTAGCATGTCTATATGTTCTGTATGTATATTTTTGGTTTTCCTTTATTGTATATTTTTTTTTCTTATTATTTGAAAGTTTCTGGCTTTAATTGTTTGACTTAAGAAATTTGACTCATGTCCTCCTATTCAGGTGTCTTTTAATGAGTAAAGAGTTGCATGAAATGATTAATTTTGTTTTCTTAATGTAGAAATGCATGCTGCATTTTGTTACCATTGTTGCTATTTTGAGCTGAAGGTCATTTTAGTTGACTTTGTTATCTTGGTCTGGCAATAATTATTGGACCTGTTTCAGTCGGTATTATGCTGTTAACTGATAACAATTGTATAATAGAATAATTGATTAGTTATCCATGCAGACTTTCTTTTCAGTTTGTCTAGTAAATCTTATGAAATATAAGTATTACAGGATTGATCAACAGACAAGCAGAAAGTACATGTTACCATGATAACTATAATTTCATGAAATTTGTTTTGAAAATACCTGTTTCTCCATCTAGATATCTTAGTTTTTTAACTATGATGTGTTGCAACCAAAAAGTTTCACATCATGTTGGAGAATTTGTGCATTAGTCACCAAAAGTAATGCAGTTACAAATGTTGCATGCAGAAACTCCTCTTCCAAATATGTACATGCGTACATGACTCTCTGTCAGTGTGTTTTCATCTGTATAAATTATGTGATTAAGTCTACTAATTCTTATATTTTAGAATAAATTTATAAGAAAAAAAATGCTTTGCAGAATTAATACCTTTGGCTTGTAGGATTTTGTTGTCTTCATCTTCTTTTTTTTTTTTTTTTGTCTATTAGATTTGACCTAGGGACATATTTACTCTTGACTTGGACGGTATGGTTGCATTTTGGTTGGGATCTCCATGGATCTAAGTTTCAACGATATATCTATACGTGGGTTCTGGTACATATTACTAGTTCTGGATCCCAAACATAGACCAATGGGGTTGGGTTGCAGTTTTCATTAGCTGGCGTGTTTGTTTTCCATTCCCGTTCTTCAAACAACAACAACAACAACAAAACGTTAATCCCAAACTAGTTGAGTTGGCTACATAAATCCTTTTTCTCTATTCTGCTCAGTGGACAAACCTGCTGGGGAGAAGGTGAATTATTGTAGACTGGAGGGCATACCTTATTGATAGACTAACAATGTACTCTATTGCAAACTTGTAATGGCTCTATTGCAGCAATTAATAGCTTCTCTCTTTAAAAGAAAAGGATAATTCATATTTAATGTATTGACAAGTTGGTGTGACATTGCGAAGATCTTAGAATTTAGATCAATTGTTATCTTAAATATTGAGCATTGTTGTACTTCTACAATCATTTACTCAGTAGGTGATATCCAAATTCCAAATTTATGTGGAACTTTTGCCAACAACCACAGTACATTAATCAGAGGACCCCTTTTGCTGTTATCTTGCTGAGAGAACCAAGTGTCTGGTCCAGGTGCAAGAATGAAGCTGTTGTTAACTATAGTTGGTAAAGTTGGATGCAATCCCAGCAGTTATGTGACATAAGTCATCTAACTGGCTGTGCTTATAGGTAGGGTCCGATAGATGAATTGCTTTTCGTGCTTTGCACTAAATTGCTTCTCCTAAAGAAATACGATGTGCAGTCTTAGATTGTGGTGAACTTGAATATATATATTTTGTGTAGAAGTTTTGATTGGCAATATGGATAATGTTTGTATTCATATAAGCCATATTATGGGATTGTTTTTGAATCATGGAAATCAGGATAGACAAACTGTAACAACCCAAGATCTCCAAGGCTTGTTGAAAGGTATTTTTTGGGTTTCTTGTCCTTGTACGTCCTTGTATAAGTTCCTGGTGCATAATTGATGAGGGACTAAATGCGTGTTAGCATAAGCTTTCACATACTTGCCAGTCTAAGAGTCCAAATTCAAATCTAATTAAATCCATTCATAAACACCATAGGCTTGTTTGCAGTATCCCCTGGTCTTCATGGGCCATGAGTCTGCTTTGATACCATTTGTAGAAACCCAGAACCTCTCCTAGGAGGGTTTTTTTCCCCCCCAAAGGTTCCTTGGTCCCATACAAGTACCCAAGTTTTACTTGGTGCATAATTGATATGGGACTAAATACACGTTAGCATGCTATTTTCAGAACCTACCATGCTTTATGTTTTTTTTATTTGTTTATTTTTTACATATATAAATATGTATTTGTGCGTGCATGTACACACATAGATAAATGATGTACTTGTAAAAGTTGATGATTTTGAATAAATTATAGACTGCTATTTTCAGAACCTACTTTGCTTTATGATTTTTTTTTTTTAACATAAATATGTATTAGTTCATTTTTACATACATACATACATGTATCTATGTGTATACTTGTATATAAAATATGTATATATTTATTGATGTACCTTGCTTTATCATATCATATATTATCTGTATTGTGTTGTATCTGCATCTCATAGTTCTGCCTATGCTTTGTAGATTTAGATTGTCTTCCACAGAAGAACATATGCCCCATTTGATTATGGATTTGTAACTAGTCTTCAAATCCAGCTGGTGTGAATCTATTTAACTAGATGCTGCTCAGTTGATTCACCTTCTTCTCTGTATGAAGATTTATTCTGAAATCAAAGCCACATCCATTCTTTGTATTTCTGCTGACCTTCTACTTCGTGCAGCTCTGTAAAACAAATGATTCTTTTGGTATAGTTCAATTATGTCAAATAAAACCCCATTAGTCAGTAATTACATTCTCCTGTCTGCTAGAATTCCATGCAAATTTAAATAAAAACTACTTCTCATTTATTTGCTTTAACTGAACTGATTTTGAAGGTTGTCTAGGAAAAATAAATTCTCCTCAAAAATGTGTGTTTAATACTTTCACCGCTCCACTTGTTTCCAACCAGCCATCAATTTGATACCTGTCTTAGTGGCTGCTGGAGTAGCATGTGACTGCAATTATGTTTTTTATGGAATGAGTTTGTTTAAACATATTCTTGAATAAAAATGACAAAAGCCTTTTGCTGTAAAATATTCCTTAGGAATTAACTTGTCAATCTCAAAAATTTCTGAAATGATTATCTTGCTGAACTCTTATTCTGTTAAGGGTGGCAGTAAGTTTTCCATATACTGTTGAGGTCACACTATATTATTTCAGTGCTTATCAAGGTTTTGAATGCCATCGGAACAGATGGTACGAGCAGTACCATATTATTCTGGCAGGTTTTTGGCACCAATATGTGTAGCATGCGAGTATGGGCATCTCATTCTGTGTGCCAGGACCTGGTGCTGTACCATTCCTAAAACAGAGCTACAAGATCCTTCACTGGTATTTGAAACCTTGGTGCTTCTATTTCACTCTGATTGGAGCGGATAGTTAGGCCTGCAAATTAATAAATGGTCCTTCCGTATTGTATTACGTGCATGGATCTTTACTGCATAATGGGGCTCATAATCTTAGGCTTGCTACTATTACATTGGAATGTTCTCCAGGTGATCACATACCTTTTGGTTCACCAGTCTCCCATTGGTATCCATGAAATATCAAACCTCTGGTACTCAGATTGCAACATTACATGCTGTAGTCATGCAATCAGGTCTATATAGTTGCATTCTTCTTGAACCTTTTTTCTTGATAATTTGTTATTTCATTTGAGTTATCTATCAGACATTATAGAACTCTTCCAATTTTGATGGCTTTTATATTTTCTCTTTTGGAAGGTGATTTGTCACCTTTTCTATATCACATTCCGTGTAAAACATTCTGCTGTTTTGAATTCAATGAATAAATGATGATGAGAAATTTGAAAGTAGGAGTAGCATGGGTCCGGCTGGTTCAGTTCTGGTTTCAGGCCAGAATCTAGAACCGGCTCAATCAAAATTGTTTCTAAGATTTTGGACCCAAAAAAGAACCAACCCTATCCTAGAATTGACCCAGCACCAACCTGATCAGATTGGTTCAATCCCAGGTCAATTTCAGGTAGAGTCTATTTTCTTCTTCTTCTTCTTTTTATTGTTTGATATATGTCTAATATCTAATGGTTAATTTTTTATTAATCTTAGTTGTGTTTAATAAAAATGATATATATATATAATATCTGTTGACCAATCTTACACTTAAGGTCTCCTGGTAGAGATGGTGGACAACTTATGAGGTGGATTTGATGTCTCAAATTTAATACTTGACAGCACTTTAATTTCTTTTTTTAAATTCTCTAAAAAAAAGTGGATGGGCAGTTCTTGGGTTAGAATCGAGGAATTGACCTCTAGAACTAAGAACTAATTGGTTCTAGGGTCTTTTTGGGTTTTGGATCCAAAACCGACCCTATTAACACTTAGAACCAAACCAACCCCACCTTATAAGATAGGGTTGGTATTGGTCATCGAGTTACTCTAGCCTGTCGCTCCCCTCCCCCCTCTTTGGAAGGCCTTTTTGCTTGTTTATATTATCTATCATGTAATTTAACAATGAATACTCCTGTTATGTGTCCATATTTTGAAAGCTCTTCGAAGTTTTCTTATTTTATACTTTTCGCAAGTTGATGTAAAATTCCTTTCAAACTTTGGCACATGTGCCAGCATCCGTAAACCTTTTCTGAACTGTCACTAAAATCTTCTTTAATGTTTTCTATCAGGTTTCTTTTTTATACTAACTATATATTTCTGCCTAACTTTTTGAGCTCTGAGAACCAATATACTGATTATTTCTTGTTGAAAATGGTAAAGATAAAATTTGTAGATATCAAAAAATTGGCTTCTTATTATTTATATCAGGGTTTTAAATCGCATGAGACAGGAGCATCTTGATTTTCTAATGAAATGGGATGTTTCGCCATCCTGTCCCATTGTAACACTTAAGACGGAGGATGTCCCAAGATGTGTTGATTGGGATGTTGGGAGGATGGCAGGATGGTCCTGTCTTGACACTTAAGGTGATAACCTATTCCAGCGCCTCATGAGATGTCACTTGAGGTGACAACCTGTCTTGATGCCCCATGGGATTTCTTGTTGGGATTTGAAGCCATGGTTTGTATCATAGTGACAAACATGCTAAATATTGGCCTGTGATGCTAAAGATTTTGCGCCATACCTCATCTTTAGGATAGGCAGATTGCTACTTATGGGTTTATGACTTATGCAACCAATCTTAGATATTTTTGCCATACTGTATTTCTCCACTTTCATGACTCTGAATTTCTTATTGACTGTTTATCATCTTAACATTAATGTTCTTGGTATTCTTCCCTAACAGCAAGCATTATTTTCATCAATCATATCATAGAAATATTAGGTGCTAATTTTTGAGTCTTCTGTTATATATGTTTATCTTTGTAGTATTGTTGATAATTTGAATCTCACCATATATCTTAATAATATGCCTTCTGGTGGTCTCCCACAATAATGCACTTACTCTTTTGGTTACTTTCAGATATCAAAAGGAAATAAGCTTACTTGATGGTTCAGAAACTACTTCAGGCCTTGTTGGCCATATTCATCTTGACAAGGTCTGTCAATTCTGTTATCATTCTGCTAGCTACTACAAATTCTACCTGTTCGGTTAGATGGAAAAATAATCCATCGATGACATAGAACTTTCTTTTTGAGACAGATGCAGTTGAAATTGTTAAACCGAAGTCTTGATGAGATCCTTCGAAAGTGTCGAGATGTTATTTATGGATATGGAAAAAAGAAAAGACAGCACTCCCACTTTTTTAAGAAAATTACTTTATCAGCTAGGTAGGAGCTATTCTTTTCACCTAAGTGGTTATTCAAATCAATTCTTGTGTATTGGTCTCTAGTTGTTTTCTTACAGGGGGTAATCTGTTATATTAATTTGATACTTGATACTTGCACTGCTTAAGTTAGTAATAAGCTTTGCAATGTGAAGTTCTTTTTCTGCTTTCCAACTAATTTTTGGAAGTTTAGCAATTAGTGTATGTATATTTTTCATAATTATGACTGCATAACCAGAATATCTAACCAAACACGATGGCCAAATTTTTGGATAAAGATAATTTCAAAGTATTATATACCTGCTGCTCAGACTGACATCATCCCTCAATAAACTGGTGCCAAGATCCTGGTCAGGCAACTTTTAGTGATAGACGAGCCTGTCATGAAATTTCTAAGGGTAGTAGACAGGTAGGAGAATGGAAAACCTACAAGGTAGGTTGAGCAATTAGGCTCGTGTGATCTTTGATCAGTGTTGCAACATTCCCCTGCTTGGACATGGTTTTAAGATGACATGAGTAAAGAAAATCTGATGCAATCATCTCTGCAGAATTGATCATAGCTCAGGATACAAACCAAAGAAACACTTTTGTCAAAATTTTCTACTTTTTCATTCAACAATGGTTGAATAAGAAAGCATGCTTTTTCATACTTTTTATTTTTCATGATAGTTCCTCTGTACAGAAGATGGTTCTTTGTGAAATTGTTGATTGAATGGCTATCTAGTTCTCCCACCATGGTTTTGTGAAACATGCATTTTTCTACTAATAGTTTTACAAGATGCTAATAATCTTGTTATGTGAGTGTTAAGCTCTGGTGTTGCATCCAGACACATGTTGAGCCCATTGCTTATTATTGCTTTCTGATATTGCGCCCCTTTCTTTATTGCACTTGAATATACTCATTCTTGCCTTTGCTTTCTGCTACTGTAGTCTTTATCAGATTAATGACTGTGTCATGATAGTTGACATGGGATACAAACCGACAAAAGCTGAAGCAATTGCATTTTGCTAGTTGATAAAGAAATATTTTTGTTATCTATGTGCTTATACTTGCTTACATTCTGACTAAAGCAATCAAGCCGCCCAAGCAATCCCAGGCTTTGACCATGGGTGGATGCCTGGGTGTTATTTTGTATGTCAGCATGGTTTGGGTCTTTCATGTCAAGCCTGTTCGACTACCCCAGCTTGTTGGATGCTTATAAAACATACTGGGATATATTTTTTTTTTTTCTTTTCCTACAACACAAATTGGTGCATATGTAGGCATCCATAATTTTTTTATCAATGTATTAATTATATTTTCATAATTGTGTGTCTACTTGTAAATGTTTCCATTTTCATACATGCATGTGTAGATAAACAGTAACATACGCACAAAATTCTCCACTGGAGTTTTTAATGTGGTTGTAGATGTGACCTTGCTTATGTATAACTATTATAATGCCAATTTCATTTTCCATTACTTAGAATCTGACAGATGGATGAAAGTTCTCACCGTTTGGCAAATTAGGTAGTAATTAACATGGTGCAAAAGACCTTGTTTTTACCAAGTAGATGGGGCAATATTATGTGCCACTGGGATTTGTTTCCTGATGAAGAAGAAAAGAGATCTTCAAGAACAGCTTAAAAGAGAAGTGTGGGAATCTTCTCTCATTATCTTGCTCGGAGTTTTAACCAGTCTGATTATTTTGTGACCACTTATTCATTGATGTAATTCCATAATAGAGTATGTAATTTTTTTACTGAGATCCTTAAATAAGTTGGCATGCTGCTTGTTTAAATTGATGGCGCACGGCATTGGGATGACTAAAATGTGATTTCCTCTTTCTTTTACTACTTCTGAATGCTCATAAGCTGACTTTGCATCATGAAAAGAAAAGAGAAGCTCTTTGAAAGTTGGAACATTGTCCTATCCTGGACATGATGAGCTTCTTAATATGCTCATTTGCTTTCTAAAATTTTAAGCATGTCCAATATGATTATGGAACTTCTTTCCTTTTCTGCAGTGAATGTTGCAGCTCCAAGAAGCCAGATGTTGGGAATTTGTCTCTGTTCCCATGCTTGCAGTTCTTTTACTGTGATGGGAGTGCCACTTCAGATAGTGAATCTCTTGAGAGAGCAATAGATGTTATGGCTAACACTATATGCCCAATTTTATTGGATACAATTATTAAAGGTGATTCTACTTCATTTGTCATCAAAGGAAAATTGAAACTTTGTTGTTTTTCTCTGTCCATTTTTTTAAAACCTCGAACTGTTTAATTGGTATATATATAGTCTTATGTCCATTTGACTTTTTAAAAGTCTCTAGTTGGGAACTTAGCACTTACAATATTGCCTTATTTTGTTTCATTGATTATAGATGCATTTTTTTGCTATTTTAAACTATAAGTTTTTCTCCCCCCTCTCAAGATGCATGGTCAATGATTACTTTTAGACATTGCTTGCCTTCTTGCTTGGGCTTCTTTGCCTAAGCTTGAATCATCGTACCAGGCATACATTACTGTACTGGTACCAAACCAATACTTGGTATGGGGGGCATATGAAGTTTCAGTATGCCAAACCAGACCTCGTATTGGGTGTACCAACATTGTACTAGTATAGTAAAGGTATGGGGTCCAATAACGACATTTGCAAACTTTAATTTGGCCTTATTTGATTGATTGATAACTAGCTTGCTCATGTTGCACCTAATGTCATTACTGGCATCCAATAGTAATAAGATGAAAAAGAAATATGTTCAATTATAACGATAAGTTCATGATATAGTGTGCTTATATTACATTAGGAACAAATAAGGAATCTCTTGAAACTGGTATCCTTTTCCTGAATATTGACTGCGCGAAGTGCAAGAAAGATCTTCTAACTAATATAAAGAAGGGCCTTTGTTGAGTGCCAGAGATAATAAGTGGTCATATAACTTGCCTAGGCACCTAAGCTGCTGCACTGCATGGAAGTCTTCCATCTATACAGAATATAGATGGTTTGACTCTGTCTTTTCAGGAGAGTAGGTAGGAATCTGCCTTGGTGCCTATCTATTGCTTATTACCTAGCTAAACACTTAATATAATGACCCAAAGATATAATGCAGGTGTAGTCATTGTTGATATAATATTTCCATATTGTCCAATGCCTTATGTCAACCAAGAGCAAGAGCAGAGAGGGCGGAATTAGGACTACAACCCTAGAAGTGTGAGTTTGAACCTCTGAACCCTCCCAAAAATGAGCCCTCCTTTTGTCTTTTACATTTCAAAAACACTTGATATTTTGAACCCTTACTATTCTTCTCTCATTCCACTTTTTTTTTTTCTTTTATTTAGTCTCTGAAAGAACCTTTATTACCTGAATTGTCCAATTGGAACTATCTATATTCTATATTTGGTGCATTTATGAAAAATGATTATACATTATAAGTTTTGATTATTATGTTCATGTGTATGTACAAGATGATTTAGATATATAAATTAAATGAAAATTTGAGTTTCAAGCGCATGTTTAAAGCAAATTCGTTTATTCTAATTGCCTTTTTCACCTTGTTATTTTACAAAGTTTCTCTATTTGTATATCTTTTCACTTTTGACTGCTAATACGGTAGACCCTTTGGTTTTGCATTTTATTTAATTCAGTTTTTAAGATTCAATTTCCCTTCTTTAGCAATTTATTCCTAAACGATATAAGTTTTCTGATTTTGAATTCTACCATCTTAGCTTTGAATATTTGTTAACTAATTTTCTTTCTCTTACACTTAGTATATGACTCTAATGGTGGTAACCTATGTTTTGTAATTAAACTCTCTCCTGGTATCACTTATAATTCCAACATGCCAATCTCTCTTCTCTTGATGAACAAATAATCTATTTTTGACAAATTTGATACCCTTAAAAGTAACTAAATGCTCATCTCTCTTCCTCAAATATATGTTTGCCATAGGTTATAAGCTACTACAGACTCAAGAATTGAATCTCCCATTAAACAACCAAATCAGAATTGAATCTCCCATTAAACAACCATATCCTCCATGTGCTTCTCATATCCCATATTGCCGTTCCCTATGTTCCCAAAAGAGAGGAAAGCTTCTTGCTTTCGTTCTCTTGGTTGCCAAACATTGGAAGAGAACCCTCCTTTGGAGCTTTCTTCCTGCTACTTGCTTGTCAATCAAACAAAGCCTAAATTGGCTTTCATATTCTCATGTTGCTTCTTCTCTTTAGCTTTGAATGTTCTTATTCCGCACGTGCTTTGTCAACCTTACTACTAAATTATATGCTTGGAATCAATAATTTAGTTTGTTGGACAAAAGTGTCTGTCATAGCACTTGTGTCTTCTGGGACATGATCCAGATTCCATGTTCCATGCTGTATGAGGCTCTTCAATTGATTAAATCATACAAATATAATTTTGGATCCTAAATCTTATTTTTTGAGGCACGTTGTGATGAAACTTATGATCCATAATTTTGTTGGAGCTTGCCCCCTTTGTTAAATTATAACTTCATCTCAACATGAAAGTATTGAATTTGTGTGCTAGGTTTGCATCCATGTCCTTTTGCTGATGTTTGTGCTTAGCTTAAAAAAATTCATTGGTTGTCTCATTTTAGATTCAGATGAGTTGATTGCTTATATTATTAGCATTGAAACATTGAGATATAATACTTAAGGGCACAAATATGGAACTTTATTCACAATGCAAGTAATTATCATATTTGTCATCATGCTTGAGCACTGGTTATTTGTTACACATGATCATGGTGATAATCTTCTCAATGTGCTATCTCTTGACACTAGCTGAACCTGCTGATTCAGTAGGCTTGTGATCATTTGTTTGAGCATCTCTAGATTTTGGTTTCAGTTGTGTTAGGTCTACGGCTGTATCACTTGTAACACTGGTCTCTGTTTCTTAGCTAGAAACCTAGAAGACAATAAAGAAGGCATTCTATTGAATTATATTCAAGCACATATTTCCTTGAACTATTTATTTATCATAGTTTGTACAAATGTGGCACTGGTTAGGGAAAAGCTTTTTTATTTATGTACTTTTGTCAACTTGTCTCATGATTAGTCTCATTAGTTAATAAGTCCCATTTCTGTAATTCCGTTCGATTGATCGTAAGTTATTTTAGTTCAGGTTGCATCATTCATATGTCATGTCTATACTGCACATTACTGTGTCCTGCTGAGCCTTGAAGCCTGCTGATTTTAATGTTTTATCTGCTTAACGAGCATGGTTCTTACTGCTGGGAGGTTTTCTTACTTAGTGGTAATTCTGCAATATCAGTCAGATAAAAGATGCTAGGTGATCACAAGTTTGTCACCATGCCAAGGATTTTGATTTCAAAAAATTATTCATTTCATTTTACTTTTACAAGAGTTTTAGTTGAGAGATGAATGAATGCAAAATGCTATTCTATTAAGAAATAAAATCCATGAATTGCTTCCCACATGGAATGAGAGGATTTCTTCCATTTCAAATTCCTTATATTCAATTTTACTCTCTGAAAACCTTACCTCCTTGCAAGTTGATACTTGATTATATTTCTTGCATATGATTTGCTGTCTGAACTCAGACATGTGACCCATCTTGTAGAGATGGAAAACTATGCCTTCTTTTTACTGTCATTCCTATAGAATATTGAGGATATGTTCCTATAGAATATTGAGGATATGTTGTACTTATGCTAATTTTGAAAGTCTGAAATCTTTGGTTTCATACACTATTGATTTTCTTTTAACTTCATCAATAATCTGAACTGTGTTAAATTGAGAATAAGCTTTATAACAATGATTTGTGAACTTGACACAATCTCATTTCACCTATTTTATTCTTTCCATTAAGGGCATGTGGAATTTCAAGTAACCAACTTTGCCACATACTGAGAGCTGTTATTTGGTCAGCTTCATGTCACTGGGTACCATGTACCTGAAGTGTCAAGATAGACCTCAATAGCTGTAGAATCAGTTGCAGCAACCAAAGTGGCATTCATGAAGCTTAGATTTACCCAAATAGGTGTTCTTATGAACAGGTTATTATCAACCAAACACCACTTTAAAATTTAATTGACTAGTCATATATGCAACAAGATAACAGCATATATTTAAAATTCTGTAATTGCAGCAATGTATCACCCAACTAAACCTCAGTACTTAAAAACAGGCGGGTCCTAAGTAGGGCATGATTGGTTGTACAATCGTTGCAGTTATGAAGGTTGGTTGACACAAATGATATGATATATTGTAATCAATGCTGGAGGCATCTCACCTGGATCAATGTTAAAATTCGTTGTGAAGTTGTTCATTCTTGTGATAACGGTGTCTCATACCTTATCAAAGATTGATTGGAGCTTTCAAGGATGTCATGGACCAGCGACAGAAAGATGTACATTGTTCAAGTTGGCCTTTTGCATTATCTTAATTTACAACATCTGGTGGATGTGTTTTGTAGATTTGACTTGTTTTATTACCAAACCATTGTCTTATTGTTTCCTTTTTGACCTTGCCAAGCTCAAAAGATCCTGGGTTCCTCAAAGAATATGAAAATTGACATCAAGACACTGAAGCAAGGCTTGTAATCTTGGTACCAGACCTTGTACTGGTGCCCAATTGGAAGTGTCTGTATGGTACATACCTTGCTATCGATGCATGGGGCATAACAAGTCTCAAGTCTCAGTGCCTTGTCGATGCAGTATAATATGCCATGTAGTGGGCAGTATGGTTCAAGATTGCAAACCTTGTACCAGAGTTTCCCCATGTGTTTTGATTCAACCACATACCAAACTATGATTCCTTGATGTGAGACCACTAATGGTTTCACTGTGCGTGTAGAGGGTGCATTTTCCTCAATACAGGGGCATAATGAGTCTTGGTTTCCTATTGGTATGGTATGGTCTACCCTGTACTGGACAATATAGTTTGCATCATGCCGAATGGTACAGTCAAAGATGGCAAATGTTGCACCGAAATTTGTCCAGTGTTCTGATTCAGTCGTATATGATTCCTTATAGGAAACCAAAAACATGAAGACATGAACACATACAATCACACCCCATGCACGGTGAAACCTACCATGGAGTGCTTGCCTAGAGATACTAACTATACAAGATATGTATTGGTAGAGACTTGGACACCTTAAATATTTCTGTATTGGAAAACTGGAAATTAGTTGGTTATACATTCCTCAAATAATGATGTTGTGAGGATTCGTGTGGGCGTGCTTAGTCCCACATTGGTTATGCAATCGGGAGATTTGGATACTTTATAGGACCAAGAATCCAATAATTCTTTCAAGCTAGCTATTTTAGGTGAGGTCCTAGGTCATAAGTCATTGCAAATAGTATCAATGCGAACCTGGGTCATGGCCCTTGTGGGCTAGTGAACATTACATCATGGGCCCTTTTAGAGCTAGCCGTGGGTTGATCAAGGTGTTTTTGATTTGGAGGGAGGGGAGGGAGTATATGAGGATCCATGCAGGTGTGGGTGTTTGTTTAGTTCCATATTAGTTATGTGCTTGGGAGATCTTGGATGTTTATACAGGGCCAAGGAACTTAAATGATGCCTGTTGATTAGCCTTTTTTTTTTTGTGAACTCTTGTGTCATTACATGTGCAATATGTTTGAAAGGTGTTTTGGTGATATTTGGCCCTTCCTATTTTGCAGGTTGTTGAAATTATGTCTTTTCATCTTTATGCAATTAAGGAACTTGTAGTCATTAAGATCTTGTATTCTTGTCTATCTTCATCTTTCATCTCCAAAAAGACATCTTAGTTTTAATCATCATGCCGAACTTAGCTATGCATTCTATTTCTCATCTCTTTATTTGCAAGAAGGTTTTGTTGATGGCAAATGATCCTTTTATGTATGTGTGTCACACAGAGAGAGAGAGAGAGAGAGAGAGAGAGAGAGAGAGAGATGCTGCTTTTTTGTCTGGATGAGGGTGAAAATTGAACCACCACATTTTGTATCAACACAATAGACTCTACCAAGCCAGCCTGTTGGAAACCCTCACATTTTATTTCTTTTTGTTCATAGAAGCTTGAGGTCTAGATTGCACATGTTCTTTACTGTTGAAAAATGTGAATGGATTTTACAAGAAGATTATTAAAAGCACTATTCTAGTACCAATCAAGCTCAAAATGAATGATTGCAACATAAGCTGTATTGTCGTTATGGTTGAAAGGATGAACAGTACGATCTGCTTCCTCTGCCTATAACTTAGAGGTTTGTGGTCAATTTCTCTTCTTTAGCAGGCTCATGCTTCTTTCTCTGAGCTTTTCCGAAACCCATGTTCATTAGAAAAATTAGGTTTGTTTTCTAAATTTGGTTGACATGACTCTGATGGTGTTAAACTTTGGATGTAGTAGTTCTTGTTTTCTATTGTTAACATGTTCATGACAATGGCAATATATATATGTATGTATGTATTCATCTGTTTATTTCTATGTTAAATGTGCAGGTGATCCTCGAGTTCGTGAGGCTGATATTGTTTGGACTGGGCCTGATGCAACCTCTTGGGTGAGAAACTCATGCAAAACATTAAAGGGTGAAGTAGCCATTGAAGTAGTTGTTGAAAAGGATGCAGTTCGACGAAATGGTGATGCCTGGAGGACTGTTATAGATGCTTGTTTACCTGTAATGCACCTTATTGACACCAGGCGATCTATTCCTTATGGCATTCAACAAATTCAAGAACTTCTTGGCATTTCTTGCACCTTTGACCAAACAGTTCAGGTTTGTTTTAATTTGTATATTTGATGAAAATATCATGCGCATGTATACTACTGTTATACAGGATAGTTTACATAGATTTTCTGAACTGTTGATAATTTGAATTTGCTTTAGACTGTAGAGATATGTATATAATGCTGATATAACTTCTGCAAGCTTCAATCAATTTGCCCACCACCTATGTTATCAAAAAGCCTTGTGCTATTTTCTTTTCTGCACCTCTGTTATCATCATCATTCTTTGATGCATTTGTCACTTTCTTCTTTTGTTCGTATGAAAGTTGTGATCGGTCAGAATGAAACGTCATTCTTTGATGCAAGGTTTCCTGAATCAGTGCTGCATGCCATTCTGGTCAGGAACCAGGCCAGTACAGTGCTGTGCTGTACTGACAGGTGCCGATTAATGAGGAATGAGAGGATAAAGGCATCAGGATAGTCTTTCTCCTCTGTTTTAGCCTGTGACAGACCTTGGTACTGGTCCAAACCAAGCCAACTTGGTTTAGTTCAATTCGGACTAGCTCCTGGCCTGTCCCAAACTGAAACCATTCCCAGTTCTGCACTGCTTCAGTTTGGTACTTCCCAAGCTAGGCAGTTCGGGTCAGTTCTGTATTCCTTACTTGGGGGAATATTTTGCTTCCTTGTGGCTATTAGAATTATGCTCAATTGGAATGAAACTTTCCACATCGAACATGCCATTCCCCTTTGTGAGCTTTGCAATTCAGAAACTGTCTCCTGTATGAAATATTAGGCAAAATGAAACAACATATTCAACCCTTGTTACATTTGATGCATTTTTGCTTGAGTTCATTGTGTTGTGAAAATGCTATTGCAAGAATAATAATAATTTTTTTATCTTCTTACCTTGAGAAAGGCGTAGTATTAGATGAGGTTTTTTTTTGCCCATTTTTTTTTGCTAACATCTATTAATTCTCTTCTTGTATTCTTTTTTTGGAAAATTTGAGATCATCCCCGCCAGATCACCACTCAGTTCACCAGTCTGATGTGGAAGTCAGTGATTGGCTGAATGGTGAGCAGGGCCTGACTGGCACCACCAACCCACCCATGTGCCACACCAATCCCTGACTGCCACATCAGCCTGGTGAAGTTGTGGCTAGAAGTACTCTTCTTTTACCTTCTTGGTTAGTGGTCCAAATACACAGTGAAAGATGTGTCATCATTTTTGCAGCGGTTGTCAGCATCAATTAAGGTGGTTGCGAAGGGAGTGCTCAAAGATCACCTTATTCTGGTTGCAAATAGCATGACATGCACTGGAAACCTTATTGGTTTCAATACTGGTGGCTTCAAAGCACTTTTCCGTTCATTAAAAGTTCAAGTACCATTTACTGAGGCCACATTAATTGTAAGCAAACCAGTTGGAATACTCCTTGACCTATTTATATATACCTCCATACAACGGTTTGTGCTGATATATATAGATATATATTTTTATTATTATTTTTACCATGGCAATGAAATGTGACTTTGTTTTCACAGACGCCAATGAAATGTTTCGAGAGAGCTGCTGAGAAGCGCCATACTGATTCGTTGGCCAGTGTGGTCTCATCATGTTTATGGGGTAAACATGTAGCCATCGGCACTGGTTCACCTTTCCAGATTCTTTGGGATAAACATCAGGTTAGTTTTACTATCCACATAACAAGTGAGAAAGGAAGAATGCATTCTCCAACTCTTACTGTACCAGTGCTGTTTTTTCATCTTTATGAGCACATTTGTTTGTCACAAAATCAG
Organism: Metroxylon sagu; assembly: GCA_017589505.3. Taxonomy (NCBI): domain Eukaryota; kingdom Viridiplantae; phylum Streptophyta; class Magnoliopsida; order Arecales; family Arecaceae; genus Metroxylon; species Metroxylon sagu. The sequence continues at coordinate 105,862 of JACVBY030000657.1, forward strand.
TGCCTAACTGCTGAATTTGCTTCTTTTCAGTTCGGTGCTACAAATAGAAAACTAATTTACATTCTTTTGTGTCAGATGGAGAAAAATCAAAATATTGGAGAAAGTTTTTATGATTTTCTTGAGTTGGTAAGGACATCCCGTCAAAGGGTGTTGAGCAATGGTTGTTTACTGGATGTTGATGATCTAGTCGAGGTTAATGAAAATGATGAGGTTTGTTTATCTCCTGAAATTGGTTTCGAGAAACCAACCTTTGATGATGGATTTGAAGTTGATTACAATCTAGAAAAAGATGTGAGCATGGAGAATGGAAAATTTGGTAACTCAAGCTGGGATAAGATTTCAGATTCAGCAGTTGGCTCAGATAGGTGGCAAGGATGGGAAAATAGAAACCAACCTGAGACAGACAAGACCAGTGGCTGGCAAGGATGGGACAATGGAAAGCAGCCTTCTATAGATCGGTCCAATAGGTCACAAGGATGGGGTAACGAAGAGGTAACTGATAGAGAGAACTCCAAACTGCCAGCAACCAAAGCAAGTGTTTGGTCTAGTTGGGATGCTAGTGATGTTCAAGAAAGATCACCAGCTTCAAGCCCTAAAAGCCAACTTGGGCATGATGCTTCATTTTCAAAGTCGAGAATTTGGAGCAGTCAGAGTTTCAGTAATGTTGCTGATGTGAAGACTGTGGATGCTACATCTAAAGGTGATACCCAAGATGGATGGAATCATGTGAAAGAATCATGTGATACCCAAGGTGATACCCAAGATGGATGGAGTCATGTGAAAGAATCACCCATGAAATCTGTCTGGGATACTAATGTAACAAGGAATTCTGGTGAGATGGACAACACCTGGAATACTAGTGCATTTTCCAAATCAAAGGTCTGGGATGGAAAGAGTTCTGAGAAAGATCATAATGAGGGTTCGGGTGGAGGCAGATGGAATGAGAACCAAGCAACTGATCGTAAAAATCAGTCATGGAAATCTCGTGGTTGGAATTCTTCAAATGCAACTGATAGGAGGAACCAGCGAAACCATTCTAACAAGTCAACAGGGACGACAGATGATCGAAAAGGTTGGAATTCAAATTCAATGCTGACTTCCACTGGACGCCGATTAGATTCTTTTACGGTTGAGGAGGAGAAGATTCTTGTTGAAATTGAACCGACCATGCAAACAATAAGAAGGATTTTGCGTGAATCCAGGTATCTTAATGGTTGAAAATTTTTGTCTAACTCCTGTCTTGGTACCTGCAGCACAACTTCATTCTCTTATCATGATGTTTATGATTTGCATGTATGATATAGCTTACCATGCAATTCACTTCAAAATTAGTTTTAAGTAGCACTTTTCTTTTATGACAGTTCTGGAAAGTTTAGCATTGCTGAGCTAGTAAGTGGCTTGGTTTTACTGGTACGGATCTTTAAGTTTTTTAAGATTTTAGATACTAGTTTGAATGGGGGCAATATTGAAGATTTCTGAATTTACTGGAGACGCAATAAAATTTCAGTTGTACCAAACCTGAGTTTTGATAAAAAGCCATCTAGAAAATGATTATGACAGACTTTTGTTCTTAAGAGGATGGATATGCTGTATGGGTTTCAAGCATCTTGATTCTTGATGGATTGTCAAAGGCAAGGTTTTCCATATCTATAATGGGCTCCATACTGATATCATGTAGGTTCAATGTTGGTGCACCTAGCAAGGGGACGGTTCAACTACCAACACTCAATATGCCCCTGTTCCTGAGTATCAGTTCAGTACTAGTATGGTATGGTACACCTAGTACACCCAGAAGGGGGATAGAATGCACTGGTACTATGAACCTTGGTCATGGGGATCTATGTCAAGAATATGAGGAAAAGAATGTTAATAATCAGAATGTAAATGACTAGATGGAATTTTCAACATTTATAGGCTTGGTTAAGACCATCTCACAGAAATTGAGGATTCGACATCTTCATCATAGAGTTAGTCCATGAGAAAATAATAGAGAAATCTCAGAAATACCTTTGAAAAACTTTGAACTGATTGTCACTCTGTAATTAATGTGGATTCCAAGATCTTGGCAGCAAGCAAAGGCATAGACTGAAGCAATGCTGGTTAACATTTCATTAATTAATAAAATGCCAAACTAGTGATTCTTCATCTATTTTCTTGTCAACATGGTAGCCTCTGTCCCCCTTTGCATGATTGATTTTGTCACAATAACATCAAAATTCACATAATGACACTGTCATTTGAACTTGAAAGTCAAAATAAGAACCCAAAGATTATTCTAATAGCAAAATGGGAATATAGCCCTAGCCGTGTTGTAGTTAATGAATATTTTAATCTTGATCAGATCATAAGAAAGGCTTTTCCTGAGATCGAGCAATCAATACATCAAGTTGCCATCCTTCTTAGCTGAATGAAATATCCTCCTAATTTCCAACCATCAAGTGATCCAAATCAGTAGATTGTTTTCTTGATGTTGTCAAATATTGCTTCCTTTATAATCTTGAATTTGTAGTTAATGTCTTACCATTTTTCAAAGTATGATTCCTTGGTTTGCCTTCTATATATTTTGTGACTATCAATAGATTTGAAACATTGTTTTGTTGTGGAAAGCTAACATCTTTTCTAAAACCAAACAAGTACTCGTACCATTTAGGCTTTAGGATCGTGGTTAATATATGTTCTCTTGCTTTTGAACAATCTAGAATATAAATCTTAGACTATCTAACTGAAAATTATTGATAATAGCATTTTATTGCATAAATTAATCCACAAGGGTAGGAAGCTCAACTTTTACTGGATAAGTGTCAGCTTTATCTTCTTGAATTAAATACTTAATATTAGATGTTGTGATAATTATTATTTTCTGTCAAAGTTAAGTTCTGCTTCAGTGTTTTGGATTTAACTTACCCTTTCAATGCATGAATGGTCAACATACCAAAAATTTATCTAAGGGAACTGAGATTGGATTTAACCTGCCCTTCCAATCAGAAATATATTACTGGATTTGATGATAGGTCCATGAGTTTTATGCTAATAAGGCACAGTTTGTAATTTTTCTCTATAAATAATGACACTCACTCAGAGAGAGAAGATTCGGAACTCTTGGACGGGACTCTTTTGGTAAGGAAAATACTATTCCTTATCACTTCTTTTCTCTCTCTCTGATGCTCACCGTTTTTGTTTTGTATTTTCTTCTGAACATTCCCTTTCTTGCTAAAGATCCCATACGAATACCTTCTGTTTGCTGTGATGGCAATTAATTATCTTCTAGTTATTCATTCATTACAAAGAATATTCTGTTGTGCTATCTTGATTGCCTGTCTTTCCTATCTAATTTGGTCATACAATTTCTTGTTTGGCGTCCATGTATACAGTGATGGTGATCGGCTATCTGCTGATGATCAAAAATTTATTATAGAGAGAGTTTTTCAGCACCATCCTGATAAGCAAGCGAAAGTGGCTGATCAAATTGACCATATCATGGTAAGCTCCGTGAATTAATCACTCTCATTGAAGCTGAGCTTTTTAATGATGTTTTATTGATGTCATGACAACAACCTAGATTTAGTTGAAAAGTTAAACTCATTTGCCTGTTAATGTTGAAATAAGCAATACTGTTGTTCAACTGACAGGTTGACAAGCACAAGAATTTTCAAGATTCCAGGTGTTTTTATGTGGTCTCTTGCGATGGGACTAGTACTGATTTCTCCTATCTAAAGTGCATGGAGAATTTTGTCAAGGAAATCTTCCCAGAGCATGCAGAGTCCTTCAACAGAAAGTATTTCAGGAGGCGCCGTTCTGAGCCTGTTGTAAATGATAGTCAGCAGCAGCAACAATAGTACGGGGCTAATGCGCTTGGAATTTGTTCAGGCACTTGTACATTTCTTGTATATATTTTCAGAGAGAAGTGCCTCATACTTGATCAAGAGGTAGCTTTTATGGAAAGTAACAACAAAACCATTCAGTCTGTACATCTTTACAGATGCTAAATTTTGGGGTAGCTGGCCTGCGCCTTACCTGCACCACCATGTCCAGGAGTGTAAATTATCAAGAAGTTTATGGAAGTTGACATCACACCTCATTGTTGATTGATGCGTCATTAATTGTCTTTGTTGATTGATGCCATGACCTCGCAAATTCAGTAATCCATGCACTGGTTAAAACTGGATGAGAATTTGTAAAATCAGATGATATTTATTCCATCAGTTGAATCCCTGCAGTTTCTTTAGGAGCTTTAGGCAGAGTCCAAAAAGTGCTGCATAAAGCTTTCACGCTATTCTTGGCTCAACAATGCCACTGAGCAGTACATTAGGTATGTTGATTAGAGGATTAAGGCCATGGATTCGTTGGTTCCTGGAGAAGATAAATGTAATGTGTTATCGAACCCAGAGATTTAAGCATCATTTATGTGCTGGCAGAAGGTTTAATGGTTGGAAGGTTTAAAGCTTGGTGCAGGGGGTTGAAGCACGAGTAATTTTTCACGGGCTTTTTTAGTAGTAGTTTGCTCATTTTTATAAGTGTCGGTGAACTCATCGTGCGTTACAGGGCAAGAAGCACCTTTGTACGCGTTAAAAAGAGGAGAAAATTATCTCGATATTTGATGTCCTATTGACCTTCACCTCACGGGAGTTCCAACATATATCTTGCCTCATGCGTTTCGTAGTTCCAAGCGACAAACTCTGCGACTAAACTCGTTAGTTAGCACGTGTGTTTATGGAAAGCCTTTCGTCATCTAGTCCACACCAGCATTTGGAATGCGGGCCTCAAATGGGGCCTGGATAAATAATTTATTTAGGGGGCTTATCTGGCTGCGCAGCGAAGTTCTGCCAGTCTACTAATTATGACTTTGTTTACTAGGTTAAGGCCAACTAGTAATCTGTCTCCACTGTGCTGCAAAATATGTTTTGTAGTCTGTCAGGTTCCACCTCTTTCACCACAAGGTGTTTATTGGCTTTTAATATTTTTGAGAAGGGAGCACAACAATATAATACGCCTTTGAAGATTAATACAGGTCCAAACTGCAAGCTATGTTTGAACCGCTATCACAATCGAATGGTGATTCCAACCAAACTGTATCTACCATTCCAGAAGCAGCAAGGATCTGTACAGGTTTGACCACAGCCAGGACCAGCACACAAATAAATTGCCACCTACATACCTTAAGAACACAAGTAGACAATGGGCAAACACTCAAACCACTATTCTGAACTTTCTAAGAAGAATACAATTAACCACTTATCAATATGAGCTTTACCAAGATGAAAAATTGTGTGGAAGTTAAGTGGTAGTGCTTATCATGTCTTGTCCTTCAGAAGCTTAATGTCATCTTCTCTCCTGCTATGCATTCCTACTGCAATGGCCTCATGCTGCATCTGTAAAAGCAAGCAGGAACGAAGGTTTTCTTCAGACAAGGTAGTCATTGCTCAAGGCCAAACGATAAAACTAGGTTAGTGACTTACACTGGAGGGGTATTGTTGGGCTGAACCAAAAAAGTTTGGGTAGGGTATTCATAGAATTCTCCAAATGCAATCTAATGCATGTTTGGCTGCCTGTAAGGACATAGGTGGGAACTCACTTTGCCTAAGTGACTTCAGCTCCCTACCAGCCAAAACTTCGCATTTTTGAGCCCAGTTCCTCTCACAGTGGGAACCCAAGTTCGGCCACTTATGCACAACCAAGCTTGCCGTTAGTATGGTGGTCCAGCCCCCAATTGTCCAAACTAGGTCCTACTTGTACAATCCCCAAATATGAGCTCAGAAGAGACCAAGTCTTGACTTACAATGCCCTCTGAAATAGGTGCTTATGGAGCATTCAAGTCTGTTATTGTTACATTTTGAAAAAACAAAGAGCGAACAAGGCTAGTTACCTGAATCAAGAGCAGGAGCAGGAACACGAACTGAAATTTTAGAAAATATTTGAATGACAAATTGGGTAGGAAGGAGGTGCAGATACAACATACTGGAAAGATTCCAAACCAGGTTTGGCCCCTTGGATAGATGAATATGGATAATAAGGTAAGAAGTGCTCTATTCAAGGTTGAATCACTTGGTCCTAAAGGGCTATTTCCTCTATCGAAGAGTTAGATCAAGTCCATGCAAGGAATTTCATGAAGCACCTCAGATTCAGGTTTATCACCATTGTTTCCTGAGCAGCTAGTTGAAGAGAAGCAACAGTCATGTTCCCATTCTCTTGAGAGTTTTTCTCCAGCAATTTCATGTACAATGCATATTGTGGTTTCCTTTCCCTAATTTAATACCGTGAAAACTGAGCCAGGTGTAATGCTGTCCTGAGCTTCCTTGCATCCCTTTTAAACCCTGAACTTTGAAGACCAGCAATAACAGCACGTTGGACAGATCTCAGAACAATCATGCCTTCCCTTAAGCAAGCCATCAAGAGCTTGGATGCCACACGAAACCGGCCCTTCCTGCATAGGCCATACAGCAACGATGTGTATGTGAAATGATCCTTGAATTTCATCTTATCAAACAACTTCATGGCAGAATCCACCTGTCCCACCTTGCACAACCCATCAATCAAGCAATTATAAGCTAGCAAGTTTGACTGGAAGCCCCTCAACTTCATCAAATGCAGCTGATTGTGGGCAGCATCAATGTAACCCATTTTACACAACCCATCAACCAAAATAGAGTATGTATATTCATCACCCTCAAGACCACCTTCCTCCATCTCACCCAGCAATTGGAATGCAGTTTCTAACTTACCTTCTCTGCAAAGCAGATAAATTAGAGTGTTATAACATGCTCTATCAAGGCCAATGCCATTTCTGAGCATTTGCTCAGCACAAGCATTAGCATCTTTAATCATACCTTTCTTGGTTAATGCACTAATTGCTGTACAATAGGCAAAGACATCTGAATTGTATCCTTTATTCATCATCTCAGAAAAAATCTCAAATCCTTGCTCAAATTTTCCAGATCTAAAGCAGCACTTCATAACTGTTGTATAAGTTATGGCATTTGGAATGCAACCTGATTCTCCAAGTTCCATGAGAATCCTTCTTGCTTGAGCTATCCTACCAGATTTACAGAGCCCATCTATAATTGTATTATATGTCACCAGCCCTGCAGAAAGGCCAAGCTTTTGCAAGTTTCTAAACAGTCTCAGAGCATTCACTGCCTTCCCAAACTTGCACAAACCATTTATTAAAGTGTTATAAGTAGCCAACGATGGGGTGATATTTTTTGAAATCATATCCAAATAAATTTTGTAGGCCTCCTCTGGATATCCAGATTTAAACAAGCAGTGCATCAGAGTGTTATAGCTCCATTCATCAGGAGCCAGTCCAATCTGCAACATTTCTTCGAACAGCGCCAGTGAACGCAATGGAAGGCAATACCGAGTAGCCCCAGCAATCAAAGAATTGTAAGTAATTACATCAGGCTTCACCCCTGCTTCTCTCATTCTATACAGAATCGAGTATGCTTCATCTATCCCGACAAAATGGCAATATGCTGTAATCAATGTATTGTATGTCACAACATCTGGAATACATCCAAGTCTTATTCCATCGATTATGACAGACTCAGCTTTCTCCAGATTCCTAGCTTTACATAGGGAAGCTACGCAGACATTCATCAATCGGGTCGAAAGTCTGCAAATCTTCGTTGATAAATTCATACAGGATGAACAAATTGGCACCTAAATCAGCACAAGAAGAGTCCATGCATATTATTCCAAAAAAAAAAAAAATCACTCAAAACTATTAACAAAAAAATAAATAAATTCCAGTTTCGATATCTAATATGATTAGCCATAGAACAGGTAATGCGCAAATATAAAAGCATTGATAGAATGAAAAAAAAAAAAAAAAAAAAAAATCAAGTATAAAAGGGTTTCGTATCGTTTAGCATGGTCTTTTTCAACAGCAACACTGACTCTTTTCAAAATCTCCTGCAAATCGTATATACATCATACATATAAAAGATATTGTTTTTATGCACAATTGTAGAACAAAGTAACAAACTGTCCACTAATAAAAAACAAAAAAAAAAAAAAAACAAATTGATGTTGCGAATCTGATCGAACAGGTGGTGGGCACGCAGATAGGATGAAGTAGCGAAGTAAAGACGGACGCACACATACCAGGGTGGCGGCGGCGGCGGCCCCGGAGGCGGAGTCGCCGGCGGTCGAGTCTCGGTGGTGGAGGGGCGGCACAAGAAGCAACGAGGGCGTCCAAGCGTCGGGATTGGTTGGGGGCGGGCCTGGGATGGCGACAGGAGTTAGAGTGGGGAGAGAAGGATGAGCATTGAAATTTGGATGGCGCTAAAAAGGATCAACAGATAAGGGGAGAAAGGGGGAAGACGGTGAGGGTTACAGAGGGAGAGACGGGGATTGTCTTCGGGATGTACCGCCCTGCACGGATCAAAGACCGCCGCGGCGGCAGGGGTGGGAAGTTTAAGATTTGGCCCATAGGGCAGGAGGTCAGGACCGTGCCTAACTTTTTTAAGTCCCATCTAAAATTTTGGGCCGAGCCCGAGAAGCCCGATCAGACCCGATCCGAGTGTGTTTAAGTGCGAACCGAGTTGGGCCTTTAAAAAGATTGCTACCGGATTAGGCTTTCAGACCAATCATACTTGGCCCAAATTCGAGCCATGCTTTTAGATTCTTATAGCTTATCAAATAATTTAATTGTAAATGCTAAATACAGTGATCCTTGATCATCGCCATTGTGATGATTCCATTTGAATGTTCAAATTCCCTCATAAGGTATTGAGGAATAACTTAAATGAATTGTCTTTTGTCCTAGGCATACATGTGTTGCGTTTATTAAGATTCATTTAATAAAATACATGAACGGATCAATCGTTCGAGTTTGAAGCAGTAGTGACAGAACGAACAATCTCCTTACCATGGACAAAAAACCTAACCACAAGAAATGCCGATGGACGGCATCAAATGAAGCGTCTTTTGAATCGATCAGAGTTCAAGCCACGGCAATTACTCTTGACTCCATCTGCCCCGCCCTCACCTGGCATTTCTCCTCCTAAACCTCTTTCCCAACGATATCCTGGTCTTCTCTCATCAAACTGCTTCTAATCCATTCTCTACTCCATGATTGTAACTATTTACTACTTAATGAAATATTGGATAACTTCTTCTTCTTCTTCTTCTTCTTCTTCTTCTTCTTCTTCTTCTTCTTCTTCTTCTTCTGAGAGAGAGAGAGAGAGAGACTTATATACTCTCTGAAAAAAAAAGGGCAACACTAACTTATTTCAAGATTAAATTTCCTTGACTAAAATCTGGCTCAAAAGAGGGTTAAGTTATCCGGGCTTAAGCTTTGGCTCGAGTAGGATTTGGTTTGATTTTGACAAAATTTTTGAAACTAAGTTTGATCCAAAGCCTAAAAAAGTTTAGGCTATGCTTGGTTTAGAGCAAGGCTCGATTCAGTTCAGCCCACTCCTAACCCTACAAACAACTAGTTAAATATTTTTTCAAGCATTAACTTCTTGAAATGTACAATTACTTCAAAAAGAATTATCTAAACAAAAACAATAGAATGATTCATCTATATCATAAGGAGATTGTAGCTTATATCATGACAACTATTAAATTAAATCTAAATACTTTATTAAATAAACATAGAGCTAAATTTTTCATCATGCAAGGTCTAAATATCCATAAGTATTCAAAATAACACTTCAATGAGACCATCCCAACTTTTTACATATCAATATCTATGACTATTAAGAAATTTAAACAAATTTATAAAATAAAATTTCTCTTTCCTAGCCAAAAGAAAAGGTCCTTCCCTGCCCTTAACTGCAGAAGAAAAGGGAGTGAGCATAATCTTCCATCAAGTATCCAACATATACTTTCATAAATTAATTTAAGATAAAAATACATGCAACAAAAATTTTCATAAAATATTCAAGAATTACATTAATATATATATATATATATATATAATCAAATTACAATTCAATTGTTGATAATTAAAAGCTTATATAATTTTACCAAGTTTGAAATCACCTGTACTCAACCTAGGATATAGGAGAATCTTTTTAACAACTCAACCTTGATGATGCAATGCCTCAGGCATCAATCTCTTGTATATTTTTTTGGCTAAGCATCAACATGCCACATTTCCAACTCATGATGGAACATCAATCTCACATCATATTTATATCCTAGGAATGAGCATCAATCTCTTGAAGCTAATTATTAAGTACCTTTGCAACTCATCTACTCCAATATAACTGTTAATATTTAGCAACTATTATAGAGATAGAATTTGTGTCACACTTAAAATACCAATTTAAAAAATAAAAAAATTCCTTTTATTCTATAATAATAAATTTTACTGTAAAATTAGTAAAGAAATTTTCATCATAATAACTAAATTTCAAAAGATATAACTATACATAAAAAGAATTAATATTTTTATAGAGAAAAAAGAGTATACAAGGATGCTTATATTCTGCGAGAATCAAATACCTCACAAATTAACATCATTAATATCAATAGATAAATAGATTTAATTATTCCAAAATCATTGCTCCAAAAGTCTAATAGTCCAAAATCATAAGTACATCAATGTACCATAATACCAATAATTTTAAATAAATTTTTAAAATTTCTTGAATCTCTAATTCACTTTCTAATTTATTTTAAGTCTTTAGGAGATCTTATAAGCTACAAAGGACTGGCCATGATAATTCAATTAGGCTCTAGCAAAAGGTATAATACTCCTAAACCAATTGAACATTACATAAAATCCATTACATAAAATATTTTATTTTTTTATTCTAAATAACATACTACACAATGTAGGATTATTTTTAATTAAGATTCTCGAGATTAATGTAACTAGCAACAACATAATCTATATTAGATTTATACTATTTACTTAAAATTAATATTTTTAAATTAGAATTTTGAAGAAAAAAAAAATTTATCATCCTAAGAATTTTCTAACTTAAATCTTGGAAAATGGTAGAGGGAGGAGGTGAACTTTGCTCCCATTCATTTTGCCATATGTTTGGTTGGAGAATGTCAAATAACATCACATTCAACCAGTTAGAACTTCTTTCCCATTCATTGGAGAATGTCAAATAACATCACATTCAACCAATTATAACTTTTCTCCCATTCATTTTGCCATATGTTTGGCTGGAGAATGTCCAATAACATCACATCCAGCCACAAACTAACATCCAAGGGAAGGATGGACTGTCTTCTCAGCAAGCCACTCTAAATACAGGATTCGCCAGACGAGGACAAGAGATTGGTGGATTAGTACTGTACTAAAACCTCCTAAAACCATATGGAAAGTGAGGGAAAACTCTCATAAGATGGTCCAATTCAATCTAAGTTTGCTTGCAAGCATGAAAATGTAATTGCACCACGTTGATGCAAAGGGTGAGGACTTTTGTTTAAGCGTTGCAGCTTACGGATACAATGAGCAAAATCTATGCTTGTTATTTTCCAATGGTTATCCATAATGTTCGGTCATAAAGGCTTATAATGGATGTTATAATATATAATTATATATGTACCTTATAGGCTCTATCCTGTCACCATTCCTTTTTTTTTATTTTTTTATTTTTTTATTTTTATAGACGATGGCAGCGAAGAGCAACACGGCACTGCGAAGAGCCTGTGAAGTTATTATCTCCATTTTTTTTTTCTTTTTTTTTTTTTCAAATGCAGCGTGCCTGCTTATCTTAATCTCTACGAACGGTGGGTCCACTCGCAAACAATTGACGGCAGCTCATTGTTTTTTTTTTTGTCATTCATTGGGGAATAAAAAAAATGGGAGACTATAACTTTTAGCTCCATTGGCTAATCCTATAATTTTCAATATATGTGCATATTTATATTGTATTACTTTAATAAATAGTCAAACGTTAGATTAAAAAGAATTGTATTATATGCTTTAAATTCACTTGCTACCAATTAATTTTTACTCGAGTTTTTGGGTTTCAACCTACGGACTGGGACGTTACAAATGATATTAAAGCCGATATAAGTATGCGAAAGTTGATGAACAGTGATGAAAGTTAATGGATATAAGAAAAGGGTTACCTATGGAACTGATGAAGTCCCGTCATGGCATGAAGTCAATCTCGCAATAGCATGAAGCCACCTTTGCACCAACAATCCCCAAGCTAATACTCCAATTAACTTATAACGAACGATCTAAGAATAGTCGCACATTGGATGGAAAAGAAATGTGTTATGTACTTATAACTAAGTTCACCTGCTATCAATTAACTTTCACTCGAGTTTTTGGTCCACACAGTTTCAACCCGCTAACGAATTAATTGAACCAGTAGGTGGGCTTGAAGCGTTATATATATTCTCATTGTACATATTTGCTGGCGGGCTTAGGGCGTTACATATATTCTTATTTTACATATTTATTCATCCACTGCATATATTTATATTGTTATTGTACAAACTTACTCATCCCCTGTATAGATTTATTTGTTTACTGTACACACTTATTTTGTTAGGATATACACTTATCTATCTGTTATAGGGATCATTTGTTAAAAAAAAAAAAAATAGTGCAAGGGCTGAGTCCCCCAAGTAAAAAAAAAATGTTGGAGAAAAGGTATTATTGATGCTGGTCATAATTGTTGAAGAACAATGTGCTACACATTTCAAGGGTGGAGAGAAGTCCATGCATTTTGCTGAAGCATATGCATCAATAAGACTATCACCTTGTCCACGGAACCTTTAGTCAAATTGAAGAGCCATGTGATTGGCTAGAGTCCGATGTAGATCCACCTTGTGCACCTTTCTTTTCCCAAAAGAATAAATATTTAATATCATTATTTAAAATTTTTAATTAAATGTTTATTTTTTTAATTAAGTATATCAATTCATAAAATTTATTCTGTTAAGTATATTAAATTATCAATAGTAACTTGATAAAAAAAAAATTAAGATGGTGCAATATGGTGCTGAGATGATAACAGTGAGAGATAAAAATGATGATGGGAAAAAAAAATGTTAAAAGTAGAAAATCAATAATGGCAGAGTATTTTTTTTTTACTTATTTCCTCGTTCTTCACCAACTTCAGTACTATATATTTTAACATTTTTCATATCCATTACACCACCAACTAGGATAATTTATCGAATTATTATTGATGATCATAAAAAATATACTTGGTTGAATAAAATTTGATAATTTATCGAATTATTATTGATGATCATAAAAAATATACTTGGTTGAATAAAATTTTTGAGCTAGCATGCTCAATTAAAAAAGAAAAAAAATTTAAATAATTTTATTTACGCATGATGTAATTATCCTAATTTTCTATCTACTTTTTTTGCTTGAGATAAATCGAGGGAAATCATTAAGCTGTTTTGAATTCATGGTACAAGGTTCGTCCTAAAGTCATGGCTCCCTTCACTTGAGGACACCATCTTATCTGCCCATAAAAGCCTCAGTATATTAAAATTCATTGCAATCAAAAAAGTTTAAATTACTTGCCCAGCACAGCATCTTGAACTTGTTTGTTGTAGTTAACATACATGACTCAGTGGCTTCTTGACATCTTATTTCATTCTGCCGAATTAAAGTTGATATTTTTCTTTTTCTTTTTTCTTTTTTCTTTTTTTTTTTCAAGAACTTTGATGGGAGGAAAAGGAATCAAATGCAAGTCGTTAATACCAACTCCTAATAACTCCTGACTAGTTCTCACGGTCACAAAAGTCTATATATCTGCAGCATCGATATGAGAATTTTAAGCTACTTCAAGAAATCAAGGCTACAATCACAGAAGCTTATTTGTTGAATATGAGACAGCTAAGCTGCAAAGTTTTAGCTCTCTCTCTCTCTCTCTCTCTCTCTATATATATATATATATATGGTATAAAATTTGAAAAAGAAAGAAATGAGCTTCCTTCTCTCAATTTTAAGCAAAATACAAGTGACTTCATAGCTAACTTTATTTTCTGTGCAGGGCCAGTTGTGAATCACATGGTGTTTTAATTTTAAATCTATATGGAAACGGTCACTTAAACCACACCCAAGTTAATTACAGCAGGACAGAAAGACGTCAAAATTCAAAAGATCAAGGTCCATTTTTTTGAGCAAATTCAAAGAGGTTGATAGTTCTTCACCATCTTCAGGCTATAAACGTTGAACACACGTAAAACGTTTGCTCACATGGGGGGACCAATTGCAGTCTTTATTTACCATTGAGTTGGGATATGGCTTTCTGGAGATATACATTGAATACATAGTGATTTTGATTCCATGTCACTGAATGTTCATAGGTCTTGTCGTGCACGATACGATTATGCTGTTGTTTGTCCAACAAGACATGGTTTTATTCTTCAACCCCAAGTCCTCCTTATATTGTTGTTAGTCCTACGAAGACTTGGGTTTATTCTTCAACCCAATATTTTTTTGTTGTTAGTCCTGCGAAGTGGTAGGTTTATTCTTGCACCCAAGTCTTCTCAAACGCAAATTTTTTTTCCTAGCACGTGATGCGTGATCCTCACCAGTGCCAGCCTTAACAACACGTGATCCATAGGTAGCTGAGGGCTACCAGATAAGCTCAACCACTTTACTTGATCGATGGAAATGGTAGAGTTTGTTTTAAGTGGATCCCTATCCTAGACACAAGTTTATATTCTTCATCATCGTAAGGCTAATCTAATCTCGCAATAGGCTATTAGGTTTGGTATGGTACTTGATCAATATAACTGAAGGTATATTTTTTACTGTTAAAAAATTATTTTTCTACTCAAAATATAAATACTTTTATACATGCCTCACATCATGATAGGATGGGCTAAATTGTCACAACTCAGAACATCTCACACAAGGAAGCTACAAATTATTAGTTAGGCTCCTTGATTTTGGATAAAGATCTAAATCTTTCTGATAAATAATCAATATGAGACTAAATACCTGTTAGTATTTGTTCGTATGTAATCCGTATTGAAGTCCTCTGTCCTCACATTCATATTCAAATGCAATCGAATCCAATCATAGATATATAGAACCTATCTTAAAATAGCTAATCAGAAAGCATCATTTGTTGAGCTTCTAGATATAGATACTTAATCAACGTGACACTAAACATTCGCCATTATATAACCATTATTCTTGATGTACCTCTGCCTTGCGGTTCCACGCAAGCTTGGAAGCTTTGAAGTACTTTGACTTCTGTGAATGCCCCACTTTCTACAGGGCTGCTGAACCAATCCTTTTTGTCAATACCCTCCTTCCTTCCCCATTCTACCATGCCAATGGCTTCTGAAGCTTCTGGTGATGAGTACATGAATGAGTACGTGATATACCGGCATGAAAAAATAAGTCTGCTCGATCTATTAAGCCTTCTGATCTTTAGAAGAGATCTGAACAGCTATAAGTTTGTCGAGAGCAGCAGCTCAGCGTCGGTCAGGCTCGAGGGCATCCAGGCTAACTGGATCATTGCCCTGACATGGGTTCTCCAAGAGATTTTATCAGCCATTAGAATCCCACTGAAGTGGATTGGGCGCATTGTTGAGTTCTCATTGAACTTGATATCCCTTAATGGTGGAATACTGGGCTTAATCTGGAATGTTATCACAGGTTCTCTCTCATTAACTTGCTTGCTGAACTCCTTTGGGCACCATGATTCATTTTGATTCTTTTTCCCTTTCTTTCTTCTTGCTAATCATCATCATCTCTTAATCTGAAGTCTTTGTATAATTTTTTCCCCTCAAGGACTTGAATTCAAAAATGCATGAGGGAAAAGTCTCTCTATAAAACTCTGTAAAATTGTCTTCAGAATTCTTCAGGTCCATCTCTTTACCTTTTGTCCCGCAGAGGTTCACCACATGGCTTTTGCTTAGTTCTTGTGTTTATTTAGCTTCAGGAGGTTGGTTTACAAATACAAATAACTTCAGGGTACATCCATATGTTGGCCGAAGTTGCTGCATGCACTCCTACTACTAGTGTTTAGAATATTTCTTGTGCTGCTATGGAGACCTGGAGCACAAGGGCATTAGCTACCTTGTTTGCTATGTATCTTAACGCATAACTGCATGCAGTATGGCACATTTTCAATGCATATGGATATCAAAAAATACATGTAAATGGTTATGAAATTTTAGGGGAGAGGTTCTGGGTTAGATCATGCAGTGGCACCCCTTCATTATTCTCAGAAGTTAATAAAAAAAATAACTTATTACGTGAGGATGGAATTCACTGATCAAGGCATGAAGGTATGTATGAGTTTCTCTCCAATAAATTAGGCCTCTTTTTCAGCATTGATAGATACTGAGGAATTAGAAATTACATGCTTGTAAATGCATACCCATATTTGAAACATAGATACTTTGAAATTGTCCAAAAGTAGCTAAATTTCCATAATTCAAATGGTTTTTTTTTTTTTTATTTTTTTTGAGGAAAAATGAGGAAGAGGTGTTCCCCCACAAATTTATTTATTTGAAATAGAGTACAAGAGAGAATTACAATGAAGATGGAGGGAAAAGAAAATGAAGGTTAATGCAAAAGGCTCTGTGGACTTCAGCCCACCTTTTAGGGCATAGATTCTCCCACAAGCTAAAGGTGGCCACAATCTTATGGAGAATCAGGGATTGAGATGCTACCTTTTCAGAGAATAATAATTTCAATGTTGTAGTTCAACTTGACTCGGTTTCCTATCTTTTCTATGCATGGATTCTCATTAAGCCATGACGTCTTGCTTTTCTGATCTTCTGGCTGGTGGTAAGATTGTGTCTCACCCATCAAGCTTCTCCATATTTTCTTTCTTGCTAAAATCTTTATTTTTCGCTCCTCTATTCATTCAATCATGTGTTGCTGTGCATTTTACCTTTAGTTTTACTTGATTATATGAAAAGAGAAGGTCATTTCTTCGATATGTCCCCTAATTCCAACTCTACTGCATGTCTTAGGTGTTGTTATCATGAAATGTGCTGAACAACCAAAATGATCTTTTAATGAAAGGTATTCCACTCAATTTGGTGCAGTGTCTGTTGTGATCCCCAAGCATGGTGAAGCGAACTTCCGATCGATAATTGCTCACCTCGACGGACGAATTGATCTCTACAAGAGCAATTCCTGGATCCATCATTTCCCCTCCATGGAAAAGCTAACAGGCCTTGGTGAAATTGACCCCTTGGATCTCTCCATGATGGCTGCCAAAATAGCCTATGAGAATCCTGCATATATAAAGGATGCAGTCACCAACCATTGGAAGGTAAGAAATATGAAACACTTAGGAACTCCAGATCACCTAGGATAGATTTAAAATTTGGCCTGCAAAGTTTCAGATATGTGGAGTGAGTTGTAGATTGAATTTGGATCCATTTCTTGAGCCAATGCATGGGCATGGTTTCAGCAGATTGATCTGGACCTAACACTTGGAGAGCTGACCCAGCTAGACTGAATTTGATTAAAAATGGTGAAGACTCCAGACTAAAAATGAGATCGATAGAGTAAACAAGTGTTTGTAATGAGATATATACCAGCTAACTCTGGCTTTAATATTGATTGTATGCAGATGCACTATGTTGGATTCTACAGTTGCTGGAACAGTAAGTATCATTGTTCTTATAAGCATAACACATTTCCAACTTCATAGCTTATCTTTAAGAGTTAGAGTTGTGCTTAAAATATCTCCCAAAGTGTGTATTTCTTGTAGCATACAAAAATTGCATGTTAGAGAATTCATTTATTTCGGGTTGGTATATAGTCCATACTTAAGTTACCCTTGCAACTTAGTTCCTTCTTGGGGAGAGGAACTGAATTGGTTTCTTATCTCTATTTTATTCTCAAAAGTAATATGTTCCAAAGCATAGCCATGGGGCTATTAAGGCCGAGGCTACAGGACCTTTTTTGCTTAAAATCCTGACCAAAATTTGAACCTATTTGTTGCCAATAAAACAGAAATGAGTTTCATACATGATAAGATATAGGGACTACTACTTGCCGATGAAGAGACCATAAATAAGTTATGAATAGTATCAGCAACAATCAAAGCTTATTCCTAAGTATAACATTTTTAACCTATAAAGCGAGAACCTATCTCACTCCACTCCATTTGGGATAAAGATTCCTTATTTTTTATGGTGATGAGGATAAAAGAATGGATTATTTTCATCCCTACTGATGGGGATAAAAATAGATATATTTCTGGCCCATCTTCATTACATTAATCTCGTACTTCATTACTATAGTATCCTTATATATATTTTTATATATACAAAATTATTCTTATGGATATTAATATTTTTTTTCAACCTTAATCTTCTTTTTCCATCCTCTTCAATTACTGAGGTTGAAACCATGAAAGACCATTGAAGGGGAAATAATGGATTGGCAGTGGTTGTTATTGATCAAGAAGGAAATCCAAAAGGAACTCAAGTTTTTGGTGCGATCGCTCGGGAATTTATACTTTTCAATTTCACTAAAATAGTCTCATTAGCTCCTGAGGTATTATAAACACAATATTTTTCATACTAGTAGTAGAGACTATGATATAGTAGGGTATCTGAATATAGATCAATTAGTAGATTGTGTCTCACGCATATACTAAAAAAAATAGAATAAATTTTTTTAAAAAGCTTTCTTATTAATCTCATAAGGGATGAAAAAAATTTTATTTATGAGGATGGGGCAAGATTGGGGATTTTATTTTTGGTGAGGATGGGGATGAAGAATGGAGTCTCTAGCCCCGCCTCTCCTGTTGCCATTTCTATTCATTCTTGGTCAAACTTTAAAAAAGGTATAAGGTCTAAAACTAAGCCTTTGAAGACTGTTTAAGTCGACCCAATCAATCAAACTCACATGAAGAATAATGTTTGTCCAATATCCCAACAAATATCACAATTGAGTAATGGTCAATCCATCTGCACTGCTCCTTAGTCCATGTGAGTTATGGGTTAGATCCAATCAGATACCATTTATAATGCTAAAACCTTATCGTAAAAGATTAGCTAAGAAGATATTATTTATACTCTTCGATCTTGTATAAACAATCAAGATTTTCTCAGTGCATCGCTAATGCGAGAGTAAAGTATGTGGGCGCTCACGCGTTTTCTCCTCTGTAATCATCTTATTTCTTCTCCATGAAGAGCTTGGCATACGAGTATGATTCAAGGCTTTGACTAATGAAACAATTTGGCTGATGGAAACAACATGAAATATTGCAGAGTTCCTTAAAGACAGAACAACACAAGCCTTCATCTTTTGCAACAAGCCAGTGGACGCTGACCTGATCGTCGTTGCCTTCCGTGGCACCGAAGTCTTCAATGCCAATGACTGGTCCACCGATATCGACCTCTCTTGGCTCTCCATGGGAAAACTGGGCAGCCTCCATCTGGGTTTCTTAAAGGCTCTTGGTCTGCAGCATGAGACAGACAGCCAAAAGGGCTTCCCCAAGTATTTGAGCGAGGATGTTGGCAAACCAGTGGCATACTACGTTCTTAGGGAGACACTGAGAACTCTACTAAAGAAGCACAACAAGGCAAAGATACTGGTGACAGGACACAGCTTGGGTGGAGCACTCGCTGCTATCTTCCCTTCTTTGCTGTCCATGCATGAGGAAAGCGATATCTTAGATTCCATGTATGGTGTGATGACCTATGGGCAGCCCAGGGTCGGAGATGCCACCTTCAAAAATTATGTGGAATCCATCATGAGGATAAGGTACCATAGGATGGTGTATCGATTTGACATCGTCCCTAGAGTTCCGTTTGATGAGCCACCAGTTGCATTGTTTAAGCATTGTGGGACTTGCATCTACTACAATGGATGGTGTGAGAAGCAGGTGAATCAGTTCTTACTTAGTCTTCTGCATTCCATATTAAGTTTTTTTTTTTTTTTTTTTTTGGGTAATCTTTGCATATTCGATCGATAAAAGAACACTCTTCTTGTTCTTTTGCTCTTTCTTGATATTCTTCTGCTATTTGTACGTTGATCAATGCTGGTTGATCAAAAGAAGATGAGCAGAAATGTGTTGGAAGTCAGGATGAGCTTCTTAAAATTCAGGATTAGTTTTTAATCCTAATAAGTTTTGTTCTTTAATGATAAGGATTGGTTTTTTTTTTTCATCCTAACATACTTTGTCAAGTTTACAAGCCCAATAAAAGATGTTAATCCTAATGTTATGGACATAAGAGTTGACATCTAATCTTTGTAAAATATGAATTTTGATTCTTATACAGCATGAATAATCTTTTCTCAATAGAAGCATATGTAACTCTACTCTGACGGAGAGAAAGAAAAAAGATGAAGAATTCAAAAGAAAATTTTTAGTTTTATTGGACGATAAGTGGATATAGGGTGGTGAGAGAGAGTTGAGAAAAAAAAAAAAAAAAAGCCAAAAATAAACTCTTGACTTATTATTATTTTTAATATATATATATATATTATTTCTTTAATTTTTTTATTATTTCACTATTATCACTTATTTTACGTTTAGTGCTGCTTGAATCTTGAATCTTGAATCGATGCACTTATCTACATAAAAAATATACTGCTATTATGCATTATTAACTTTGGCTACGCTTAAAAAAAATACTAGATTTCATGAGGACTTAGGAGGCTAGCAAGTACTACACAAAAATGATCTTTGCTGTTGATTATTTTGAAATTGCGAGATTATTAAATTTTTGCCCCCTTTCTTTGTTGACTGTGGCAACAGGTTGTGGCTGAGTCACCAGACCCAAACTACTTTGACCCAAAGTATACCATCCCAGTGTACTCGAATGCTCTGGGTGACCTCTTCAAAGCTCTACTCCTAGGGCCAATGTGTGGTAAAGACTTCAAGGAAGGGCTTTTCTCAATCCTCTACAGGGCATCTTGCCTAATCTTTCCTGGCATCGGATCTCACAGTCCTAGAGACTACGTTAACAGTGGAAGGCTTGCAAAGGTTAATGGCAACGCCCATAAGTGGCGTTCTTAATAATGTTGGCAAATATTATATTATGCTTCGGACACTAGGAGTAGTGGTTGTCGAAGTTTAAGAAATAAATAAAGAAAAGAATTGGATTTAGAAAGATTACCTGGTCTTGTTTGTTCTCAGTGTGCTTGAATTCTTTGGCTAACCACAACGCAAGTTAAAAGGCTTCAAGAAAGATTTTTCCTCCACCTTGGTCAATCTTGCTGCAAGTCCTCTAAGTACAGTTTGCATATTTATATATAATATACCTGGAACGCTATGGCAGTGGTTGTCAAAGTTTAAGAAAATAAAGGATAAAATATGAGTTGGATTTAGACAGACAACCTGGCCTAGTTTGTCCGTGCTCCGTTCTTTGGTGGTGCATGCTTGCATTTACCTTATTCTCTTTTCCCTCTCCTTTGGAAAAGGAAAAGAAGAGCTCGGCTTAACTTCATTGAGGGCTCATCTGGTCACTGGATCATAGAACGAAGACGTGCATCAAATTTGTTATATACAGCTGGCATTCTTATTTTAGCTAGTAAGAAAAGGAAAGGGCTGGCATTCTTATTTTAACTAAAGGCGCCAAGTTTGGCATTCTGTTGGCATTCTATTAAAAGATCTTTCTTAGTTTGTATATTCCAGCTAGTATTCTATACTATTCTTTTAAATTATAGACAGCTCTTTTTATTTGTATATAAGGACCTCTTTACCAGTTTTTCACATGAGAAAAATAAAAGATAAATTTCTTCAATTCTAGCTTTCTCTATTTGTCCTGTTAACATGGTATCAGAGCCACGATCATTGTGGCCTAGAATACTTTAAGTTTTGTGATGATCGAGAACTCATGGAAGAGGAAAATCAGTCCGACGCTCAGATCGACGAAGTTCCTACTAGCGATTCTTACAACCTTCAGAATTCTGATCATCCAGGCACGCTCCTAGTAAGCTCTCCCTTAACTGGATTGAATTACTTGTCATGGAGTCGATCAATGAAGATCGCACTCAAGGCTAAGGATAAACTTGGCTTTATAAATGGAAAATGTGTTATGCCTGATGCTAAATCTCTAATGTTTGAGAAATGGCAATGAGTCGATAGCATGGTGCTGTCATGGATTTTGAACTCTATCTCTAAAGATTTGGTAGAGGCGTTTCTTTATGTTACTACTGCATGTGAACTCTGAAATGAACTTGAACAAAGATTTGGTGAAAGCAATGGCCCATTGCTTTACCAAATTAGACGAGAAATTAGCTCATTCTCTCAAGGAAATATGTCGGTGATGATATATTTTACAAAGTTAAAAAAGCTTTGGGATGAGTTATCTTGCTTGAGAAATTTTCCGATCTATACATGTGGGGCCGCAAAAACTGTTGCAAGTATTGAGAATGAAGATAGGTTGATACAATTTCTTATGGGTTTAAATGATAGCTACGATCATGTCCGCAACCAGATCTTGCTACTCGATCCATTACCCGCTGTGAACAAAGCATATTCTATGGTGCTTCGTGTTGAAAAACAGTGTGAAGTTCTCTCTATTTCAGATTCGATGGATCATGCTGGGGCAATGATGGTTAAAGAATTAAATTATAAGGCTGAGGGCACAAAAGAGGCTAATGTTCAAAAAAGTCAGAATTCTAGCAGCAACAAGAAGCGTGATTTTGCTAGAAAGGAGGATCGATTTTGTACTCATTGCAAGGCACAAGGTCACATGCGTGACACATGCTTTAAACTGCACGGCTACCCAGATTGGTACAAGGAGCTCAAGCAAAAACGTACTAACCAACATAATCAGGCATACACAGCTCAAGTTTATGAAACCCCTATGGATAATGATCCACTCAATTCCCCATCTCAGCCAAGTGATTGAAGCGCAAATCTATCCACTGCAATTCAGCAAGAAATAGCAAAGTATATGAAGGGGAAGGTGACCATGGAACCAAACACTACCAATTATTCGAACTTTGCAGGTAATGAACCTCATTGGTGTCTTCTTAGCAAAGGTGATGAAAATATTGGTACCTGGATAGTTGATACAGGTGCAACCAACCACATATGCTCAAATATACAAATGTTTTCTCAAACACATAGATCACCTAACCCCTCACCTGTATACTTACCTGATGGGACTAAACAAAATATCACAGCATCATTTCTTTACACCCGAAAGTAACTCTCACAGATGTGCTGTATGTGCCCTCTTTCAAGTACAACATTCTTTCAATCAGTAAACTTTTATAATCTACTAACATTATGGTTTATTTTTTTCCTTCTCATTGTACTTTGCAGGACCATTGGACTAAAGAGATAATTGCTATTGGAAAAGAACACACTGGCTTATACAAGTTCGATTCATCATCATTTATGCTCAGTCCTTCACGTTTTGTTTTTTATAAAAGTTATAATAATGTTTAGTCTGTTACAAACTCTTGCATTCTGTGGCATGAATGTTTAGGTCATATACCCAGGTCTACATTGTTCAAAATTCTAAATATCAATATTCCTATTAAAGACTCTTTACCTTGTGAAGTTTGTCCTTTGTCAAAACAGCAATGTTTACCTTTCCTAATTAGTACAATTTCTAGTAAACCTGTGTTTGAATTGATACATGTAGACTTATGGGGCCCATATCATATTCATACAATCACTGGAGCAAGATTTATTCTGATCATTGTTGATGACTTTAGTAGAACAACTTGGGCTTACCTAATGAAAGATAAAACCCAAACTCTATCTCACCTCACTATGTTTTTGAATCTAACAGAAACACAATTCCAGAAATGAGTGCAATTCATTCGCACAGATAATGGCTCAGAATTCATCAATGCCTCTTGCCAATCCATGTTCCAAGATCGAGGGATCTTTCACCAAAAATCTTGTCCTCACACACCACAACAAAACGGGGTAGTTAAGAGGAAGCACAAACATATGTTATAGGTAGCTCGAGCTCTCTTATTTCAATCCCATCTGCCTAAACAATTTTGGGGTGAAGCCATACTTGCAGCTGTCTACTTAATAAATAGATTACCTTCCTCAGTTTTAAGTTGGAAAACACCCTTCGAAGCTTTGTATCAAAAATTATCAGATTATAAGCACCTTAGGGTCTTTGGTTGTTTATGTTTTCCCACCAACACCAAGCCACACAAAACAAAATTTGAACCATGAGCTACAAAATGTCTTTTTCTTGGATATGCATCTGGGCACAAAGCATATAAAGTCTATGATATCAATTCACACACATTGTTTGTGTCAAGAGATGTAGTTTTCCACGAGTCCATTTTTCCTTATAAACGTGAGTCTTCCATTTCGTCATCCAGTCAATGCCCTTCATCCATAATTCCTATACTCGTCGTACCTGATACTGCACAAAATGATTTTTCCACCTCTATTTCCAATGTTCTAGTTGAGTGTTCAACCCCATCACCTCATCAAGAGTCACGTCCTACACCACCTATTGTAACCCTTGTTGCACCTCTTCGTAGAAGTACTAGAATTGTCTCAAAACCAGCTTGGCTGCAAGATTTTGTAGCACAAATTACACATGACGATTCTTTGCCAATAGCTTTACCTCCTAATCAAAATGGTTTTGCAGGTACATCTTCTCCCTATAACCATTTCATTTCTGCTCCTACCTTTAATCATGATTATCTTACTTTTATTGCTAATGTATCAAATGTCAAAGAACCATCTTCTTATCATCAAACTAAGAGTGATATCCAGTGGGTTCAAGCCATGAATCAAGAATTGGGTGCTCTCGAGCGCAATAATACATGGCAGTTGACTGAACTTCCAGCAGGAAAAAAATCCATAGTTTCGAAGTGGGTATATCGTATAAAGTACAAGCCGGATCGTACAGTGGATAGATTCAAAGCCCGGCTGGTTGCCAAGGGCTATAACCAGATTGAAGGAATTGATTATGTGGACAGTTTTTCACCGGTTGCTAAAATAGGTATGGTGCGCATCTTTCTCGCCATTGCTTCAGCTAAACAATGGCCCATTCATCAGATTGATATCAACAATGCGTACCTTCATGGTTTCATTGATGAAGATCTTTACATGATACCGCCGGAGGGTTATACAAAAGCATGCAATGGCCAAGTGTGTAAGCTTATTAAATTCCTTTATGGGTTGAAACAAGCGGGGCGTCAATGGAACAAACAATTTACAAGCAAACTCAAGGAGTTCGGTTTCACTCAATCATCTTCTGACCATTGTCTATTCATCAAATCCTCTGGAGATGATTTCCAAGCTCTTCTTGTTTATGTTGACGACATTCTTATCACTGGTATAAACGAGCATTCTATTCTCTCCACTAAGAAATTTCTTGATGCTGAGTTCACCATTAAAGACATGGGATATGTTAAATACTTCCTGGGTATTGAGCTTGCTCGATCATCAGAAGGTTTGTTTATCAACCAACGCAAGTACATACTTGACATGCTACAAGACGTTGGGCTCTCCAATGCTAAACCTACCCTTTTTCCCATGGAAAAAGCTCTTCGTTTATCACTAGATATGAGAGATTTGATGCCAGACCGAGAAATGCACCGAAAAGTTGTTGGAAAATTATTATATTTAAGTCTGACTAGACCAAATATTACGTACTCTGTTCAACAACTCAGTCAATTCCTTCAATCACCAAGGATTCCTCACTGGCAAGCTGTTGTTCAAGTTCTCAAATACTTACGAGGATGTCCTTCCAAGGAGATGTTTTTTCTAGCAGCATCATCCTTTAAGCTTCAAGCTTATTGCGACGCTGACTGGGCAGCATGTCCAACAAGCCGCAGATCAATCACGAGATTTTGCATCTTTTTGGGCTCTGCTCTTATCTCATGAAAATCAAAGAAACAAACAACCGTGAGTCGTTCTTCAGCTGAGGCTGAATACAGAAGCATGGCCAGCACAGCTTGTGAGCTCAAGTGGATTTCATTTCTTCTTCAAGACTTTCAAATTCCTCTCCATACTCCCATTCCAATGCATTGCGACAATCAAGCCACCATTCACATCAGTAACAACCCAACGTTCCATGAACGTACAAAACATATTGATATAGATTGTCATATTGTTCGAGATCATATAAACGGTGGATTTCTTCAAACTATTCACACTCCATCCCGTCTTCAATTGGCAGATGTATTCACTAAGTCTTTGTCTGCTGCTGCCTTCACATTTATTTTGTCCAAGCTCGGTCTGGTTGATCTTCACCAGCCTCCAGCTTGAGGGGGGGATGAAGACATGCACCAAATTTGTTATATACAGCTAGCATTCTTATTTTAGCTAGCAAGAAAAGAAAAAGGCTGCATTCTTATTTTAGCTAAAGGTGCCAAGTTTGGCATTCTGTTGGCATTCTATTAAAAGATCTTTCTTAGTTTGTATGTTTCAGCTAGTATTCTAAACTATTCTTTTAAATTCTAGACAGCTCTTTTTATCTGTATATAAGGACCTCTTTACCAATTTTTCACGTGAGAAAAATAAAAGATAAATTTCTTCAATTCTAGCTTTCTCTATTTGCCCCGTTAACATAGAACAGAATTTCTTTTTCTTTCTTTTTTAAACCCTGTAAGAATGGGTTGAAAAAGATCAGGTTGACATGGACTGGACCAGCCTTATATTTCATAATAGATGAAAATATTCTTTTGGTCTTCGAATATTCACTGGTTGCTCAGGTTTCAAAAGTGTTGCACTTGGCATCCTGCTAAAATTGATTGAGTAGCTGATGAATATACAGAAGAAAGCCTTTATGTGTTTGCATCGAAATGATATGTCAGATATTTCATTAATTTTAGTTGGCTCCATGGGATGTCAAGAGTATAATAGTCTTAAAACACGATGAACTAAACTATAATAAATAAAAGTTTGAGGACCAAAATAAATTTTACGTGAAAGTTTGAGGATCAAAAGTATATTTTAGCCTTTATAATATTATTCATCCTATATTCAATCTTAAGGACAAGTAAGATTATCCAACCAAATTCTAAGAGAATGAAAGATGCATCAAAGGGATGGTTCAAGAAAGGATGATCCAAACAAGAGATAGGAATTAAGAAGCTAAAAGCAAGTTCGTCGAAATCATCTAAAGAACAAGTTGGATGTCTTTCTCTGTATATGTAACACCTCAAAAATAATCTTACATTGGATGGGAAAGAAAATGTTATGTGCTTATAATTCAAATTTACTTACTATCAATTAACTTTTACTTAAATTTTTGGACCGCATGATGTATGTGAGAGCCCTTCATTTCTTCTAGATGTTCTGAGTATTCTAAGGATAAATCTTCCAATCCAATTATTTTATCAAGAGTGCAATGAGAAGGGATGTGAGAAGGTGTTCAACGTCCTTCGAATCAGTTTCCAAAACCCTTCTTCTCCTTCTTTTCCTTGCCAAACCTAAAATTTGCCTTAAAAGTGAAGTTATATTTCCCAGCACCATAAGAAATCTGCCTTAAAATTTATCATCAGTGAGATTTTTTTTTAGTTGTTATAATAGTTCTTTTTAAGTCTGTTAGCTAGTTACTCTCTTCTTAGTAGCTGTAAATATTGTAGCTGTTGGTTTAAAATTTGGAACGATAACGACTGTAAGCTATAAGTTTAGAGAACGCATCTGGTTGAATACAACCGTAAGAAATGCAGTTGTTCTATGGATGCAGTTGTAACTCAATCATTTACCAGCTTAAACTTCTAAGATAAATTTCTAACTCTTATTCTATTTAGTTAAACTTGATATATATTGTTGACCCTTATCAACAGTTCAGTAAACACGGTGTTGGAGTTCTATGCAGACCTAGCATTTTAAACACAATTCAATGCGTTATGGATAAGCTTGAGCTACAATTTAGCTAGCCCAGGTTATAAATTAAAATCATTAGTGATTTTTTTGAGTAAATAGCCAGGATCGAATTCTTTCTATAATCAAAGATCAATCCTTTTTTTCAGTCATAATTGGATGATACCAAACATTAAGACTTGATTTATATTTACTGCTAGGTTGGGGAACATTCCGAAGGAGAGCAACTATTATTAAAAATTATGATATGGCGTTGCAAAATATATCATGCAAGTATTCAAAATTCATATAATAGTTTATAAATTATAGAGTGGGCTAGGCTGGGCTACCAGGCTTACAAATTATCAACCCAATTGGCCTCCAATTTGAGGTACTCTTGAAATTTGTGAACTAACTTTAGAATATGTCATTAAAATGTCAGCGCCGCTCCCTTAAATCATGGATAAGGTCAAGAGCTGGATCACCTCCACTAGAATATATTCCTAACTCCATACCTCAGCTTTTTCTTCCACTTTTTACGAAGTTTGCTACTTTGTTAGCAGGATTGCATCATAATTTTCTAGCAACAAGATCCCAAACAACTAATCTTATCCTCTCTTTACTTCAAACTTTGAAAGCAAAGTGATAACGATAAGGTCGTCATATTTGGAGCCAGGGGCTAAGATATCCTCCAATAGTCTTGGATGACATTTCTCAAATATAAACCAACAATTTGATCCTTAGCACCAGCAGAGTAGTTTTTAAATTTGGGCACAGCAAATTCAACATTAATTTATTTAAAAAATTCCCGTGCATGCATTTTGAAGTCTAGACTTTCTCTCCAATACTAAATATTGATTTTTCCCCATTTTTCTCGTAATCAAAGGATTTTTTTTT
This sequence comes from Metroxylon sagu, assembly GCA_017589505.3. Classification (NCBI taxonomy): domain Eukaryota; kingdom Viridiplantae; phylum Streptophyta; class Magnoliopsida; order Arecales; family Arecaceae; genus Metroxylon; species Metroxylon sagu. The sequence continues at coordinate 134,391 of JACVBY030000657.1, forward strand.
TTTTAACAATCTTTTCGATATCTTAAATAAAGACATGACCCGGAGTCGAGATTATTTCAAAAAGCAGCGAGCCAGCGACCAAGCCATAAACTATTTAATAATTTTAAACTTTAATTTAATCTCTATAATTAAGTATTAAAGTGTACGCTATCATATAGTCTTTGAATGGACGTACCAGCTTACGTTTGAAATATTAATTAAAAAAAAATTAGTGACATGTGGAACCCACATCGATGGTGCAAGCTAGTCCAATTAGGATTTTATTATTTCATTAATCAATTTTTTTTTTCTTTTATATATATTTTTTTGGGCCCATCATTGGATCTTTTTGGTGGTCCGATTTCACATCAATCAAGAAATCTATAAAGGGTACCGATGGAATCAGAGCTGCATCCGGACCATGGCCCATGCGGCTGATCCTGAGCGTTGGATCACGAATCCTTCTCGGATCAGCCGTGCATAAAGATGTCACCGTACATCGTAGGGACCAGATCGTCCAGAAGGAGGCCCGATCATTATTCTCTCTCACCTTGCGTAGAAAGAGGCCACCGAGCGCATCATCGAATTTGGCGGAGAAATTCTCTCCGAAACCATTCGCAAGAAATACCCCGAAAACCCTAAAAAGAGAACGAGGAAAAGAAGAGGAGGGGGGAGGGGGGGAGGGTGAGCGTTTTCGAAAGAAATCTCGAGTTCAAGGCCGTTTTTGTCTGTCTCCGATTCGCGGGAAGCTAGAGCTCTTCTTCGAGAGGAGTTCCAATTCTCCGGATTTGATTCGAATTTTATCCCAATTTTTTCGGTTTTTGATCTTGTATTTTGTTTCGGGAGCTTCTCCAGTGCTTCTTCATAACCAACCCGTCCTGTTTCCCTCCCTCCCGCTTAGGTGTCGATTTTTTTTTTTATTTTTTTTCAATTTGGAGTGCATGTGAAGCAATATTGATTCGATTCTGATTGTGGAATCTTGATTGGTTTCTTTGCGAACAACTCATTGATTTTTTTTGAAAGGTTAGCAGGTGATTTCCCCCTTTGAAGCTGCTGTTTTTGTTTTTGATTCATTCATTTTTGCCGTTTGGTTTCCCTAGCCCTTTGGGTTTTCTTTTTTTTTTTTTTTTTTTTTTTTTATGTGGCAAAGTTTTTATTGTTTTTTTTAAGGTGTATATTGACTGATTTTTAGTTGGGAGAATTTCTGTTTATGAGATTTGGGTGGAGTGGATTTCCCTGAAATGTGGGCCAAGTGATGTTAAAGAGAGAAGCGTTGCGATCGTTCTCTTGTCAGTTCCGGACTCTTTGGAGTAATCGTGCTTCAATGGCTTTGACTAAGCATCCCTTCTCTGCAAGCTTCCTTGGGTTTAGTCAGTTGAATGAAGCTCATGAACGGAGTATACTCCGTAACAAGGCTTGTCTTGAGATGGGAATCGGTTCCAGAGTTAATTCGAATCATGCCTTGAGCTTGAGAGGCTGCATGAATCGCCGTGATGGTGTTTTTAGAAGGGTGGACGGGGAAACTCGAAGAGCTCATGCTGTAGCACCTTATCAACTTGTTCGTGATTCTGAAATAGTTTTTCAAGAGGAGGTGGGTACAAAATTAGTGAATGGAGATGGAGCATGTAGACATGGAAACCCCCTCGGATTTTCCAACCACTCAATGCCAGGGAAATTGGTGGTTGCTGTTGATGTCGATGAAGGTATCTGTTGTAAGCTCATGTTTGCTTCTATGGCATGTGTTTGATTATTCTTATCACTGATATTTTGCTGTTTATATAAGGCTTTCATTTTACCTTTTTGGTTGAGGGAGGGACATGCAGTTGTTTTGCAGTGATATAATTTTTAATTGATGACATTTATCTGGGGAAGCTGCAGTGAGAATTAAGTATTTTATTTGGATGTGGTGTTACTTAGTTGTAGCTTTTTTGAAATTTGCTAGTTGTAGCTTTTTTGGAACTTGCTAGACATACAACATCTTCATTTCATATGACGTTCTGTTTGATAGTTTTGGGTCTCATAAGGAATTTTTACAAGAGAACGGTTCCTTTGCCACCTTATAGATTTACAGAAAAGATTACTGTTACCTGTAGAGTATTATGTCCTTGCACTGAAATAGGATGTGCCAACTTGGGGCTGACCAGTTCTTGAGTTCAGTTATTATTTTTAGAGAATATTATCTACAAAAGCTCCAATTAGAATAACTGCTATGGACCTTCTCAAGTAGTTTCTGATTGTCAGTGATGTACAATCTGTCTTCTGAAAGCTGCAATTTTTTCTCTTTTTAAATTGGATCACTTTTGCAGATGGTAGAGGCATTAATTGTTAATGTTACCCTAGTATATTGTTGATAACAATTTTACATATTGGATAAGTTGCTTATATATCTGTACATTGGTTTCGATACTGCTATTAGACTTTGGGCTTTTAATGAAGGAAGACCAAAGACAAAGGTCTGACAATTGTTTTGCAATTCATCGATGTAAAGATAATAGGAAGAAATGAAAAATAAAAGGACAAGAAAAGACAAGAAATTTAGTGGGAGGATGTTGAGCGGGATTTCCTTTGCCTTAGGTTGCAACACTTTGTTTTGAAATATCTAGAAAAAATGGATTTGATGTCACATTTGGGATTGCCTTGACTCAGACATCTGATGTGGTCAACAGGAGAAGTTTGAACTTAGTTGATGCTTTACTTGAGGTCAATAAGGTGGACCTACTTCGCCACTTCCTTTAATTGTTGTTTTTGAGAGTGACTATGTATTCTTTTTGGAAAGTAGAAAGCTTTACTCTAGCCTAAAATTCATCAAAACACTCCCATCTCCTTACTAGAGTTGATCAGGATTCAGGAGGCTTGCCCGGCCTAGTAAACTAAAAATAGGCTCATGGAACAGGCCTGGAAAAAAAGGCCCTATCAAAAAATCAGGCTGGGTCTGAGAAAATTGAAAAAACAGTCCTGCCTGGTCCAAGAATGTCTGTGTGTGTGTGTATATGGACCAAGTGCCTCATCTAGACTGCTCAGCCTAGTCTGGAAGTTTGCAGGCTTGAACACTAAAAAATCCTAACTAGATTCTATATGGGGGGGAAGTGAATTCAGGCCTAAGATTTGTTCGAGATTGAACTAGGCCTGGTCAGAAATATAGGCCAATGGCAAGATTGGACCAAGCCTAGCTATCAATGTGTATCTTGGCTTGGTGTTTGAGTAGCTCTACTCCTTACATTCCTTTTAGGTGAGTGGCATGTCTTTTGTCCACTTCTTTAAAATGGCTTCAGCCTTTATGGCAATATAAGTAGGAGTTCCTTTTCTAGACTAGGAGATATGCTAAATGACCATGTTCCCTTTACCATGTCATGGCCTTGAAAATGGTGGATGCATGATTATATGATATGTGGGTTGGAGTTTCTTGCCTTTATGCACTCAGTTGAGTCCCCGTTCTACTTTTCATACAAGTTTTGTTTTATGTTTCCAATAGTTCTCTCAACTAAGCATCATGCTTTTTGGCCTAGTGTTGTTACTTGTCAGGATCGAATTTAATAGCAAATCTTATAGGAGGTTAGGTCAAACCAGATCATGGATCAAACCACAGATTGTAAGATTCCCCCCAACTTCTTTTACTTTTGAGAGGGCCACCCTGATTTCTTTTAGAAATTTAAAAATGTAAAAGATATGTGAAATCAAGAATCTATACAAAAAAGCCGTACATAGAAGATGTCTCCACTTTCCACCATCATAAACCCATACGAAGCATGTCTGCTTAAATAAACAGGTCTGGTTACGTAGCTATACCACTTACAATCCAGTTATTCTTTTTTGTACAATATTTTAGGGAAAAAAGGAATTAGATTAAACAAATGGTTGTAAAAATACTCAAACTTGCCTCTTCCTTTTAATTCATGAACTTCAAAATTTCCTTCTCCATGCATTTTCAGTAGTTAAAGACTCTTGTAACAAGCTTGTCAATTCTACATGCTCAAAGGTTATTGGTGATAAATAAGTAATTTTAAATGCCATACTTCAAATAGAATAATAGAAAATGGACTTTCAGATGATTGAATATGTAAAAAAAATGATTAAGTTAAATCCAATGATTTATGAGACTGTAAGAACCATAATATTGATCTAGATTTGATGATCCTAATTGATTTTGATCCAAGAATGAGATCTAGATTATTTGGTGCTATTTGATCTAGATTGTAGCCATAAGATTTTCAACAACAATGACTTTGCAATCTCATGTTCTTTATTTAGATAAAGGTATTCTATATTGAGCTATAGTGCCCAGGGTGTATGATACTGGTAAGGCACTGGGACAAAATGGGAGCTCAATACAGCATTGTACCAGCTCATGGTAGAATTGTTGTCTCGTCTCCAACGGCAAACCATGTGTTAGTACAGGTGCCTACCCATGCTATACCAATAAATTCTCAATATGATGCCTTGTACCGATACAACAAACCTTGATTGAAATAAAACCTTATTTTAACTTTGATGGCCAATGAATGTCATATCACCTTTAATAGGCTTTATTTACAAATGATATAGATGAAAGTGATGAGCAATTTAAATTATTATGAGAATATTGAGGTGCATTTTAAGAACATCAATAGGATGTACATGGCACCACTTTAATGTGAATTCAGTTATAACTGTTGTTTAGAGAACTAAAATGTTAAACTACATTGCACCACTTTATGACTTATTTTAGGATTCCTTACCACCTCATATTGCACTTCAAATCGAATGCTCCACTAAAGGCAATCAACTTTTGGTAGATCCTACAAGGCATGCTTGTTTGTACTGATTATCATTAATAAGTCTACCATGATTACAAACTAAGGTAATCATACCATCTATCCAAATTAGTCAATGTTGATCTATGTTACTTGTATATCTTTAAAACTTAGTTATGTTTTTTACCCTTGGCACCCAGATGCTAATAATGACAATTGTGGAACCATGGCCTTTTGTTTATGGTTTTACTAGAGAAATGTTATAAAAGCTGAACGCAATATACAGGTGGCCAAGAGACTGCATGGTACTTAGGCAAGAACCTAGGTGGATTAAATATAGGCACACAAACCTAGAACATTAGAAATATATTGCAAGGAATTTAGGGGAAATCTTTCAATTTACTTGAGGATCTGTTTTTTAGTGTGACATGGCATATCAACTAGTAGTAATGCTAATTTTTCTTGCATATTATACTATGGTATTAATTATTTGGCCAGAAAAAAAAAATAACATTGTCAGGAATCTAAGTTGATAAAACAAGCAACTCTAGCAAATAATGAAAATAATGAATAATCAATGAAAAATTTCAAGCAAACAATTAATCAGTAGTTAATAAAATTCATGTGTTGTATCTACAATGTTTTGGCATTGCTCGTATTACTTCAAACTGCCTTACCTACTATGTGACTCACCTAAAGGATAGTCCAGTCCAACTCTCTACTTGTGTCCCTAATTAGATCCATATCTATGTATAAAATCTGGGTGAGATAACCTTTAATGGTCATGTACACATTTTTGGCTACATGTATAATCCTAATGATTATCAGTAAGGTTTGTTGTCTTGGTACCGGACCCCATACCAGTGCCACACTGCTACAGTGCCGGCATGTTTGGTATGTGAGTCAGTTCAGCATACCAAGACTTGGTACGCACCAGTACCGAGTCTTGATTAGATACTGATATGGTATGGCATGTTTGATACAGGGTGATACACTTTAGTATAGCATATCATGGTTATTAGTTTCCCCCTTGCTCCATGAACTTTTAGCTATGCAATCAATTGATTAAGGTTTTTTTTAAAAAAAGCTAAAATATGATATATCGATTGTTTATAACAGCCATATTTGGTCTTTGCTTTTTTTTTTTTTCCTCGATAGGAGATGGTACAATGGTAGACCTCTTTGAGAGATGATTATCAGGGATGTAATAATACTGGGAAAGATAATCCTATCGAAATTACTGCTCCTGATATGCTCTCGTGATTTTGTACGTCCTTTAATGATCAGCATGCATGGTCTTCTGTTAAGAGATGGTTGAACCTCTCATCTTGGAAGGAAAAAGTTCACCAGTAAGGTAGTTTCCTGGATATGTCCTTGCATGTAGTTTCCATCTAGGTTTTAACAAATCACAGTACAGGCCCATACTCTTCAATTGCCAGTATAGTACATGCTATGGTACATAAAAGCTTACCAACATAGGGAATGGCCAGCATGATATCAAGTAAAAGCGTGCGTGAGCGCACACACACATACAGAGAGAGAGAGAGAGAGAGAGAGAGAGAGAGAGAGAGAAGGGGGGGTTGAAAAAACACATTTATGCTTTGTACTGGTAGTATGGAGTTAATTAGGGCTGGTTCAGGTCAGTTTGCCTATAAAATGCCCCTATGGGGTACCAGGTACCACCAGTTCATAACTTGTGCAGTACACACTAGGCAGTATATCCGATATGTCCTAAAGCATTTGAGCTCTTTTTTCCTTTTGCAACTCTCTTTGGGATGTGCATTCATTTTTTATTCATTGCTTTTTTTCCTTTTCCTTCTCTTTGCGTTAATTTCTTCATACCATAATCCTTTAGGAGGGTCAGCTTCTTTGTTTAATATATTTTTTGAGCTTATGGTTAATAAATTTGTAAAAGTCTAGAAATTTTCATTGGAGGAAGGCATCGATCCTTGGAAATTCTACTTGGGTCTTTGTATCACTTTTGAGTTGTACACTTAATGTCACTTTTGAGTTATAATTACTTGCTTAAGTAAAATTCACCATCCAAGATCTGACAAAAATGTCAATGCCATGTGCTACAGCCTGCAAGCCATGCATGATATCTCTTAATATTTTCTGTTCATTCGAAACTGCAACCCTCAAATAGAAGTTAGAGGACCTGTACGTATTTAGTTCCAGCTTTTATTGCTGATGTAGCAATCACACTTGGAAGCATACAAGAAGAAAGAGCTCTGAAGCTCTAAGGAATGAGCCTTTAAGATTAGACAGTTGACATTGAGAAGTTTTTGTTGGAAGAGTGTTGCTTTAATGTAATTTCTCTGTGCAAAATCGGGACACATGTATGAGTTGGTTGATTGTTTATGTTAAAAATGACATTATATTAAAAGACTTATCTTGATGTCATCATGCTCTTTAATGAAAGTTGTAAATTGTTGCAAATATAAAATATGGGCACAGGTATTCTTGTGAATCTTTACCGTTGATGATTTATATTATTTAATCAGGCCTCTCATGTTTTTGACTCTAAGCCTGGGAGGTAAGTCTTTAGAAAAAGAAACGCAAAGATTTCTTTGTTTTTCTAAGTATCATAGTTCTATTTTGCAAACAGAGACCATGTATTAATGTTGTGGTTAAATAATTGTATTCTGTTATGAAACTTTCTATGGATGTGTGATCTAATCTTTTGGTTCCTTTGATTATTTGATTTTTAGTCCTTGGAAGCTTCCTCTCAGCTTTGAACCAATTTATTGCGGATCGCTATTCTTCTAATCACTCACTGTCAGAGTACTATGTCTATGAGTTTTTCAAGGTACCATCCAATGGCTTCACCCCCTTCTCTTTTGTCATTGGTTATATGGAAGCTTGTGTGTGGTCTTCTTCGTTAATAGAATGAATGATCTCACTTTTTCCCTTGAGTTCTTTGTTGTAACTCAAATGCTTATGTATTTGTTTGTGATTCTCTACAGATATGGAAGTGTTCTCGAACGGAAGGTGTCACTTGATATCCCACATGTTATAACATTTGACTTTGTGATGAGAAAACAATGAGTTATTTGTTGTGTACAAGTAGAATTCTATTTCTAATATTTGACAATATCTACCATTTTTTTCTCTTTGATTATATAAAACTTTTTTTTGTGTATTGTGGCAGCTGATATCCGTGTTCATGAGTTCTTTAAAACCGCTTATTTCAAAGAGGGTATTCATCCTATCCCAGGTGCTCGACATGCTCTTGACAAACTGTCCACATTTTGCAATTTATCAGTGGTGACGTAAGTCTTCCTCATAAATATTTTAATGGGATTTTTGTTCTGAAACATTCAACTAATATGTCTTCACTTGCCACAATTGATGCAATTTATCTGGATAATTTGTTACTTTTAAAAGATCTCGGCAGAATGCAATCAAAGATCACACACTGAAGTGGATTGAAGAGCATTATCCTGGATTGTTTCAGGAGATTCATTTTGGCAATCATTTTGCTTTGGATGGACAATCACGGCCAAAATCTGAGATTTGCAGGTAAGGTATATTGCTTGAGTTTGATGCTCTCTTTAGCTTAAAACATGATTAGTTCTATTATTTGCTTCATGCTTGCATTCTTTCATTTTTTAGTAAAATTTCAGAGTTGCTTATTAGAGAATGAGCCTAATCCTAGACTCTTGAATAATGTCCTTTATCGTTAGTCATCTGTTTTTCCTTGCATATTTGATATCATCAACAAGCTGACTTTTAGAAAACATGCTTTTCTCCCACAACTTATGTGCTCATTTCCTCATCATGTGTCCTTGGAAACCTGACATGACCATGGAATGTTGGTACCGTGATATGAATGTGCTCGATAGACTTCATATCAGATGCACCTGTAGAATTGAACTATTGAATAAATTGTATATCATGTACTTAGAACCTAGGGTGCTGTCTTGGTGTTTTTATTTTCATCATTTCATTCTTTTCATGAGTCTCTGCATGTAGCATATTACAAATTTGTGGTGCTCTGTCTATGTTATTTGTAACATACTTGACCTGATGACCTAATGGGCATGAGTGCATGAGGATTCATTCAACATGTGCCCAAGTTTCTTGAATAAAATAGGATCGAATGCTACATTTCATTACTTGGTGTTCTGTAACCAAGTCTTTTGGCAGGTCTGATTGGATGCTTCTTTTACCTTTCCATTCCCTTTTAATAATTTTCAGGACTTGTGTTATGCACTGGTATTTCCTTTTTTGCCTAAGCTCTTCCACATTCCATTTCAGTTTCTATCGTTTTTCTAAAACTGAAATGCTTATTGAATTTGACCTGAGTTCCAACCGGACATATGAGGCTAGTGCTTGATTTGAATTTATTTTACTCCAACAAGATCTATGTTGTCTCCTCTGTTCATCTCCACAGATGGCATCCAAGTTTCATATTGTTTTATACTAATATAAATTGCTTTTTACAGGTCTTTGGGGGCCCAAGTTCTGATCGATGACAATCCAAAATATGCTCTTGAATGTGCAAATGTAGGTATCAGAGTCTTACTCTTTGACTATGACAACTCCTATCCATGGTGCAAGACTGGCTCTGCAACTTCACACCAACTGGTGACCAAGGTTTATAACTGGCAAGAAGTAGAGCACCAGCTGGTCTCATTGGCAGTTGCTTAGAGCTTGGCTTGCCATGCATATTGGCTCTACTTAAAAACATCTTTGGGGGGAGCTATCCCGCAATGGCAGCTTTTATTTTCAAATGAGTTTAAATGGGGGCTGAGTTACTTGCTAGCAGCCTTTCGTAGGGTGGTTTTTACAGTTGTTTTAGGGCCCTTGCTTTCAAAAAATATATAAAGCAGGGTAATGAATTTAATCGATTGTAGATTAGCTATAGAAGGTGTAAGGTCTAAAATCAAATGGAGTATTGTTCTCTGTTGTCCCATAATACTCCAATGCAAGCGGCAGACAGTGCTTCTGTGTATATAATTATGAGGATAGGACTTCCACAATGATTACATTATGGAATTTACTAAACCAATGACAAACTAGTCGCAGGAATTTGTAGCAACATTTATCAATTGAAAAAGACAGCAATTGGATCAGTTTGAGATTCTTGTCTTTATGCTTGTGATAATTTAGTAAGTACCTGTATTGATCATTGGCTTCCTTCTTAGCTTTATTTCAGAAGAATATTTTAACCATCTTGTTAGGAAAATCCAAGAGATGGCTGTCTCCTAACTTACGGGCAATACACTTTCGGTTGAAATTGAGGATTCAGGAGCTCTTGTATCATTTATTTTTCCCCACCTCTTTTTAATTATATATTATGATTGCTAAGATTAGTGGTTTACAGACATCAAATTCCATGATAATTGAGCTATATGGTAGCCAGTGGTAAGACTAGTGAGGTTCCAAATATCTGTAAACAAAAATAATCGCCATTTTATATGGTATGTGGTTATGAGTTGAAAAACCAAATGTGTTGCCACCATCCACTTAAACCTAGAGTAGGTAGAGCATACTCTGGTAGCATTCGGACCGTAAATCTATTCTCTCTCCTCAGGAGATAAAATTCTCGGTAATTTTACCTGCGGTAAATCTATTCAAATCTGGAATCTTGTTCCATCAAAAATCACAAGCAATAAATACACCAAAAAGAGGAAAAGCAGGGTTACATGCTGCTAGTCAGTAATAAAATAGATAACTAGAATATTAAATCATGCTCATTAAGAGAAGTCAAAGGGCATCAAAGAACTTTACAAAATTCTTCGGTGCACAAATCTAAGATCTCAACATTTGCTAAGGTCAAAGTTTGCGGCAGAATTCATCTATTATCAGTAAGCACCGTCCACCGATCATGTCACAGTTGCAGCAGGGGCAATGCCATCACAATGCCAAAGACCGACACCATCACCAGCAGTAACCAGAATGGTATCTGCTTTCTCTTTCCAGCATTTTGTACGATCTTTCTGTCGTCACCTTCGAGTATTGCAACTTGTTCGACAACAGTGGAAGGAGGAGAGCTCCTACATTCCTTCATCTGCTGTTGTGATACAGATTGCTCTGGGACCTGTTTTTGTTGGTACTTCTCTACATATTCTGGGAACAGCTTCCTGAAGCTTGGGCAGTTTTTGCTGTTGATAAAGAACGAATAAGCTTTCTGAGAACCAATAGTGTGGTGAGGCACATGCAAGCATACAGAGACAAATTCTCTATGAACTGCAGAATTATGACATAGATTGATAGATTGTCAAATGCTTACATCAACAGCACAAATTACCATTTCTCGAAGAAAAAAAAAAAAAAAAAAAAAGAAGAAGCAAAATTCAATCTCAATTCATTAGGGACTTCAAGTTACATCTACAATGCTGAAACTAGCATTCACATGCCTGCAGGTCACAACACCTAATATGCATCTTTAGCAAGTAACATAAATCACAACTTCCTTGTGGGAAGGCTTTTGCCAACCCTTGTCTAAAATGTGAAGTCATTGCCATCTTACTTCAAAGCAAGGAATTTCAGATCCAGCATATTTAACTGCAAACTAATCAACTCAATAGTTCAACTCCAATCCTGTTCAAACAAGTTCTTCAATGATTTTCATAATTTAACTGACGTATAATTTTAATATTCCAAAAAATAAAAGGAACACTCATGTCTCCCTTCTAATCTGTGATTAGGATGGTAAAAAGCTTGCTAAGTAACCAATAATATTAACTCTTTGCTCGTAGGCAACTAAATGAATCCTAGACCCTTTTTTTGTTGATAAATATGCATGCATAAAGACATAGAAATAACACTTGTTAAAGGCTGGGAACCTGACTGAAAGTTATTTCCAACTCTTAGAATATTGAAATATGGCAAAACCATGGCATATCAATCATAGAATAAACTGCAAAAATGTACTAGTAGCAGTTGATATTCTTATCTTAGCTATACAAGATTATCATAATTTTCAGGGTACCATCAATGAAAATTATGATGTAATATGTTGCACTTTTAGTTATCGTACAATTTAATATTTTCCCATTATGTCGAAAATGTATTTAAGAGCTCAGAACTTTATGATGAAATCTCAGGACATGAATTTAGCCATGTGCGATCAAAAAATATCTACCTCTCACAATTGTATGCAAGTGAAGCCTTGGCTAGTCTTCGTTTTTCATCATCCGTGGTCCTAATGCTGCCAGTTGTCTGGCCGTCATCCATCTACATGCTCAGAAAATATGAACATTGGCATCAGAAAGTAGCTAAAATTAGCAAAAAAAATAAAGAATAGCAGGCCATTCTTTTTCTAAAAAAATGAATTATTAAATTTGTTAGAACTTGGAGTGGTTAGCAAGTGGTCTCACATCCTGGATCTAAGAACAGGTCCAACTTCCCGACCTAAAATGGTTTTGCATCATTTAACTATAGTGAAACTAAACCAAACCATGCAAACATGACCAATCCCAACCGCATATCTTGCCAATCCTAACCCAAAGGGCCAAAAAGCACTACAACCAAATACTAAACCTTACTTATCAACTGATGACAATACAGATCTAAACTGGTCAGGCGAGGATACATATCTTTGCACACCCAACAGCCACCCAAACCCACTCAGGCCCAAGTGGAGGTTCACTGATAACATATTTTAATTCCTTTGATGTCATAATCAGGAAGGGCCATTCCCCCAATATTCATGGTCTAGTAACCACCTTTCTCCTAGAAATATAATATTATTCCTCCTGTTATATATATATATATATATGTAATGGAATCAAACTGAACAAACATGATAGCAAGATTTTGGCACCAAAAAAATGTGAAGTTTCTAATGCTTCTGAAAGGGGAAAAAAGAAAAAAAAGAGAGAAGAATTTGGAGGGTTCCCTGGGAGAAAGGGGGTGGGGGGTGCATCCAGCTCCCTGTTTCAAGTGATTAAAAAGTTTCTGAAGTCCGAGGCAGGAAACTTGCTATGGAGTATAGGCCAGTATAAGGACAGATATTTCTAGAATGATGGAATTCTTTTCAACTGAGGTAGAGAATGTAAAAGTGATGCTTATAAATATGTGCTCCTTGAATATTTTGGCCAACTTTGAAGCATAAGATGTGTACAGAGGACAACAGCAATTTGAGAAATTTACCATGAAGGACAGAAGTCCTGTGAGAATGCTGCACCCAAATAATAATAAGTCAGAACCATAAAACATATGTAATAACTTTTATAAACAAATGTTCTCTGTCATATAATATATATATATATATATATATATATATATATATATATAATTATCAACATAAGCAATAATCAAATTTGACCTTACCACGTATTGAAGTGATTTAAGAAAATGTTAAATTGATGGAATGTGTTCACTTGGTGATACATATATGAAGACACTTAAATCAACGCTAGGAACTTCAGAGCAAAATGCAAAAGTTTCATAATACTAAAGCTTCACGGAGAATTTTCATACTTTTGCATTGGTAGCCCTTACCTTGATACAGACCACATTGGATTCCAAGACTCTGGATGAACTGAAATACAGTAGAGTTATATTAAAATCACAAGTACCAAATAAAACAATAAATGTGTTATTCAGCAGAAAACTTACAGTCACTCATGGATAAACAGATCTTTTTGTAGGGGGCAAAACGTCCATTGGGAGTGATCATGCTTAATCCACAGAGACAATAATTACGTAAATCTTTGGGAGAACATTACAAGCTATCATCAAGATAATCAGCTCTTAATATACTGCAACAAAATTCATATTAAGGACTTATTACCTGATACTTGGAGGTTTGTAGGGGTAATCAGGTGGAAACTTGAGTTTTCCATAGTAATATCCACCTTCATAAACAAATTAGCATGAGAAGACAGATATAGACAACAACACAAACAGTAGGGAAACTTGCAACAAATGAAATAACATGATGTAATTTTTCTGAAACTGATTAAAGCAATGAATGAGCACTGCTATAATAAAGGATAAATCAAAGCATTATGTCAACAAATATATAGAAAGTGCTAACTTGTTTTCTGCACAGAAGAATAAGAAATATGAGCCAAACATCATGTACCTTCAAATGGCGTGCCTCTACTTCCTTCAAGTACAAAATCTGAAAGAAAAGGAAATGTAAAACCATCAATTCTGCTTCAAAATACTGGAACAAGCTAGATGGATCAAGAAAAATTCTAACATCAAAATCAGAACCCCCAAAAACTATTCAAGGTCCAATCTAGATTATATTAATATAATGAGGTGTGCATAAAAAGTGATGCACCATTTGTTAAAGAAGAGCTCAAGAAGTAGAATTGTGAAATAATTTCCTAAATTTTCCAATTAAAATTCAGAGTTGAAGGTATTAGAAAACAGGCAAAAAAAAGGCATTCCCAATATTTGACTAGTCTACACTGATAAGAATTGATTTTTATGCCAATGAAAAAAGAATATCAGGAAACATACTAACAAAAATTATCTCATCACAATTAAGAATGAATAGGACTATGAAGAGGGGAAGAAGAATAACTTATGAAGTTTGTGTGTGTTGGTGTCATAAGCTATGAGTTTTGCATCAGTTAAAGGTGAAGGCCAAAAAATCATCAGAAGTGCTCACGTAACAGTTGATCAGGATATCACATCAGACGACAAAGTTTCTGGGTATGTCACTAGGTTGCTGTGTGCGCATGTGCATTTAGAGACATGCTTGAGCGCACATGCATGCACTTATATGCACACATACACACATATAAATATATATATATACATACACATATATGCAACTGTATAATGCCTACATACATACACACATTCAAGAATTGAAATCTCGTGAATACCATATATCGGCCAGTACACAAGAGGCCACTATGGAACAGAATTGTGCAACCTGCAACCATATTTTACTTCAACCCATAATAAGGCATATTACCCCTGTATGAAGGAGCATTGACCCTATAAGGACTACATAATGCTGGGTACCCTTTTGTGCTCATTTGTACCAAGGGCCACCAGCCAACCATCCATGTGGTATCGATCTTTGAGATCTGAATCCTTGATGTATCTATATATGTGAGTCAGAGAGGGAGGAATGGAAGACAGATTTTGTATGATCTCATAATAGGTCAAAAATGCCATTGACAGAATCATGGGGAAGGGGATCATGACCATGTAGCTCTTCAATGGGCAAACACCTCAAGATAAAACGAATATAAAGGGTGGATCCATAAAATTAATAGAAAAAATATCTTACTTCTAAATCATTATCAAATTACTAGAAAGCCTTTCCACAAAAACTTTGTCTTCCTCTGCATACTAACAAGACAACCAGACCAAATTAATGTGATAAGACTTGTAGCTTATACTGTTTATGAAAAGTAATCATCAGAATTCACTGATTACACCAAAAGAAAATATGCACTGCACTAAGACAGGTGTGATACTGAAAGCAGTGCACAAGAATGGAGAAATAGCCCCCTCCCGTTGCATGAAAATGAAAGGTCATTCAGGATTTAATTACTCTCTATAGATCCATTCCCAAAACTAATTAAAAAATAATAACCCAACCAACACATTCATAAGGAAACCAGACACCTTCTATATAAATGATAATATAGAAATAAAGATAACAATTACTATTCAGCAAAAAAGGTGTTCTATAGTAAATATGAATTTAAAATGTTCAATAATATAAAGAATAAACTTTAAATATAACATCTAGATCACAAGAAGAAGATAAAGAAGTTCAAAAGAATGACAATACTTGAAGATAACACATGCCATTATTGCAGGTACTCTCCCTTTGCCAATTTTATTTGCAAGTGTGTGATTTTTTTAAAAATAATGCACCACCTTCAAAACCTCTTTCAACTGGTTAAATGGGAGACAACAATCATTTTGCAAAGGGTTGGAATTTTGTTAATTGCAAAGAGAATGAGGTTGTTTTCTTCAAATAAATCTGTTTCAACATAATTCTTTGTATTTAGGAAATAAATCAATAAAACCTGTAAATTCTGTATTTTTGCTTGTCCAATGCCACATAACAAGGTAGACTTGCTTAAAAATCTTTTTAATTTTCCGAGGTGAGATTGGACTTGAAGATTCTTGCAGCTTCTTGGAATCATGGGAAGGATTTAATTGCTGAATAGCAGTGCAGAAGCATCTTGTGTATTATATTGAGTAAAAGAAAAATCATGTTCTGAGGTAAATATTATATGATCTATGATGCCATTTAAAAAGGCAAATTCATAGAAATATCCTAGCTTGGATTATTCTATTCAGCTAAGGAGCTACTATAAAAAAAGAACATGAACACTGGTCATGGCACCAATTCTTGCATGAATTTGAAAAAACAGAGTCCAGTGAATCCTACAGATCAAATCTCAACAACTCTTGCATTCTGTTAACTTTTCTCAGTGACCACAGGATTACATTAAGGGGACTGAAACTAAGAGATGGATGGACTTGCTTGGGGATCATATGGATTTATATTTGATTACATGTTCATACATGTGTGTGTGAGAGAGCACGTGCGTCCATCTCTTAGTATATATGTATGTATGTACATATGCATGCATGAATGGATATGCAAAGCACATAAGTTATTTACTACAATTATTACAAAAAGTTTGAATATGCATATGCAGCCCTCAATGTTGTTCAATATTAACAACTAATAATGAAACTGTTATAGAGTCTTTGGGTTTTGGAAATTTATAAAAACCTTCCAAGATATCTGTTCTTTTTTAATTTTAAAGCAAAAATCCAAGCACGCTTGGATAAGCAAATAATGAACATGTATACAAAAAGAAAAGAGTAGAAGCTCGATTACAAAAAGACAATAGTGTTCATGCATGCATTAGTAAAACTGTTGCAATAAAAAAATAAAACACTGAGATTTGTTTTGTGGAGGTCTAATTAACGGGCAGAGCAGTAAGGTATGTAATCATCAAATGGGAACTTGAAGAAGCAAGATTTGGGAGCAAGGAAAGCCTCCCTCAAAAAAAGTAAGACATATGATGATATCTTCCAGCTGAATATTGTTAGAATCTCTATAGAAACCAAGAAGAGAAAGAATATATGATGATAACAAGCACCAACGGGCTCATCATCTTCATAATTTCTGGCCAAATAACATTAAGGAGTTAGACTATAAGTGCATACTGAAGAAGTAAAACCCATAGGATATAAATGGTTCAGTCAATGTTCAATCATGGAAGACATATAAAGCATCAAGTTTTGAAGCATAATCACTAATATTTTATGCTTCAACTAAACAAATGCTTTAAGTAGGAGAGTAGGGAAGAATTACATAATTATTGAGGTTGGACCTACCACATTGCAATAATAGTAGTACAAATATGGCAGTTTTCTCAATCTTTATTTAAAATACAATAGAACATTATTACTTTCTCCTTTAGAAGTTAGATATAGCAGGTAGTAAAGAAATTATTAGAGAAACATTCCCTCGTCAGAATCTTTCATTAGGCAGGGGAAGAAAAAGGAAAAAGAAGAGAAATGATAGAAGAAATAATTCCTCAGCTATTGCATGAGCTTCTTGTACTGATTAACTTGAGGAACTTATCACTGTTATGCTTGACAACACTATCTTAACTTTGTACGAGTAAAATCCACAGCTAACAAAATTTTTGAAGTAACTTATTCCTAACTGTGAAAAACAATACAAGTACAACCAGCAAGAGATCTTGCAAATATCATAAAACAGATACATGCAGGACATTCAAACCAAAAACTGCTAAGCAATACTGCAATGAAAACAACAGAATATGTAAACAAAAGAGATAAAATAAATTCAATTGCTCACGCCAGTCTAGTATATCACTGTGCGAAGGACGAGCCACAATCTGTGGTGGTGGTTCCTGCAAATTTTGAACTGATTGAAGTTAATATTTTCAAGATAGAAAAAACAGAGGGAATATAGCATTGCTCATGATAAAGAAATAGATCACTCCCAGGGGAAAGGTGGGGGGAGCGATATTGTGAATAGAAAAATAAAATTATATATGTTTAGTTTTCCATGTCACTTTAACAATAACCGCATTCATTATTGAAATAAATGATCATCTTTTTTTCCTTAAATTTCACAAAATTATGATCTTCTGCACAGCCTGATCAGTCTGAAATCTTGGCTTTTTTGATTATGTGCTGAACAAGAAGATGGGGCAATAGTAGAGTCTTGGAGATACAGGAAGTTCATGTAGCATTCTAAGAATTAGAAATATAGAACTAGCATACCTTACAAATTGCATGGTATTCCTTTTGAAGGCGTTTCACACATGCTCTCTCTGCCATTGGCAATAGCCAGTCTCACAATTCAAAAGCCAAGACTGCTCGCCCTTTTAATAAATCCCCCAAGGCAATGTCCTTTAAGTAACTCAATTTTCTCCTCTGTAAAATGGATGGTATGAAATGAAATAGTAGAATTTCAACCTAACAAAAAACAACTTTGAAAATAACAAGAAGACACCAGCACACATGTAAACTTATAGAGCAAAATTAACCTAGTAACAGAAAAAAGCATGGTAGATCCAGCATATAACTAATGTAATGGATAAACAGTGAGCTATCTGTATGAACTCATGAACCTAACCAAGAGAAGCCACATTGCTACTAGTGCCATATTTCATGAAAACAACCATAAAAAATCTCATGTTTTTGGAAGAAACATGATGCAAACAAGCCTACACGAAAGAGATAACTATTCACCTCACACCAACTACCCGAGGATCTTTGATTATACACCTCCAACCTCTCTAAAAAATGCTTGAGATATATGGCCTTACACTGATCACCTCTCGCAGATTCATGGTCTTACACCACAACAAGCAAGAAATCTCCCCAAAAAAGGGATGAAGAAATCTTAAAATCTCATCACTGATTTATTGATGATAATAGAATACAACTACGATCTATTTATACAATGTAGCTTAGCTCAATATCCAAGTCATACCCAAAGACAAAAATCTAAAATTATTAGAACTAAGAAATCAAACATAAACTAGATCTAAAACAATCCTAAAATAATTTAGAATAGGATTAAGCAAGTTTTAAGATTTAAAGCCGATCATAGGCTCAGTAGGCTACCCAGCTTAACTTAAAATTTTGCAAGCTCAGGCACTAAAAACAAGCCTATGGGATGAAATTGGGTCAAGAAATAGGCCTAATTAGAAAAGCAAGCCGAGCCTGAGAAAATGAAAAACAAAAAATCCTCGACTAGCTCGAGAATACATACATACATATATATTACGGACCAGGTGGCCTGCCCAGCCTACCCAACCAAACCCTAAATTTTGTAGGCTTAAACGCTAAAAAAAATCTAATTAGATCCTAAATGAGGAGGAAACAGAATTTGGGCTCAACGGATGGATCTAGGATTGGCTTTTCGAGATTGGGTTGGGTCTAGTCTAAAATATAGGCGAGATGCCCGAGCTAGGATGAGCTTGAGCATGAGCATCAGGCCTAGCTACTAGGGTGTAGCCTAGCCCGAGACTGGGCCTGGCATTTGATGAGCTTTATTTCCAATTTTCTAATTTGAGTCGAGATTCTTTTTCCTCTTCCTTTTCTAGACTGCATCAGAACATTGTTAGAGCCACTTTCCAGCATAGGAGAGATTTTCCAGATTCTTTTTTCACACTGTTTATCATCATAACCTTGCCATTCAGATTCAATAGACTATCAGCATTGGATTTGCATCTATACCCTATGCAAAATTTAAAAGGGCAAGCAGATGCTGTGATGTGCACTCAATTTGAACTCGTAACCCAGCGGGTAATGTCGCATCATCAAACTAAGCACCCTGTTTTGATTTCCAATCGCACCATGCAGAGGCATTGAGAGAACTATGTATTGTTAATCATAAATTTTCACGCTTATATATTTCAACATAT
This sequence comes from Metroxylon sagu, assembly GCA_017589505.3. Classification (NCBI taxonomy): domain Eukaryota; kingdom Viridiplantae; phylum Streptophyta; class Magnoliopsida; order Arecales; family Arecaceae; genus Metroxylon; species Metroxylon sagu. The sequence goes on from JACVBY030000657.1 coordinate 153,964, forward strand.
AAATCAAAATTGCACAGATGGAATAAAACAGTAAAAGAAAAATTAAAAGATGGAGGAAATCATAAGAAAGCAATAAGTAAAAAAAAACCAAATTATCTAAGAAATCCCGATCTTGGACAGACCCATCACACAATCCCTCCACGAATTCGGATAAAAACGCTTCCCGAAATGCATCACAAAGCGAGATCCCAAGCAAGAATCGAAACAAAAAGCAGCAACACAGAGAGAAATAGAGAGGGAGAGGGAAACCTTTGGGAGACCAAGTCCGGGAATCCGAGGGCAGAAAAGGATCGGCCGATGCGGGAAAAGAAAGGAGAGACGGCCGTCGAGAGAAGAAGATTGGGGCGGGGAGCGGGGGCGAGAGAGAGAGAGAGAGAGAGAGAAGGGAAGAGGAGGGGTAGAAAGGGTTTGCGTGTTGAATTATTGATAATATTTAGAATAAATATAAAAGCAAAGATGCGCCCCTAAATATCGACCATTCTTCCGTTCCAGATCAGAACCGATCCAACGGATCACATTTGTTCTTCCTTGATGCTGGAGGATCAGTTATCTCATTTAACACACCAAACAGCTGTTGAGGCTGATCTTCTGGTATGGGTTAGCAATTTGATTAGGATATTCGAAGAAGTGGTACCAATCCAGCTTAATTAGGTCCAATTGATTCGATTTTGAGCGTTCATTGAGCTGGTTCTGTATTCAAAATTCTGAAACTGATCCTACTGGATCGATTTTTGAATTCAGAGATCGGTTCCACCCAGATGGAACCATATATTTTTTTTAAAAAAAAATAAAACACTCTTAGAAATCAAATAAGAGATCTTAAATATACCTTATAAAGTTATCTATCATATCTACTAAAGATATTTAGTGTTACATTGATCAGCAAATATTATATATATATATATATTAATTAACAAGAAAAAGAAAGTTAGCCATTAGATATTAGAATAATGCCATCTAAAGAAAAAAAGAAAAATCAAATAATATTTAACAATATTATGAGCTTTTTTAAGTATTTTTAAGATAGCTCTTAGTTTCTGACCTAGCTTCTATGGCTAAGAAAAAAACTTTTAATATATTAAAAATAAAAAAATAAAAAAAAAGAATCGAAGCTAATAAAAAAAGGTTCTACGGATCCAATCCAATTTGATTGGATTGATTTCAGGATAGCATTAATTCAATTCTAAATCTAAAATTTTGAAATTAATCTTAATTAGATCGGTTCTTAATTATAGTCCAAAACCTATTCAATCTGATCATGCTTACCCTTATCTTCTGCTACATAGATGGGACTCATAAGAAGGCTAGGAAAGCTGTTTGCTGTTATGGATGCACAGCTTTCAGCTCAAAAGCTTGGAGACCGTTCTCCAGAGGGATGATGCGGTGAAGGCAAATGCAGGAGTAGGATAAGCTTTTCACTTCTTGCTCTTTTAATTTCCCTTTCATTATAATTCTAAGACCGAAATAGCTTTCTTGAATCATTAGGGGGGGGGAGGGATGGCACAACTTTCCTTGGAAAAAATGTGGTGATAAATTACTTTGATTGATGGATCTTTCCCTCATTAGGTCATTCCTTTGAGAAGAAAATAAACTAAATTGAATTGGAAGTTGTTAAATGAAAAAAAATTGGATAACGGGATGGATATTTAATCTATAATAGGGTGCAATTCATAAAAATTGTAGCTGAAAATTAGATGGGGAAATATATAGAAATATCAGATTGTAAATAGACTAGAATTCTTTCTGTTTTTCATTGCATGGTATTCAAATATTTCATTTTTGCTTTTCGTTTGGGATCATTTAGCATGATTGGCATTAACTGATGGGTTTCGAACTTGTTTAGATGTTACATGGTTGTACTTAATTCCCTTGAATTTCTTTTATCTGCTGCATTCTATTGTTTCTTGGAAAGGTTTTCCAATAGGGAAATTTTCTTTTCACAAATAGCACATTTAGTGGTCAATTTGATTGATTTCCGAAAACTATGAATTAAGTGCAACACTGGAAAGCATTCAAGGAATATACTTCAAGCAAAAATGAAATCAATAAGAAAAAGATAAAAGAAGAAACGAAGAAGAAAAGAACACAATCGATTATATAGAAGTTGGTGTAATTAATGATATGGTAGGAATGATAGAAGCTCAATGAAAGAGAGCGGCAAGAATATTACAAACAGATGCAAGATTTTGGGTCTAATGAGCCACCCTATGTATAAGATTCGGTCACAAAATTTATGTATAAAAAGCTCAGTGGTTCTGCCAGTTCTTTGTAATTAGAGAAGCTAAGATAGTTTTGAGAGGGTCACCACCAACTCTCTCTCTCTCTCTCTCTCTCTCTCTCTCTCTTTAAAATATTATCTTTCTAGAAGCTTTTCACTAGATTGCTCTCTGTTACCTTCTCTTTCTCTAGAAGGATCTCATCTTGCTTTTGGATGCTACACCGCTGTACTATAATCATGGTTGCCAGTTGGACATATGAATTAAAAAGGTATTCTTAACCACCTTAAAAGCTGTTGAAACTTAAGCTATAGAGTATGAGTATGTGAGGAGAAGTCTTAGTATGTAAAGCTAGCAGCATCCATGCGCATGAGGTGAGAGTCTCATGTGTGAGCGCAGAAGTGGACTCAACAAGCAAGTTTTCTTCCTTGCATGAGAGTTTTGCTTCAATAAAAGTTTGTTTTTTAGTTGCCTTGCCCACCATTGTTTCCTCCATTTTTTTAATCAGCATTTGGTATCACAGTCATACAATCAGAGACCATTCGAAGTGCTCTTAGTTGAGGTGCTATCAGAGGATAGTGGTAATAGAGACTCAGTAAGCAGCTTCTAAGAGAAGGTTTTCTTAGTGCACAGCTTCTAATAGAGGCTCTGTTATAAAAATTCAGGAGCGGCCAACTCTACCATCATTAGAAGATTTTGAAATTTTGTGGGCCAATCAAGAGACATTAGCTGAACAAATGGGTGAAGTCTCATCGAAGGAAAAAGGAGGAAGCACTCTTTAGTAAAAGGAAAAACCATCTTAAAAGATGAAATACTAGAGAACCAAATAGTGAAGAAAAAAGATAAAACAAAAAAATGGAGAGGAAAGGGGCTTTCAATCAGGGGTAGCTCAATACCCAAAGACCAAGATGAGAGGCAAACTAAAGAAGGAAATGCCATAACCTCCTATGGTAACCAAGATGAGGAAGAAGTTTTAGATAACACGTACCCTAGTTTAGATACCTTGAAGTAATTAATGATGATGAACGAATAGAAGAAGAGCTTGCACTAGTTGTATACAGTTCTGAAAGAGCTGACTATGAGAGGATTAGATCTTAAATTCAGAGAGTTCTAAACACATGATTGATGAGAAAGAGAGATTACAAAACGTGTCAGAGTACAAAGAAAAAGGAATGGTGGTAATTGCTAATAATGCAAAGTTGCCAATCACAGAGAAGTAGTAGTTGAAGCTTGTTCCAACTTTAATCAAGCGTAGATAGAAGACTTTTATCATGCAGAAAGAATGAAGAAGAACCTTCTGTCAATATCACAATTAACGGAGCCAGGTCACTTTATAGTTTTTGGCCCTAAAGACTTACAAGGTGTGTCAAGAAGCGATCATAGGTAGCACTCCAACCATGGAAGGATAGAAGGTAGACTCCATCCACGTAATGGCATGCATCCACAAGACAAGAAAGAACAAGAGAGTAGTTGTCTGGCATCTTATAGCTTAGACACACCAGTTATCTCAAGTTAAAAATGATGATGAATAAGTCCATGTTCAAAGTACTTCCCCAGTTAAATATTCACAGTGATATAGTCTATGTTGGATGCCAGTACGGAAAGGCACATCAATTGCCACACCATAAGCCAAAATTTTTATTAAAGCAACTATTAAAGCTTGTCCATCCATGGAATGCACTATGTGATTGACATTCATTGATGACTATTCTAAGCACATCTGAGTTTATTTTATGAAAAAATCTGAGACATTAGCAAAATTTAAGGAGTTTAGAGAAGAAGTTGAGAATGAGTTAGGAAGAAAGATAATATGCATGAACAATGAGGGACAGTATACATCCGATGAGTTCTGCAACCATCTCACCCTTTGAGAAGCAGCGAAACTTGAAACCATAGTAAGCCACTTTGGAGTCTTTGTTATGTGTCCGTACCTAATCATCTATGAAGTAAGTTCGATAAGAAGGCAATTAGGTGCATCTTTGTTGGTTACAATAATCAAAGAAAAGGATGGGGATATTATAATCCTACAATCAGAAAGTGTCGTGTATTCCGTAGGCTATGTTCTTTAATGAAAAAAAATATATGTAAAAATTGATCAATTTATTCATGTTCTTTTGCTTCGATCAAAAAAGTCAAATGGGTAAGTTATATTCCTAAGTTATCATTTAGCTATCAAATTGAAGGTAAGGCTTACTCATTTGGAAGATGGTTAAATTGATTTTCCATCAATTAGGTAAGATATATCTTTTTTTTTCCTCAAATATTTTTGTATGATCATAATTCTTCCTTCTATTATTACTCCTTATTTCTTTCTTTTTTTTTTCCCCCTTCGATGACTGCTGATGAGATGTTCACTTGCCTTTTATTATCGATGCATCTCAGGAAGAAAGAGCAAATCAAAAATTTATATTTAGATAATAATTTTAATATCATTTCATTCGATGGGTATGAATATAGTATTTGTGAAATATTTTATTATTAAAATAAAAATATTTTCTTATGACATAGTTGATGTTATATAGAGGGATATAATACTGTTATTTAATTAATAAATAGTAACTAAAAAAATTATTTTTATTTAAAAATAAAATTTATACATAATTAATATATATATCAAAAGTATGACTAAAAATATAAGTTAATAAAAAAAAAATGAGCTTCAATCACAAAGGAATAGCATTTAATTAGTATACAAAATAGGCTTTGATAGTATAAGGGTATTATAGAAAAGATAAAGAGATCTTAATAATTTATCTAAAAAAGTTAAGATATAAAAGAATATGGGTAATATATACTATACTTACTTTTTAATATACAAAAGAATATGGATAAATTATTTTCTCATTTAATATTATTTAGATAACATTTATTTAAAAAATATAAATTCTTGGATAACTTTAATACCTCTTAAAAGATGAGCCACTAATATAATAATCGATAAAGCATCATCCTGGTAGGTGCCTCAACAAATAACATTTCTCAACTAAAAGAAGATTGAAGAGAAGTTAGAGAAAAGGTTGGGTGAGCAAACTAAAAGAACAAAACCAAGCCCAAAAGTTATTGAAGAACCTTGATTACTGCTTAAAAGAGAGATAGAAAGGGGAAAAAAGTCTTATGGCAAAACGGCATGCATCACAAAAGCACAAATTAGAAGAAGTTGTACAAAAAGAATCCAGGAGGTCGCAGCTTTGAAAATTAACCAAATAGAGGAAGCCAAATCCAAGTATGCTAATGCAATGGTTACCGAGGAAATTGGAATAAAAGAGCCAACCACATATGAGGAGGCATTCTGAAGCAAGGAATGGAGGAAAGCTATAGAAGAAAAGATCCAAGCACTCCAAGAAAATCAAATGTAGGAATTAGTGCTTAAGCTTAAAGAGGTACAACCCATGTCATATAAATTGGTTTATAAAGTAAAGACTCGGCTTGATTGGTTAATTGAAAGGTACAAAGCTTGATTGATGGCTCACGAATTTTTTTAGAAATATGGGCTAGATAAAGACAAGATTTTCAATTAGTGGTAAAGAATCATAAGATTACTATCGTACATGCCTTGTATATAGAGTTTATATATATATATATATATATATATATATATATGGAGTAGCCAAAAGAGTTCGAAAGTAAGGCTCGTCATAGCCATGTCCATAAATTGAAGAAAACACTCTATATGTTGAAATAGGTGCCGAGAGAAATGGTGTAGTAAGAAAGCAGAGTATCTGATCCAAAGTGAATATTCAATAACACCAGTGGATTCAAACTTATTCGTGAAAGCCCAAGTTAGAAAGCTAGCAATATTGCCTGTGTATGTGGTAAAAAGTTATTCTTCTAAAAGTTGGTAAAAAGAAGGCCTCCACAATTTCAAACTAGACGGCGCATAGAATTATGAGAAGGATGGAGTGGTTACCTCAAAACCCTGTCTTGTCTTCACATCATCCGCTGCCCCCTCATCAGATACATTCTTAAGTTTTCTTAAAAATTCCAATCGGCTTGTCCTCCCTATCCGCTGCCACTCCTTCCATCCAGCAACCAGTTTGATTCCATTATCATATGTTTCAGGTTCCGATAGACTGACATGTAGATAGGTGTCATGTTATTTTTTCTTCATTGCATTGAATCATCTACTCGTTATGAGAAGGGTTTACTTTGGGATAATGTTTGGGTGCTTAGACTATTGTCTTGCATGAACTAATTTTGATAGGTTTTTTTTTTTTTTTTTCTTTGGTATTTCTTCCAAGAAGGGATAGAGAATTTTCTTTCATTATGAGCTACTTAGGCAATACATCGTTTGAAAAGTAATTTTTCTGGATATTTTTTCATGGATTGGAATTATTTATGAAAATTGACACCACACACGAAAAGGTAAGAGTGTTTTTGTTTTTGTATTTTTCCCCTCTAAATTAGCGGAATATCGCATGAAGATTAATATTAAAGATAGTATTTATAAAAATAAAAATAAAAATAAAAAAACTTCAGTTATTCCTTGCTTTTATTTTCACCCTTTTTTTCTTTTTGCAATACCAAAAGTTTCAATGATTTTATAAAAAATTAAAAAATTTTCATTGGATCTGTTTCCAATCTAATTCATTTTTCTTTCTGTATTTTTGAGAACAAAGACAAAATAAAAGCAATGCCAACATGAAAAACAAATTCACGCTACCATCCTCATGAAAAGAAAAAAAGAAATTACTGTCAATATCCTCACTGACTGAATTTATTATGAAAAGGTTGGTTGGTGAACAATAACAAAACATTATCACTGATTGCTGAAGAATAGGAGGTCACTAATTTCTAATTATCATAATTAAATAATTAATATATCAAGGTTAATTTCCTTGGATCTTTAATCATGGTCTGAAACTATTCCAGAAAAATAAGAAGGGGACAAATGGTGAGTCATGAGGTTCAGATCCGAACAATAGATCACTGTTTTCCATCCCTCTTGCCCTCTGTGTTCATCCCAAGTGGTCATGGCGAGGATGGTCGTCCCAGTGGAGTTGAACACAAGAAGAGGATTAAAATCCAAGCCAAACCACTTAGAAATCCCAGGTATGTTTCAATATTTCTTTTCAGAAAAATAAAGAACCCTTATACTTTATTTTTAATATGTCTTTTATCTTGATGTGACTTTATAGTAAAATATGAATGATAAGAGAGTAGAATACTGGTGATCTGAGGAATAATTTCTGGAAAGCAGAAGCTATCAAAGAGCTTTGAAAAAGATAAACATCCAGCTTTATTTCTTCAAAAAAAGTAGGAGCCCGACAATGGTTTAAGACCGTCGGTGCTCGTTCATGTGCAAATCTTTTAATTTGTACAGTCTCAGAAGCGAAACAGTAGCATAGTTTGTGTCCCCATCCCTTCTCTATTGAATGGAAAAGTATGCGTCAGCTCAGCAATAAAGCTCCTGCTTCTATTCACGGTTCCCTGCCTAGAAAACCATGGGAGCTGACCGATTGGTGACCCCAGCGGCTGCCAATCCATCCAACAAACACTGAAGTCCATTCTTGCTTCTATAAATGTTCTTAATATAAGCTTCGCTCAATCTCTATTATTTATATTTTATGAACATCCAGAAGCTCAAGAATGATTATATTTTCCAACCCATGCCCTTCAATCCAAGATCTGGAGTTGCCTTCCATAGTCTTCAGTGGGTTTCCATCAAAAAAAAAAAAAAAAAAAAAAAAAAACCTTATCTACTGATATTCTCCTCGATTAGATATCTTAAAATTAATTTTAATAGCTCGATAAGATATAAGTGTGGATTTCTTAGTCAGAAATTATTTTGGAAGAATACTTTTTACTGGATCTATTTCTATTCAACTACATTTAGTTTCGATTGCTGAATTAATAGCTGGTTGATGGGAAATACATAAAACAACAATAATAAAATTTTAATCATTAACTAATTGAAGTTGGCTTACCTCATGGAGAGCATGTAGGGCTGTTAATAACCTTGGTGCCTCATGTTATGGCACAGTATAAGTAATGAATGAGGTTCTAATATTAAAAGGGCACCCGCTTTACTTTGACCACGTTTGGTGCAACGTCCATTATAAAACTGAAGAGGCCCTCCTCAGGGGCAAGAGCTGGTGGCCCTACCACGAGCTCAAGTATTCAAATCATAAAGATTAAATAGGGTTGGTTGGGGACACTAAGAAGTGAATGCAAGAACATGGACCAGAACAAGTGAAGAAGAACGCCGGGCTTTTACTCCAAAGGATCCACGGACAGAGCCTAGTTCGAATGGAGTTCTAAAAAAAAAAAGAAAATAATTTAGTTAAGTTTAAAATTCAATTATTTTTTTTATTTTTAAATTTTTATAAATCTCAAAATGATCTCATTTTTTTTATCTTTAGACTTCGTGAACTGTATGCATCAAAGGATAAGAAAAATGATCGAATTTAAATTTGATTATATTCGAATGTAGTCAAGTTTATTTTTTTTCTCTATATACAGAGAAAAATATAAATTTGATTATATTCGAATTCGAATACAGGCAATTTTAGGATTCGATCATCTCACTCATCCTTATATCTTCATGAATTTTGAAGTCTACCTTATTTTTTTTATTTTTTTTTATCTTTAGGAGCAATAAACTGTGTAGATTCAAAAATAAAAAAAGTATCATGATCCAACATTAACTGACAACATTCATATATATATATATATATATAACCATGCCGTGTTATAGTATATTTTTATTCGTACCAAGGTACAACGTGAGCCTTCATGTCTAGCGACCGCGAGCCGCGCCGAAGCTTAAACACGTTGTTTTCATTTTAAAGCTCTGGGTCCCAAAAAAAAAAAAAAAAGAAAATTAATGATGTCGGCCTCAATTCTGCAGCACCGTCCAAAATTTTGACCGATAGACTGGAGTGATCGCCTTGAGTTTCTCCGATGAAAGGGAAAAGGTTAAGACTTCAGCATGCATAACATCAAGCTTATGGAAGTGTGTCAATGGTCTCCAACAATACAAACAAAAACTGAAAAGCTAAGAGAACATGTGTTTCAAAACATGTGAATTAGGCAGTTTCTTACATCATTTTTAAAATAACAGCAACAATAAAATTTAAATTTTAAATTAGTTGAAATCAACTACATTAATCTTTTTTGTTCATCATATTCTGTTTAGAACCATAATTTCTAAAAGATGTAAAGATATTAAATTTTTTTTATTATCTTTCTTATTTAATTTTCAATCTATTTCTATTTTTTTTCTAAATATATCAAATCATTCATTCACAATGGTGTATCCTTAGATATAAATTATAAATATATAAATTATTTAAATTATCCTTCTCTTAATTTATTTTCAATTGGTGTTACCTTTATTCTTTTTCTACAAATGACTTCGTTTCTTATTATATCTTTTTTTAATTATCATGAATCTATCTTAATATTTTTCATTTCAGCCACAATATTTATATATATATAATTTTTTAGTCATCCAACATTTTATGACATAACATAAAGCACAGTTAATCTTATAATTATCTTCTAAAATTTTACTTTCAACTTAATATGTATAAAAAAATATTTGTGATTCCATTCAATTGAGCTAGAAGATTTTAGATGACACGTGGCTAAACTAGATTTTAACATGGAGTGAGAAAATCCTAATTAGAAAGAGTTTCCTTTTGTAATAATCAGTCAGTCTTAGAGCATAGCATGGTATGATAGTTGCTCTTCAAAGATTTCAGGCCTGTGAGAGGACTGCCCTCCATAGAATTTAAGGACCACAGGTTCCTCATGCGAAAAAAGAGAGGAAGAAAAAGAAAAAATAAAAAAAAACTTTACTAAAGCATATCAAAGATTCATGTTCAAATCCAACTCAAGTATCTTTCATAGGGTCTACAAGCTCCCTGTACGAAAGTAAAGGCAGGCAAAATTTACACGACAAAGAGAAATTCAGTAATAATTTAGACACATTGTGAGCATATAATGTCTTCAATCTCTAAGGTTAAAAATTATGAGGCAAACCAAGTCAAAAATTAGTTGATGAATTGCACTATCGAAGAGGGGCATCTCAAAGTTGGTCCTTAGATTTGCTTGCTCATCTTTGCTAGTGAACTCAAACTGATGCTCAGGGAGTGATTTTCATGAGGACCTAATCCTCCTTGTATTATTATCAAAAAGAAATCAAGGCTCTCTTGATATGGGATAAGGCTAATCCTAGTTAACTTATGGCAAGAATCTTTCTTTCAACATACTACTATCTTCAGGATAAAGATCAAAAAGATGAAAGACTCCGACCTTATCATGACTTCTTGAGATATCTATACAAGTAGCTTCAATTTATTTAAGAGTTGTAAGGCTGTTTCCTTATTCATTTTTGGTTGACTTGAGTGTTAAAAGATTTTTTTATAAAAAATCTTCAAGAATTCTTGATACTTTTCTCTTCATAAGTAAGAAGATGAATAAATTGATTAAAAAGATACTTTATCGTACAGAAAAAAAAAAAAAAAAGATACATCCCATTCATTGAAATATGAAGACCGGATTTGAAGTTAACAATCTAAATAATTTCTTCTTTTATTTTCTTTAAAGTCTTATATGTAAATGATTATCGTGCCAATTTTACACATCTTCTTCAAGAATGTACTTTTGAGATGCCAATTTCTTTTTTTCATTTGAATTTTTTGATTGAAACTGATGCCCGTGGTACTTGTTATGTGAGACTATAAAAGGTTGCCATCAATCCTGACCTACCAAAAAAAAAAGAAAAAACTTATATCTATTTATTACGATGGTCAGGATACTGTGAAACGTTCTTGTAAGAGCGCTAGACCTATTTGGTAGTGTCCCATTTGTTTGTCTGGGTATTGAAAGCATGGTAACGAGATAAATTGAGGCGGTCTGCAACTCTATTATGGGAGTTTTGGCCAAGAGGGAATGTGCTGCGTGACAGAAGTTCGAAGTTCAGTGGGATTTCAATTCAATGAGCATGTAGCTCCAGTGGGAGCTCCAGTTGCATAGGTGATGAATTCATTGCTCTCTTGCACTGCCACATGCCTTGCTTCTCTTGGATTAGAAAAGAGAGGCACTTCTCGCGGCAACGAGTGGATCATTTACGTGCAAAGCGTGACTTTGTTAGCTAGGATAAGGCCATATTTTACGTAAAAGGCTGCATGACATGACCCATTCTACCCAACTTTTATTAATTTAAAGAAGATTGCAGCTGAAGTAAAGTACAAGCACGGACTGGGTGGTCCACACGTGAGAGCATTCCGCGTTGTTTTAGGCCCCTTTCCCGATCACCATGGCCTGGAGACACACTGGCGTCCAGTGGCCCGTGTCAACATCGGCAGCGAGAGCCGACACGCGGTGGGAAGTATCTCTCGTTGTCACGGCTCTTTCCTTTGAACCGACGTATATCGTCCTGAATGACTTTACAGCCAGTGACGGCGACCTTCATCTCTGGCCTCATCTCTCTTTCAGAAAGGAAACGTCGAAGAAAGAGCCAGATGGTCCCGGATATCTCTCAATGAATAAGTGGACAAATTTATATATATATATATATATATATATATATATATTTCTTCAATAAAAAAATAAAAAAAAAGAGTGATGGATGAATGAGATAGTGAAAACCGAAGTATACTTGTGTGTTCGTATGTCCCCCAATGGATTATTGGATTTTCTCCTTTTATCTGCTTCTTACCTATCATCATATGAGGTTAAGTAAAAGTTGAGATGACTTTAAAAAAATTAATAAATAAAAAGAATCAAATGAATGATACCTAAGCTTCATTCTTATTTTCAATATAATTTTATGAAATTAGTATAATTTCTTGTATGAATCAGATCGGTGGTGATTGTCCTGAGATAAAATGCTTATGGTAAACTTCAGGAGAAATTAATTGATTTAGGTGATTAATGATTTAAAAAATTAAAGATGACTATGGGGTGATCAAAAGAAAGAATTAACCTTTTCAAAGACTTTAATTTAGGCTCTATTTGAAATGCAAATCACTGTACAATTTATTTGCAAATAAAATAAATTTTATAGTATAAATTATTTGTAAATGGCTCATCATATGTTTGATCCATTATATATATATATATAATTATGAAAATTAAAATAAATTTTCAAAACAAATAAAAATTAAATTTAATGTTGTATTTTACTAAATTATTTTTATTTAGTAATTAGCTTGAGAATGAATGTGGGAATTATGTTCAAAGGTCCAGTGAAAGTAAGGGCTGAAATAGGATATGATATGTCTCAATGTCTCTAAGTTTATCTTTGAACATTCTCAAGGTTGAAAAAGTCTAGTGTTAATTTTCATGTCACTCATTCTCAAGGAGGACAATTAGGTTGCCTTCCAAATTGCTAATTTATCTTATGCATTTTTTTTTTTTTCTTCTCAGTCTTGAGACCTTAAACTTTTCTCCTAGTGTCCATTTTCTTGCCGAGATAGATGCTTGGGAGATTATTTTTCTAAGCTTTGTCCTAGTTTTCAGAGTTAAAACTTATTTCTACCCAAGCCTAAGCTAGAATATCAACCAGACTTGGCTAGAAAAAGGCTTAAAAACATATGCACATGGAAAAGGTTTTATTTTCAGCTATCAATTCAATCAACAAATGAAAACAGACCTTAAACTAAGCATGAAACAAAGTTGGATCAACATCAAAATTAAGGTTGGGGTGAGGCTCGAACATAGGTCATTGGTATAACAATATCAAGTAACTTCACCAACTATACTACTTAGTATATTTTAAATTGAAATATCCATATTGCAATTTTATTTGAATATAGTAATATTAATGGATACATGGTTATATTTGTTTATATACAAAAGGCATATAGTTTCAAGCTTAAATCAAGCTTGAATTAGATTTGAATAATGCTTAAAGCTTATATATTTTTGCTCTAAAGTTTTAAAGCTTATATCGTGCTTTATCTAAGTTCAACTTAGTTTAAATATATATTTGCTTGATCCATGGAAAATTAGGCTTTATCAAGTTTGATTAGGAAAAAAAATATTTATTCTACTGAGGGAAGTGATCTTTCCCCTCTACTGTTTTTTTTTTTTTTAAAAGTAAGAAATGATCCAAATCTCATCTTGAATTTTAGATCCAAATTGATCACCATAAGCTAATTAAATCTCAACTTGCTTTGGCACTTTATGTCTCAACTGACATATATTTCCAAGCTCACATATCAACATAGATACATGGTTTAAAGGGGAGAATTAATGCACCATATCAATAACTAAGAGCTTGCCTCTAGAAAAATGATAGGGTATGCAAGTTTAGCATGAAAAATAGCAACTCTAAATATGATTTTAGTTAAACTTTTTTCAACTTTATCAATGATAGAAATGATAAATTTAAGCCGGCCCAACAGAGATTTTTGATTAGGAATGAGTTTCAAAAAAAATTAAAAATTAAAAATCAAAAATCTTATAGTTGGTGTTTAGGTGAAGTTAGCATATACTCTTTGTCTCAAATTCACTTGCTATCTATCTTTTTAAATATTTCAAAGTATATTTTTTAAAAATAATTTTAAACAAAGAAAAAAATAAAAAAATAAAACTGTGTCAATGCAGTAATGTTGGAATTCCTACTTTCTATAAGGTTGAAGGTGAGGATTAAAATTATTTCTTCTTGTAGCAAAGATTATTATAATCCACTCTATTATCATTCCTAATAAATAACTTTTCTGGGACCCGTTGGCATTCCCTTGTCTCCGAGTAAGAATTCGAGATCAATAATTGGCATTTGTGAAGTATTTTTCAAATTTTGGTTTGCGTTCCTTTTGTTCCCTATATTAATTAATAGAAAAGTAAAAAGAGATCATCTAGTGGGCGGCTTAACTGGTGAGGCTTCTAACCAATAAGAAGCGCGGCAAAACCATGCTTTCCATCACCATCACCACCAACTCACTAAGCTCTCTCTCACTCTATACGGCTCTATATATTCTCTATATAAACATGACACAATCCTCACTCAGAACAGACCAGTCTCCCCAACTGTTCTGGTTCTTCGACCACCCTTGCCCTCTTCTCTCTCTCTCTCTCTCTGTGACACCGTTATCTCAAATGGCTCATTCTCCAACCGCCGTTACTTCTCTTGTACTTCTCCTTCTCCTCCTCCTCCTCTCGCCGGCGATCTCCCTCACCTCCCCCTCGCTCCAACCAGAATGGGACACGTCGTCAAAGAAGAACTCGACGGCGTTGGCGAACTCCTTCGCTGCCTCCACCTCCTTCCTATCCACCCTCCACTCCACCCTCGACGAGATCCAGAAGGTCGTCTCCATAGTCTCCACCTTCTCCGGCCCCCTCGGCGGCGACCTCCGCCTTTCCTCCGCCGTATCCGACTGTCTCGACCTCCTAGACCTCTCCTCCGACGAACTCTCCTGGACCATCTCCAACTCCCAGCCCTCCACCACCTCCGCCTCCGTCGGTAGCGGCAACCGCCGCTCCGACCTCTGCTCCTGGCTGAGCGCTGCCCTCGGGAACCAGGACACTTGCCAGGAGTCTCTCGACGGGACCAGCGGCTTAATCGGCTCCCTCGTAGCCGGTGGCCTCCAGATCATCACCTCCCTCATCTCCGACGGCCTCCGCCAGGTCGCCACCGGAGTCAGCGGAAACGCCGGCCGCCGGAGGCTGATGGGGAAGGTGAACGACGGGTTCCCACAGTGGGTGTCGGTGGGGGACCGGAGGCTGCTGCAGGCTGCGGGCGCGACGGCGGCGGACGCGGTGGTGGCGCAGGACGGGAGCGGGCAGTACACAACGGTGGGGGAGGCGGTGGCGGCGGCGCCGACGGAGAGCACGAAGAGGTACGTGATCTACGTGAAGAAAGGGATCTACAAGGAGAACGTGGACATCAAGAAGAAGAAGTGGAATATAATGCTTGTCGGCGACGGCATGGGCCAGACCGTTATCTCCGGCAGCCGTAACTTCGTCGATGGCTGGACCACCTACCGGAGCGCCACCTTCGGTGAGTAACCAGCGGCATCTCTTATTCGAAGTATTTTATTATTATTATTATTATTATTATTTGGTTATCTTGATGAACTCAAGCTAATAGGAAATCGCTATAAATATATAAAAAACTAAAATCGAGCTACTTACTCGTCTTTCTATGAGTTCAATAAACGTGGGTCAAAGATTCGACCTTTTAATTTATTTATTAAACTCTGCGATATATAAATCTACGTGACACTAAGTTATTATAGTTACTTTCATAAGGAAATATCATGTGACGGAGGCTGAAGTGAGATAATTGTGCCAGCGAAACGTGTGGCCCGCCCGGTGTTTCTTTGTAGGACGGCGTTAGATTTTATATTTATGAGCATTAACGTGCCCGATGTCACGGGAAAGTAGTCGTTGCCAAGCGTGCTAAGAGAAATTAAAGAAGGCACGTGCTGGGTGCTACGGTCACGTGACTCAGGACTCAGAGCCTTACTAATAGTTATGGAATATTTATTGTCTTAAACTAATCGATCTTACGGTCGGGTGAACATGTACGTAGATTTTATCAAACGATCTTTAAAGAAAAAATAAAAATAAATCCCAAAATGGCACTCGATAAAGAAATTTGACTACTGATTTTCATGTGAGGCCGAAGACGGACGTCGACTTCCATTTAAGTAGAGTGTCAGCAAACTGACCTCTTTTTTTTTTTTTAACCCTTAAAGCCGGTGTCAGTTTGAGCGTGGGGGCCAATGTGTGTGGTCCAAATTGGACGAGTGCGCATGAAGCCTTGTCCTTAGCTTTGTTATAAGCATAGCCGTTGGATCCGGGAAGATGGTACGCGCTTACCCTGACACACACGCTATTGCTCCAACGTTCTCTCTTCTCTGCGTCCGTCTGATCACATGAAGTCCATCCGGTGTATGGTCCTGATGTGATTATACGGTCTTTTGAAGTCACTGTCCCGTGTCACCATCTCTCCTTCCACCCCCCCCCCCCCAACCTCTCTCCTCTGCCTCCGCGTTCACGAACGACCAAATCGCTGTACGCGGGTGCGATCACAGTGAAAATGACGTTACCACTGTCGGCTTCCCTGACCTCTCCGTGATTCCGTGACCCTTGGGAAAAGATCGGAGGGCAAAAATGTCATTTCATTAATATATTCATCTCCTCGACCCAGTCTTAGGGTCTTTCGATAATTTTAGATGCTTGTAGCGACTTTGGAGTAATTTTATTTGCAATGATGCCTCGCATAAAAACGGCAGATAGTTTGCCGTCTACATGGAACACAGGAGTTTGTGGAGCTCTAAATGATAAATGGTCTATTCAGGCAATGACAGAAAAATATCCTATGATGTAAGCACTTATCATATTCATGATTTTCTATTACATTAAACTAACTAAAATTGATGAAATAATTAGAATTTAATATATTTATTTTATTCATTTTAACTGATTTTATGAAATTTTAGGAATGCAATATTGTTGAACCATGAGAAGCTGAAAATTTTTAAGACTAAAATGAATTTTAAGTGAAAAATGTGAGGATAAAAATGTATTTTCGCTGTAAATAAATTAAGCTTGACGTTAATGTATTCTGTATAGTGTAAACTCGGCAAAAATATCCCTCCATAAAGTGTAAAGTCGGCAAAAGTTTTGTATTGTTGATGTTGGCTATAACATGAGACGCGAGTCGGCCTTTATGGTCCAAGTTCGATCTGACACACGTGTGTGTATGGCCGTGCATGCAGCGGTCTCCGGCAAGGGGTTCATCGCCCGGGACCTGACGATCGAGAACACAGCAGGCCCCTCGAAGCACCAGGCGGTGGCGCTCCGCTCCGACTCCGACCTCTCGGTCTACTACCGCTGCAGCTTCCTGGGCTACCAGGACACCCTCTACGCCCACTCCCTCCGCCAGTTCTACCGCGAGTGCCGCATCGCCGGCACCGTCGACTTCATCTTCGGCAATGCCGCCGCCGTCTTCCAGAGCTGCGTCCTCCTCGCCCGCCGCCCGCTCCCCGACCAGAAGAACTCCATCACGGCCCAGGGCCGCAAGGACCCCAACCAGAACACGGGCTTCTCCCTCCAATTCTGCAACGTCACCGCCGACTCCGACCTGGCCGGGTTCACCAACTCGACCGCCACCTATTTGGGCCGGCCATGGAAGGAATTCTCTCGGACCGTTTTCATGCAGTCGTATCTCGGGGGTCTGCTCCGGCCGGAGGGCTGGCTCGAGTGGAACGGGGACTTCGCGCTCCAGACGCTCTTCTACGGCGAGTACATGAACTTCGGGCCCGGTTCGGCGCTGGCCGGCCGGGTCAAGTGGCCCGGGTACCGCGTCATAAACGACTCGGCTCAGGTGGTTAATTTCACCGTGGCTCAGTTCATCGATGGCAACCTCTGGCTGCCCCCCACCGGGGTCAAGTACACGGCCGGCTTGACGGTGTAACAAATACAAATAGAGAAAGTTGGTGGTGAGCTGTGTATTTGTTTTGTATTCTTCGGCATGATGCTGGACACATGTTGATGTTGAGATAAAAATAGTTGACTTTTATTCTGTACGTATGCTATCTGTCTGGTATTAATTTATGATTGAGTTACTCCCCACGAGAACACTGGACATGGGGCATGGATTAATGGGGGATAACAAGAGTATCCACTGGTGAAAAGAAGCGCTGGAATGGAATGAAGATATTTAATTAAAGCTGAACCTTTTTGCTTTAATTATCCAAAAAGTTATATTACAATCCTTGATGGATTAATGGATGTGTAATAACACTTAGGGATGATTTTGAAATGAAAGATATATATTATTTATTTTCATCTCTATCCTCAAACCTTGCTTTTTTTTCTTTTTTTTTTTTTACCTGAATGAAAAATAACTTTTCTTTCATCTTTTTCCTAAGGTTCTTAATGCTTCATGAAAAATCCGCCATACTTTTTTTTTAAAGAAATAATTATCAACTTTAGGCATAATTATATTGTTAACAAAATTTATTTAAAAATCTAAACTCAATATTTAGAATATAATAAAAGGTTCAAATTTATATAATTATAATTATTATTATTTAAAAAAAATGATTAAATTTTAAAAATAGATTCAGAGACGAAGACTTCAGTTTTCATCATCAAATATGACAGATTTTTAAGCATTCTTTTCACCCCTATCAAAGCTGTTTTCCATGGAGAATAGGTTTTCTCATCCCTAATAACACTTTTTTTGTTACTGTAAACATGTGGAGTGTTAGAAGCTAATTGATCTCAAAGGTTTGATAACACCTGGTGGCTACTGTTACTACTGCGGATCTGTGCATAAACTAACAGGGTGCTTCGCTGTAGATCTATTGCCTTTTTTCCCCCACTGTTGTGAGACAATTGTAGTGGTCCTTGTGGTTTTATGGGTGGCTACTTTTGTGTACTATGTTTTGGCTCTGCTTTTGTACGTCAAATGGAGCTAATTATGCTGTCTTTGGTGGCGTTTTAGCTCTTTTTCTAGTTTGTATGACATAGCCCAAATTTTTTCTTTCTTATAGATTGAATTCAAAAAAATACATACCAATACTGTAAGCTAGCGAAATGATCTGATGATATACTAAGATTTTGGGCATGAGCCTATGTCATGCTGCATTTCCAATGGACCTCAGCCCACCCCATGGATGGCATTAATAGGAATAAATCTTGTGGACAACCATCATTGGGCATATTACCATGCCATCTATGATATGTTTAGAGACAATTCATGAGGCCATCCCCTTTTTTTTTTTTTTCAGTAGATAACAATAGGCTTTTGGTACGATGCTTGTTGCCGTAATTTTTGGAAAGAACAAGAATAGTAATGATAAAATGAACAGATGAAAGCATCAAACATTGAATGCTATATGATGCGTGGACGGACCGGACTCATAGCAATAACATGCATGGCCTTTGAGCAATTCTGGACGGCCACAAGTACGGGTACGTTTAGAGGTGTGTGCAATGCGATTATTATTATTTTTTTAATTACAATGTCAGATTTAAGGTTACAAAATATAACTACTTGCACATCAGCCACAGAAACTTATGTCAATCCGGAGGAAAATCTTCAGCGCAAAATTTTGCATCCTTTGAATTAACTGCTACATTGGCGAAGTTGTCTACTGCTTAATTATCATATAGGTATGCTTACATTAGGTATTACACTCATCACCATGATAAATTGAAATTTTCTGAGATGAGATGGAAATAAAGAATTTCCTATAGTATTTCATTATTTTTAAAGTCATCTGAATTATTTTTTAAAGAAATTTTTTTTATATATTTTATAGGATAAATTCATTATTTTAATTAACTAATTAATTTTTTTTGTTTTCAATAAACATCCGATAGCTTTATATGCTATCATCAACCTGAAGAAATTCTAGCCTTCGCTTTTGATGAGGGTTTTTTTATTATTTTTTTTCAAATGAGTTTGGCCTCAAAATAGGACAAATGAGAGGAAAAGAATAAAAAACAGAAAAATTGCTACCTTTTCAAAAAAAATTTTAATTAAAATATTATACAAAAATATAAATCCTATTTCTAGTGAGGTCTTTGCCTCTTCGTCAAATGAAGGTTTTAGTTGGATCTCGATTATTCTTTCTTTTTTTTCTTCAATGGCAATAGCAAACCCGATTCTGTCTTCTTAATCATTTCAATTGAACTTCGATTATTATTATTATTTTTTTTTCAAGCAACAATAAAGAACACAGCTTTATCTTCCTTTGCCCCATCCAATCTTTTCCATCACCGATGCCACCGTTATCGATGTAGGGCAAAACATTCACTCTTTGCCATATTTTGTAACAAAATATTCTTTATTTGTTTTAATTATACACATCAGTCATGTCCAGTGCTGAACCAGTTATTCAGTTAACCTGTTATGCTAAAAATAAATTAAATAGTTAGAAAAAATTATAAAAAGAATTAAGAGAAGAAGTGCATAAAATATTATAGTAACACTCAAAAAATAATTCATAATTTCTAGTTCAACCAATATAGGTATATTGATTAAATATCAATAATTTTATTAACAACATATCAACAGGAAAAAAAATAATAATAATCTTATTGGTAAAATATCAGCGAGCATCAAGATATAATTTTATCAATAAAAAAAGAGCACGTTTAGCACATGAGCCCATCAAATGCGCATGCCACAAAAGGTCATAGCACTCACCTGTTTCCATTTTCATGGATATGATAGAAGATAATACGCGTATCAATCTCTTGTCCCCATTGGACCACTGGTCTTTAAGATAAGGGTGACAATTTCTGATTAGGACCCGCCAGCTTGTTTGAACCCACTCAAATAAATGGGTCTAGGTGAAGTACTTCTATGATTGAGTCCGTTTTGTATTATCCGAGACTAGCCTTATGATTTTAAATGCATTGACTCGACTCGTTGGATCTCCATGGATTAGACAAGGTGCTGACAGTAGTGCAGTGGCTCGCTGGCTTTCTTGGATGCGTAAAAGGATCTCGTAGTTCATGCATAATTATATTTTTTTGCGAAAAATGGAGGAACAGCAGGATTCGCCCACCAATATATTACACGTAGAGAAGACGAAAAAAGAAGAACAACTGAACAGTTCTCAGCCAAGTAACTTTTCTCGAGAAAAATCCTAGCATTCCTCTATAATAGATTGCCAGTACTAGCTGCCCCCAGCCTTCTTTACTGACTGCTGGCTAGCTCTCTTCTTCCCTCAACTATGATGATACCAAGGATGTCGTTATGTCATTTGAGTTATAAATAATTTTTTTAGGATAGGTTTTTTATTGGAGAATAGATTTTAGAGGGAATATCATTTATATTGTTGAAGGGATAGATCCTTTTCTTATGAAATACTATCTTTTTCATGCTAGATGGATGGGTAAGTATGAGCAGTAAAGAGCATTTGATATGTATTAAACTTCACAGTAGTTTCGACTTGCTGCAAGATTAAATCGCTATTTTTTTGACTATTTATAACGTGAATATTTGGGGAAACTTTTTTCCTCCAATTCCCAGTGAAAAAAGAAGAAGAAGAGGACGAAAAAAAGCAGAAAAAGGTAATTGAAGGGAATAGGGGCAAACTTATTTTGTGGTATAAATCTATTTCAAAATATTGGTGGACGGTATGAGCCAACTTATACCTCCATACGATATAAGTCGTTATTCCATGTTCATTTTTGATGTTTGGAAAGAGTATCCTCCACTGAAAGGAATATCTCTTTCTACTTATTCCGTAACCAAGTATTCTCTTCAATAAAAGGAGGTGAATGAAAATGTGATATTGTTTCAACATTTGCCTCACAATAGTTGCAATATTTATGCTTCTATCATCAACTCCTATTATTCCTTGTCAGCTAAGAGTTTTCAATGTGCACAAAAATTTTCCTAAGGGTAATCATATGAAAAATTTTTAGGACAAATTAGTGTTTGGCCATCGAGTGGGCTGAATTTTAATATTAAATCCATATGGACCGGCCACGTAACCTCTAATCCATTATACCAACTTTTTTAAATTTTCAATCCTTCTCTATATATGCAGTAAGATGATAGCTGTGTGCACATATACTATTATTTTTTTGCTATATACAGTTATTTTGTCATTGTACAGTTATTTTTCACTGCATAGAGCTATTTTCACATTACATACAGTTATTTTCTTACTTCATATAATAAATATTAGTGTATATATTGTGCAGTGAGAATGATCAAAAATTTAAAAAATTTGGTATTATATTGGTTTTAACATGCTTAATTCGATTTAGCAGGCTTAGAATTATCGTTTTCAAAAACCCAATAGTCCTCAAATTAAGGATAAGATTCTACTTAGTTATATTCTACGGTGGATTTGGAAGGAAAGAAATGACTGTTATTTTTAAGGAAAGGTTTTCAATCTATTTAGATTGGCAAGGAAAGCTATGAGTCAAGCTTCTTGAATGGTTCGCATAAACAAGGTGCCTACCATCGATGCTTCTAGTCATTAGGGTGCTTCTCCATATGTTTGTGGGATATCTCAAACTTTTGTCAAATGGTACCCCCTTCAACCAGGTGTTTTGAAAATAAATTTTGTTAATTCTCTTTGCAATGGTTCAGCAAGTACTGGAATAGTGGTCAGAGATCATGTTGGCAGGATATTAGTTGCATTGACGATTTTCATGGTAGTTTGTTCCATCATAGCAGTTTGTTTTGTTTTAGTGGCCGAGTTAACTGCTACATGGTATGCGGTTATAGAGATGGTACGAGATTTTCAGAGATCAAAGCTTATACTAAAAGGGGACTCTCTGCTGCAGTTATATCATGTTTGCAAAATTTGTTTGCTAGTTACCATCCTTACTTAAGGGAGCTTCAGGCTATCTTTTGCTCCACTTCACAATAGATTGTATGCATGTCTATAAAAAAAGCTAATCAGATTGCTGATTACTTAGCAAACTAGGCAGTAGAACATTAGAAGTAGTAAAGATAGACGTCAAACTTCTAGCATAATTAGCTCAGACTGGTGCCAAGATGTTGTGTTCTTTAAGCAGTAAGCCCATTTTTGTTGTTATTAAAAAGAAAAAAAAGGACCGGTCCACATTGGCTTAACCTAGTTCGGCTGCATATCAGTTAATCCAATTTTTTATCTTCTCTAGTGTTAATGTTGTCCAAAGGATATGGATTTAGAAATTTAAAAATATATACATATATAAATTAGGTATACACAGGATGAAAATAAGCGATGAGTTGTAGGCACCCGAAAACTTCTTTCTTACGAAGATTTGGTCAAACTGCTGTTCCAACCACAACCGTAAGGTTGACACGATCGAGAACCCTACGTCCAGTCAACGTTAACCGTCTACGAAACCCTCTTCCCACCAACCATCCACCCCTTATCGCTCCAACCCATCTGTTGCAATGCGTTGCCCCCAGCCTGTGTTACGAGCTCCTTCGCTCATGGAATCTCCTCGCCCAAGTTGTTGGACGCTGCCACCTCTCATTTTACCTCCTCCTTTCCCCCTCTTCAGGGCGAGCCCAAAAGCAGGGCTTTTGGGCACGAGAGGGCGGGGAGAAGGGAAAGCGGTGGTGGTGGCGGCGGCGGCGGCGGCGGCTGCGGCTGCGGCGGCGGCGGCAATCAAAGGAAGGGCTGGATGGAGACAATTCCACCGGAGATGGTGGATGTTCAACTGGAGCTTCCGCGCTACCAAGGGATGTACTACCCCCTGCAGAGCGCGTATAACTCTTATATCTGCGATGTGAGGAAATCCATCAAGCTCACTTCCGATGGCGCTTGGCTCCATGACTGCTCTCTCTACTACCCCATTCCCCTCCTCCTCCTCCAGCTCTTCCTCTTCATCCTCGTCTCCCGCCTCCTCTACTACCTCCTCCGCCCCCTCAAGCAGCCCCGCGTCGTCTCCGACGTCCTCGTACGCTTTCCCAATTCTTCTCACCACCACTATCATCCACAGCCATCTCTCTCTCTCTCTCTCTCTCTCTCTCTCTCTCTCTCTCTCTCTCTCTCTCTCTCTCTCTCTCTCTTTCTCTTATATAGACACATCATATATGTATATAAGTTTGTGGGATTTGGTTGTGAATGCAGGCGGGAGTACTATTGGGACCTCTGGGGTTGTCACGCAACGTAGAGCTCATGGCACGGTTGTTCCCCTACAAGTCCATCACTGTGCAGCGCGTGTTGGCATACCACGGGATCATATTTAAGCTCTTCGTGATGAACGTCAAGACGGACCCTGCCATCGTGATGCAATCGGGAAAGAAGGCCGTGGCGATTGGCCTCGTCAGCCTCGTGGTTCCCGTGGGCGTCATGGTCGGCCTCGGCTCCTTGCTGAGCCACACCGGCGCCCTCCACCCCGACGTCGCCCCGTTCCCCTCCATCGTCACCATGGCAATCCTCGTCAGCACCACCGCCTTCCCCGTCGTCGCCGATATCCTCACTGAGATCGGCCTCCTCAACACCGAGCTCGGCCGCCTCGCCTTGTCGTCATCCATGATCAACAACTTCGCCGGCTTGTTCGCCCTCGTCCTCTACCCCACCCTCCAGAGCAAGATGGCGTCGCTGCATGCCATCAGGACCCTGGGCTGCTCCGCTGCCCTGATCCTTTTCACCATCTTCATCTTCCGCCCGTGGATGCGGTGGATCCTGCGGCGGAACCCGAGGAACCGGCCGGTCCGCGGCAGCACCGTATTGACCATCATGTTGGTCGTCTTGATGGCCGGAGTCGTCAGCGACATCAGCGGCACCGTCTTCATTTTCGGCCCTATTATTCTGGGGCTCGCCGTCCCCGATGGGCCGCCGCTCGGGGTCGCCCTCGTCGAGCATATAGACGCCGTGGCCACGGACCTGCTGATGCCTATGGTCTACTTAACCAGTGGCTTGATCGTCGAATTCTCGGAGGTCGCTGACTATACTAACCACCTGCCCGTCGTTCGATCAACCAAGTGGACGGTCGTCATCTTCGTCGTCGGGATCGTCGTTAAGCTCCTGGCCTCCATTGTTCCGGCCATCCAGCAGCAGCTATCCATGCGCAACGCCGTGCTGTTAACCTTCATGTTGAACTTTAGAGGCATGGTGGAGGTCGTCAACCTACTAAACTACCGGCTTGATGTAAGTCTGCGTGCATGACATGGCATGCGCCAAATATAACGTCCTAACCTTGAGAGGATGAGCTTTAACGTTTAGCTCCCACCTAATATTCCGCCCATCATATTAATTTCTTTTTAATTTTTATTCTTTCTCACCGTATATAATTATTTTTTATATTACACACAGCTATCTTATTACTATGCATGCATATAATTATTAATTATTGTTTAGCAAAAAAGATGGAAGAAAATTGGTTTCATGGATCAGACATTAAATGGTTGGCCAACAGAGGTTAACTGTTCATTCCAACAAAAGACTAGAAATTAATTACTCCTATATAATATTCTTTTTTATCAAAATAAAATATATAATTTTTTTGAGCAAACTGATGTCCAGTGAGTTGAACCATAAAGTTTAATCCTTACTAATCAATCACTTAATATTTGATCCTTCTTACTAATTTTATTTAATTTTTGATCTTTTTTTTAAATATTTGATCCTTTCAACTGTGTAATAATTATATATATAATAAGAAAATAACAATGTGCGGTATGATGATAACTGTATGCTGTGACATAGTAGAGAGGAGGACCTAAAAGTAAAAGAATCGATAAGGTGGACCGGATGCCATATAATTGGTGGGACTAGGTATTGTAATGTGATTAGTCCACCGAAGGCCTGGACACCAATTTACTCTAATTTTCTTTTGTTTTTCTTATGCACTGCCCTGCAGTTGCCGAACATGGGCGTCTACTCTGTAACATTATTGATGTCCATCGGAGTGACGGCGATCGTGGTGCCGGTGGTGAAGACGTACTACGATCCCTTGCGGGTGGGTTACGGGGTGGGGCTGCGGTCGATCCAGAACCTGAAGGCCCACATGGAGCTGCGGATGGTGGCGTGCGTGTACGACGAGCACGCCGTGCCGACCATCGTCAACCTGATGGAGGCGTCGAGCGCGGAGTGGGGGAACCCTCTCTGCGTTTACGTGCTGCACCTGGTGGAGCAGGTGGGGCAGGCGTCGTCGAGCCTCATCGCGCACAAGAACAAGAAGGGCTTCATCAACCCCACCCACATGGATCCCCTCCTCAACGCCTTCATCAACTTCGAGCAGTCCAAGAGGGGGCAGGTCCCCGTGCAGCCATTCACCGCCATCGCCCCCTACAAGACCATGCACCAGGACATCTGCTCGCTCGCCTTAGAGAAGAATGCTGCTTTCATCCTCCTGCCCTTCATGAGGGACATCGAAAACAATGGCAAAGCCGACCGAACCAATCGATCCATCATCCCCAGTGTTCTTTCTCAGGTGAGAGACAAACTTAATGATGGATTATTGTTCAATACCATATATGATGGCGAATGATGATGATAATGAGTATACCATGTCATGCATGTTGTTGTTACTGGCTGTCTCAGGCTCCTTGCTCCGTGGGCATCCTTGTAGTCAAAGGTGAGACTCTGCTCCCAAACCCAGTCAACTCCCGGCAGCACATCGGGGTCCTCTTCTGGGGAGGGCCCGACGATCGCGAGGCGCTCTCGTATGCCTTTTGCCTGGCCCGCCACAGCGGCGTCCACCTCACCGTCACCCGCTTCCTGCCGGGGACGCACCGGGACGCTGGCACGAAGGAGCAGGCGTGGGACGACGAGGTGTTCGCGGGGCTCAAGCTCGAGCAGCCCCACAACGAGAAGGTGGTGATTCAGGACGCGGTCGCCGACGACATGGAGAAGACCATTGCCCTGATGAAGTCCGTCGACAACCGGTACGACCTGGTCATCGTCGGGCGCAGCCAGAGCTCTGCCTGTCTTTTGGACCAGGAGCTGGTGGAGTGGAGCGAGTTCCCCGAGCTGGGCCTGGTCGGGGACATGCTCTGCTCCGCCGACTTCGACGGCTCCTTCTCTGTCCTCGTCGTGCACCGGCACCAGAAGGCTTGAAACTAAAGGAATATTGCATGAATTGAAGACCTTACCTCCATGATGCAGCTCACTTCACTTTGACGGGGGAAGCTTAGACCGTCTACGATGCACAGAGAAGAAAACCATGGGCGGTCCATCGTTTCTCGAGGGGAAAGGGTACGGTAATCATTTGCACTCCGTACGTAACGCACGTTCATTTTCGTGTGGAACAATCGTCGACCATAAAATCTTAATACACATGACGATTTACGGATGATACCCGTTAATTACTCTCTGGGTTCTTACCTTGGCAATTAATTTATTAGAGTTGACTCTACATACATTGCAACGACGAATGGTCTGTATTATTGATCTTTAGGTCTCAAAATATATTTCAAGCTAGCGCAGGCTAGGTTTCTGTCAATAGCCCATGCACACAATATACAAATGTAGGAATGATTTTTGCCTTGACGGAATATAAATTCTCAAATCTAAGTAAATAAATTATGTCCAAGCAAACTGTTGGCCTCTTCTCAGCAAGAATATTTCGGTTTCCCATAAGATCCGACAACCAAACTGTAGAACATCTTCTATCATAAGTCTTAGCCATTGAAGTCATTATAAATGGTCACCCAATTTAATGAATCTGTCCAGAAATATTTTTGACCTTTGGAATTAATCAGAAGTATCATGATCATCCAAAGCCATCCCGACTTCTCTCATAAGTCCCAAGCCTAACCTGATTTTTCCCATATATCTCTTTTGAGACCCAAACCTGACCCATGGGCCAACAAAGTGAGGGTTGGACAGGACTCCGCTTGGGATCAGAGTTATGGTTTGACCCATCACATTTGCAGCCCCAAGCCTACACAACTTTAATTCCAGGCACTTGAAGAACAATTTAGATATTTTCATAACTCTGCCTCATGTTATATGGAAGACAAGGTCTCTTTCTAAATATTTTTGATTGCAAGGGTAACAAGGTCTCAATCCATTAGACTAATACAATTCACGAGATTTTCCACCATATTAAAAGAGAAGGGAAAAAAAAAAAAAAGGGATCAAACCAAATATCCCCTGCTTGGTGACGATTCAAACATGAAGTCCTCATAATGCCAAAAACTGCAAGCACAAAGAAAGGGGACGAAAATTAAGATGATCCATTATCATGACATCAAGAAACCAGTTTCTAGTTTAAAAAATAATCTTAACATGATTAAGGTTTCAAGGTCTGAACCTTTAGTGAACTACCCCTGCCGGAGGTCATTCAGGAAAATGTTGCAATGAGGAACCCCTTGTAAATGCTCATGAACTTAGCCACGAATGCTGTCAAATACATTGTTGGACATAAGGAAACAATAAAAAAAGCTGCAGAAAGTTCTGGAAAGTATATAATATATTCACATGCACATGGTCTAATACAAACACCAGCGCATCACACAGCAGAGGCAAAAGCATGCCAGAACCCACCAACATACAAAAATCATGACATTGATGCAAATGCTCGCATGAACTCTCAGTAGGTAGGGAAAAAAAGCACACTCACGCTCGCATAAACAATGTCATAACAATTCTAAAATCATGTAAAAACAAATCAACTTCATTCATCCTAAATTAGATCTGCAGTGGTTGGCCAATGGCTTTCAGCATTGGAGTATAGTGGAGCAAATTCTTAAATACCAAAAGGCTTCAGTTTCAGAATTTTATCACTGTCTATCCCGTTCCTTGGAACTTAAAGCCAGCTTCTAACCAATTATTGGTTCTCCATAACTTCAATAATCCTGTTTGTCAATTTGATCTCTAGTTCTCCAGAGGAATGCTCAAAAGTGGGATGTAATGTTTACTTGATAAAGCTTGCAAGTGAACTGCACGGGTACATGGTGACTTGGATTCTTGTTCCCGGTTGCCTCAATTTCAAGATCAGTGTCTCTGGTAAGATTGTTTATTAACTACAATGTAATGGCATACAAAACCAACCGATCTAATCTATGATTAAATAGTACATATGGCTACACAAGTCACAAATGATGGAGGCTAGTACAACATATGTGCCAAGTCACAAACGATGGAGGCTAGTACAACAACATATGACATGCAATACTAAGCGTGGAGCAAAGACATTTTCAAAACCCGATAACAGGAATATTCTTCCTGAAAAACTTAGCAGTTGTGAATGCGAGAACATTTCGAAATAAAGGCATGGAGGCAGGTGGCAGATAGGACTTTCATATGCTTGTAAGAGCAACTGAAGGGCTTTCAATTAAGTCATGTGTAAAATTGAGTAAATCAATCTGCTACAGAAATATAAGTTTGTAGATTCTACTGAAAATTAATTCTTCCACAGTGTCAATATAAGATAACAAATATCAATTGCTAACTACTTGAAATCTTTAAAGTGCAGTTTTGCACCCCCCCAAACACACACCAAAAGAACTTGCTTCCAATCCTGCTGTCATTCACATTCTTAATGCTTCCAACCCCTCTTATAAAGTTTCTTCAATCACCAATACTATCTTATTAAGATAGTCTTAGTTTGATTCAGGTTGCATCGCTAATTGTTTCGATGAAATTTTGATGGGTCCACTACATTGCTTTCAAAAATAACAAATCTTATTTTTTCAAATTATTACATCATGCATTTATTCAAAATGCAATAATATGACAAACAAGTTTTTGTTAGTATGTAATATCATTTTATTCAGGTGCTTCTTAGTTGCTTCAATACTTTATTGTTTTCTAAAGCCATAGTTTACTGCTTTTGCACTCAAATCAATAGCACACACGCATGCAAACAGGTAAGATGCGGCTGCAAGAAATGAGCACAACTCCATAATGGCATAGCACTAACAGAATAGTGATGATCTGAAGAACTAATTCTGCATTCTATGTTTATAAATTTTGCAAGAATATAAAATTTGCAAGCTTCAGAAAGAGTGTATTCTCTGATAACAATGGGAGACTTGACATCTCATGGCTGCAAAGGAGAATTATCTTGTTGTATCATTCATGTAACTATTTAGCACTTAATAACCGTTGAAAATGCACAGCCTTATGAGAAGATAAACTTGCTGCTCTATGAAGACCGCCTCCCTGACCCATGTTATTAAAAGTGGCATCAAAGAACAATCCAGATAAGTCCATAAAGCTTAAAAAATGGAAAAGGAAACAAAGATCAGTTGAAAACAATTACAATGAATGCCTGCTAGAAAGGATAGCAGAAGTACCTTCTATGTGAAATATGGCTTTCTGCCCAAGACGCATCCTGTGCTCCTGAAAAAGGCATATAATAAGGTTACAGAAGCTTGATGATGGACAGAAGATCACATAGCAGCCAAAGTATTCATCCTTATTAATGTGGCACAAGAATGGGATCACAATTTTGGATACTCTTGAATCTTCCACCATGCTGTGTTCAGAGACAAAAACTGAAGATACTTTCATCTTGTTGCTAAAAGAATGGGAAAGAAAATTTCAAGGTTTTAATAGCGGCACAAGAATGGGATCACAATTTTGGATACCCTTGAATCTTCCATCATTTTGTTCAGAGACAAAAGCAGAAGATACTTTCATCTTGTTGCTAAGAGAATGGGAAAGAGAATTTTCAAGACTTTGGGAAGGATAGCCAGGTCAGTATAGAATATAGATTTAAGGTGATGCCATGATGGAGGTAAGTGCTTATTATAGGGTTTTCTAATAAAACCTTCAGGCTAAAAATAGGGCTCCTCATCTAGAACATGATGAGTATGAACACTTTTTCACCCTAATTACATCCATATGTATAGGTTGCAAACTTGCAATAACATATTTACAAGGCTGAAGCTAGTCTTCATTATGACTGATCCTCAAACAACTCAAAGAATCTGATATATATATATATATATATATATATATATATATATATAGAGAGAGAGAGAGAGAGAGAGAGAGAGAGAGAGAGAGGCTACAAAAGGCTGATCGCATTTAAGGCCAAATCTAGTCAGTCTCTATTGATGGCATGACAAAACAGGAGACAATCATCCAGAATAGTAGACATAAGACAATTAAATTCCAGGGTGAGGGTTTGGCCAGTAGCCAGGAAGAACCATCTTCCAGTTATATTCCAGATAGTACACTTGAGCAGCGATGAATAACAAAGGCAATAGCAGGCCACCTTGTTGGAGTCCAGTAGAAGAAGAAAACCAATGTGACAGAGCTATTAACTAGGAATAAAAACGAGGCACTAATCATGTAGGCTGATATCAAATTGACAAAGGTGTTAGAAAACACTGGTACATTGGAGCAAAAGCTCTCTCTGCATCAACCTTGGCCATCATAGAGGAAACAGGAGTGCACAAACTCCAGGGCCAGAAAAATAAAATAATGGACTCTGCCAGCCACAAAGGCATCCTGATCAGGAAAGAATCTTGTGCAGGAATGGCCAAAGATGACTAGCAGCTCGTTGATAATTTTGTTAATGTTATTGCAAAGGCTTGTCAATTTGAAGTTCCCAGGCTTGTTGAGGTTAGGAATTTTTGGGAACAAAGCTATATATTCACTCTTCCATATTGGAGGCAAAGTTGAAGCTTTGAAAAATAATTTGATCGTAGAATGTACCATTCTTGATAATTAGCGAATTGTTCTTCTAGAAGGAACTAGACAGCCCATCAAGTCCAAGAATTTATCAACATGCAAAACCTTAATGATAGTCCTGAAATCCTGTGGTGAAACCAGCCTCACTAAAATATTGTCCTCTTTGCTAATGACTTAATGAGAACAGAAGATTAAGGAAAAAACCTAATAGCCCCTATAATCCACTATGAGGATTCTAAAGAGTTAAATTACCTCAGGGCAATCCATAAAAGATATAAACACAGAGGACCAAGATACACCAAGTTTCTGAAGATAGCACAGACTCCAAAACCGACAGGAGAGTTTCAAGGATGATTGCTTCGAGCTTATGTGCACAAACAAGTCACCAGAGGGAAGTAATGAGAGCCTGCTTTTTGACTTTCTTGCAGTTCCAAGAACATCCATTGGGATAGGGTAGAATGCCTTAATTTAGAGTGGTCTCATAGTGATCATCCATTGGGATAGGGTAGAATGCCTTAATCTAGAATGGTCTTTGAGTGATCCAGGAGGGTCATCAGCCCCTTTATGGACTACTATAGCCACTAAGGATAGGTCTGGATAGAATTTGAGAGCAAGATCTAGCATACTAGAAGCCAAATCACACGACAAAACCTCCAAATGTCATAATTTACCAATATAACATCTGATTGAGGTGTTCTTGTTTTCAGATTAAATAAAATCTATTCAAGACCTACAACTCTATGTTTACTCCTTAAGGGTTCAATGCAAGCAGCAACCAAGGCCATATGACAATTTTGGGCCCTCATACAGGCCCGTCAAAGTAAAGTTTCCTTTCTAGAAAAGACTTTGACAAGCATAACTCACAATCCGGATGGCTGAAGACAAGGTTGACATAGAAATCGAGATCTAGTACTGAGAGAATTTTAGCTTGCTCATGTTTATTTTCACTAGCAACGACGAAACTGATGTCTTCCAATTAGAAGAGGAATCCAACCTAGATTTTATAGGGGTGGGACCTCAATGGTAACAAAAGGGGGACTGTAATCAGTTTTATTGTTCAATTTGTTAAACAATAGCGGAACTATGATGCTACTTTTGCAATTCTTTATTTCTTTTATTCTTGTAAGAGATTTGAATAAAGTTAAAGGATTTATTTCTCACTGTTAGGATCAAATTGGTATTAGATCTTCAGTCCTCTATTAAATAAGAACCTAGTCTATGATCCAGACTCAAGCTAACAGGATATTACATCAAAGAGCAAAAGCAAGGATGTCTGCTCTTCTACCTCTATAGATGATAACCTGAAGGGACGCCTCACTTGACTAGAGAAGATGGCCCAACTCATCGATCTCATGTCTTGATTGGCACCTTCAACTCATGCACCAACAATTCCAATCATGAAGTTATTTCCAACATCTAAAGACAAATATCAAATGTCAACTTGTAGGTACTCAGAATCACCCTCCTCTTCAACATTACAAGTTTGGAGCTTGAATTGAAATTCCTATCTATGATGGACCAATCAACACAGAGAAGCTAGATAACTGGTTAGACAAGTTAAAATTTGTTTTATTATCTATGGATATGCAAGGTCAAGAAGATATCTAAAGCTTTCCAGCCATGCCCTTAACTGGTGGAATTCCTGCATGCAAAACAACAATATTTTTAAATTGACATAGAAGAAGTTTAAAAATCTGATTAAGAACCAGTTCTACTCAATCAGCCATAAAGGCGATTAGTGGATCAAGTGACAATACCTTCGACAGAAGTGTGATCAATCTGTCCAAAATTACACCATCAAGTTACATAAGCAAGTATCTAGGATCTCTAATACATTGCACATCTCCATGAAAACAATCCAAAGGAGCCAGAGCACTTCAAAGTTGAACACCTCAGTAAAACTAACACGAATATCATTAAAATTGAAAAGAAGTACAGGCCAAGGAAAGGTAGGAAGGGCCATAAGATAGAACCAAGGCAAAACTGGCAGCAAAATGGAGAGTAGAGAAAGCCACCACTCAAAAGAACTACTGCAACCATCGTGATGGAAGTAGACATATGAAGAATTGTTGGATGGTTTACCTTGAGTTGCAATTCAAAAGAAAGAAGACAGGAAGATCCAAAGAAGAAAGGGAGGCTGGTCCCCAACGTAACCAAAATCAAGAAGTTACCTAAGATTGAGCACGTACACTAGAAATTGAGTCTAATGACTGGGAAAATTGAAGTAGCAACTAAAACAAATTCAAAGGAGCAAGAGGAGCTCTTCCACTTGAAGATCCAAGTGAAGTAGAGTATCATTAGAGAGCAAACATGGATCATAGAAGTCGAAAGAACATCATCTCCAAAAGTCTGTTTCAAAAGGTTAGGATTCCAGACTATCTCACATCCATGCTGCTATCCTCTCAACTGGATCCAAAAGGAAATCAAGTTGAAGCTCACCAAGCAATGTATCTTCAAATTTGTTATCATTTGAAGCTCACCAAGCAATGTATCTTCAAATTTGTTATCATTAAGAGGTACATTGATGAGGTGACAAGTGCAATATTTCATTTGGATGTCCGTCTGGTCATCCCTGGGAGCTCTTATTTTTGGGATCGAGATGCAATCTTCTATTGACATAAGATCGAAAAGAACCTTAATTGTTATACAAGCGAAGAGGTTACTTAACACTTTCAAGAAATTCATTTTGTTGATGTTGAAAGAGACTGATGCCACTTGGAGCAAGGTACGATGAATCATCCCGAACCATCCAGTTTGGGGCGTACCAGACTGAACAAGTAGGGTACTAAGACGGTTTGTTGTTTCAAAATGGTACAGGCCCATACCGCCCCAAAATAATGCTGAAATGGTATAATACATCCATACTGTACTGTACCGGGCTGGTACCAAAATGGTACTGGTTTCCAATACAACAAACCTTGCTTAGGAGAGACTGAGTCCCCAAACAAAGGCCGTGAATTACAGTCAAAAGGGCTGATCAACTGCTGCAAAAATTTTGGGATTTAGTTTAACAGGTGAAGGGTAGCCAGCTAGAGGAGCCATTAAGCACATGATCCAGCTAATTGGAGATGCACCTTTACCCAACCTAGGCCTCTACTGCAACTTAACCATGGAAAACAAAGAAATTAAAATGCAGAACATTAAAGTTCTAAAACAAGACACTATCAAACCAAGCAATTCACCATGCAGGTCACCTATGGTTCTAGTGCCAATAAAAGATGATGGTTACTGATGTGCATCAAGTATCCTACCTTGAACAAGATCACCATTAAGAATTGATACCCTCTACCTCAAACCGATGATCTTGTTCGAGTAGCCAGTGATGCTTTTTGGCTTATGCAATGCCCGTCACCTTCATATGGATAAGGAAAGTGGTGCTACGACCCTTCATTGAAGACTTTGTCATTGTATACCTAGATGATATCCCAATCTACAACATGTGGGAAGATCAAGTCAAACACATCGTTAAGGCCTTGGAGGTGTCGCAAGAAAACTAGTTGAAACTGAAGCGGAATCTCAAGAAGTGTGAGATTGGTATGAGATCAACAAATGAAGAGACGTATAAAGAAGAAAAATAAAAAGGATCTTGGTATGGTACTAAGGTGCCATGGCATACTATGTTGGCACATGGGTGTCTTAGTGCTATATTGACTTAATCCCCAACTGAGATAGGAGGGAATAGGTCTTTATAATCAAAGTAGTAAAAGAACATTCCTACATACAATTTTGACTATAACAAATTACAAATGAACAAATGAATGAGGCTAACAAGCAAAAAGCACCCATGGGACATCAAGGTTCCCAAAAGATGAAAGAAGCATTAAATGTTCATTTGCAACTAGCTTCTAATGGCCATCAGTTAGAGACTAATAACACAAATTTTAAGAGAAACTTGTATACCAACGCCTTTTCAAACTATGCACATGTAGATGCAGCAACAAGTTGAACATGAGGTGATGTGGAGAGTTACAGCAAGGCTGGCATCGAATGTTCAGAGAATATGAATTTCTTATTCCAGCCATTATGTGAGACAGCCTACACTGTCCCTGCTGATTAAATGGCTAAAAGATATTCTTTATGAGGCAGATGCCAGACAACAATATGCAGTACCCTGGGGAAGCTTTTCTATCACCACAGGAGATGTTCGAGAGAATATATATCAAACCGAGAGGAAATGTTCTAAAGCAGCTACTCCTAATGGAGATGTACAGATCAACAATTTTAAGAGAAGGATTCACAAAGCTGGTATGATACTGATCAAACATGGTTTGTTGACCACAACTGACAAGATCAAAGTTTTATATTGTTGCAACATACTCACATAGTATGCAGCCCAATGACATACTTCATGTTTCAATTCAGAGTCCAACTTTTTCAACAATTCTGACATCAACTTCTGCAAAATTAAAACAAGTAAGAATAATTGCAAAGGAAAGATTTCAGAAGCAGACATTTGTAAACTTATTCTTTCACCTTCAGAATGATTTCAGGAGGAATGCAATTAACAAGTAGCTCATATAATTTTCCACGGACTAAAAATAACCTGGAAACATATAAAGAAAGAAAGAAAAATTTTAGATGCAGGTTCTCTAACTGTAGTCCACAATGAAGCACAAACTTAGGAATGTATTTTATACAACTGCAACATCAATGTGGAACAGTATGATGTAGAAGGCAGTCAAAAAACTTTTCACTGGATTGACTAAAAACCAAGAATACACTGCATTTACAGGAAACATCTAACATACTGTAACATTTTATCAGGGCATTTCAGACTCAACTGAGGTCATGATCATTTTACAGTGAAATTACTGTGTTTTTCACATTACATATTTGTGTCAGATGGTAAAATTGGTCAGAATTTTTTGTAACATTTCATGTGTCTGGATAATTACCGATGTTTAAACTATGTGTCTTTTCACCACCATACACAACATGGCACTGAATAAGCCGTCTACTACATTATCAAAGTCAGAACCTGATACTTCTTTAACAGGATAAATCTGTAATTGGAAAAGTTCCAGTGAAACTGAAAATTTATTAGGTTCAAAAGGATCAGAAGAGATGAATGAGAAAAAAAGAATAAAGGAAATTCACTGGAAATGCAAAAGTCAGCACTTCCTGAATTAAAGGAAATTACACCCATGAATTCATGATGAAACTGACAATTTGACTTCAGGTTAGCATGTGCTAGATGAAAGTCAAAGGGATGGTTAAGAGTCCACATTCAGCATTAAAGTCCTGCTGTACTCTGAGATTGATTGTCTAATCCATAGTTTTCACTAAAGGAACGTATGCAAAAGGTAGTCAAAATAGGTGCAGGAGATACAAAGGCAATGACCAAATAGAAAGTGACTAAAAAACCTAAAGCATATTCAAATCACACACGGCCCATGCAAGCATTATTTTTAGGATTAACCAATTGTTCTATGAAATAGGGTGTCAAGGAAATAGAACAGACAGACAATTAAAAAGAAAAGGAGAAAGAAGGAAGTCTAGTTTAAAACAACCTGAGTATAAAATTAGCCTCATACAAGTACAAGATAACTTTCTCTTGTTAAGACTTCATGTACTGCACCAACTTTTAAGTTACAAGTTTTGCTTTGAAGAATAAAAGGAGGAATTTTCAAAACAGTCAAGGTAAACGATTCATGTAGCTATATTAATCATGTTGAAAAGCCTTGAACATATTTCAAAAGTTCCCATATATTTTTTTTTCTTGTCAAATATCATTGAAGATCTAGTTAAATAATAGGACTTCGACATGTTGGCTAATGTGTAAAAAACCAATCTTATCATCACTGAATCTCTGTCAGACAGTTAAAAACACCTTTTCAATACCGATAATAGCGAGAACATTCCTTCATGTTTTCTCTCTCCTTGATGTTTGCAAGAACCTCCACATTGATTGTGGATGTCTTGACCATCCACTCTTCCCCAATCGTTGTTGCCCTCCCGTCATATGTAACTGTTTAAAATAATCGAAAGACCAAAGGCCATGAACTTTGTCATCAACACAAACTTTAAACTAATGGTCCATCTGACTATGGTTTTATCAACACTGATGGGGACAATCAATGTTCAAGCATATGCTGTAACCAGGTCCCCAAAATTAGTACTAAGAATCATATCGATACATTACTAGTTTGGTATAGTATGGGTCAGTATAATATGGTACGCATCTAGTATCGAGATTTGATACCAATATTTTTCTTACTCTTAATCATAATACTATTCAGTACCAGGCGATACGGATTCGTACAAAATGATTTCGCTCGTTTCAGACCGGTTCAGTTCATACCAAATTGAACCTCAGTATCATACCAGTATGGTACAGGATCGGCACGACAAACCTTAGTTATGACACATGATGGAGTATCAAAACTTTAGAAATAGTTAAAAGACTTTGTTTTATAGAACTAAAGTAAGTCCTGCGATTTTGTATGGATTAGAATGTTAGGTAATAATAAGAGTGTCGAAGAAAAATAGTAAAGAAAAACGAGAATGTTAATATGGATACTATAAGGTAGATTAAGAAATGAGTATATTAGAGAACTTGTTGGAGTTGCACAAGTGCAAAATGATGAGAAATCAATAGCATGGTCATGTACTATCAAAACCTAAGGAGGTTCCAATAAGAAAGATACTTCATGGAAGTTGTGAGAAAAGGTATAGTAAAGTCTAAAATAATATCAAAAGTAGCCTTAAGTAGAAATTCTCAACGAATGAGGATTTATAAAGCCAACTCCAAATAATTGTGATAGGCCTTGATGGTTATGGTCATAGTTATAGATACTAGGTCTTGAGTGCCTTTGAAAGTGTTTAGGCCACACATGGTAGCTATGGAAGCCTGGGACTCCCACATGGCAGGCTGTGTGCCACTCAGGTCATTTAGTTCACTTGGGAGCCACCCTATAGCTTCCTCAAGATCAATTTTGGTGGTAGCGTGGCAAAGAACGGTAAGGGGGGCATAGGCTATATTATCTGTGGCCCTAACTCAGTCTTGATTGTGGTGGATGGCACCTAATTGTTTGATGTTACTGCGCCATTGGTGAAATTGAAAGCTAAATGGACAGCCTTATGCATGTCACAACCACTTTGAGATCCAGTAATACTATGATGGAAGGGGACTCCAGCAATGTAATATGGTGGATTGTGAGCCCCATGATTCACATGGAGCATATTTACCGACTCCTTATGGATATCTAGAGTGTTGGATCTAGTATCATTAACTTTGAGGCTACCCACATTTACCAAGAGGCTAATAGTGTAGCTAAGTGGTTGGCTTCATATGCAACCAATCATGGTGGTTTTGTAATTTGGAATTCCATTTCCAGCACTCCCTCTTAGTTTTGTGATATGTATTCTAACTATTAGTTGTTTCTACTCTAGGGCTATGTAGTTAAGCTGTTTCTAATCAAAGGCCGTCCCTTAAATTAGGACCTCTTGGAATAGATCGCCTTGCAAGATGCTCTTTCCACCTCTGGGATGTGTTCATTGCTACTTCTTATTCTAATCTGAATTCCTAATCCTTCTGTCTTATATGACTTGATACTAGTGAAATTCTTAAGCCACCTAAAAGGTGTCTGTAATAAAGTTGAAAGTAGTTAATAGCCTGAACTCATGCCATTATATAGGCCAAGATGACGCTTGGATTTT
Organism: Metroxylon sagu; assembly: GCA_017589505.3. NCBI lineage: Eukaryota > Viridiplantae > Streptophyta > Magnoliopsida > Arecales > Arecaceae > Metroxylon > Metroxylon sagu. The sequence continues at coordinate 192,806 of JACVBY030000657.1, forward strand.
TACTTTCTCACCCTAAGCCTACTCCATTTACAATCTCAAACAATTTCGACAATGAATTAACAATGACCTTAAATGCACCAAGCCCTTCAACATTGCGTTAGCAACATGAATAATGCTCCTTATGCCACGTTTGCTAGCTTTGGTACATCCTCGTCAATAGCAAAAAGTGGACTCTAGGGCTAGTTATCACAAACATCTGATATTTCCACTATTATGGCTTGTTCTCTTGTGCCTTCATTTCAAATTCCTCCTTCAGACTAGCAGTAAGCATCCCACGCTAATAAACAACCAGCTGACACTTGCTCACACTAAACACATTCTTCTATGGTATATTGTTAAGAACAAAACAATTAAGTCTCAATGCTGAGAAAGATCAATTGAAAAAAAAACAAAACACGCAACCAGATGATGAAAAAAATATTTAGCTAAAAAAATCCTAAAGAAAACATCATTTGTAGATATCCAGATTTAGAAATGATGTTTGGAAAAGCCCAACTTCTTCCTTTTCATTTTCTCCATTAAAAGAAACCGATATGTAAATAAATGAAATGCCAGACCTCTTAGGACTCTGATCCATAATAATATCAGAAGCTATTTCAGAAACATATTGCTCCCAGTCCATGGGGGGTATTGCTTGGTTCACCGTGAATGGATACCTAAAGACAAAACAATTTTATGGCAAAATGAGCAATTGGGCAAGATAAACTCGGTACACAAATCTTGTCAATCTATATAAAATAAATGCATGGAATTACTAATGATTAACCCAATATGTGATAATGAATTTACTGCTGCACTCGACAGGTCTCCAAAGATAATATTGCCCTCCTCAAACTACGGTTTGATTGAGCTGCTATACGAGCTGCAAAACCAGGTGGAAGTTGCAGGTTCTCCTTCTTGCCAATAAACTCCAAAACTCTAATAATCTGACACCATGCAAGATATCAGATCTTCACAGAATTTATGCAGCATTTATAAACAAATTCAACAGTTCCACAAGACAAAACTAGAAGGAATATGACCATGTAAACAGAAGAACAAATACTATTGAAGGTTTCACTGCATATGCAAAAGGCAAAAGCGGGAATCTTGGAGACTACAATATCAGATTTCTTATGTAGAAAAGGCAAAGATGTAGAAAAAGAAAAATATATTTCTCAGAGTTCTCTAATCTACCTTTGGCACTTCATTTTTCACCATTTTGAAACCTAAAAGACTTGAAGAAAATGTCATATGAACCAAGGACAGCTGAACTGCCAGGTGCAGGGTGTACCAACCTGAGCCGATTAGTCACTGGGATGGGATGGCTGTTTGAATTGATTTGAGCTTTGAATTGAGCTAAACCAGCCTGAACCAAATGGAACCATCCAGTTTTTCCATCTAGGGCAGTTTGGATAAGTCAGCTTTTATATAAGCCTCTTGATCTCACCTCCAAATCCTCCTGTCCTCGTCTATCTCAAGCTAGGATTTGAGTTTTTTCACCTCTGCTACATGTCAGTCCCCACTTCCCCCCCCTGCTTGTCCCCCAACTCCATCCCTCTCTCTCCTTCTTCTCCCTCTACCCCCTTCCTCCTTCTCTGCCCCCCCCCCCGCCTCTTGTTCAAGTATGCATAGCGTATTGTTTACTGCTAATCAGCTGATACAGCCCCTAGTACTGATTCTACGAACCCTGCTATGGACATTCCTGATCAAACTAGTCTAGTCTGGCTGCTTTAGATAGAGTAATGGTGTGGTAAGGTCTTTGTAAAGTCACCTTGTCTGAAAATTTTTCAAAACTCAAAATTTTGGACATGTTGCTGCAATTTTCAGATGACAACCACATTTGATGGCATTGGATTAGCCTTCGATCAAGGATGATTGACTAAAAGAAAAATAATAATAAAAGGAGAGCTGTAGGGGAAGAACATGTCATCCACAATTCTTACAACCTACTTTCAGCACCACTTTTTTCTCCGTTAAAACTAAAAGATTTAATATGCTGCAAACAATTAATCCACTTCAGTGGAAGGTAAAGATTAAATGAGACAAAAGAAACCTTAAAAACATTTGGTTTGAGAAGGGGGTGCCCAGCTGGTTGCACTTCTCACCTCTTTTCTTTCCTGATGCTTAAAAAACATTTTATCCTGATGCTTAAAAAAAGCAAGTAGATGATAATGCACTCACCAAGCATGAGTTGCAGGATAAAATAAATGTCATTTTTTAACTCAGAAATATTGTATAGTTGGATTAATTGCAGCATTCACTCAAGATTTAACCTTAGAAGGAAGGTTGGTCCCATGAGTAGTCTCCAACAGGACTTCTTGTTCATACTCTAACATGCAGAATGTAAAACTAAGACTGCAATTCCCTCCTGAATTAACACCCAGCAGAGACTTTCCTCCTTACTGGTAAAGAAAAATGGGCAAAGGAGAAGGACCAGAGCCAGATTTCAAAATTATTCAGTTTTACACTATTTATGCAAGATACCTAAGTACTTATTAAGACATGTTACAGATACATGAAACTATATTAGAAATAACAATGTACTGTCAAGATTTTTGACGAGATAGATGTGTCAGTGTTGCCATTTAGCAACATGAATTAATGATCCACAACCAAGACTACCTGTCCCAAAAAGAGGAAAAGTGGACATGCTTTTTCTGGAGACTTGAAGCAAACTACTAAAATGATAAAGCTGCACTTGGTTGTGTGTGTAGCAGATAACCTTTAAAATAGATTGCAAATGCAAGGTTTGAGCATATGACACGGAATGGATGTCATGCATTAGGCCTATAATGACATATCTGCAACATCGAACAAAACTAAAATGTAAGATGAATTAAAATAGGCCAGTAACTTCTTCTTTGCTAAATAAATGAAATACTGCACTATATTCATTATGAAACTTACCCAGATCATTATGTTAGATGCTTTCAGATATAAAAACTGGAATTCAACTCTATGAAGTGCAAATACTTTAGCCAGCTCAGAAGGTTCAACAGCTATTGAGCATATAATGTCTCAATAGAGTGAACTAGTAAATGATCCATTTCTCCAAACATTGGATCACCAATCTATTATGTTGCTGTAGCTTGTAACTATGAAGAAAATCAATTAAAGCAATTAGATCTTTATGGAACAAATGATGAAAATGAAGCCTCAATTTGTCCCATCCCAAAAATCTGGGTATTAATACATTTTGCTTTCATTTCACTATAGCACCTTGGTAAATTTAGCTTTGCCCTTTTTTCCCAATTAAGAGAAACATTGGGATGCCCAACATTGATAGGAAACTTGTTTGAGAGGATATAAACATCCTTGCAATATCATCCAGACAAGTAACATCGTACTGAGTTACTGACACCAAGATGCTAATTATGCTGGCAAGAACCAACCTGTTCTTCAGTAGGTGCATTCACCCGGATATTCAAACAGCGAGATCTAACAGCCTCAGTTACTTTTGAAGAGCTGTTGCAGTACAAGATTAACCGGCATGATGCACTATATTTCTCCATTGTTCTCCGAAGAGAATGTTGAGCCTCTCTTGAGAGCTTGTCGACTTCATTCAACACTAGCACTGCATTACATGTAACCTTCTATTAGCAACACGCTATTACTGAACACATTTTGCATCACAAATATGCACATCTCTAATTAATGATTAAAGTGTGCCTACTCTAAATAGGCAACAACAGAAACAATTGAAGAGTAGATAAGAAAAATTATTACACAACTAGAACTAGTATAACTTGTTTAAGAGCATAATGTGGAAGCAGAGATACACAATATATCATTAATATATGTAAAAGAACCATATGAAAAAAGAAAAACAAATTCAATAAGATCTCTAATTCCTAGAATATGTCAGGTTGCTGCTGCGAGTAGTAACAAGAAAGAAAAAAGATTGTGCAGTCAATTGAGAAAAGCAGTTAAAAGACTTTGGCTAAATTAGTGATAGAAAATTTCTTAATAATGATAACTCTTACAAGACTAATATTACTGAAGCAGAAATTTCCAAGGGGAATGGTTCTCTCTCTTTTTCTTTTCCATATCAAGTTGAGGCGCCCTATCTTGAAAAATAGGATCTAATTTATGCAGCTAAACCAACATGGAACTAGTAAAAGCTTCAGGCATTTCAACCTAACATGATCTAAGTGATACATTATCAGTCTTGATAATTTATCCAGCTTTTCCTTGAAAGGGTTTCTTGGGCTTCCCTGAAAGATAGCTGATCACTTCAATAGCGGATGTTGGTCCAAGTTCAGTGGGATCCGAGAAAAGTATGCTCTCAAGGACAATTAATTGAGTATCTCCTTGGATGATACAATATAGGGATTTTCCAGAACAATGTATAACCACTAGTAAGAACTCATGAGGCATTCAGCTATTCATAAATTTGGCTCCTCAGGGTTGTCAAATGCACAAATTTTGACTGGTGGGATCAAAGAAGCCAAATTTGTGGTCCAAAGGTTTGGCCAGTATATTAGCAAGTGATTTCCACCCAAAAATCAAGCTGACAGTTTATACTAGTAGCAGACTTGATAATTCTGTAACATAATTCTTCACATCATTTCCGTTCCTTCTACTAGGATGTCTTCTAGTGATGTTAAAGACTTTGCCTTTAAAACTGTTTTGATTTTTGGCTCTACATATATAATAATGAGAAACCAGTTTAGGAAACTCTTAAGACCTTTTCTTCAGCAAGAACCAATTTCATAATAAAGAAGCAAGACCCAAAAAGCCCCCTCAGACACAAGAAATCAAATGGTTTAGATGGTCTTAAGATAAGCTAATGCCTAATATAACTACTTCCAAACAAAATTTTCATTGGCAGAAGATCCTACACATTTATTGCCACTAAACTGGACATGCTTAAAGTCATCTCCATAAGAATCAATTCTCAGATTCAACTGCAGTGGATATTATCTAAACTGCACAGTCTTTTAAGATGAGAAAGGTGATCTTGTGTGTCCTGCCACTAATCCAACTTTTACATGTCTAAGGAAGCGCTACATGTGGATGGGTATAACTGAGAGTTGTATCATGAATTGCAGAATTTGTCACTGAGAACCTCCTAAAGTCAGCATTTAAGGTCAAGGAAGTGGTCCACTATCTCACACACACATGGAGGAGGGAGGAGAGGTCATTTCAGGTTCTGATGACAGCACTCACCGGTCACCATCATAAGCTTGCTTATAGCTTTCCTATCATAAATGACCCTTGAGGGTGTTGTACCCATTATGAACTCATCATGAAACTGTGTTCTATAATCTACTCTCTCTTTTTTTCTCAAGGAGATCCTACTACTATTTGTATTCTACTATTGATGCATATAGAAAAGATTTCAAGCAGATAGGTTGGGTTCAGGTGAACTCATTAATGCCAAGCCCACAAAACTTGTGTTTGGGACCACAAAAGGAGGCATAGAAGAGAACAGATATTAAGCCAACTGGAGGCAAGTTTAGATTTCATGCACTAACAAGCCTACATCTGCCTTTATAATTCCAGAACCATTAGGTAGCTAAATAACTGGATCATCCACGAGTGGAGTACGTCATTATTATTACCACAACATGCTAATGCTCAGTTACCAATAGCTTATTTGATTTCCATCAGCTTTTGATTTTGAGTTTTCATTCAGTTAAAAATGGCATAAGGCACAAAACAAAATTCAGGATCACATATACACACTATTCATGTCCTCAAGAAAAATGCAACAACTAGAAGCGAATTATTCCAGAAAGTCCCATATATTAGATGGTAAGAGCAAAAAGCAATCCATGTAATTAATCATCATGCCAAAAGAACAATTACCTTTGTATCCCTTTTTGCCTTTAGTATCTATAGGTCTGTTTTTTGCCATTTCCTTAATAATCTCCTGAACAATGTACCTATCTTGAAAGCCAGCATCACTGGGGTTCAGCTCCACATGATGGGTGCTCGATAACATTGTCAACTCAAGTTCAATTGTCCGAGTTCCAGCCTGCAAGAAATTAAGGGATTTTGTAGCTAATTCAACAAGCAAGTGGAAGGTGAAGCACTCCGGATATCATATTCATTCTTGCCAATTAATAAAGCAGAATTCCAATGAATTTAGTATTTAAACAAATGCACAAGCCTCGACAAATCTCTTATCACGCAACTACGTTATGGTTGACCTAACAAGTTGTCAGAATTACAATTAAAAGCGACCATGATCATAAAACAAGGGGAAAAAAAGGACTTTCGCGACTGCAAATCAAGATCCGGGCCTCTGAAGATTGAAAATCAGTAAAGTTCATTGCTTTCTGATAATTATCAACCAAAGAAAAAGTCTCCTTCGCTTGGGGAAAAGAAGAAGAAGAAAGAAATTGCCCATTAAAGCAGCGTGGATTATAACGAATTCCCAAGAAACTCACATCAATCTTCCACATCTTGTTCTCCAACTTCACCTGCCATCGAGATAGAAAAGGTACATCAATTAAGAACAAAATGAAGTATCCAAATAGAAGAGAAGAGGCAGAAGAAGCATCACAGAGAGATTTAGAGAAAGAGAGACCTTCTCAGCTCCGGGGCCAAACATTTGCTTGAGCAAGGCCATGATTAGGGTTTTTTTGCCCGATCCAGGCGGCCCATAGAAAAGGAGATGCGGGCAGTCCTGCTCCGAAACCTAATCAAAAGACTCAAAAAAGAAATCACACAAGACATCCAAAAGAAACCCTAGATCAACATCCGATCTCGGGAGGGACTCACCAGCTTCTTGAGGTTTCCGGCGATCTCCTCGTGGACCATGACCTTGTCTAGGGTTCTTGGCCGGTACTTGTCGACCCACAGCATCTTTGGGGAAAGGGAAGAAAGAGAGGAAGGAGAGCGAGGCGGAGAAGTGGGACAGACGGAGCGCGCGCGAGAGCAAAGAGCGAGAGGGTGAGCGAAGTGGCGGGAAGCACGGAGTTGAGGGCTTTATAGCGGGGGACAGCTCACGCCGCCGTATACGACTTATAAGCCGAGCCGGTCCGCCACTCGATGCCTTAAAACTCACATAAATTTATTTACCGGAGATATTAGAATCGCATAGGATTTAGAATTATGAATGACACCTCTCTTGAGTACCAGCCAATCCAATGGCAAGAACGTCATAAAATTAAATAAAAAAGATTAAACAATGTAAAGTTTGAACTAGACATTACTTGCTCGAACTAAGCTCCACTAAAATAAAAACTTAAGTATAATGTATCGATTTAATTAATATATATGTCTATTTAAAATATTCATATAGCTTTATTAATTATTATAAATTTATATTCTATTTTTGCATACTTACATATTTTAAGCATTATACCCAAATATTATTGATACCAAGACAAAGCTTAGTGCCTCAGAAAACAAATCCCACTAGCATCTGCTGCTCCCTTATGATTTATATCCATTGGAAATTCAGATTGAACATTTCAATCTCCTACTGTAATGGACTGTGCATCCAATTTCATCAAAAAATTTACTATTTAATTTGCTTTTCTGTAAATATACTGATAGATAAAATTTGAAATAGAAGCACGTAAAAATCTCAGGCCTCGCAGGCATAAGCAAAGGCCATGAGGTCCTCTTTGGATCCAAGCTATCATAATTCAAACAGTTAAAAGCCAATCCAAGGATAAAGCCATTCTTGCTTTACTTTCTCACTCTTAGCCTCTTATCAGGCCACACTTTAGTCTATTAATCTAAAAAAACAGAGATGAAAATAATGGGCTTGCCAGTATATAACTCAACCAATCAGTAGCTCATATTTAATAAATGCATATAAAACTAGTGCAAGTCTAATAATAACAAAGCTCACGAATATCTCTTTTCAATTATATTTATAAAATAACAATTATATCTACAAAATGAGATGCTACATTTCTATCGGAGAAAAATATAATGCATAAATTTTTATATTCTTACTAACTAATAATCAAATATCTAATCATAATTATTAGATCTTAAATCTCTTTTAACTTTTCAACTAAGTACCAAGACCATATTTAACTATTATGGCATATATCACAAGTGTCACATTTAGTCTCTATGAAGTAGATCACGAATATTATACTTAACCCTGCGAAGTAGGTTATATCAGATACTATCGCAATAATATATATCATATACCGTACTTATGATGTAAACTACATTATATTTGTATCATACTTGCAATGTAAGCCACATATCATATCCATATCATACTTGCAATGTAAGCCACATATCACGTATATATTGTACTTATAATGTAAGCCATATATCATAGCTAGATAGAGAGTCTACATACATATGCATATAAATCTATCCATTTTATAATATTTATTTTAACATTAAAATTTCTTAGATATTTAGACATTTATAAAAAATAGAGTTTTAAAACAAGCATTTCCAAATCAAGTACATTTTTTAAGAGCCAATATTTTCCAAATATGCTTAATTTTATGCTATCAAATGAGTGCACAACTTGAATTATAATAGAATATTCAACAAATATAACTTTTCTTACTCAATCCAACATATATAAATTCAAGAAAATATAAGCAAAATATATGAAATTAGATAGTCAACTTACCAAATATGATTTAATAGATGCAATTTATAAATCCAAATAATCCATAATTTCATTCAAAAATAATGAAATCATATATCAAATAATATATCTACACATATTTTTCAATGTAATTAAATTTAGAATCCTAATAAATTGCAATGATTTCTTTTCTTTAGAGAAATTTTGGTAAAATACTATATGTAAAGAGTGCCATTTACATCACAAAGACAAACGTCAAATTAAACTAATGACCTTACCATCCTCCTTCAAAATCACAGTGATATAGAATCAACATCATGCTTACATTTTCATTTAATTACTATAATTTTTTAAGATTCGAACTCCTAATTAATAATTGTTTAATAGGTAAATCACTAGTTTAAAGGTCAACCTAGTAAGCTTTTTTTTTGAGGGAATATCAACCTACCAAACTATTTTACCTCTTTTATTACCTCTGAAACGTGGGCAACACAAGTGGCATGCGAAAGAGGGAGAACATGAGAGAGAGAGAAAGGGAAGCAGTAGGAGAACTCAGTATCCTTCCCCCCTTTCAACAGAGAAACAGAGAGAGAGAGAGAGAGAGAGAGAGAGAGAGATCGGCTTGAGAGGAGGTAGGAGTGGGCCTAAACAGTGGAGGAGAGGCTTTTGCCCTCTCCTTCCTCTTTAACAGCAAATAGAGAGAGAGAGAGAGAGAGAGAGAGAGTGTGTGTGTGTGTGTCAAAAGGGGGGAAGGGAGACTGGGATGGCTGTGGGGCTGGACGGTTTCGGTGGAAGAAGCAAGAGCAGTGGGGGGCTTGGGCGATTTCCATAGAAGAGCCCTTCTTTGCAAACAAGAAGGCACCACCTCATCAAGCAGGCTTGGACTCTGCATGAGCCTCCCAGGTATCACACATGATCCAAGGTAATGGCCACTCCTTGAAGTAGCTCTCTTTCCCAACCAATTTTTCTCATTGCCACCTTATGAATATTAAGACATTGGCCACCTCAAACTGAGTCATATACAAGAGAATAAATTCCTTCGCAACAATTGAAAATTTTGGCATGGCCAATCATACTTGGCATTCAATAATTCAGAAACAACCAGGGCTTCAGATTCCTTATACTTTAGAGTTATTACGTCCAATCTATCTGCCACACCTCATGACCTTTAAAATCTTAGGATTGAAAAACCTTGCACCTAACTTCGATCCATTAATATGATTCTCATTTCACCACCTTGATCAAGCATAAGATATATGAGTGCATACATTAAATAGTGTTTGGTTTGGGAAAAAGAAAGGAAAAAACAAAGAAAAGAAAACTTCATTCCATTGCTTCTCTCCTGCAACATTTCCATGTGTGGTGCAACACAGACAACAAATCTAGCTCTCTCCCTCTCTTCCCCCCTCTCTCGTCATTAATATAAGCCCAGGCGAACTGGGACAGGGGATGCCCCCCCTGTTCTCTTGATCCAATCACCGCCTTGGATGAACACCTCCGGCGTGAAGCCGACGGCCACCGTCTGGTTGGAAATGACCTTAAAGCCGGGCCACTTTACCCTGGCCGATGTGTCGGCGCCTGGCCCCTTGTTGTTGTACTCGGCGTAGAACAAGGTCTTCAGGGCAAAGTCGCCGTCCCACGGCATGTAGCCATCCTTATGGATGAAGTCGCCGATCTCCGACTCCATGATGACGGTCCGGGAGTACTGCTTCCATGGGCGGCCGAGGTAGGTGCGGATCTTGTCCTTGTCGGGGAGGAGCTTGGGGTCGGCGGTGAAGCGGCAATGGTGGAGGACGAAGCCGGTGGTCTCGCGGGGGGAGGTGCGGCCCTGGGCGGTGACGATGTTCTGCTGGTTGTCGAGGGGGCGACGGACGACGAGGATGCAGTTCTGGAAGACGGCGGCGGCGTCGCCGAAGATGAAGTCGATGGTGCCGGTGATGAGGCAGCTGCGGTAGAACTGGCGGTGGCACTGGGCGTAGAGGGTGTCCTGGTAGCCTTCCATGCGGCAGTTGAGGAAAACGGCGCGGTCGGCCTGGACTCGGAGGGCCACGGCCTGGTGCTTCTGCGCGCCGGCGGTGTTGCGGAACCCCATGGCCACGGCCATGAAGCCGTCCCCCAGGGCCGCTGCCAAAAAAAGGAAGGCGTGGCACGGTTATCATTTAGCCTAGCCTGACGAATGGCAAACGAATCTAAAACACAATGTACTCATCTATAAGGCCTAATGCCCTTTTATCGAGCACCTAATACACCATTTTGAATACAAAGATACCTTCTGTTTAGACTATTGCCTTTCTTTTATTTAAATCAAGGGATGGAATTGTTATGAGGCTTTTAGATAGGGCAAATTGATGCCCAACCTTTCATTGGATCGAACTATAAGGTTCCATCTCTGTTGACCAATTATGTAATATCTAATTCATCATATCAATTCTTTTAAATTTTTGATCTTTCTTTCTATGTGCAGTGAAAACATAAATACATATGTACATAGTTATTTCACACTGTACACAGTTTTCTTCGCATTGTTGTGCATAATTATCTTCTTACTGCATTTAATAAATATAAATGTGCAATAGTTATTATATAGGACTAAAAATTAAAGAAAATTGATGTGATAGATATTGTATGTTACATAATTATCTACTGAAGGGTGGAACATCAATTTGCTTTTCAAATATTATTTTACAGAAAGAACGAATGCATTCTTTTTTTGTAAAATTAATAATTATTTTTTTTTTATCATGGCAAGTGAAAGAAATAAGGATGACTTATTGATTTTTTTAAAAATATATTATAAAATAGGTAAAAAGAAGAAAGATGAAACACTAGGATGATTGGTTGAACATATAATTATTTATTGCTTTTTTTTTCTATAATGGCTTTAGCTGAATGCAGATGGTATTATAAATAAAATGAAGTTTAAGGGTATAAGGAGATAGTATAAAAGGCTCAAGGCAATGAATAAAAATGTTAAATAGTAGGATTGAAGTTCGATTGCTGAGAAAAATTATAAAAAAAATTCTCTAAGCAAACCCTTTTATTATAGTGTAGATTAAAAATTATAAACAATGAGATCATAATGCTTTCTAACACTCATAGGCAAAAGGAAAAACATAACGTGACTCTTATGACATTAGTAAGTAAAAAATAAGATTATGATAACAATAATTTATTTTTTTAAAAAAGGTTAAGGGATGATTTATTTCATAGGAGGTGAAAACGTTGGAGATAACTTATTGCATTATAGTTCTCAAAAATAATAATAAATTTTCTATTTTTCAAAAAAATGTGGTAAGGAGATAAATCTCATTGCGTGCATAAAACAATGAGTTTATTTTCAAGATAATATATTTATAAAAAACAGTAGGGAGTTTGAATTACTTCATGATCAAACTTTATCTCGATGTGTATGTGATATATATATATATATATATATATATATATATATATTGGTAGATAACTGAGCTTGGGGATGCAATGAAGTGCTTCTTTCGTAAGATGAAGGTATATTATATAAAATATATAATTAATTAATTATATTATTTTTATATAATATGATATAAATTATTATTAGTAATATTATATAAAATAATGATTAACACATAGCAATAGAATATATTATAAATATATAATATAATTATTATAATTAAATAATACAATCAAATATTATTATTATTAATATTAATAATAAGATATATAATATAATAATTAATATATATTATTATCATAATAAACATAACAATAATAATTAAATATATTTATTATATTAACCAATATATATAATATAAAATATATGTTATATTCATAATATATACTATTTATTATATTATAAAATAAATACCATATAAAATAATAATGTAATATTATTACAATAATAATAATAATTTAATGATATTATTAAATTATATTAATTATATAATAAATTTAATATTATATTATATATTATATTATACAATATTAATTTTTATCAACATACTAACATAAAAATAATATAATAATTATAATAATTATTTAAATATAAATATATTTATATAAAATAATTATTATATATAATTTAAAATAATATTTTTTTATTATGTATATTAATATATAATTAAAATTAATTAAATATTTAATATAAATATATTATAAAATATTAAAATTATATATATATATACACATACTTGGTTATATTCGAATATAACTAATTTCAGGATTCGGTTAACATATTTATCTTTGGATTCATACGAATTTTAGAACTATTAATTTTTTTTTTAAATATTTTAAATTTATAAATTTTATAAATTTAAAAATATAAAAAATGATCAAATTTATGCTTTGAGTGCAGCCATATGATCTTTTTATATAATCTCTTGGGATCTCCAAGGGGCTTTAAATTAAAACCATCTCCCGATGCATACCAAAGGTTGCGGTCTGGAACGTCCTGGTGCCATCGACAAAATTCTTGCTTCCAGTCACGACGGTCTTCTGCGATCCATCCCCGAACATGGTGACGTTGACCATGTTCTTCTCCACCACCACGGTCTCCTCGTAGACCCCCTCCTTCACATGGATAAAATATCTACCACGGCAAACAGCAAAAGATTAACTATAAAGAATGGCTAATTCTCGGATCAAAAACTAAGCCAACCAACCTTCCTTCGTATTTCTTTGGCATTTTAGCCAGTGCTTCCGAAATGGTCGTGAAATCTCCGCTTCCGTCCTTCGCCACCGTGACGTTGGGCTTGAGGTTCTTCGTAGCGCGCGGGCCCTCCTTCCCGTCCTCCTCGAGGTGCCTACGATCCTCCTTGGATAGCCACGAGGGGAGGCCATCCTCGTGAAGGGCCGGCTCTTGCTCCTCCCCGAAGAGGCGGCGGCGGCGGCGGCGGCGGAGGTCGCCCTCCGGGATTTTAACCAAGGAAAGGAAGGACGATGCCTCCTCGATGATAGCCAGCGCGTTGCTCGTCAATTCCTTCGCCGACTTCATGGCTCTCTCCATTTTAGTCTTCAGCTCTCCTTCCGGGAATCCATCGATGCACGTCTGTTGATACGACATGACGGCGCTGAGCCAGTTCTGCAGCTCGTGGGACTGCTGCGGCATCTGCTCCAACGTGTGCGCGTCGATGTGGCCCAACGTCGCCGCGAGCTCGTCGGCGGAGAACCGGAAGAGCTCCCGGCAGTCCTCGATGGGGCCCTTCACCATGGGGTCGTCGCTGCGGAACAAGTTGGACTGGTTGAAGGCCTTGCCGACCTCGTCGACGACGACGGAGATGGAGGCCCGGATGAGGGCCTTGGGCGACGTCGTGTTCGTGGCCTTGGCCAGGCGCGACTCGCAGACTTCCCTGTAATCGGTCGCGCCGCAGAGCAACTTGACGGCCCGGATGTTGGACTGCAGCGCCTTGTTCTTGGAGGGGGAGGAGGAGGAGCCTTTGCTTTGCTCGGCGTGCTGCTTGGATTGGTACATGACGGCGGCGACTCCGACGGCGGCGAGGATTAGGATGACGGAGATGGAGGCGCCGGCGATCATGAGGCGCTTGCGCCTCTTCTGCTGCCTTTCGGCCCTTCGGCGCTCCGAGAGGGGCCCGAAGTCCTGAAAGGCAGACATGGCTAGAAGCTATTACTAATGGGGGGGCGTCAGGTGTGTGCTATTTTTCTTTGTTTTTGTTCTCTCTCTCTCTCTCTCTCTCTCTCTCTCTCTCTCTGCCTTGAGAGAGTCTGTAATGTAAGGCAGAGAGGAAGGGGTGGAGAAGAGGGAGGGCGAGGGTTTTATTTGTGCACCCTCTTCTCAGTTTAAAAGAAGGGTCGGGAGAGCTTTGAGGCCTTGGGTTTGACAATTCGTTAGGGTCGAAATAAATGGGTGACGGACGTTCCAACCCTTTCTCCACTTTGCTCGCCAGCCTCTTCGTTTTGCTGCTTTGTGCTATAATTAGGGATCTCTCCTTGCACATTTCTACGAGGTGCATTGAGCCTCATGTGCTCTGGTATTTAATTTAATAGTTTTAGTTTCAGATTTAATTCTTAGGTTTACTTACATTTAAATGCAATCAATCTGAACATCTTTAAATCTACACTATCTATTTCATTTTTTTTATTTTTTTTCATCTTTAAGATTCATTAACTGTGTGAATCCAAGGATGAGGAAAGTAACTGGATCAAATCTTGATTACATTCGTCTATATCCAAAGATAAGGGAGGTCACTGGATCCTATATTTGACTATATTTTAATATAGCCAAGTAGGTAAGTTTGGCTACATTCAAATATAGTCAAGTTCAGGATTCAATCATTTTTTTGATTCTTAGATTCGCACGAATTCCAAAGCCATCACATTTTTTTTACTTTTTTCATCTTTATAATTCATGAATTGAGTGGATCTAAAGGTAGGGAAGGTGACCAAATCCAAATTGCCTATTTATTTTTGCTAATATACAGGGCTCATTTGATATTGCTTTTATTTTATTATTATTATTTTTAAAAAACTAAGAAGAAAAATGAATTAGACTAAGCTAAGATGTTATTTTTCAAACTCTAAAGTTTTTAATAGCCAAGATTTATTATTAAAAAGTGAAAATAGAGTCAAGGAATAGAGGATGTCATGGAGCATATATTATCTTCAATGTCAAAACTTT
The DNA here is from genome assembly GCA_017589505.3 of Metroxylon sagu. Taxonomy (NCBI): domain Eukaryota; kingdom Viridiplantae; phylum Streptophyta; class Magnoliopsida; order Arecales; family Arecaceae; genus Metroxylon; species Metroxylon sagu. The sequence goes on from JACVBY030000657.1 coordinate 207,916, forward strand.
ATATGATGTTACACAAATTTATAGAGAAATGAAAACATAAAAGCATTAACAATACCAAACAAGCCTTTTGTTTTGAGAAAAATAGTGACCAAAAGATGTACCTATTATTTACATCGTTGGCATATCCTAGTTGGCATATCCTATTTATAAGGAATATAAAGCCAAATTACCAATGTCACAATTTTAATCTACATTCTCTATTCTTAAATAAAAAGAAGAATTGCGAATTTTCAATCAACATTTTTGAAAAGAAATTAGCACGTTCACAAAAAGTTATCAAATGTATTACATAATATCAAGATACATAGGCAGAATATTTAATTGGCTTGCATGAATTCATGGCTATGATAGTTTCTAATCAAACAAATAGTAATAAAAATAAGAAAAAAATTATCACTAATCTCTCATTGCCTATGTGCATTATTCTTAAATAAATAATATAATAATAAAGTTGTAGATCAAAATTCATTGGAGTAGTTGTTTAGTTATAACTAAAATGTGACATGTGATGCATATAATTTTATTTAAAATTAAATGCCACGAACACAGTAAGGTGTGATTATTTTTATAAAATAAATAATAAAAATATAAGATATCCGTAAAAAAAGCAACATCCTCGTTAGATAGGTGGGATAAGGAAAGGTGGATATTTGGACATATCTCGAACATAAGCACATGACATCAAGGAAGTTATTATTATTGTAGTAAAATAAATATAAACTTGCAAAGATTATTTTTAATATCTACTCGCTGAGATTATTCAGAAATTGAACCGGTATTTGATATTGTCACCAAAACTCTCAGATATCGTGCAGAGGTTTAGCTTTACTTTTGGTGAAAATTGTTTAAATATATTTGGATTCTTTGACCTTGGTCTCTATATTAATTCTTTTCAAACATTACATTCGGTACATGGTCAATCCCCAGCCCACATAAACCATAAATCGAACCCATTTTGATGTTATTATATTTATAACGTTTCACTTTGAACTCACCATCCTAAAAAAGTATAGTTAGAAGATGTATATACCCAAGATCTCCATATAAATTCTTGGGGTATTTGATGATAGACCCTTTCGAAGATGCCGCTTATAACAATGTGTCCCTTTTGTCTTTTTATGTAACTCCTAGTCCCTCTTACTCCTTCCCTAACATTAAATAACCATTTTATCCCTCATTCTAAGAAAAAGACATTTCTTCCCCCTACCTCCAACTCCCTAAGTGTGTACATAGAGAAAATATAAGTGCATATAGAAATGGACTAAATGTGTACATAGTAACTTAAGTGTGTATTGGATTCATTTAAGTATGTACACAAGGAAAATATATATGCGTACAGAAATAGGCTAAATATATATATACACAGTGATCTAAGTATGTATAGGATTTATCTAAGTATGTACGTAATAAAAATATAAGTGTATACATAGATAGACTAAGCGTGTACATAGTGATCTAAGTGTGTATAGAGAAAATATATATATATATATGTATACAGGAATATGTTAAGTGTGTACATAATGAAAATATAAGTACATATAATATTCATCTAAGTGTGTATACAGAGAAAATATATATGCATACAAGAATAGGCTGAGTATATATACAATGATCTAAGTATGTACAACATTTATCTGAGTGTGTATATATTAAAAATATAAGTGTGTACATGATTCATATAGTGTGTGCACAGCAAAAGTATTTGCATAAATAGGAATAGGCTAAGTGTGTACATAGTGATCTAAGTATATACAGGATTTATCTAAGTGTATACATAGTAAAAATATAAGTGTGTATAAGGGCTATCTAAGTATGTATACAATAAAAATATAAGTGCGTATAAAGATGTGATAAATATGTACATAGTAATATATGTGTATATATAAGGGTAAATAAGTGTGTACATTCTACCATAAGTATGTATAGGGGGTTTATAACTGCGTATAGGAATAAGATAAGTGTGTACATAGTGATATAAGTGTATATGCAAGGGGTTTATAAGTACGTATAGGAATAGGATAAGTATGTGTATAGTGATATAGATGTATACATAAAGGGTTTATAAGTACATATAGGATAGTTTCCTTCTAGTTACTTTGTACCAGATAGTTCGGTCAAGGAGGGTGAGGCTTAGCACGATCGACTGGCTTGGCACAACCTGATTACCAGATGAAGAAAATAACAACTACATAAATAAAAATTCAGATAAAAATACATACTTAATAAAACTGATTACTAGCAAGAAATACCAAGCATAGGAAAAGTTACCAAATTTGTAGTGGTTCTTTTGATCGAGCGAGAGTTACAAAGCACTCCCCATTTTCAATGAGAATTACTTAGAGGCTTAGACTCTTATGAGAGCTGTATCGATCTCTCTTGTTGTATTAAATATTTTTAAAGAGTGACTCGGTTCTATTAAAAACATTCAACAGGAAAGATTCTTCAATGATGGAATTTAATGCATTGAACTAGCTGGGGGAAACAATGCCAATGCATGTGGGGGTAGTTATCATAATGAATGAAATGGGGGGAGCTTGAGACATTAACTCGATGGGAGGTCAGTTGATATGCGGTGTTAGGAGCTTAGGAGATTTTGAAACAATGGCAAAATGAAGGAAATAAGAAAGTTTGGAGGATTGAATGGTCAATTAAGCTTCCTTCAACAAAAAATAAAAGGTAAAGGAAAAACTACCACCGATGAGTGAGAAATGGTGTAGAATCCGATGTTTCGAAAGGCAAAAAGGTCCATCTAGAACTTTTTTTGGGGACTAAAGAGGACCATGCATTGGGATATTTGGATGTACTCCAGGGACGATGAGGCAATATGGTCTTTTTTTTTTTTTTTTTTTGAATTTTAATCAAGCTTCAAAGGGACTGCAAGTTAAGTGAAACTTGGGCTTTACATTAAAACCACAAACTCAGTCCCCCTAAATTCTATCCAAACACTACATTCAACATATGGCCAATATTTAGTCCACATAAATTATAAACCCGTTCCTCGTTGATATTATTATATTTGTAATGTTTGAAGATTTCACCTAACCTAAATAGGTTTAGTTAAAACATGTTATTTAGATTCATTATCCCTGCATATATATCTTTCTATTTACGGCACAATCAATATAAGACTAAATACACATTGTCTTTTACACTAAATCCACGTGACTACATTGAAGGGTTGCCTCTTTGCACTTCGGTAGAAGCCTCGGCAAATCTACCGCATGCTGTTGGTGTACTTTTGCCGGACCTGGTGAGTGGCTTCCCATGCCTTTCTTCCAACTTCCAAGAACTGCAAATTAATCCAGCATCCAAATTTGAATTGAAAGAGATGAAGGCGGGCTGCTACTGATGGTAAATCAAGCGGACTCTATGACCAGCTAATCGTTCTTAGCTCAGCTAAGAAGAACAAGGACTCCTGAGTTGGGTCAACTCCTTCATGAGTTAGCCCAATTCTGAGTTGCGTGTACCGTAAAAGACTAGGTCTAAATTCATAAATATATATTTTTAAAGTAAATTACAAACTATTATCATGATTTAAATATTATTAAATTAAACCTATGTGGTTTGAAACATTACACTTATTTACTATATATTTTAGTTTTATCAAATTACACCAATATGATTTGACATATTACATTTAACCATCATGTATTTTAAACATTATCAAATTAGATCCATATGAAATTTTGGACATATTAAGTAAAGCTTAAATATGTTTAAAATGTATGAATAGTTAAGTATGATATTTTAAAATATATAAGTGTAATTTGAAAGTGTTTAAAATATATATTAGTTAAATGTAACGTGTTAAGCTACATAGAAATTAATTTGATAGTATTTAAAATATATGTTAGTTAAGTGTAATATTTCAAACTATACGAGTATAATTTGATAATGTTTAAATTATAGTTAGTAATATATTTTTTATCCTAACTTTTTTGGCCTAATAAGACTATTTTTCAACAGCGATGAAGCCCAATCCTGTAAACTTCACACCAGCCAAGATGTCATATGGTCTGAATTTGGATTCATGCCAGACGCAGCAGATCCAACTGGATCACTTACAATTCTATCAGTGTCTTGAAATCCAGTGTAAAATATAAACTAATTAATCTTGTTTTAGCTGCTTCCACAATTAAGCACATGTTACACATCACAGCATGGAAGAATGAATGATTGTTCTTGGATGATTGAACCAAATTAACGTCAACCAGACGTTGGGATTTTATGGGCTTAGTTCTGCACCCATCCCAAAAGTATAATGTGCACAAAATTAGTGTTAGAAAGGAAATATGCCCGGAAGACATCTAAAACAAGCTTTTGATGGCTTTGTCTCAGTTGCTAATGGAAGGAGATTTCTAAAGGGCAGTGATTGGATACCAGAGCCTCGCGTGACATTCCAATCCAACTTGGGTCAGTGATGGAACAATAAAATTGTTGAATGTTCTTCTTCTTCTTCTTCTTCTTCTTCTTCTTTTTTTTTTTTTTTTTTTTTTTTTCAGAAAGATAAACTGTAGAGGGATACAAATCCAGCAGTTATCTAGATATCATCAATGTTCCACAGCCTACCAGTTTACTCAAGGAAGGAATACAGTGAAAATTTTCTATTTAAAACATGCAACATACCAACCACATAATAGACACAAGCTTCATGCTAAATGGAGTTCAGCAAGCTTGTGTGTGTTTGAGAACCATATCACCTCTGTTTCAATAAGATGGTGAAATGCTATGGTTGTTTCCTTATATTTCACTACATAGATCTTGTGGAAATTGTATCGTAGATTCGTCATGGTGTAACCTAGTATTCAATGAGCACTGAATTTGTTCTTAACAACTTCATATCATTCTCTTTGAAAAATATTTTATTTTTTATTTTTGGGATATCTTTGCCATAATACCAATTGTTTTTGTCCAAAAGAAACTTTCATGATGTGTATTAATGTTTATTCGCATGTATGAAATGTTTATTATGGAAGATCTCTTGATTATTAAGATCTTGATCAATGAAGCCTTAATTCAGAGGTAAGCCTTAATTCAATAATCAATTAGATGTCCCTTCTTATATTTCTTAAAGAAGTACATTATTAGTGTTTAAATTAATAATTATAACATTTTACATTCAATTTTTCGCCTCTATCTCGATGCCCTAATCGACCGATGCTAATCGCCCACCGGCCGCAACGGGCATCGTATGGCCTAACCGCCCAAATAACTAACCGTAACCAACTTGGATCGGTCTCTTTCGGTCTATAAGTAGACGTTGAGACCCCCCTCCCCTCCGCCCCTCCGCCTCCTTTCTTCCTTCTTCCCTCCTCCCTTCCCCTCTCTCTCTCTCTCTCTTCTCTTTCCTCGTCTCTTCCTTCTTCTTTCCGTGCAGAAGCTCAGCCAGGCCGAGGCCTTGCTGTGGGCGACGCCGCCAGCACCGACGACTGCGATCCTCCAGCAAGTAGGCGGACTCTGACTCCCTGTTTTGCTTATGTGAAAGAGTCCTTAACCGGACTCTTTTCTTTCATCCGGCCGCCGTGAGTTTTCTTCCTTCAGCCTTCGTTCCTTCCAAGAGATGGCAGTCACTGTTCGATTGCTGAGACTGCCGACGACACCGTCGGTCGGAGATCAAGTCTCATCCGAGTCGGCCAAAACTCCGATCGGCACCAGTCATCGTCCAAGTTAATGTCCTGTTTTCTTCGATGGCTTCGGTGCCAAGATTTTGGGAAGCCAGTGGCCGCCGGTGCCTCAGCCGTGCCACTGGCCACGGTGAGAAGCCAGTCGATCTCAGATCGTGAGGAGGAAACGAGGGCTTCCTTCCGACTAGAATCGAAACAGTAGCAAAGAAATCAGGGCCCCTTTAGGAGGAGGAAGGCAACGTCTTCTTGACTTTTAACCCCTGTTCAGGAGCCTAACCAGATTAGGCCAAGCCTGGTTTAAACTAATGGAGCCAATTCAGATTAGCCTGAACACAATTAACCTGAACCAGATCCAATTACAAACCGATCAAGCCAATTTACCCAAATTGAACTTGACCTAATCATAACTAGCCTAACTGAATCTTAATTAAAAGGATTCTTGATCTTATTAGATCCTAATTAACCTAATTAAACCCTAGTTGTTCTAATTGAATCTTAATTAAAGCGGTGATTGAACTTTAAACTCTAATTAGTTTTAACATCTTCATTGGTGTAGTATTAGCCTAATTGAGTTGTAATTGGAGGAATCCTAGCCTACTTAAATTCTAATTGGAGGAGTCTTAATCTAATTAAACCTTAAGTAAGCTGATCGAAGATGAGGCCTAACTTAATTAATTATGACTTAATCTTGTTGAGTTAATTAGGCCTTAATTTGATTCTAATTGACCTAAAGGATGGCTCAAGATCTAACCGTAACTACTTAGATCCCAATCAGATTAAACCTAAATTGAGTTTTGAAATGATTTTAACCATGTGATTTAACTCAATTAAGGACTAATTGAATGATAAATGATGAAACTGGGATTAATTATTGTAGATGATCACACATTTGAGAATAAGTAGGAGTTTTAGAGCACAAATCAATATATTGATAGTTGTATTGATAGATCGTATGGAGCTTTCAATGGCATGCATCATGACTTTATACTTATCATTTTATTGGTATGTTTTGAATATGCATGAATATAACTTATGTTCAGCTATGATAATATGATTTTGAATTATGTATGGATATAACATAGCTTATATTATAATACCATGATTGATGAAGTTGATGATGTAAAGTTGGAAATTGTTTTGCACATTTAACATAATAAAGATATGAAGGGATGGAAGGAGAAAAGGCATGTGGATCAAGGAAATGTGGTGAGGTGGCATTAGTGATTGCACCCAACATAATGATTGTATGCTCATTAGTAATTGGGGATGTGGTGATTAGGGATGATAATTTTTTTTTCTTTTTTTTGATCTTCACGATCTGCCCTAAATGGGGTGAGGATAGAGAATTTTCTTCCCATGAGGATGGAGATGAAAAAAATTTTATTTCTGTAAATGTAGATGGAGCAGGGAGGTACTTCCCATCCGATGAAGTCCTAGATTCCTATCACATGGGATCCCCATATATTTAATATTACTTAAATATTATTATATTATTTTAATAAACTAAATATAGCCCTATAGTAATCCTAAAATATCTTAAGATTACAAGCATTCACATTTTTATATTTATTAAGACTTATAGTTGGATGTATTTGTTTCTTATAAAATAATTCAGAATCACAAACTTATGTTTTATGCTCTTTGAGATTATAATTTAATATATTTCTTATGAATTAACTGAGAAAATTTGTAATTATGGTAAATTTATTTAAATATATTTTATTTTTTATATGAAACTCAATATTTTATTTTTATTTTTAAAATGTAGTAAGTAAGAATGAAAATTAAAAAATAAATATTTTAATGCTAAAAATAAGGTTGATGGGGATAGGGTCTCCGGCAGGATGGGGATCTTTGTGAGAATAAAAATAGAAATTTTATTAAAAATGAGATAAGTGGGGATGGAGATCCCTCTGGGGACAAAGATGGAAAAGTTCTTGTCCTCATTAATAGGGATAGGGATGGAAATGAGGAAGCTAAAATAGTGACGGGAATAGGGATGGGGAGTGGTTCCCTACCCCCGCTCATCCTATTGCCATTTCTAGTAGTGATGACCATATGCTCACTAGTTAATAAGTCTATGGTGATAGCTGTTTGCTTATTAGTGTAGAGCTAGTTGCAGGTTACGATGATGGCCAGACAAGTTTTGATGTTTGGTATAATTGATGATGCATGATACTAGTTTTAGGTGCCTTAGCCTATGAAGATGGCTTGATTTGGATATTAATTTCTAAAACGAATGGATTTTCTATTTTTAGTATGTTTCCTATTTTTTTAAAAAAATTAAAGAGATAATTATTAAATAAATCTTATAGGCTTTCCATTTTTCATAGGATACCAATTTTCTTAAACTAATTGATTTTCTACTCCTAATAAGATTTCTATTTCTAAAGAAAACTAAAGACATAAATACCAAATAAATATTTAAAAATAGATTTCTAAATGCTATTAGATTTTTAACTCATTTATCATGAGTATTTGAAAGAGAAGGAGGGGTAAAAACTCAGAAAAAATTCTAAAAAAATTATCTTTAAATTATACACTGTAGAACGGCATTTTCATAATCTTCTGGAAGTTCATTTTAAGTAACCTTCCTCATATGACCTTTGTTTTAAGTGATTCAAGATGTGTTACAAAGCTAACTCGATGCCAAATATTAAAAAGATAGATTTGCTCAAAATTTTTTTATTATACTAATTTTTATTCAGCCATATTTTCAACTACTAAGCTGGGGTATTAAAATTAATGACATTGATTGCTTAACAATAATTAACCCGATAACAATTGGGGACCAGTAATATGAGCCCACAATGAAACTACCTTCTTAAAACAATTATTGGCGTCGATGCCAGCTTTGGTTGGCCAAGTACAACATTGGTGATCAGATTTCTGAATTCTTTTTTATTGATCATATCTAATAGTATACTCTTAAGTCCCATCATTCAACATTGGTCATCACATTTCATTTAGAAGTGCATTTATCCACCGTCTCCACCAAAAGAATAAACATATTTGGTTCCGCCTTCTGGGTTCGTTTCGATTAACAAAACATGCGACAAGAACCAAAGTCGGCGAGCCTTTGGACAAACTAAACATTGAACGAGAAATCAAAGGATGGCATCTGGCATGGTAGCACTGAAACATTACACCAAATGCAGCCTGACGACAATAGCAAAGCAATGTAGATTCCATTTGAGGTCATGTTCCAGTGTTTCTTATGTTTCTTTGATTTGGTAGTTGTTCTTGTGGGATCCATGGTTCTTTGGTCCTCATATTCTTGTTCTCTTCTCCTCCCTCCAACATGTCCTCTCAACCTTACACCTATACGGCCTGCGATCTTATCTCATTGTATTATAGGCCAAGAAGACACAAGAACCACCAGCCATTGATTCCCAATGATAAGCACAGAAGCAGATGTGACAAGGCTTGATGAGAAATTAAATGTTTGTGTGGCCACCTTTGTTGTTTCTCAATTAATTATCAAAGGTCACATCTTTACCTAATGAAAGGTGTCAGCAAACTCACCTATATATATATATATCCTTCCCCTTCTGTTGCCTTCTCCAAAGAGGACAGAGAGTGCCATGGCTAGAGATAGAGGAATGGATTCCTATAAAGCTCCCTACCTCTTCTCGGCTCTCCTCCTGTGCTTGGCCTTCTTCTCTACACCAAGCTTCTCTTTTAAACCTCCTTCACTTTAGTTTTGGAGTTGGAGGTCAATTATATTTTTCTTGATTCTAATCCCATCTTCTTGTGTACAATTGTAATCAACACCTCAAGCTTTGATTTCAGAAGATATTAATTTCTAATATCATCAGATTGTTGGAGTTAATTGGTTGTGGTATCAAAGCAAAGGTTTATCAAAACAGAAAACTTTATTCATTATATAAAATATTTAATTAATCCGCTTTGTCTCAATTTCTATCAGATGAACCATCGACAATAAACTGAATTTATCATCAATTATTTAGCTGATTTCCAAAAGTAATCCTAAATGTTGTAGGAGATTTTATGCAGGAATCTCAACGGGTTAGATCACAGGCCTAAGTTTACCAATTGAGCTGGAAACGAGATAACCTTTTTATAAATTCTAAAAATTCTCTGACAAAGGTTGTCCCATTTGCCTTGCTCATGTTATGTTATGAGAATCTCAAAACCATCACATTTTATCTCCGTATAATCTAAAGTTGGAGTTCTTAGCTTAAGAATCGCTTTAAAAATAAAAGCAAAATAAAATATGATAGGTTTCACATTAGTTGATTTGTACACGATATTTTGTTTAATTTTCTTATATAAGATCTGATGAAATTCAGATGGAGCATGAACTGTCATCCAAGCAGTCCACAGTAGACACCCGCTTTGAGACTAAAATGATCCCAAATAGTCCTAGCAAAAGAGCAATCCAGAAGCATAAACGAAACAAATTCATCTCCAGAGTGACAAAGAACAGAGACCAATATCTTGTTTCTGAAAGCAAGTCAACAGAACATACTTAACCTTTTCAGGAACTCCAACCTTCCATGACTTCCTGATTTCTTGTAGACAGATGCCTCCAAAACTTCAAAAATTATAGAAAGATTTGGCACTGCATTCACCAGAAGAAGTCCATCTCTGTACAAGAAGAACAGAATTTGCAGTGGCAGCTAATGAATTAATAGATTCTGGCCAATTTAAAGTCCAGATTTATTCTGAAAGCAATCATCCCATATAATCATACTTCCTCTCAGCCATCTCAACATCACCAACATTGGTACTGACCAGGACATCAAGGGTATAATGCTGGATCTCAAAATCCTTGTAAGCAACACCACTATCAGGGAGGAGATCTATGTGGCAGTCATAAAGCAGAATTGGTCAGCAGCAATCTCATTACAAGAAGAGATTTCTAAGACTTCATGGAGGTGAAGGGAAACAAGGTTGGACCTCCGCTCTCATGCAAGATCATGCAGACACATGACAAATGCAATTTGAATTTTCATTATTAATATTAGTTTGTTGTATATGCAATGCATGGAAGAAGAAACATGATTTCTTTGTTTGATTAAAATTATTTTATTTTTAATTTTCATTTTTGTTGCATAAAAAATTATGATTGAAGATTTTCCTTTTAGGCATTCCACGGACATCGAATCAGAGTTTTGTATGCTAGTAAGAGACAAGTAAAGATGAACCTTTACATGCGTTCCTCCGAGCTCAATGACTACAGCAGCCCAAATATTATAAGTCTAATATGAAATGAACAATATGGTATCATATTGATGCAGAATGAACTGAGAAAAATGGACCAGAACAGAATGGAACATCTACCGTCTTGGATGTCAAGATATAAAATGTATCGAAAAAATCAGAATAACTTCGTTCCTTAAAATATTTAAAAACTCAGCCATAATTATACGTAACCTAAATGGCAGACTTTTTAGTGAGATGTGCCGAGGGAGAAGGTAGCTAACAGCTCTATTCCCTGCAATTCTCAATGATGACGCTTCTAACAAAGCAAATGGCTCAACCCTTGTGTAATTTTCAAGGTTATCAATTAGATGAATGCCCATTGCTGCTAAAGATGGCAACGGAGATGGAAAAACTTGATCGTTACAAAGAAACCCTCTAGTAAATGCAGGTTTGAAGGGATTAAATGATGATAGAGATAGAGATAAAAAGAATTTTTGAAAATCTATGATCTCCATCCCTAAACTTGTCTCAGAACTTATATCCAAAACCTAATCATTTTTTTAACATAAAATTACTTTTATACCTCATTAAATAAGTGTTTCTCAAATATATCCTTACCTACATACTCTTTGGGCTTTTAAATTCGAGTTTTCTAATGTATTTTAAATGATCACGATTTATAATAGATTTTGGGCTTTCAATAAATTTTTTTATTATAATTTTTTTATAAAAATTGATGCATTAAGCATTCTACCATCTCTTTCTTCAAAGATCCAATAATGATCGAGATAGAAAAGAGGAAAACTAAGAAAGATTTGAAGTCTTACCATCTTTGGAGCCTTTGGAACTTGCCAATGTTTGGAGAGATAATGTTTGGAGAGATGATGCCTTGGAGTTGCACATAAGGCAGAGTAGAGATGAAATAAGAGACGAAGAGAAAATAAGTGAAGAAAGAAAGAAGAGAGGGAAGAGCTAGGTTTAAGGATACAACTATCTCTTCAGTATTAGCGCATGCCAACCTTTTATCTTTAGTGGCCGCATGAGAGCAAGTGACTACTCCCTGTTCCTTTTAAACCTAAATTAAACAGCAGAAGATAATTGTAATTGAAATTAAAATTTTAGAATTGATTGTAAATATTTTTAATTTAAAAAAAATACAAATATCTACGTGAAAGGCTAAGTGGAATTAACTCGTAAAAAAAACTTTAGATTTTATTTTGACGGCAGCCGAATCTCCCTTGGAATTGACAAATGTAGACCCAAGGATGAAGTTCTCGCCCATAGCCCAGGAGTGGACAAGGTTTCTTCCAGCCTCCACAAGGAATGCCGAGAAGGCCCGGTACCAGCAAAAGAATCCAAGTACATGATTTTTTTTTTTTGGACCAGCAAAAGGTAGGTAGAAGGCTTTGGCATGCGTAGGTGCCTTTCTAAACAATGGCTTCAAACATATTTAGGGTTGAAACTTGGACGGCATTCCCACCATGGTCTCTCTCGGTGTAGATTTTGAATTTTGTGAGTTTACAATGGTGTTTCTCAGATCCAATTCATATATTAACATGCAGCCTTTTTTTCATCTGATATATCTTTCTCGGTCTTTTGGCTAACAAAAGATTCATTCAATTCAACAAAAGTTTCAATTATCATTGCAGAACTATTAAAGAAAGATTGCAAGATTTATAAAAGAGATTTGTTAATATCCACAAGCTACAGCTACTGGACCATTGAACGATCGTCCACCACTTGCCTAACTGTAGATTAGTCAGAAGAACGAAGCTACATAGAACCAGCTTACTCCTTTGACATCTAGTTGTAAAGAAATTCTTGAGCAGACTTAGTCTACTATAGGAGATGTAAATCAGGTTAATTAGTGAGTGCCATATCGGCAATTTTAAATTTTAAATTTTGGCAGCCAACTTTTAGCAGCTAAGTTTTGACCATACTCATGAACGGCTTAATTAGACCGAGTGGTAACATAGTTTAGTAAAAATTGTTGGCATGATGCTTACTGATTGACTTAATCTACATCGTATGTGGTAGATTTGATCTAGAATTCCTCCTAATTGCGAGCATTAGATGATTTTTTAAGTAGGCTTGAACCAACCCATTCGTAGCCCCAATGTACATTTGTGGCTGTCCAATGTGTATATGTGGCTTCTTAAGTAGGCCCCAATGAGATGACTTTGTCCTCAAACGATCGAGTCGAGTGCAAATGCCTTATTATCATGCTTCCGTGTCAGCCATGAAAGAAGAAATGGTATTATGTTTCTTGGTGAACTCTTTCTTTTCTTGATAATTTTTATCCATATAAATCTATACTTTGCCATACGTAAGTTTTAGTCTCCCTATTTGGATGTCCTACAATGTTAGTATAAAAAAGATTCTCTTATCCATTATAAATGAAATTGGATGAAATAGTATTACCGACTATCATATCATGATTTATTTGTCCTTTCAGTGGAGGAGGAGGAGGAGGATCGAGAGACCCACACCAAACTTCATTAATCAAATGAAAAGTTCATCTATGAGACCCAGCACTCTTGAGCTAACTTGCTTTAAATTAAGATTCAATTTAATTGGTTTAAGATAAAAAAATCAAAAAATATTACAATTAGAATTTTTGATTGAATCTATATTTACAATGTTTGGTATTGAGCTAGCTTTTTAATGTATATTGAATTACTTAAATCGGAGTTCGATTGAGAAAGTTAGAGTCAATTTTATGATATATATTACTGTTGATGAATTTCTGATAAATTATGAAAATATATTGATGATGATCAAGAATAATTTTTGATATTTTTATCTAAATTTTTATATTTTAAAATGTTAGATAAGTTAGAAGTTAGTTTTGAGTTAAGAATCTATTTTAAATGTATCCTATAAGAATTGAAAAGTTTATTGATTCTAGGAGAGAGTAGAAAATCTAGTTGCTTTAAAAAATCTTTTTATAAATATAACTCAATGGAGATCTTTTGGCATCAGGTTAATCGTACAAAAGATATGTATTGAAGGATCAAGGAAGATGATAGAGCCATCGAGTCTCAAAAATTAGTGATTAGTGTCTAGCAATTTTATTTGAAGAGGTAAGTAATTTTGATCATAGTTAGAGTAATTTCTAAAATTATTAAAGATTTCAATTTCATGTTTTATACATGTTTGAGTTAATTACATGAAAATCCTGGTTTAGTGATTAAATATTTTAGATTAAAAATTTATATCTTTAGAATTTAGTATAACTACTAGTTTTATAAAAATTATTTGAAAAAGTTATTATGCTTAATAGAAAATTTCAGCATCTTTGCTATGTGTTAGGACTATAGATTTTGTAAAATTTTTATAAATATTATCATCAAAAATTGAATCAAGTAAACATGTGTGTTATGATATGTTACTCATATGCAAGTTAACTTCCTGATAAATTATTAGTTCATATGATAATTACTTTTAAATTCACATATGAAACTTAAATTTTAAGTTTATGAGAACTTGTATGACATCTAAGAAAATGATAAATTATATGATAGGAAATAAGTTATGATATGTATATCATAAGCTATAGACTCTTAATTAATTATGATTCATAATATGTTATTTCTGTATTTCGGAGCTCATCCAAAGATTTCTAACATCGGAACCCACCTCCGTATAGGATATATGCGGCGAACTGTTTCTTACCTACCTTCGTAAAGTTAAATACGACATGTTCTAGCCCTATTACAAGATTTATATGTAACCATTGTCATGACTGAAAGTTATTATTATAGTTTCGGAATGAAAGCTAAATGACATGAATGATTTTTTATTAAAATTATTTATAAAAATGATTGTTAAATATCATATTCTTTATATATTTTAAATTGAATTAAGTTGCTTACTTGATCTTTCTAAGCATGTTTATAAGTTATTTACTGAACTTTTCTTATAAAAGTTTTTTTTTTTTTTAAAGATTTAATTACTTTCCTATGATTAGTTAGTTGGATTTAAGAATGTTTAGGATATCTTATACTAAGATCCTATATTAGATTTTATTATTGACTTTGTTATGAAATTTGGCTAGTTTTATTAGATAGACATTAAATATGTTATTGTTAGTTTTATTCATATTATGATATTATTTGAGTACGATGCCTTGCATGCTAGGGATTTCATTCCCAAGTATGCAAGCAGATTGTTACCTTTGGATCCATCTTTGGTTTGAGGCATGTCATCACATCATTTCGTTAACATCAAATAAGAATTTCTCAAATAGAAGATTAATAGAGGAAGTTGACAAGAAAAAAATGAGCGATCTCGAGCCCTTCTATTGTCACTCCTCTAGGGTCTATTCCACACTTAATTGTCACGGTGATGATCGAGTGCAACTCTCCAACCTCTACTAGAGTTGATAAGAACATTTAGATTCTTAAAATACAAAAAAATGTGGGTCCTAGCTAGCATGTTTGCACATGACCTTTAATTAGAGAGATATGAAGTGCAGTGCACGTAGCTTGTTATTTGGCTAATCTTTTGATGAAGGCTCAGCATGCGAGTCTTTTGCAGCTACATTTGGTGCCTTTTTGTTAATTAATCTATCATGCCCACGGTTTTGTGCAGTTAGTTCAAATGTGGGTGACTTGATCGCAAGTTTGGTCGGCAAAATTGGAGATTTTTCATTAAAAAATTTTACTGTCAGGTTCAACAAGTTTGTCAGACATTGAACCCTAGAAAAGAAATCCTGCTAGCGATTGGCAGGCGGAAAAAGAGGACAACGACAGCTTTAATTGGAGTTACTCAAAACAATAACCCATGCAATGGGCCAACACTTTTGAAAGTGATCAATGTTACTAGCCTACCATCTTGATAAATTATGATCTTAAAAGATATAAGATTTTCAAATGTTTTAGACAGTAAAATTTCTTAAAGTTTTGGGAATCAGCTAATGTGCAGGAAAACAAGAATCATGAAAGGGGCAAAAATAAAAACCAGCAGCAAGAAGAGCAAGTAGCACCAATTGTAAGATGAATCAAGATTATGTAATTCATGATTGAAATATTAATTTCTATTTTTTTTTCTCTACTTACATTTGTTTATATTTTTACTTCATCATGATTATCATCATCACATTATTTTTATTTTATTTTTTTATTATTATTGTTGTCCTTATCCTGGTCATTGTTGTCCTGGACAAAGCAAAAAAAAAAAAAAAAAAAAAAAAAAAAAAAAAAAAGCCTGAGGATTGAGGCAAGCTAAAGAGTTTTAAATTTGAGTGGAAATCAGTTCCCTCCTAATTTTTTTTTTTATAAAAAGAAGACTCATCGTTGAATAGTAAGGCCCACTATCTTTAGACGTATGGTATTGGGCATTAGTCCTATCATGCTTTGGACTTGCCAACCGATTTGTACTTATGATATCGCCGCATACCTTTAGAGGTTATCATCATATTATTATTATTCTTGTTGCTGTCCTCATCCTTATCATTGTTGTTATGGACAAAGCAGGGAAAAAAAAAAAGCCTCAAGATTGAGGCAAGCTGAAGGGTTTTAAATCTGGCTGACTATCTCCTGTGGTATAGTATTGAGCATTAGTCTTGTCATGTTTCAGACTTGCCAACCGACCCATACTTATGACATAGTTGTATACCTTTAGAATGAAACCTTTAGATCATGTAAAGCCTATGACAAGCTCGAATCAGTTAACGAGTCTAGAGCGTGATAGAGGATGGTATCAGAGTGGATATAATTCATAGCTCATGTGGATTAAAGGATATTACAGATGAACTCTATATATTTATGATTAATTTCTATTAGATTTAGATATGAATTTAAATATAAACCTTCAACCTAATGATGACGTTAGGACTTGAATGAATGGAGTACGTGAGAGCCTATGCTAACAACTATTTATGTAATAGAAAGATCTCACGTGCTCATACAGGATCAAGCAACTCAAATAATAACTACTTGACTAATCTTCCTAGTAGGTAAGATTCTGGGTTGTGACAGATTAAATTCAGGTGTTTGATGATCAATTCCTAGGTGACATGTGGCA
Organism: Metroxylon sagu; assembly: GCA_017589505.3. NCBI lineage: Eukaryota > Viridiplantae > Streptophyta > Magnoliopsida > Arecales > Arecaceae > Metroxylon > Metroxylon sagu. The sequence goes on from JACVBY030000657.1 coordinate 224,736, forward strand.
GTGGAGATTTTCTTTTTTCTTGGTGCCAATTAGGCCTAGAAGCATTTTCCTAAACTATTGAACAATTGGTGGATAATTCACAATCTTGTTAAAAATTATTCAACACCATGACTCTGATCTTAAAATAGTCTAAAGCTGGAGAATTGTTGATAGGTTTCTCAAAGAGAGAACTTCTCACACAAGCTGCTGGCAAAAGACCGCGAACCTAAGCACGAGCACTTAATGGCCTCCGACCTTCCAATGTTTAAACCTGGTCCTCCCCCATCGTCCCATGTGCAATGAAGTTCTACTTTGGTTCCATTCTATCAAATGATGTTCTTTGGAAAACTAATAGACATTCTAAAACCTCAAATTAAAAAAGCTAGTTAGAAAATATTATTTCAATCCCTTATAATATAAGTACCTAACATCTATCTAATATATAATTATTATAGGGTTAAAAACATGTCAATATGGCCTTTTGCTTATTCTCATATTTAATTCCCGATATCTTTATCAGATTAAGAATTTAAATCTAAATCTAACCATAGATATTATGAGTAAATCTATAGTATCATTTAATCTATATGGACTACGAACTTCGCTTGTTTTGATATCATTTGTAACAATTAAAATTTCACCTAAAAAGATTACTCAAAAAAGTATCATTTGGATTCATGGGCTCTCATAGTTTGATTTATTTGGTATCTAATTTTAAGGCATTTTATTGAGCTACACCCATGTATTTGAACCCTGCACCACTGAAGGGCTATAGTTGAGATGCCAAATCAACTAAGCTAATAGGTGTTGGCTCGAACATGACACGTTGAATAATTAAGTGTGGTGCATAGGGCGAAAACATGTTGATTTTTTTCATTTGGAGGGGAGACCATTTCTTTGTAGCGTTAGACAAATGTAGAGCATAGATAGTGGTACTAGAGCCCAAAGCATGGTTTCTTCTATCTAAAATTAGAAGACTCAATTAGGTCAATTTAGACCTAGTTGCCAAACTTAAATTAAGTAGTTGGGTTTGGGATTAGCATAATAAAATCGAATCCAACCTTCAGAAACAAGTAAGGTTAAAATTTCTGGTTAACACCCTGACCTTTTTTTGGTCCTCCATCTAGCATCTATCAGTCTCTATACATAATTAGGCTTCTATTTTGGCACACAAATAATCTATTTTCATACATTGCCATTCTTATATTTTTTAAACATTCAATAGGCCTAGGACTACATATAAATTGATCATCAAAATAAAGAATAAAATTTTTAGTCAACTAAATGTAAAGTAGCAGTCAATCTAGGCCGAGGGTGGACCTCAGTTTCCCTTTAAAAGATTCTGAACAGTGGACCCTCCCTACCATTTCAAACGGGTCGAAGCCTGAAAGCATCCATCCAGCGGCCCTCCCATTTCAAATGGGTCAGGGTCTGAAAGGAACTTGAATACGTTTGCACGTATGCGAGGTATGCTTGATGCGTGCATGCTGTGCATTGATGCTTCTTTGATCGCAGAAGTCTCTTTTTCTTGTGGAAGCTTGAAACAAAGAAAAGTCATGATGTATTGATTGATGGATGCATGCCAGCCGCTAAATAGAAATCTTGTTCATTCTTTCTCTGGGACTTGGACTTCCCAGCACGCGGACCACCTTTTTCCAAGCAATAGAGCTTGCCAGTAAGAACTTGGGTGGCAGGAAACAAAATGAAAATTTAGGCCAAGGCAAGTTGAGTGGAAAGAAAACCTCTCACGAGGAATTCATGGAGATCACGCGAGAAAAATACAAAAGAGACGCCCTTAAACGTAGGGCAAGGGAGAGGAAAGGCGCAGATAATAACAAGGAATAGATGAGAGTTCAAACATCAAAGTTTGCAAGCTAGCTACTGGCACTTCTCCCTCAGCAAATCCATCCATTCCGTGAGACAAGAGCCCCGCATTCTTAAGTTTGTTTCTGATCCAGTCTCTAAGTTACCATGAAAAGGACATGCTCTCCTCCCATGCAAGCCAACTTTGAGTAGGAGATTTCACCAAAGGACTGGCAATCTGGAAATTTATAGAGAGTTGTATAACCTAGCTTGAGTCTTGCTTCAATACAAGACCATGAAGTTTGATCGTTAATATGGGAGATGTTCTTAGAGTAAATCTTGTCTTCCATGTTAACAAATAATCATAAGCTTTTCATGTCATTTGTCACGCCATGTGCAAGTAGGTTTAGTCAGTGTTCAGGTCACAAATGATAAGATAGAGAAGTAATTTAAGCAACGTCCATTTATTTAATCCAATCCCTGTCATCAAGGAATTCGAAGTCTCTATCACCGTCTTGAGAAAGGTTCCAACTTGTTGAATCTGGCCAAGGAGAGAATTGGATGCTTCAACCATACGTGAATGTGGTTAGATTTTACGAGACGACAATAAACCGTTAGTTAGATAGTGATTAAATAATCATGCCTAGTTTGATTCGCAAAGGAATCTGAATCTTTTTTTACCAACACCGACGCTCGCTTGGGTCAGTCTCATGCACGTCGCATTCGTCTCGCACGCATAGTACTCTTGTCCACTCTCGTAGGCGTTTAGCACAGCCCTGAATCTTCTGTATTCTTAATCTTAAACAATAAAATGTAGGCTTGATTATAAACTAACAATGCTCTTGACTTTTCTTCAGGCAGGTAGGTTGGTTCATTTCTTAAAACGCTTTTTTCATCATGTTTCAAGGACATGAAGATATTAGATAAGGGCTGAAAACTTTGAATGGTGTCTTTGGATGGTTGGAATTGAATCCTGATTTTTAAGAAAAATATTAAAAAAAAAAAGATCATAGCTGAACTCCTCTTAATAAATTCTGCCGATCTATGTAAACAATCCTTTTTTTTCTTTGAAGAAAAAAAAAGAGCCATTACATTTACCACAAAAAAGGCAAATACCGATGTAATTAAATATATTCTAGTCCTAGTTTGTATGGAGAAATATGGGGTTTAGATAAACCATATATAGATCCAACAACTATCAATATTATGTATATACTAATAGTGAAAGTTTTTGTGAGCATACGTTTAATCTTATATCGGCTATACATTAGAGAGATATAAGATTAAAAAATCTAAATAGCACCTTCTTGCCTAGCATTTGTGGATAAGATTTTGGATAACTATAAGTGATATCAGAATAGATCAGCTCATGACTCTATACTAGCATGTGCTTAATCCTACATCGGCTATATGTATTATGAAGGTCTTGGATATTTATATAAGATTAAGAAGTTTAAATAATATCTACCTGGTTATCTTTTCGGATAAGGCCTTGGGTTGTTGCATTAATTATGTTGACATTAACCTTTCTCATTTGCCTATTCTCATCATTGTTTTAATCTACAGGCTATCTAAATTCCACTTACAATAGCAATTGAAGATAAGGATCAAATTAGTACTAAAAGCCAGTAAGAGAAGTTAAATCCAATAAAGTCCACTCTAATTAGATTAGAAATATTCAAGACAAGACCTTTTGCTTCGGTCCCCTTTTTGGAACCATTAGAAGACTATTCCAAGCATGTAATCTTCAGCGTGGGGACCCTTTTCCTCCATGCATGACAATTTTCTTTCCTTGCAGATCATCGGCTAGTTGATGGTACATCCAACCGTATGCTTCATGCACTACTTGATGTCCTCCTCCCAGTTAGGCTGGATTCCATATGGACCCTCCTACCATTTACTACTCTTCTCTTTGGCTGGAATCAGGTGTTTGGAAGTGTGCGAGATCCTACATCAGCATTTGCCTTCACTCTTGGATCACCAAGAGCTAGATAAGGGAAAGGAGGCCCTTAGAGATGAGTGGCTGAGTGTTAGGTGCAAGAGGGCTGAGGGGGGGACGAATTGGAGCTGTCTGTTTGAATGTCGCTGTAGGAAAGTTCCCACCTGTAGTCCTAAAAATCTAAGTGTTAGTGGTTGTGATTGGATTTGATGGGGTTTGAATGTTGATATGGTTATAAACTCTTAGCTTATTGAGGACGTGTAATAACTCATGTTGATGATTGTTTAATTCCACATCGGTTATGTAACAGAAAGAATTTGAATATTTTTACAAGATTATATATCCTAAATAATATCTTTCAACTATAGGATCAAGAATGAGACCTTAAGTCGTTGCAGATAGATTATCATTTAATAGCTAATGTTTGTACCATATTCTTAAATAATGCCATCCATACACCATACTCAACAAAAGATGCTCTCATACGCCACAAAGTGAAGCATCTAACCCTTCGTTGAATCTTGGAAGAAAGATTCAAGCCCAAGATCGAACTCCCATAAGTGTATTTTAATTTTAACTTGCTATTGATTAGAAATTGGTTTTGTATGGATTGTTCTTTACAGTTGGTTGTTATTTTATTCCATTTTATTTTATTTTATTTTTGATCCTTTAAGATTCTACCATTTTTTATTTGCAAAATCATGAGTTTATTTTTTTATGTAAATCTATTCATTTTTAACATCAAAATAGTAATTTTTTAAATTTTTGTAAGTTACAGTTTATGGGATGCTTTAGTTGTTAAGAAAAGTCGTATAAGATGACAGAGGAAGAAAAGAGAAGCATGAAACTAGATAATCCTACCATCTGTCTTTTAATGTTTGTTAGTTACTCTAGTTCCTTGTTTAATATTCTTACATCTTCATTTACTTAATAAAAGTGTTTATGCTTTGCTTGTTCTTTTCAAATGAAAAAAACCTACTCAAAGTAGAAATAATGATTTTTCTTTTTAAATCTTCATCATGCAACCAAATAGTGCAAATTATTTTATGATTTTGTTTTGCAATTAAAGAAACCTTTAGGACTATTTCTCCATTATATTGAAATAAATAATATGTTATACTAAAGTCAAAAGCCATACAATATGAACTAATAATATGATAGACAAAAGTAAGAGCCATAAAATTTGCACCGTGCTGTTGTACTTTTTGTTTTTTATCCTTCTAAGCTTTTTATTTGGTTGAAGTGAACAATTTAGATTTATCCTTCTGAAAAAAAGAAGGTGTTATGATATATCACATAATTATAGATTAATAATGACAATTATGTGTAAATTTTCTTAATTTTTAATTTTTTTTAATAAATTAAGGCTTTAATTTATAAAATCTTTTTCTATTAAATAGTAAATCTTATATAAAATTCCTCTATAAGGACACTTGCATGCTCCTCTCCTCTCCCTCTCATATTTTTTTTCTCACAATCTCTTTTATGCTATTTTCTTGTAGATAGCTCTCCCTTGGTCTCTCTTTTTCTATTTGACATGCTTCTCTCTCGTTGAATCTATTATTTTATCCTCTTCATCTTTTCCTTCTTAGAAAGGATTTTTTTTTTTATTATGCCAAAGCAAGCAAGGTTTTTCTTTTTAAATCTATAATGGATTGAACTAGCAAAATTTTTTACCCTTCATAATTTTAAAGATCTAGATTTAATATAGAGAATAATCACTCTTTAAAAAAAAAAAAATGAAAGAAAAGCTCAATTTTTTTATCCTTATCTTATTGACCACCTTTCCAAAAGAAAGAGTAGCTTTTAAAGATTCCACCATAACCCCGGTTTGGGAATCAATCACGTTGCTATCACTCAACTATCTCTCTTTTTTCTTTTTCTTATTCTAGTGGAGCATTACTCTGTCTCGACTCCCATGGGTTGATGTACATCTCTCATCCAAGTGCAACTTTAATTGCCTGTCTCTTTTTTCTTTTTCTTGTTCTAGTGGAGCATTAATGTGTCTCTGACTCCCATAGGTTGATGTACATCTCTCATCCAAGTGTAGCTTTAATTGCCTGGTTGAAGATAATGCCATTCACAAAAGTAGCTTTACATGGGGAATCTACAGGAGGAAGAAAAAAACAAAAAAACACATTGATTGCTTAGGGCTGGCCTTGTGTGCTAAATCAAAATCAAATAGATTGCAACTTCCATTCAAAAGACTGAGAGGCAAGGAGGCTGATGGGGGTGCCAAGATGAAAATTTTGACATGATTATACTCTCTGGCAATAAAGAGATCCACAAGAAATATTACTCTACTAGATAGATTAAAGAGGCCAATGATGTGTAACAAAGTTTATGAGATTAAAGTTTAACTGTGATACCTCAAATTTAATCGCACATTGAATGAAAGAGAAATATGCTATGTGCTTATAACTCAAATCCACTTGTTACCCATTAATTTCCACTTAAGTTTTTGTACCATGTAGTTTTGGTCCGCTAATGAAGTTTATTGAGCTAGCAGATGGGTTTAAGGCGTTATAAATGGTATCAGAACCGATCCAAGTGTGCAGAAGTTAGTGGGCATGAGAAAAGGGCTACACATGGGGCGATGATAGAGTCCCGCCATGGCGTGGAACCACCCTTGCAACATCAATGATCCGACTCAGGATAGATTCTGGCTAGCTTGTGGCATGCGACAAGAAAGGTGGAAAGATTGTGATACCTCAAATTACGTCGAATTATAAGGGATACCTCAAATTTAGTCTCATATTGGATGAGAGATCCCTCAAATTTAGTCTCATATTGGATGAGAGATCCTGGCTATCTTGTGGCGTGCGATAAGAACGTCGCATTATAAGATGGAAATATTGTGATACTCAAATTTAGTTTCATATTGAATGAAAGAAAAATGTATTATATGCTTATAACTTAAGTCTATTTATTATTTATTAATTTTTATTTAAAATTTTGAATCATATAATTTTAATTTATTAATAAAATTTATTAAATTAGTACGTGAATTTGAGGTGTTACATTATTGGAGTGATAGGTGGGCTCTTGGAGCGTTCCTCCATTCCTTTGGTCACCGCATAGCCCGAGAAGGACTGGAAGCTTTTCCCTTGAACTTTTCACTCCTTCCAAACAAAAAAAAAAAAAGCGGCTTGGTAATCGGTGATTGGAGCGATAGGTGGGCTCTTGGAGCGTTCCTCCTTTCCTGTGGTCACCACGTAGCCCGGGAAGGACTGGAAGCTCTTCCCTTGCACTTTTCACTCCTTCCAAAAAAAAAGCGGGGGGATTACAGATGAGAGATCTTTTTCTTTTGTTTTTTTTTCTTTTTTAAGGTAATGCTACGGAGAAAAAGAAGCTCGTACTATGCTTGAGCCCTAATGTGTTATTTTTTTTTGTTAAATTGCCAGGCCAAGTAAGGTGACCATTTTCTATTATTTGTTGATCAATTGTGAAGAGATTCAGATCGCTTTAAGGAGGAATGAAAACTACTTGAACCATTCATTTCACTTTCTTTTTTCACTAAAGAAACTTTTTTTTTTTTTTCAGAATGACAAAACTAGTATTTTAAAAGAAAAAAAATGACACCTTATGGATACTTTAGTTTTTATCCTCCTCACCTTTTTAAAACCACTGAGTCCAAGAATTACTTATTATTGGATATTTTTTATTATTTTAAAATATTTTTTATTTACTTTATTTTATTTTTTCATCTTTGGTCTATTCTTTATCTGTTTATTCAAAATGATCATTTTGAGTGTGAAGAGGTATTTACCATTGAGATTGCCATTTATACAAAGAGTTACGTATCTTTTCCTTCTGAAGAGATCTTTTTCATCCGAATAATTGCATATTGTATTTCTTCTTTGACCCAAAGAGTCCCTTATTGTATCCCTTCATCATTTATAAATCAATATTCCCATTCAGTCAGCATATATATTTACTTTCAAATCACTTTCTCTTTCACCATTTTTCACGCTGTTATCTTTTTCCACTGCAATATTCTTGAGGTAAGCAATAATCAAAAGTAATTCAATAACTTTTATACTTAAAACCACATCCTTATAAAGGTTTGATATAGTTGAATTTTATAGGATAAACGTTGGAGTTCCTTCGTGTTGAATCACAGGTTTCAGAGAATGTATAATCTACCTTTAAGGACAATGCAATCCGCATGCCTCTGTAGTTAAGTTTTCTTAATTAATTTTTATTTAATTATTATTTATTTTCTTTCATTAGCGATTGTTATGGAATTTGCATCCAGTTTCTAACACTTACATGTAAGAAAATGATAGAATTATATAACCCACATTTTTTCCTCAAAATTACTTCATTTAGCGCAACAATGATAGATTTTATTTTTTTTTAAGGGATATTTAATAAGCAGCCCTTGGGAAGATAAGATTAAATAACCTTTAATCCTTATTGATTAGTTTTATAACTTTTGATCTTTATACACACTTATCTGCTCAGTATACATACTTATTCGTCTACTATGCACACTTATTCGTTCAATGTATATACTTATCCATCCATTATATACATTTATATTCTTAGTGTATACACTTATATATCCATTGTACACATTGATTCTACTAGTATATGTAGAGATAAGCATGAGACAAATTGGGTAGTTTTAGGCCAAAACTAAGACTCAATCTAATAAAGATCGATTCCAGGATTTTGGATTCAAAACTAAATCAATTCTATCTTCAAACCAACCCAGAACCAATCCAATTAGATGGGGTCAGTTCTGGATTAGTTTTAGGATAGAACCTATATATATTATATATATATATATATATTAGCTTTGATTTTTTTACTTTTTTATCATTTTAAATATATTAAAGGTTTTTTTTTAGTTATAGAAGTTGAGTAAAAGGTTAAAAGCAATCGTGAAAATATTTAAAAAACTCATAATATTAATAAATATTTTTTTCTTTTTTTGGATGATTCTAATATTTAATGGTTATTTTTTTCTTAATTGTGTTAATTAAAAAGAATATATATAATATTTATTGATTAATTTAATACCAAATATCTTTAGTAGAGATGGTAAATAACTTGTGAGGTATATCTAAGGTTCCTAATTTGATTCTTAAGAGTATTATATATTTTTAAAAAAACTGTATGGTTGGTTCTTGGGTCAGAACTAAGAATCAATCCTTGAAACTGAGAACCGACACAATAGAAGTAGTTCTAAGATTTTGGATTCAAAACCAATCTGATGAGCACGCAGAACTAAATCAAGCCGATCCAATCAAAATGAGTTGGTATCGGTTCTCGGGTTACCTTAACTCATTGCTCACTCCTAAGCGTATGCACTTAGCTATCCATTGCACATGTTTAGCAAGGACTAGAAGTTAAAAGGGAAATAGTGCATAGGTTTTTCCTTAAAGCATGGTCCATAGATGGACCACACGTAAGTCCCCCTTTTTTTAAATTCCACTGCCAATCAGAGTCTAAATATACAAAATTCACCACCATGCATCAGAAATTCATGTGAAGGTGCAGATTAGGCTTTATTACCAAACCTTTTGTGAAAATTTAATAAAGAATTTGCAGAGATTTACTTATGAGTTCTACAATGTAATCATAAACAAGAGACATTTAAATATGCAATTAATGTTGTGTGCAATTCTCTTGTTGGACGATGGACAGCAATCAACTTCGACCTTTATGTTTATCTATGAAGATATACTTGATTCTTTCAGTCATCATTCAACCTTGTTTGCAGTTCAAAGCTAAGTAAATCTGATGCATACCTCTAACTAGTAGTCGAACTGAAGCTTGCTTCACACGAGGTTTCATTTTTAAATCTTGGATGGTGCATACTGAGTTGCTTTTATAATATCAAAATTAAGCTACGTATTCAATAGTAACTTATTTATTAGGAGACAAATGTTCACTTTGGCAAAGTGAAAGATCAATGTCCATCTTACCTCAAAAAGGAAAGCTCAATGTCTATCTATATTAGGTGGTGTCAACAAATTTCTGCATGCACCATTACATCAGTTTACTTCGCCCCTTTGATATAAATCTTTGAGTGTAGTTGAACACGATTTTGTCTCTATTAATTAATCTGTGGTCAGCAAAAACTAATGCTCACCATCTATTTTCCAGTTGGACCTAATCTATCATACTCTTTACCATAACATACCATCCATTGGCCAAAGCTTTAAAGTTCAGAAAATAAAATACTTTTTTAAGTTAAACATTGGGCTGGGGAACACCTATCTGGAAAGATAATTAATTATGGTAATGGAAAGCACATGAGTTGCTGAGCATATACATTGAGCTGGAAAAAATTAAATCCAACCTAAAAGCAAAGGGCTAGGAATCAAAGAATAATACATCAATGCCTCTTTATCTCTTAGAAGCCATAATCTGAGGTTATTAAAGGTTTAGGGAATAAAGAGAACAAGTCTGTCATGTGAAGGGCAATGTGAAGACTTTTCCAATCGCTTCACTATTTTTCAGATTTCTAACATGTTACTTTCTCTCTTAAAATGCATGAGGAAGATAGCAACACGACAACCAATGCAGAATCTTGCTTACCATACGTAAACTTTTCCTTCCAGTTGATGGCAAGAAATTTAAGTATGATATAGATGGCTAAGTGTGGACTAAGTTCATGAAGGTTCTACTTTGATGGCATGGGAAAAATTCGTCTTTACAGTAGTATAAGCATGTTATCTCGTAGAGGAATGCGCTCCAATTATCTTGGAGTATATATATAGCTGTTCAAAATGATACAGAGAAGATTAGCATGGTCCTGTGAGAAGGATTAGATAAAAAGTTTTGGTATGGGCGTGTGTCTGTATATGCTGATCCATAACTCTTAGCAGCTCATTTTGGATGATCCGAGTGCTCTCTCTCTCTCTCTCTCTCTCTCTCTCCCTCTCTCTCTCATACTTCAGTGTGTACGTAGGTGAGAGTGACATTGGATGTGGGTGTAATGTACAAAGATTGCTATTAATTAATATTCATAGTTGTTTTGAAACAGGTGAAGAACTAAGGGGAGCATGTAAGCTATCTTTATTCGTTCTTTATGCTAAGGAAATTTGGATAAATTTAACGTGGTCCATGGAAAGGAAGCAAGCATACGGTTGAAATGGACCACAACTGATTTGACATTGTACCTATCCCTTTGAGCTCTTAAGTGGAACACCTTAGAATCTAAAATGTTTCGCCTATGTGCCAATAATAACCGGCAATTAACATCACCTCGCGGCTAAATAACATCACCTCGCGGCTAAATAGCAGCATAAAAAGAATTGGTTCGGAAAGAACCCATTAAAACATGTGATCAATGCCTCCTCAGATTAAAATTCAAACCTCATTCGAAATCCTTAACCTATAAGAAATTAAACAAAGGGATAGAGAACAGCACAAGAATAAATAAGATCCTTAATTTCTTTTATTTTTTTTCCTCTCATTTTCTTTAGAGAGTAGAATTACCAGCTTCATTGTATTAAAAATTTTGATATTTTGGTAACTGGAGTATGACTTTGATGGTGATATATTTAACTTATGATTTGACTGTGGAAATGATAATTATCAAATTAGTAGGCCTGTGATATATGAAATACTTTTTCACCTTATTTTTTGGTATTCTGTTAAAGAGCATCATCCATTGACCGAGTTGTAGAAACAGGCAGGAGATAACATTTTGACCTCTTCCATCCAGCTTTTTATGATGCAGGTAGTACACTTCATCCGTTTAATAGGACCCTTGAGGTTGACTCCTTTTGTATAGCTGTCTTGCCACCATCCCCTCTTCTTTCCCTATATAAGCTGGTGGAACCTTACTCCACACTCATCAAGCACCCCATCTCTCTCTCTCTCTCTCTCTCTCTTTCTCTCTCTCTAACATGTTCCCCTTCAGCAGCAAGAGCATGTATGAGAGAATGAGCTCCAAGAATAGGGAGCAAAAGAAAAAGTTCATCATGTGGGCGTGCGCTATCTCCACAGTTCTTATCCTATCAACTGCACTATCTCTAACAGTCATAAAGCAAGCAGGAGCTAAGCCCAAGGCTCTAGCTTCCTCTCACCATTCCTTCAAGACAGTCTCTAGGGCCACTGCCGCCGCCACCACCACCAAGACGCCCAGCGCCATCGCCTCTGCCTGCGCGGCCACCCTCTACCCAAATGCATGCGAGTCCGCCCTCGCCTCCATTGCTGGAGCACCAACAAAGACCCCGAAAGATCTCTTCGATGTCTCCGTCCAGTTTGCCATGGGACGGGCCCACGCCGTCCGCTCCATGGCCTACAACCTCACTCTCAGCCACCAGAAGCTCGGCTCCGGCCGCCCTTCCGGCATGGATGACTGCCTCGAGCTCCTCGACATCACCTTGGACCAACTCAACGACGTCACCAAACGGAAGAAGAGCTCCAGTCATCACGACATCAAGACGTGGCTCAGCGCCACGCTCACGAACCAAGCGACGTGCAAGGAAAGCCTCGAGACCGTCGAGGCCTCCGATGAGAAGGACGCCATGAGAGCCAAGGTGGAGAGCCTGACGCAGCTCATCAGCAACTCCCTTGCACTTCACAAGAAGCTCAAGGATGGCCACGAGAACGCCGGCGGCCGGAAGCTATTGTCTGACGGATTTCCGGAATGGCTGTCCGCCGGCGACCGGAGGCTTCTAAAAGCTTCCCCGGAGGACATCCGGGCCGACGCGGTGGTGGCCAAGGACGGCAGCGGGACCCACAAGACGATCAACGAGGCCATCGCCTTCGTGTCGCTGGCCTCCAGCGGTGGCCGGAGTGTGATACACGTGAAAGCCGGCACTTATAAGGAGTACATCAGGATCTCAGCCGGGCAAAAGAACGTTATGCTGATGGGAGAGGGGAAGGGCAAATCGATCATTGTGGGCAGCAAAAGCGTAGGGAACGGGGAAACGACGTACGGTTCGGCGACCGTCGGTATGGTTGACTTGACTCCACTCTACTTTTCCCATTTTACCCTTAGATGTTGTCGTGATCGTTCTAACGTGGCAGGTCCCGGAAAAAGCTATTAGCGACGTCAGCTCAAATAAGCTCTAAGCCTCCATTGGGCCGTGGACGGACTTAATTTCTCTTGTCGAACGTTGAGCTCCACTAGTGAGGTGGATGTGGCTATATTATAGGACCGGATTAGGTGCAAGAGAGTGACTTAGTGGCCGTTGCTGATCTAGCTCTGCGTCTCACCTTGTGGCGTTTTGAGCAATTTTCTTCATTCATGCTAATTTCTCCGAATGTGCCAATTCCTTGTCTACCTCAAAAACATGACGTTTATGCCGTGCCGTGTGTTGGCTTAGGTCCATATCACTGGTTGGTTGAGATCTAGACAAGATTATGATCCATACTAGCAGGTTAGCTGGTCGGATATAGCGTCCATTTGTGAGAGGCCAATAGTAACTATTCGTGACCGGCTATTTAGACAGCCGTTTCCTAACAATTAAGATCAATAGTTTTATCATATAGCTGCTATGCCTTTAAGGATTCTCTTTAACCCTCGATTATTATAGAAACAAATATAATCCAGGTTATGGGCACGCAGAGAACATGAAGGCATGAAAAAATTTTACTAGCAGAGCAGCCGACAACATAAAGTCACGGTGGGTGTAAAGAATTTAAAGATAGAAATATGCCCTTCCAGCTGTAGATGATCTCTAAGCCGAGAGCTCCTGCCCCTCATTAATTTTTCTTTGGAATCCTAGCTTGCAAACTATAGTCAGGGGCCCAGATCAAGGAGCCAAGGCCAATTTTGGCCAGCTTTTTTGGATCAGGGTGCAGGATTATTTCTTCTAATCAAGTTGGAGAAAGGGCTAATATTTGACGTATTCTTTCAGCTGCAGTGGGTGCGGGCTTCATCGCCAAGGATCTGACCATCATCAACGACTCCGGCCCGTCGAAGCAGCAGGCCGTGGCGCTGAGGGTGGGCGCGGACAAGTCCGTGGTCTACAAGTGCTCCATCCAGGGATACCAGGACACGCTCTACACCCACTCCAACCGCCAGTTCTATTCGGAGGACGACATCTACGGCACCGTCGACTTCATCTTCGGCAACTCGGCCGTGGTCTTCCAGAACTGCTTCATCCAACCCCGGAAGCCCGGGGGAGGCCAGAAGAACTACATCACGGCGCAAGGCCGGGAGGACCCAAACCAGAACACCGGCATATCGATCCATAAATGCAGGATCGTCGGCGCGTCCGACTTGGACGGCACTCCCACGTACCTCGGCAGGCCATGGCAGGAGTACTCGAGGACGGTGGTGATGGAGACGTACATGGATGACTCCATCGACTCCGCCGGGTGGGCCGAGTGGTCGGGTAGCTTCGCGCTTTCCACTCTTTACTATGGGGAGTACGCCAACACCGGCTCAGGGGCCTCGACGTCCGACCGGGTCGACTGGCCCGGTGTCCACTCGTCGCTCTCCGACGCCGAAGCGTCCGAGTTCACCGTTGCCGAGTTCATCTCTGGTGACTCATGGTTGCCCGACACCGGCGTCAGCTACACTGCCGGCCTGTGATGTACTATACTGTCTGCCAGCATGATATATATATATATATATATATATATATATGATATGTCTCAGTTACCACTATTTTGCATTACGTTTGTGCGGGCGCTCTAACTCTGGCCCGATTTAAGTGTAAGATATATTATGGGCATCCAACAAAGTCTTGTTGGTTTTTATTTATGTACGTACCACCATTGTTCTATTTTTGAACTGGCATGGCGTTCCATTGATGTCATTATGTGAGTTGTTTTACAAGTACTTTGCTTAGATCCTTTAAATGAGGTGGATAAGCCCCTCAAACTCGAAGCAATCCTTAAGTACCTCGAATTGATGGTACCATACTTCACATCTCCACAGCCTGTAACCAATGATAGACAGGAAAGGTCCACAGGAAAGACAGATGCATACAAGAGAGCTGTCATATGGAATCTTTGGTGTCTTGGGGACCCCTACCAATTATTCATTGCAGCTTTTTATTATTTGAAAGCGGCCGGCCATCATCATTTTTTTGCTGAAGTGAAAGGGTTACTTCACCAGGTATAAGATAACATGTTTTTTGTTTTGTAAATCAAAGTGGTTTATATTGGAGTGGAAACACCCTCGTGGCTTCTCTCTATTTCAACTAATGCAGAAACTTAACAATCAAAAGCAGAGAATAGATGAAAAATAAAATATTATTTCTTCACACACACACATACGGAACTGAAATGCAATTGGATTGCCTTATATAGGCTTACAAAGGAGAAAACTAACTTGGTTCCATAATAACAGAGTATGATCACGATCTCAACCAACTAGAGAAACTAAAAAACTGAAAGGAAACAAAACACAAAAAAAACTCGGAAACTGAACAAACCGAGTCCCTTACGGCCAGCTTTGCATCATATTTTCATCACACCCCCTTGATGCAAAGTTTGACACACCAAGTAATGATCTGAACTTGACAAATTTGGAGTAGTTCAGAGCTTTGGTGAATCCATCAGCAATCTGATTACTTGTGCAGCAATACTTCATCACAATCACATCTTCAGCCACGGCTTCGCGAATAAAGTGGTACCTCAACTCAATATGTTTGGTCCTCCCATGAAACATTGGATTCTTTGTCATT
Source organism: Metroxylon sagu (assembly GCA_017589505.3). NCBI lineage: Eukaryota > Viridiplantae > Streptophyta > Magnoliopsida > Arecales > Arecaceae > Metroxylon > Metroxylon sagu. Next base: position 240,066 of record JACVBY030000657.1, read on the forward strand.
GCTATTGTAGCTTTGTTATCGCAGAAGATTTCTGTTCCTTGAGTTTGATTTTGGTGCAGATCTTCTAGTATTCTTCGCATCCATATGGCTTGGCAAGCTGCTGTAGATGCGGCGATATATTCAGCTTCAGAAGATGATAGAGCAACAGTTGCTTGCTTCTTCGTCATCCATGATATAGCTCCCGAACCAAGAGAGAACATAAAACCCGAAGTACTCTTCCTGTCTTCTACAGAACCTGCCCAATCACTGTCAGTAAAACCAACTAATTTAAAATTAGGATTGGATTTATACCATATTCCATAGTTGCTTGTGGCTCTGACATATCTGAGAACTCGTTTTGCTGCTCCAAGATGATGTACTGAAGGAGAATGCATAAACCTTGAAATCAAATTAACTGAGAACAAGATATCTAGTCGTGTGTGAGTCAGATACATAAGTCTCCCAACCATACTTCTATACAACTTAGCATCTGCCTTAACAGTACCATCATTCACTGTCAACTTTTCATTTGCATTCATGGGAGTAGAAAATGTCTTACACTTCAGCATATAAAACTTTTCAAGCATATCTAATGCATACTTTTCTTGATTAACAAAAATACCAACTTCTGTTTGTTGAATTTGAAGATCAAGAAAATAATGCAGCAAGCTCAAATCAGTCATATCAAATTCTTGCATCATACTTTTCTTAAACTGTTTGATAAGAAATTCAGAGGATCCAGTGTATATCATATCATCAACATACACACAAACAACAAGTATATCCATACCTTTCACCTTTATATAGAGAGTGGGTTCACTTTCACTTCTATGAAAACCATTGTTGTGTAGATGCAAATCAAGTCTTCCATACCAAGCTCTCGGTGCTTGCTTAAGCCCGTAGAGCGCCTTCTTCAACTTGTACACTTGCTCCTCCTTTCCATCAACAATGAATCCTTGTGGTTGCTGTACATACACATCTTCATCTAAGAAACCATTCAAAAAGGCAGATTTCACATCAAATTGGAAAATATGCCATTTCATTTGAGCTGCTAATGCCAAGATAAGTCTAACAGTTTCAAACCGAGCTACAGGAGAAAAAATTTCATAAAAGTCCACACCATATTACTGTGCATATCCCTTGACAACTAGTCTTGCTTTGTACTTTGAGATACTTCCATCAGCATTATATTTCACTTTGTAGATCCATTTCACACCAATAGCATCTTTTCCTTGTGGCAAGTCTACAAGCTCCCATGTGTCATTTTTTTCAATAGCAACCATTTCCTCTTTCATGGAGTTTTCCCATTCCTTTTTTTTACATGCCTCCTCATAGTTCATAGGTTTTGACACAAGGAAGACAAATGTACAAGAGTCATAGATTTCTTTTAAGGAGCATACCTTCCTTGATGGAGTTTCTGAATCAGATATAATGTCTCTATCATTGCTGGTTGGCCTGCTCACATGCAGCGGTGATTGTCTTGGAGAGTAATTAAATGATGAAGAGGCTTGAGAAGAAACATTCTCAGTGTTAAGTTGTGTTGGTGGTGCCTTGATGTACTGATTTTCTACTTTTGTCCATTCCCAAGTGCTGTACTCATCAAAGATAACATCTTTACGGATAATTAGTCTTTTAGTTATAGGATTATATAATTTATAACCCTTTGTCTCACCACTATAACCAACAAAGATGCATTTCTCACTCTTCTTGTCCATCTTACTATGCTCATTTAAGTCAAGCAAGGCATACACAATGCAACTAAAGACTCTTAAATTACTTACATTGGGCTTTTTCTTCCACCAAGCTTCATATGGAGTCATATTGCGTACTGCCTTTGTTGGAGAGATATTGAGAAGATGCACAGCTGTAGCGACTGCTTCAGCCCAAAATTCTTTGGGAAGTTATTTTTCACTCATCATACTTCGTGCCATTTCCACCACTGTTCGGTTTTTCTTTTCGGTGACTCCATTTTGCTCCGGTGTTTTCCTTACTGTCAATTGCCTGCGAATACCATGTTGCTTACAAAAATGGTTAAACTCATCAGATAAAAACTCACCCCCTCGATCAGTGCGAAGAGTTTTGATAATATGACCGCACTCTTTTTCTGCAAAAACTTTGAACTCCTTAAACTTTTCACATGCTTCTGATTTCTGAGCAAGGAAAAAAACCCAAATCATGCGAGAAAAATCATCAGTAAACAATAAAAAATATCTACTCTTGTTCAAAGATGGAGTTCTCATTGGGCCACAAATATCAGCATGAACCAAAGCTAAAGGTTCTTTGGCTCTCCAAGCCTTTCCAACTTGAAATGGCAATCGATGTTGCTTACCATACACACATCCTTCACACAAGATATCATCACAAACAATAGAAGGCAGACCACATACCATATTCTTCTGACTTAATGGCTTCATCCCATTGAAATGCAAATGTCCATACCGTAAATGCCATAATCGAGACATTTTATTTAAAACAGTAACTAATGCACACTCATCAAGGCATGAAAGCTCAAACGGAAACATTCTATTCTTAGTCATGTGACTTATCAGAAGTGGTACTTCAGACCCTTTTCTTATAATCTCACGTTCATTATCACGAAATGCAATCATATAACCTTTTTGAACTAATTGACCCACACTGAGCAAATTATATGCAAGATCAGGTGTGTAATAAACATCATGAATCAACTTTTCAATACCTGATTTAATTTTAATTGCAATTGTCCCTTTTCCTTCAATTTGTAGTTGCTTGTTGTTTCCAAGCCGAACTTGCAATTTCACTGACTCATCAATATGATGAAAGAGACTTTTTTCCCTTGTCATATGATTACTACACCCACTATCTAGAAACCACACATGATTAGTATTATATTCATTGAGATCTAAGTGAGTGAGAAATAGATTACCATCTTCCGACTTTTCTTCCACAATATTAGCTTCCTGTTTTTGCTTATCCCAGCAATAAGGTTCAGTATGTCCATTCTTCTTGCAAAAATTACAAAACCTATTTTTACGATTCTGATTTTGATTACCTTTGTCACCATTTTCAGACTTACTCCGCCGATCATCCAACTTCCCACGACCATGACCACGCCCACGGTAACCAGCTCTCCCTCGACCTCTAGCTGCATGCTTTTGATCTTCACTTTTTTTGTGTTTATTGCTAACCTCTAACTTGACTTGAAAAGCTTGCTCAATGTTCTTTTCAGCATATCTGTTCATCCTTTCTTCATGAGCTAAAAGAGATCCCATTAATTCATTAAGAGAATAAATGGTTAAATCTTTTGACTCCTCAATCGCAGTCACAACATGATCAAATTTTTGTGGCAAACTTCTCAGAACTTTTCCAACAATCTTTTGATCAGAAATAACTTCTCCAAATATTCTCATATTATTTATAGTGACTGAAATTCGTGAAAAAAATTCTTGAATAGACTCACCTCCTTTCATAAACAAGGTCTCAAAATCTCTGCGAAGAGTCTGAAGTTTCACAGTTTTTACCTTCTCATCCCCATGGAACTTTTGCTTTAAAATAGTCCAAGCTTCACTTGATTTGGTGGCATTTGCAATCCGAGGGAAGATGATGTCTGTCACAGCTTGTTGAATGACAAGTAGAGCCTTTGAATCCTTCTTTCGAAGTTTCTCCTTAGAACTCCCAGTATCTGCATAACCATTCTCAACTAGATCCCAAAGATCTTGAGCCATAAAGAAAGTTCTCATTTTTATACTCCAAAACTCATAATTATCTCCATTAAAGATGGGTATCAATGACTGAGTGAGGATGAGAGTAGATATACCACTTGCCATGATGAAAACCCTCTAATAAACTTCTATCAAACACCTTATGTGCAGAAGAATTGTACCTCTCTTTGAAGCTTCACACCTATAGGCTTCAGTTTCCCAGAGATACTTTGCTACAGCAACACCTCTAGTGCCAGATAATCGCCCAAAGTTGATCCAACCTGGCTCTGATACCAAAATATTGGAGTGGAAACACCCTCACGGCTTCTCTCTGTTTCAGCTACAGCAGAAACTTAACAATCGAGAGCAGAGAATAAATAAAAAATAAAATATTATTTCTTCACACACATACGAAACTGAAATGCAATTGGATTGCCTTATATAGGCTTACAAAGGAGAAAACTAACTTGGTTCCATGATAACAGAGTATGATCACGATCTCAACCAACTAGAGAAACAAAAAAATTGAAAGGAAACAAAACACAAAAAAAACTCGGAAACTGAACAAACCGAGTCCCTTACGGCTAGCTTTGCATCATATTTTCATCAGTTTTTATCTCTCTGTTTTGTATGACAAAGCTTGATAGATTACTTTAAGTTAGTGTTTGTACATGTCCTCCTCAGAGGTTTGTACCATAACATGATTATATGAACTTATAAATACTATGATCAGCAGCATCACAAACAGTTACTAATCAACCAAAAAATTTAAAAAAAGGAGAGTGATTACTTCCTAAACTACATGCATGCTTAGGAGCTGTGAATTTTAAATATTATTTGATGACTATTAATAAAGCTTGATCCATGCATGCCAACCTTAAAGGAGTGATTTTTGGATAGACTTAATCTACCATACGTCTGATATGTTAGGCTTATCAATGGTCAGACAATGATGGGAGCCACAACAGCGTGCTGGAGGGAGCCATAGCGGTGTGACCTTTGATTGGACCAGGTCTACCAAAGAGCGTCTCACCTGGGAGAAGTTGTGGAAAGGTATGGTCAAGTAAACTTATAGGAGAGGCTGTCATTGTTATACCAGTTAATGACAGTTGTCCGAGAAAAATTGAAATCCGAACTTCTGCCTTCCGTCCAATTCCAAGGATAGCTTCGTGTGAAAATGAACCGTGACAGAGCTGGTCGTTCGGTGAAGGCAGAAGGCAACACAGAAGTCATTTCAGATCGTTCTGACTGATCTGAACTGCACCACATTGGTCCAGAACCAAACAGATGACCCCCTAATCTACGGCAGAATGAAAGTTGATCCAATTATATACAAGCACATCATCTCCCAAGCTGCATCTTGTTTCCTTGCCAAATCTTGTAAGCAAATATTATATAAAACAGTTGTTATATGTAAATGCTAAAATTTTGCCCTGAAAAATGTTTGAATGCAGAACTGTTTTTTTTGGCCAAAATATACTTTTGGTCCTCAAACTTTCACTCAAAATTTATTTTGATTCTTAAACTTTCTGTTACAATTAATCCCTTATATTTTAAGAATATTGCATCCTTATCATCTCATTACATAGGTTAGTTAAAATTGATGAAATAGCTGACACGCCATCTTGATATGATACGTAGACAACCACTTATCATATATAGTAAGTCACTAGGGACTTAAGTATCAATTTTTGTATTCGAATAAGAGTGGTTCCGTGTAACGAAACAATAGGAATGTAACATTGTCTAAATTGTAACAATTGATGGTTTGAGGATCAAAATGAATATTGAGTGAAAGTTTGAGGTCTAAAAATATATTCTCACCTTTTGAGACAGAAGAATGTAGAGAAAATTAATTATCACTTTAGTGCTTAAAGTTTTATAGAATTAGTTTCCTTCCTACCCAGCTCCGAATCAGCTAGGGTTAGGTAGGATGCCCCCACCCCCGCCACCAAAAGTTCTGAATTTGGTGTGGTCAACTAGGAGCCAACCTGAAGCTTCATTCAGTTCAGGTTTAGGATTTTAGCCAATGCCAATAGGAAAGGTGGTCAAGCAAAGGCACTCTTGCTTCCGTACTTATCCAGGTTTAGCAAATGCCAATACAAAAGGTGGTCAGACAAAGACATTCTTTCTTTTGTACTGTTAGAAAAATAAACTTTTTTACAATATCAGATTTGTAAAGCAATAAAATTATGCAGAATAAAAACAAATAAAATAAGAACACACAAAATTTACGTGGTTCACCCAATGTGGGCTATGTCCACGGAGCTGCTGCAGATCTTCAATATACGGAGAAAAATGACTACAAGTGTTTACAACACTCAACACTCAGAACCTCACAACCCTAATCCCAAGTATACCCAAGAGAATTACTCTCACACTTTCAAAAGAATCTCACTATCTCTCAAAATATTCAAAGAGCTACACCACTCTTTAATTTCTGAACTTTGGGACAAGAAAAAGACAAAGGAAGGAAGGGCCTTTATATAGGCTCCACAGGTACTCCCCTATTAATCTATCGTATATATGTTTGTACCTTGATTCTCTCATTGCTTAAGATGGTATATATGGATCAACCGTATCCTTGTATATATCATAGTGATTTATTTTACCAATTAATCACATAGTTTCCTTGAATTTCATACGCGGATCATCAAGATTCATGAAATCATTCCACCAATCTGATACCTATCATAGTGATTTATTTCACTAATTAACCACATGGTTTCCTTAAATTTTGTACGCAGATCACTAAGATTCATGAAATCATGCCAACAATCTCCCACTTGAAGACTTACTTCAGTTATGTTTTCACACAAGATCAATGCAACAGCTCTTCTCTGCCTTTCTAAGCTTGCAGGCCAACTGAAGTAGAGCACAGCTTCAGTTTATCAATCGTCACCGTCTTCGTAAGCATATCCACAGGGTTTTCATTTCCATAAATCTTCTCAAGCTTTAAAGCTTTGTTCTCCAGAAGAGACTGAATAAAATGATATTTGGTTTGAATATGCTTTGTTCTGGCATGAAAAGATGGATTTTTCGCCAAGTGGATCGCACTCTGACTGTCAGAATATAGAACATTGCTTTCTTGCTTCTTTCCCAATTCTTCCAATAAACCCTGAAGCCAAATCATCTCCTTGCTGGCTTCTGTAACTGCAATGTATTCTGCCTCGGTAGTGGAGAGAGCCACGACTTTTTGCAATTGAGAAACCCAACCACTGCAGTTTCTCCAAGAGTAAACACATATCTCATAGTACTCTTTCTATTATCGACATTTCCAGCTAAGTCAGCATCAACAAAGCCTTCTAGTCTCATACCTCTACTTTTAAAATAGAGTGCCATTTTTGTGGTACTTCGTAAATATCTGAGGATTCATTTGACTACTTCCCAATGCATCTTGCCAGGATTGTTCATGTACCTACTCACCACTCCCATTGCTTGTGCAATATCTGGTCTGGTACAAACCATGGCATACATCAAACTTCCAATGGCTGAGGCATAAGGAACCTTCTTTATGTGCTCATGTTCTTCCTCAGTCTTCGATGAATTCTCCTTGGAGAGTTTGAAATGGGCACTCAAAGGAGTGCTCACTGGTTTAGCATCCTGCATGTTGAACCGAGAGAGCACTTTGCTAATGTACTCTGCCTGTGATAGTATCAAAGTACCTCTTGATCTGTCTCTAGTAATCCTCATTCCAAGAATCTGCTTCGCAGCACCAAGATCTTTCATTGCAAATTGCTTTGATAATTTTCGCTTCAAATCATTTATCTTTTGCATATCAGAACCTGCAATGAGCATATCATCCACATACAAAAGCAAAATAAAAAAGCTATTGTCAAACTTTTTAATATAACAGCAATGATCTGCCTGGCATCTAATAAAGCCACTGCTGCTCATGAAGCTATCGAACTTCTTGTACCACTGTCTCGGAGCCTGTTTCAGACCATGCAAACTCTTCTTTAGTTTGCACACCATGCTTTCTTTGCCTACTACTATGAAGCCTTCTAGTTGCTTCATATAAATTTCTTCCTCCAAATCATCATGAAAGAATGCCGTCTTTACATCTAATTGCTCAAGATGTAAATTCTCTGTAACTACCATCTTCAGCACCAACCTGATCGTTGTTAATTTTACTACCGGAGAGAAAATCTTAGTGTATCGATGCCTTCTTTCTGCTGAAAACCTTTGACTACCAATCTTGCCTTGTAACGCTTGCTTCCATCATGCTCTTCTTTGATTCTGAAAACCCACTTGTTATGTAAAGCCTTCTTCCCTCCTGGTAGTTCAGTCAACTCCCATGTCTGGTTTGACATCAACGAGTCCATCTCATTTTTCATAGCAGACTCCCACTTGACTGAATCTTTAACCTGAACTGCTTCATCATAACACTCCGGTTCTCCATTGTCGGTTAACAATATATAATGCAAAGAAGGTGAATAGCGCTGTACCGATTCAAGAGTTCTTGAGGATCGTCTTACTTCTGCTACAGGAGTGCATGGTTCTTCTTGAGAGACTTCATTAGCAGGACTTTGCCGGTCCCCTAATTGCACTTCCTTCTTAGCATTCTCCTCAAATTCAACGAACTCCTTTTTAGCTTCAACTTCTTTGTTGGTAGTTTCTGCAAACAAGTCCTTGTACATTGCCTTCTCATTTAATATGACATCCCTGCTTCTGATGATTTTTCGATTCTCAATATCCCAAAATTGGTAGCCAAACTCATCAGTGCCATATCCGATAAAAGCACATCTTTTGGACTTCGGATCGAGCTTGCTCCTTTCAGATGAGTCAGTATGAACATAAGAAATACATCCAAATACTCTCAAATGTGAAAAGTTTACCTTTTTACCAGACCATTCTTCTTCAGGTAACTTTTCTCCGAGAGGTACTGAGGGCCCATGGTTGATAAGGTAGGCCGCTGTATTGACGGCTTCAGCCCAGAACATCTTGGGTAAGCCTGCATGTATTCTCATACTTCTGGCACGTTCGTTCAAAGTTCTGTTCATACGCTCTGCTACACCATTCTGCTAAGGTGTGTTGGGAACAATCTTCTCTAACTTGATTCCATTGACCGCGCAGAACTCTTTTAGCTTCTCGTCCCTGTACTCTCCTCTATTATCGGATCTCAACCGCTTGACCTTCAAGCCTGTCTCGTTCTCTACCATGGCTTTCCATTTTCTGAAAACATCACAAACATCTGATTTTCTTTTCAGAAAATAAACCCATACCTTCCGTGTAGAGTCATCAATGAAGGTGACGTAGTATGATGAACCTCCGATGGATGAAACTGGTGATGGTCCCCACACATCTGTGTGAATCAGCTCTAACTTCTCTGCTTTAGGTGGCTTGCCGATCTTTGAGAAACTAATCATTTTCTGCTTGCTGAAAATGCAATCCTTGCACAGACCAAAATCTACTGATTTCAGATCTGACAGCTTTCCCTTTGAGATAAGAACTTTCATCCCTTTTTCGCTCATATGATCAAGCCTTTGGTGCCAGACTTTTGACTTCTCTGATTCAGCAACTGCAATGACATTATCTATGACATAGAGAGTGCTGTTCTTTTTTTCACGAGCTACGACCATAGCTCCCTCAGTGATCTTCCATTCCTTCTCTGCGAAGGTTGTCCGGTAACCTTCTTGATCGAGTTGACCCACTGAGATTAAATTCATTTTCAGACCAGGAATAAATCTCACATCCTTCAATTTCCATAAAGTTCGATTTGACAGCTTCACTTAAATATCTTCTTTTCCTGTAACCTTCAAGATCTCATCATCAGCTAAATGGACCTTACCGAAATCATCATCGACATAATTTTCCATGATTTCACGATGCGAGGTACAGTGAAATAATGCTTCAGAATCCAAAATCCAGGATTCAATCGAACTGTTAATGCTTAGGATTAAAGCATCTCCACTATCTTCGGCCACGTTCGCGGACTCCTTTGCACTGCTGTTGTTCTTCTTCGGTGCTTTACAATCCCTCTTTAAGTGATCGGCCTTACTGCAGTTCCAGCAGATGTACTCCTTTTTTTCAGATCTAGACTTGCTCCGTCTTGATTTCGATCTGCTTCGGTTTGAGTTTCTGTCATTGGATCTATCTCTGGATTCGGTGTTTAAGGCAGAACCTGATGTTTCTCCTAATTCTTTCCTGCATATCTCTTCGCTTAGAATTAGATCTCGAACATCTTTAAATACTAGTTTTTTGCTCCTAGAAGAATTGCTTACTGCCGTCACCATTGCATTCCAGCTTTCTGGTAGAGAAGACAGAAGAATTAAAGCTCGAACTTCGTCATCAAACTCAATTTCTACCGAACTTAATTGTGTTGTGATCGTACTAAATTCGTTGATGTGAGCTGCTACAGATGCGCCTTCTTTCATTCGCAAATTGAATAACCACCTCATCAAGTGCACTTTATTTGAAGCAGATGGCTTCTCGTACATGTCGGAGAGAGCCGCCATAAGACTCGTTGTGGTCTTCTCCTTCGCTATGTTGAAAGCGACATTGCGAGATAGCGTCAACCGGATGGCTCCAAGCGCCTGCCTGTCCAGTAGAGCCCAATCTTCAGCCTTCATCTCCGTTGGCTTTTTCCCTAAAAGAGGTAAATGCATGCCTTTTTGATATAAATGATCTTCAATCTGTATCTTCCAGAAGTTGAAATATTCACCGTTGAACTTCTCAATTTTAATGGTCCTTCCTTTGTCTACTGCCATTGCTCTCACTAGAATCTAGTTTCTCAGAATCTCTGCAAACTGCCAAGAAAGTTCCTTGGAAAGACTGGTAGGGTCACAACCGGTCCTTCATAAAATCCAGCTTCCTTAGATAGAACTTCCTTAGACTATCACCAAGCTCTCGAACACCGCAAAACTAATTGCAGAACCAGGCTCTGATACCAGTTGTTAGAAAAATAAACCTTTCCATAATACCAGATTTGTGAAGCAATAAAATTATGCAGAATAAAAGCATACAAAATAAGAACACACAAAATTTATGTGGTTCACCCAATGTGGGCTACGTTCACGGAGCTACTGCAGATCTTCAATATAGGAAGAAAAATGGCTACAAGTGTTTACAACACTCAATACTCAGAACCTCACAACCCTGATCCCAAGTATACCCAAGAGAATTACTCTACTCTCACACTTTCAAGAGAATCTCTCTATCTCTCAAAATATTCAACGAGCTACACCACTCTTTAATTTCTGAACTTTGGGACAAGAAAAAAACAATGGGAGAAAGGGCCTTTATATAGGCTCCACAGGTACTTTCCTATTAATCCACCGTATAATTGGCTTTCCTAATAAATCACGCTGCAAATATACATGATACCATATATATGTTTGCGTCTTGATTCTCTCATTGCTTAAGATGGTATATATGGATCAACCGTATCTTTGCATATATCATAGTGATTTATTTTACCAATTAACCACATAGTTTTCTTGAATTTCATACGCGAATCATCAAGATTCACAAAATCATGCCAATAACCTGATACCATATCATAGTAATTTATTTCACTAATTAACCACGTTGTTTCCTTAAATTTCGTACGCAGATCATCAAGATTCATGAAATCATGCCAACATGTACTTATCCGATTAAATCTAAGCATGGTCCCAAAAAGTAAAATTAGTGCCCAAGTTGGAACACAATATTTTTTAAATCAGATTGGCTGGGCCTGGAAATATGCAGCAAAATAAGTGCATGCTCTGCTGAAATTCTCCACAAAAAATGGTTAAAGAAATCTCAAATATGAAAACTTTTGGATGCTTAGGAGAAGTGAGATATGTTGGATCACAAAATATACACACCTCTGGCCTATTGCTCTTCACTCCTGTTTGTTTTAGCTGGAAATGTTCTTCATCAGATTCTTCAGCAGGCGATAAGTCAACAATGCACCAAATGGCTTGTTTCCAGTCCAATTTGAAGGAGTATTATACATGCACACTGACAATAGGAGATTACTTTGCGATCCTTAGCAATGTCAAATTCAGTGTCTAGAATTTCTTCTCTATTACTTTGAGGATTTGTTTGGCTATCTATCGACTATTATTAAACTATGTTGGTTAAGTTAGGTGAAGGACAGGCTGCAGCACAACAATTGGTTTTCTACTGAGTTGTACTGTCAGGTGAAGAGGAGAAGTACTCTTGTTGGATGGTGACAGGTTGATGCTGTTTCCCATGGTATTATTTTTGCTCCATGGATACCTTGTCTTTTTTTATTTGGCCCAAATGAGGTGCATTGATGAGGGGCATTGGGCAGGCTAGATGTGAAGCCAATTGTAAATATAGGACGCAGTGGTTTTCTTGTGCAGAATCTGAAAATATTTACAGGTCCAGCTTAACAAATGGCAGTGAAAGTTGCCGCTTTCCAGCGTACTGGCATCCAAAAGGATTATTTGAAGTGCCTCCATGATCCTTCTGTGGAGGGCCTATGGTTATTTTTCCTGTATCTTTTCAAAAACCGAAGGCTTTCATTAGCTCAAAGCCTTAAGGACTACTCAGTGGCACAAGAAGTTTTCTTATCTCTATAGTAGGATTGAAAAGCACAGGGCTTCACTTGCAAAGATAGCACTTCTTGGCCCTTTTTTTTTTTTTTTTTTTGCCCCCAAAAATGTGTACTTCAGCTACCACATGGGCAAAGGTTGCACCTTGGCTTTGCTTGGTTAGAAGGAAGCTCAAGAGTCCGGATCTATGATCATGGAATTCGAACTTATGTTATACCATATCAGCCTTGAATTTTTCAGGGGTGGCATTGTAAGCTTTGATTTTGTTGGCTGATGATATTCTCCTCAATAGGCTGGGTGCTGAGTGCTCTTTAATAAGCAGCCCGTTTCAGAATGTGGGGCTCCATCTGTTTGATATTTGGGCCAAATATCAGCTTCCCTCTAGTTTCCTTTCTCCTAAATTCTTGTTCATTTATATTTTCGGTAAAATAATGGTGACCTTGTCAACAATTTTACAAGAACCAACATTCATTTCTTTACAATGCATTTGGTTAAGCCTAAAAAATTGGGAGTCATTAGGCTAAATAGATCAATTTTGAGAGAAAAAGAAGGATAAAATTATCCTACCATTTCATAAGAATAAATTATTCTTGAATTGGGTAGAGTATCTATGATGTACCAACTCTTTTGAAATATCCATTCTGCTCTTCTGAAAATTAGTTTAACCCATATAATGAATATTTGGTACATCTGAGTCTGCCTCTCAATTTGATCACAGCCAATTAATGCTTGATACAACTTTTGATTAGCCTCAATAAATCTCATGCCATAATTCGAAGCCAAATCCTTCTTATGAAGCCACTATCAACTGTAAATAAAGCATACATCTTGCTTCTCCAAGAAGAATGCCAATGCCATCGATCTCTTTGCATTATATGCTAATGAAAGCCTATGGTAGAGACCACTGCATCTTCTGTTTCTCTGTCTCAATGGTAGGAAGCCTCATGGAAATTGCCAGCATTGTGGCAGATTTGATCATACTATAGAAAAATGTGGGAAGCTGCATGGGTATCTTCCAAAGAAGCAACTCTGCGAACCCCAACCAAGCAAATTTAAAACAGGTTCCAATGCCACATTCTGATAAAAATCAAGGCCTTGTCGACATCCCTATACATCTCCAACAAGGATCACAAATAGGTGCTACCAGAGATGAGACAGTCCAAGTTACAACTCCTTCAATGCCTGAAAAATATATCAAAATACCTTCATTGATCTCCCAAAGGAAGCTCAGGGCCTGCATCCAATCTTGCATTTAAGATATTTAACTTCTTCCCCCCTACCTTTTTCGCATCTTAGATCATTGATGGTAGTGTTACAAACCATCTTGTCTCATCTTCTGGCCTATTTGTCTTTATTTCCACCTTTGCAACCACTAGAAGATCGGATCAAACTAAAGAGTTTTTGGGTCACTCTTAAGTCTTTAAAAAAAAAAAAGTAATATCTCAAAATAGTCTTGCATCCGATAGAAAAAAAAAAAAAAAAAAAACTTATAACTCAAATTCACCTATTATTAATTAACATGCACTCCAGTTTTTAATACCACATGAGCGCGGTTTATTAACACATTAATTAAACCAGCAGGTGGTCTTAGGACATTACAAAAGGTATCAGTGTTGATCCAAGTATATGAAAGTTGATGGTAAGAAAGAAATAACTACCCATAGAATAGTGGTAGAATTCCATTATAGCATGAAGCCATCCTTGTAGCACTGACGATCTTACTCGGATAGATTTTGGTTAGTTTATAGCGTACGACGAGAACGCCGTGTAACAAGAAAGAAAAATTATAATACCCAAAAATAGTCTCATATTGGATAGAAAAGAAAATTTAAAATATTTATAACCCAAATTCACTTTCTATCAATTAATTTACACTCGAGTTTTTAAGACTATATGGTTCTAAATAGATTAATTGGACTAGCAAGTTTTCTTAGGTGTTACAAAAACCTTACAATAAGTATGCACCTTCCGCTTTTGTCTCGTTATATCCACATTTAAACTCTCCACCAAATTTAAAGTTAGAGAAGTGGATAACATGGACTGCATTCTAATGGGTTAAGCCTTTCCTTGAGAGTTTTCTAACTGAGCTGTAAGATTTCAGCAATCATGTCCATTTATGAGCAACCTCATGCTCTTTGAACTTCATCGGATCAGCAGTGATCTCTCAAAAATATGCTGTTTACTCCTGCTACAAGTTTTCTACTATTATTGTTTAGCTGCTGCATATTATTTCACTGCATATTATTTCAACCATCATCTTGAATCTTTGGAAGACAATGGCTGCCGATCCATGAATTAATACCAAAAAGGAGGTTGGTGGAAAGTAATCTCCTTTGTCTTCACTAGCATGTAACAGGACTGGGCACTTCTTTTGTGCCTTTGTTTCGGTATTCTTGGCTGTGCATATGCTTGGCTTAGATTCCTTGCTTTCACCAATGATATTCTCACAAATTTCCTAATCTGCATTTTCTGATAAATTTTATACAATTTATTTCCAAATATGCATTCATATTGTGAAGTACTTTAATTGTTTTAAAAATGATAGGAAAAGGAGCGAATAATAAAAAATAATATGGATGGAGGATGTAGGAAATAACACTAAATAAGAATACTTGGTAAGTAGTGATACATAAAGTTAATTTAAAATAGTGGCAACTAGGTCAAGTTGGATTTATAATTCAAATCAATTATTATAACTAAAAATTCAATAATTGATAATGAATATAAATTTTTTAAAATTTTAAATAAAATTAAATGGATATATACTTAAATATAAACTTTATTCATATAACTTTTATAGTTTGACCCCCAAAAATATGTTTGTGCTATACGAGCTTATAAACCATCATTTTAAAGAATAAAAATATTTGAGAATATTGTAAATAAAAATTTTAAAAATAATTAACGAATGCTTAAAAACAATGAAGTGAGAGAAGGTGAGAGGAAGTAGGATTGAGGTGAAAGAAAATATATTAACTTAGATGAGATCTGTTGCATAAATTGAAAAAGGCGTTTAGGAATAAAACAAGAATATATTTATCTGATTTGGGTTTATGAATTGGACTGGATTAGGTTTACTTCTTGTTGATTCAAATAGGCCCTAGGTAATTTATGAAATATGTTAGGTGAGGTTAGGTTAAAAGTTATAAACATTAGAGTTGAAGAAGCTTTCAAATGGATCCATTTTGTTGTTGTCCTAATTTACAAGTCTTAAAAAAATTGAACCAAACACACAACGTTTAAATGTTAAGTGAAGGAGTGCTAACCACAAAGGCAACAACTAGCTTATCATTTTTTCTAAAATTTCAAAGATAATAAAAATGATGAAAAAGTTTCAAAGGGGCAGTGGTTTGATGGTAACTTTCATTGAAAAGTTATATTGTCCAATCCAATTAGGAATGGATGTGGCAAGGTCGAATTACAAAAATTATCCTATAAAATACTACCAATCTCCTTTGAATTGAGATAAAGACTTAATTACATCAATTCACTCATATCATTTATACATGCAAAATAGTCAAATGACCCTTAATGGCACTTCTATCATAGATAAGTGATATGTGTATAGGCATACATATACATGCATACATATATATATATATATATACACACATACATACATATATGTATGTGTTTGTATAAGTTGATATTTTTCTTCACTTTTTTTAAGTACTATTGTGAAAACTTATACTAGTTTATTTTTATTTCTAAAATAATCATGTACTAAGAAGATTTTAAATATTTATTTAGGATCAAGAAGCTAAATAATATCTTTTGAATGATTTTTTTGAGCGAGATTTTGGATTGTTACAAATAATATCAAAGCGAATTCAGTCCATAGCTTAAGAGGACTAAAAAAACACTATAAATTAGCTTGTAATATATTGATATTTATATATTGAATATAATTTATATTTACATTTGAATCTTTAGCCTCTTGTAAATGTTTGGATTTAAATGAAAAATATGTGAAAGTACATTTCATATCAGCTATATATAAGATTGATTTTAAATATTATGTAAAGAATTTAAATAATATTTTTTGAGCAGATTTTTTTTGTCAGTTTATTAGGTTGTTGCAAAATAATTACTTAAATTATTTATTATATCATAACAATACCTAAATCTTACTAATTTATCATAAGATTGAAAGGATTTGCTTTACACTCTCTTAGAATAGTGCATTGTTTGGGACTTTTTTTTTTCCATACCATCACATCAATGCAAAAGGACAAACAATTTGACATTTGAGATGATTGATAAGAGAGAGAGGAAAGATTGTTAGAATTTTTAAATTTTTTGTTACGTTGCTTTCGGTTGTATTTGGCTTGATATTATAAGTTTTAAAAAATTTAAAAAATTATTAAATGTTTAACGTTCAACGAGTTAAATTGAAGTTCAATTACCAATAAAAATATTATAAAATTATAAAAATTGAATCCTTTTTTTTATTCTTAACAGAATATTCTTAACAGAAAGACAACAAGCCTTATGACAGAAAATAAGCAGAGTTAAATTGCTCCTTTCTTTCTCTTAGAGGTAAATTTGTTATAGAAACATCATCTTTTAGATAAATGATCATTGTTTAGTATTTTATTCTTTAATTAAAGTTAGAGAAGGCTTGAACTTTGTAATACTCTAAATTTAGTTTCATATTAAATGAAAAAAAAGTGTCATATACTTATAAATCAAATTCACTTGCTATCTATTAATTTTTACTTGAGTTTTTGAATAATCTGTTTATGAAGTTAATTGAACTAGCAGATGGGCTTGTGACATAGTGAAATATGGAGCCATCTTTGTAGTATCAATAATTCAGTTTGAATATAGATTTTGATTAGCTTGTAACATACAATAAAGATTATATGAAAGGAAGCTTATGATACCACTTGCGCGTTACATACCTTTTACCTCAAGGAGAAGAGAGAGAGAGAGAGAGAGAGAGAGAGAGAGAGAGAGAGAGGGGTTCAAGGCTCAAAAGGAAGACTCTGCTAATAGAATCTGCCTCTGGCTGCCCATTTCGAGCCGCTCCGATCGGATTCGCCGGAATCATGAGAGCTTGGCTGGCCGTTCACCCGATCCCTGCCTCAACTCCGGAAAAAGATCTCCTCCCACGCCGTCCGGCGCAGGACGACGCCGGGATCACAGAGGTCCGCTTCTTGACCCATAAATTCTTGCTATTCGAGCTCAATTATCATCGATGGTGTTCCTATCTCACCTCCTTTTTGATGGATTTCAAACGAATCGAGCTTGCCCTTTGTCCTTCTACTTGATTGGGAATAGATGTTTTCAGAGTTCACAATTGCAGTTTGGGTCTTTGGAAATATATTCCAAAAAACATCAGTAACATCAAAGGTTATCTCTTTCTTTATCAATGGCTTTCTATACTAACAGTTGAATGAATGCAAACCTACAGAATTTATATTTAGGAGTTTGGTTTTTATAATGTTGAATTTTTTTCAGAAATTTGTAGCAAGAAACCAGCTTTTCATTTTAAAACTTGCATGTCCTCAAATCATCCATCTTTACAATATGAAGATACAATGATGGAGATACCTCAACATGGATTTGATACTCAAATTTATCTTCACATCCAAATGTTAGTTCTGTTCGTAAATAATTCGGTAGAAGTCATCATCTCTGGCAATTTGAAGCTTCATTAGTGGTCGGAAATCAGGAATCTGGTGATCTCTGTGGCGGTCCAAGACAAAGAGAGTGAAAAATTCTATGTTTGGAACCGATTAAATTCTATCTTGCTTGGTACATACCTTTGGTGACATGTGACCTTTGATGACCACTGGCTAAATCGTGGGCCTTCATCACGCCCCTCGCAGACTACTTCTCCCTTTCCATCCATGTAGCAGACTATTCCCATTGCTTGGTCTTCAAAAACCTGAAAGATGGTACCCAGAACAAGTCATGGAAGGCATCTACTGATGGTAATGGACATTTATCATATCCAGATCTGGGTTGCAGTCAAGGATCAGACCTTCTTGGCTGAGAAAGATTTGGTTGAAGAAGTAGATGCTCTGCTGGGTTGCGTCTGGCCGTTGTGCAGCATGGAAGCTCTCGGCATGGCCTTCTTGGTCTGACCTCTTGGGAGGATGACTACAGGGCAAGAACATCTTATTGCCATTGACTATTCCTTCTGTTGTGTCTATATGTGTACGCTGGTTAGAGAGGCAGGAAGAAGATGGTAATGGACTGCTAACTTGGAAGGGCAACTACATAATGCTTTAGTAGAAGGACTTTTCTTACCACCGTTCAATCCTCTTACAGGATTATAAGAGGAGGGACTCAATTATTGAGCAGCAGGAATTTAAGGGTAGCCTTATCATGCCAACCTTGTCGGCCCCATTGAAGGCAAAATTTTATTGCCACTGTGATTCACTTGTTTTGTCTCTGTTTAATCTGTTATGACCTGATTGGATGTCAGGTCCATCTTCTTATCTCCTGTGCCTTTTTAATTGAGAAAACTTATCTCATGGTTGCATCATCTTGGTGAATTATAAAAGCTCCATTTGTCTTTATCCTTATCTTCCGTTCTTGATGATTATAATTGACATCACCATTAGCCTTGGGTTTACCTTCCGATACCCTTGTTTTCTGTCCTGAATTAAAAATTGAGAGTTGCTGGTTTTCAGAAAAAGGAACAAAGAGAGAGAGAGAGAGAAGGAAATGAGGGTTGGTGGTATTGGTTTGGGTCACAAATTTATGCCATGGTGATCCAGAGTTGCAGCCATGGTTGTACTCTCAGCCACTATGATTGCAGCTCTTGGAATCCGAGTGATTTGTCTTGTTAACTCGAGTTAGTTTGCATGCTTTGATGGCATAGACCCACCTATAATCATGAATGTTCTCCACTTGTTTCAGTCACTTTCAATGCATCTTTATGCTGAACTTTTAATTTGAAAGGTCCAGGTCCTGCTTTCAAATAGAGGCTACCAGTGTTTGAGGTATAGGCAAAACTTAGTTGCAATTTATGAAGTGCTTGTCATTTAATTCCCTACTTGGTGACCTAGGCATATACAGCCATTTCCATTTAACAAGCGTTAAGCTAAGCATGTTTATCATCATTAAGTAGAAAACAATTAAGAAACATGTACTGATTATTAACCGAGATTGTTAAACAGGTGTCGCTTATCAAGTGTAAGAACCGGATGCCAAGCACATAACGAATTAAACCTAGGTTATGTCTTTATGGGTGCGATCAACTTTAATCAACTTTAGACTGCAATTTGCTTCATTTTTCAGTCTTCATGATAACCACCGCCTCCGTCCCCATCGGGCCCTACAATCCGACTTAATTCTCCATTTTTTTTTGTCTCTCCCTCTCTCTCCCCTGTTGTTGCCAAGAATATGACGCAATCACTAGGAAGTTGAAGCCAGGCTAGTTTTGGTTGGCAAGATTCTTCCCAACCCTTTAATGTAGCATGTTTCGGAGCTCCAAAGTTAGCCCCTTTGTTGATATAATAAGCCTTTTTTCTTGTTGGCAGCTTAGGAGCTATTATTTCTAATTGGTATCATTCTATCACCATCACTAGCCTCTCTATCTCGTAAATGTATTTTGGAAAGGTCGTTGGAACCTAGATTGTTGTTATAGTGATATGACCCCTTCTCAACCTTTTTTATTAGGCTTGATTAGAAATCTAGGGACACAGATCAATCCTCTCTTCTAGAGCTCATCAAATCCACCAATCGGTTCAAGCATGGCTCTTCCAAGAAGCTCTTCCTCTTAAAATGAACATTTTCAACGTTTTCGTTTGCTCTCAAGTAGTTCTGGCCTTCTAACATGACCCAATCTCGATCAAAATCATGAATTCTAGGCCACTGTCAGTGGAGCCTCCTCAGTTACTAATTTTTTGAGACCTGATAGGGTTAAACATGGGATAAATCCGAGCTAATGTGTGCTGCCTTGCTACCAGTGACCCAGCAGGCCACCACACCAAGGAGCACGCTGGATCCACTGGCTTGTGAGATTTTTTTTCTAGCAATATCCAGAATTTGAATTCTAAATCTACTAAAAAGCAAACTGTTAGGTTTTTCTTACATGGTGATGAAGCTAAGATCAAAAATGATGATGAGATCACTGCTTTAGTGATCCGAAATCACTTTTATCATATCACGGCTCTCGGCCTTTGGAAGCCCATTCTTAAGGGTAGCACAGAAACCAGCTCAGAAATTCCTAAAGACGCTTGTCTTACAGTTCATGCATGCTATTTCTCTAAATATTTGAACAGGCAATGGACTTCAATCTCAGGTTGGGTTGGGCCCAAGCAACTAACAAAGTATCAAAGTAAAGACCAACACAACCACCATTATGTACAACAAACCTAATTCTTATAACCCATTAAATTGGAAATCTAATTCTAGAAACAAACTCAACCAAAGGTGTTATCTCCTATGTCCCAACAGCCACATCAGCATTCTTTTGTATGCCTCAAGCTCATTATCTCTAATTTTTCGACATTTGTATGTAACTCTAATATATACATCACATTATCAGCATTCTCTACTGGCCTCAACTCATAATCTAAATTACCATTTGGCAACATAAAATATATGTTGCTAGTGCATGGACATTCTAAATCTACACACATGCTTTGAAGCTCAAAATAACTCATGAAGTTTGGATCACAGTTATTATAATTATGTATTTACCCTCCTTCATATTTGATATTAGGTCTTTTAGAGAACATACCTCCATGATGGATCTCAAAGCAAAACCAAACTTTAGCCATAAATGAAACCAAAACAATAGAAAAAATATGCACGTAAACTACTAACAATCATGCTGCAATATGGAAATAGATAAGAAAAAAAGGAGCATGTGAACCCTCATCAAAGTAGAATCTTTTTTCATATTAATAGTGAACCACAATCACCCAAGATGAAATATTTTATCAATATTTTTATAGAGATTGTAGACCATAATCTACAGTGGCCCTATAGATCACAATACCGAAAAGAAACAAAAATAATTCGGTTCTGAATTACATTACCGATACAAGCCCTAACAATAATATTGGGATAATTGCAAAACTCCAATCATTGGACATCAAAATTCGTGAAAGTAAAGTTTGAAGAACAAAGCAGTGGTCAAAACTATTGTAGTCCCTAATTGCTTAGGAAAATTTGACCTACTATACCCTTGGTTTGCAAAGAAATTGGCACAAAAAAATTTAGGCATTCATAAATCCTAAAAATAAAAAAAAAACATCTGACATACTGTAGCCCCAACAATGAGAAGACTATGAAGAATAATTAGAAATTATCAATTTCTAAGGCTTAAAAAACTCAAAATCAAAATTTCAATCCTTACCTCAACTTGATGAATAGTTTAGAGTGTGCACGGATCAAAAACTATCCCTCTCAATGCAGAAATCTATTGATTCTTCAACGAAAATCTGCTAGAAATTGAGTTTCCAATCAATTTCTCTGAACAAAGCACGACAAACTCTTGATTGAATTGCTCTAACACTATTTTTTCTTTCCTCTGAACCGATACGAATAGATTATATCCTCAGATGGATTAGAGATGGATAATAAACCCTAATAGTTTCGGACGGAAGTGAAGTTCAGATATATTAAGTGATAATTTTTAAATCATAGATAGTCAAAATAAAATTAAGCTAAATGATAAATAAGTAATGTATAATTATTTCTAAAAAAAAAAAAAAAGCAAGTTCCTTCATGGCAATCCTTACTCTCTTCTCCTCTGGCCCCTTTCCACTAAGATTTGTGAAAGAAGAGAACAACCGTTCAACTCTAGCATCTGTCCCGGATTACAATAGCCTCATCTCATCCCTGCCACTGAAGCAGGGGTTTCATTGTCATGGGAAAATACAAAGGCTTCTAGTGCCCAGGTGGCCACCTTCTGGGCATCGTGGCCATTTGCCAACCTAATCCAAGCCGGATTCAATTTGAATAGATAATAGAAAAAAGAAATCGGATCTCGATTCAGGATCCTAATATGAAACCAGGTCAGCTTATGTAAACTCATGCTAACATTTGTTTTATCTTTCATATTAGAAAAAAATTGAATACTTATGAAGGATTATGATATCCAAATAATATCTTCTTATCTGCTCTTTTTGGATAAGATCATGGATTGTTATAAATGGTATTAAAATAGATTTAGCCTATAGCTCATATAAACTTGGGATTGGGGTTAGAGGTGGTCCAAATTGGACTGAATTATGTACTAGTCCCTAATCCAAAAATTTTTTCGATTTCAAGCCGAGCTTAGGTCCCCATTTTTTTTTTTTCCTGAAATCATGCCTAAGCTCGATTTGACACTAAGCAGCTTAGACTAAGTTCAAAACCTAATTGGGCCAAACTACAACAATTTATTTAAACCAAAAATTATGCCGATGAATTTAATTTTTTATTTTTAAATATTTATATAAAAATAAGAAATATTTAACATAATTGTACCAATCACTCTAAAAAATTTACTCTTATTTTAAGAACTGATCTCACATAGTTAACAAGAAATTTAGTATAAAATTTAAAAGACTCCTATATTTTAAGGTTTTGTGGTTAGATTTAGGTTAGATTTAGGTTTGCTAAAAGCCAATGCATCAGGTTTAAGGCTTTGTGTTGGGTTTGGATTGAGCCAAGCAATAATTCGAGCATGTTTCAAAATTTTTTTAGAGCTCTAATTTTACGCTCAAATTTGATATGAATTAATTCAAACTTGACCCATAATGTGGCTCGAAGTCTAATGGGCCCAATGAGCTTTGGCCAATTTAAGCTCTCTTTCAATCATATATTGTAAATAAGTTTTATATATTTAAAATTAAATTTAAATTTAAATCTTTAGCTTTAGCTTTGTAAAAATTTTAGAATTGAAAGAAAGTATGCAAGGATCATACTCATACTCACGTATATTTAATTCTATATTAATTATATAGTAAAAAAAAATTTAAATATTCATAAAAAATAACTAAATAGATTAGAACGTTTATCTAATAATTATCAATGCTCGACTTGCTTGGTACAAAGCCTTCACTCCCTATTTCTTTTTAAAAAAGAAAACTCGTTGTCCTCCACCATGATACGTGGTTGGGTTTTGATGCGGTGCGCTTTGAAGATTCTGTATATTTTTTTCCCAAAATAATACCGGTCATAGATGGTTAATGGTTAAGATGGATCCAGATACGACCGGTAATAGCCGGTTTCAAATCGATGCTCGACGGTTGGTAGGAAAAAGTATGAAGATGCCTCCTCGTCTCGTGACGAGAAAGGGGCAGCAGATGCACCACGTGCCGAACTGCCCTCCAAATGGAAGGAAAAAAACAAGGCAAAGGGGCTGGCTGGCTGGCAGATGCACTTGCTTGCTTGCCCCTAATGGCAGCCCATCCCCCTCGCTCCTCCGGCCCCCTTCCGTTCAAATATATAGAAGAGGAGGAGGAGGAGGAGGAGGAGGAGGAGGAGGAGAACGACCATTCAACTGTAGCACCTCTCCAGGATTACAATGACCTCATCTCATCCCCCTACCACTGAACAACCAAGGCTCCATCCCAATGCGAAAAAATACCAAGGCTTCTGGTTCCCAGAAGGCCACCTCCCGGGCATCATTCATGGCCATCCGCCAACGTTTGAGGACCCGACCCGACGACCTCTTCTCCTCTTGAGCTATACCCCAAGTCCGGCACCACCTGGCTCAAATCCCTGGCCTTTGCCACCATGTCCCGAGCCCACTACCCCCTGGATCATCGCCACCCCCTCCACAGCCTCAACCCCCACGACGTGGTCCCCTTCATGGACGACCTCTTCGCCTCCGGCCGGGCTTCCAACAAGCTCGAAGCTCTGCCGTCCCCGAGAGTCCTCGCCACCCACACGCCTTACTCCTTGCTGCCAGACTCCATCACGAGCTCCGGCTGCCGGATATTATTTATTACATCTGCCGGGACCCGAAGGACGTCGTCGTCTCGCTTTGGCACTTCTCCATGAAGACCAATGCTGCGAACGGGAGCGAGCGCTTTCCATTTGACGCATTCTTCGACAAGTTCTGCGAGGGAGACATGTATAATTGCTCGATATGGGACCATTCTCTCGAGTACTGGAAGGAGAGCCTGAGGAGACCCGAGAAGGTGCTGTTCTTGAAGTACGAGGAGATGTTGGAGGAGCCGGCGGCGAACGTGAAGAGGCTGGCGGAGTTCGTCGGGTGCCCGTTCTCCGAGGAGGAGGAAGAGGGAGGCGTGGTGGAGGAGATCATAAGGCTCTGTAGCTTTGAGAAGCTGAAGAGCTCGGAGGTGAATATGACGGGGAGTCGAGAGGCAGGGGTTTTTTAAGGTAGCCAATGCTTCGTTCTTTAGGAAAGGAGGAGTAGGTGATTGGAAGAAGCAAATGAGCCTGGAGATGGCTCAGAGGTTGGATGGGATCGTCCCGGAAAAGCTGGAGGGGTCCGGTCTCACCATCCCCGGCGTCGGTGCCGGCGTAGGAGAAGCTACTGCTGGCGATTCAAATCTTGCAGCTCGTGGATCTTGAGATTTGAACGTGATGCAGCCTCCGAAGACTCTGGTAGTTATATTTGCATCATTTTTTTTTTTTTCAATCTTCAGTGACTCGTGTTTTAATTTTTGTTTTTAAATTTGATAATTTGTTTTACGATGAAATGATATTTAAAAATTATTCAAAATACAAAGAAGTGTAAGATAAATAAAATGGATGCATTGGTATTAAATATTTAAATGCTATTATAATTGACATCACCATTAGCCATGGCTTTACCTTTCCATGCCTTTGTTTTCTTTCCTGAATTAAAAATCGAGAGTTGTTGGCTTTCTAAACAAGAAAATAAAGAAAACGGAGAAGGAAACGAGGGTTGGTGGTATTGGTTTACGCTTTACGTGGTCTCAAATTTAAGCCATGGCAGGTGATGCAGAGTTGCTGTCATAGATATGCAAGTCATATTTTATGACGTACTCTCAGCCACTAAGATTGCGGCTTTTGGAATCCTAGCTATTTGAGTCGTAGATGCGTGCAAGTCATATCTTATGACATACTCTCAGCCGCTAAGATTGCAGCTTTTGGAATCCTAGATTTTTTGAGTTGCACACAAGTCATATCTTATGACACACTCTCGGTCGCTAAGATTTCAGCTTTTGGAACCCTGGCTACTTGACTTGCTAACTCGAGTTAGGTGGCATACTTTGATGACATAGACTGATGGACCCACTGCACCATTCTACACGCATGGATACACTCCAGTTGCTTCAGCTACAAAAAGAGACCGCTTACCTTAAATTTTAGAATAGCAAATAATAATATAAAATTTATAATAATATATTATAATTTATGCAAGAGCCGCAAGAAACCTTTCAATAAAAGGCATTTATCAGGAATACTGGAGTTGAATCTTCCTTTTCTTACTTATTCAAGCAGACGGTGTTTTTAATGAAAATAATTGATTATAGATATGAAAATAGAAGATGAACTTATCATGTTTATAATGAGATCCTAATAGACCCTTCTATCCTAGGATATTATTAGGATTAAGCCCATATAAATCACATCATCCAGCAGAGGTGCATTCAACTTCAAACTATATGGATCACATTTATCAAGAGTAGACTCATCCCACTTGTATCATTTGACCAAATTTATTTAGCTAGTTTTATAAATTTAAAATTACTAACAATTAATGATAGCACACATAGAAAATTATCAACATTCTCTCACTTGGGTAATATTAATTGTAGTTATTTAAGTTTTAAAAATATTTATTTATTTAAAAATAACACTCAAGCTAAATAATTTAATCTTAATGTGATCATTTTAAAAATATTTAATCTTCTAACATAATACCTCAGAAAAGATTCAGTTTTATAAAAGCTACCAATATTGAATTATAGCAGTCATTAAGCTTTTTATTGACATAAGACTAATCTATGATTACAAGTATTAATAATTTTTACTAACATTAATCATGATGTGATAGTATGGCAAGAAAATAGGATAATACATATAATCCTATAAGTGATATTCTTACTATCGATCCTTCAAATGGTTTCTTATTAAATGGTATGCTTCAATTAAAAGCTAAAAAAATCTCGAGTGACGTCCAAAATATACTTAGTATCTCTCTAATAAAATACTTAAAGGTTTTCTTATGGTATTATCAATAAGACATGCATAACTAATACTCGAGACTGGCTTCAAATCTTAAGATTTTCAATAATGTAATATGTGATATATTCAAAATGTATACATCTAAATATAAAAATAACATATATCAATAAAATCAACGATAATCATCATAAATATACCTATGATCAAAATGAGTTTCAAGATAATAAATCAACATGTAAAAGTTTATCATAGATAACCAACTTCCACTAATCAAGTACATCAAAAGATCCTGAAATATCCTTATTATTAACATGATTCATAACCAAGTGGGTCAATCACTGAGTCAATAGATCAGTAACTATAGTTTATGTATTAATATACTCAATAATAATATCTCCTTTCTTTATTAGTTTTTTTAACTCTATAATATTTAATTTTTATGAGTCTAGACCTAAATTTTTTTCTTTTGATTTTGATGTGGCCAATTTTAGATTGCAATTTGCTTAATTTTTTATGATATTTCCCCCTGTGCGAAGTGTCCTAATTTGACTTGATCCTTTTTGAGCCCAGTATAATACCATATCTTTACTTGTGACACCACCACAACCTAACTTATTTCTCCATCTTTTTGTCTTTTTCTCTCCCTTGTTGCCAAGAATATTAGCACAATCAACCAGAGAGTTGAAGCCAGGCTAATTTTGGTTGGCAAGATTCTTCATAACCCTCCAAAGTTAGCCCCTTGTAGATATAATAATCTTTTCTTCTTGTTGGCAGCTTAGGAACTAAATTTCTAATTGGCATCGCTCCATCACTATCACTAGCCTTTCTATCTCGCAATTGTATTTGGGAAGGTCGTTGGAATCTAGGGACATGGCCCTGTCTTAACCTGATTTATTCGGCTTGACTAGACTTGAAATCTAGGGACACTGATCAAGCCTGTCTTCTAAAGCTAATGAAATCCTCCAATTGGTTCAAGTGTGGCTCTTCCAAATTGCTCTTCCTCTCAAAATGAAAATTTTGAACATTTTCTCCTTCAAAAAAAAATAAAAAAGGAGAAAATTTTAAACGTTTTAATTTGCTTTCATGTAGTTCTAGCCTTCTAACAAGACCCAATCTGGATCAAAATCATGAATTTTTAGCCACTTTCAACTGGCCTTCTCAAGTGACTAATTATTTGAGACCTACTAGGGTTAAACATGGTATGATCTAATGATCTTCATGGCAGTAATTCTAAATCACTTTCATTGTTAAAATCACCACCCACTTGCCTAACACATCACAGTTCTTGGCCATTGGAAGCCAATTCTGAAGGCTGGGCACAGAAACCAACTTAGAAATGCCTGAAGACACTTGTCCTACAATTTATGCATGCTGTTTCTCTAAACATTCATATAGGGGCAATCGAATTCAATCTCAGGTTGGATTGGATTGGATTGGGTAGGATTTCATAGAGCCCAATCAACTAACAAACTATCAAACTAAGGCCAACCTAACCACTAAAATCTACGATAAACTTAATTCATACAACCCATTAAATTGGAAATCCGGTCTCTATTATGAATTGATCTAGATTGCCCAAACATTCAATCAAAAGAAGAATTGAGTAAATTGCATTTGACTTTTTCCAACCCAAGTGGAACTCAAATTAGATAACCATTAAGTTCGAATCAAGCATTTGGCAAGTTAAGGTTCATCCCTAGTCTCGCATCAAACATCTCCATACACATCGAGTTTGCCCATGCATTTGTTGTCACTTTTGTCATGCACGATGGTATGGACAAATTAGATGGTGAATCCAATACCAATATTATGTTGGGAACTTTTTTTAATAAAAAAAAAAAGTTGATAAAAATGTGGGTGCAAATTCAAGAAGGGCCAGGATTAAACTTGTGGCCCAGACCCCAGTTGAAGGTATTGAGGTATGTTTCAATGTTCAAACTTACGCTGGGCTCATCAGGCTGCCATTTATTTTACGTGACAATCCATGACCAGGGACTGCATGAAAATTTTCAGGCCTAACTAGAGTCTTCGGATTTGTTGCTCTTGAACAGCAGTGGATATTAAAATATTAATAATCAGTGCAGGAACCTTTAAATCATTTTATATGAGGCATAAGCCCCAGCTGCCTACAAGGCCTATAAATTCTCGAAAAGGTAACTCATCCCATCACAAACCCTTCCCACCTTTGATTAAATTAATAATAGATTTAATAACCATATAATAAAGATTAAGACATCTAATTTCATATCAAATAATATATATATAAATATATAAAGAGTTTGTACGAACCATAAAGTTGAGTAGTTTTCCTTTAAAAAAATATAATCATCTCTTTGTGCGAGTTCTTTCTCTCACTTATCCTTCTTTATGTTATCGTATTTAATGAAATTAACAATCTTTAACTCTTAACATAAAAGATTTGTCAGACTTAAAGTTAAATTAAGGTGAGAGTGGAGACCGGGTTATTAAATAAAGCAACCACTAGATCTTTTCATTAAGAAGCTCAAATAACTAAGTTCTATACCTTCAAATCATATTTCAACATATACTAATCATTGAGATTAACCTAGCCTCATAATTAATGGATTATACATTTTATTTGAACTAATATTAGTCATTTAATTTAAATCATATGCAATCTAATTTTTTAAATATAGAAGTATGCAATCAATACTGTCTTACCTTAAATTTAAAATCTTACAATTAAATTCTAAACCCTCTTTCTGTGATTAAATTGGTGCACAGTAATTTTCTTTTGAGCAATACAGCAGTCTTCAATGCATTATTTTTCCACCAAATTTCAGACACCAACACAAGTTTAATTTAAAAAGTGGTCATCCTTTTCAAAAGTTTTTTTTTAGCCTCGCCTTTGAAAATTTCTTGGCATGCGGTGACTTCTTTATCTTTTTACATTTTTTTTTGTTTTCAATGACATTGTATCATTTCTAGCATGATAATTCTTGACATGTGGTGATAGGGCGACTAGTTAGCAGTTCCTCCAAAACTGGTGAGACTCGCAAACCAATTTTTCCGATCCCATAGAGGTCTTTGATTGATTTGTGAAGCACATTGTGGCGTTTAACTGGTATCATACTGATTCTAGTGCTTGGAGTTTTCTGATGGGTGCTGTGGATCTGCATCATATTTCTTGGGCTGTTGCATTCATCTTTTTTTCTCCATAAAAGAGTGAACTCTGATGCTTTCATTGGATTTTTATGGTGCATTCCGGGGAAGGATGGTTAACGTGTGAGGTCCTACTGAACATTCATTCTGCTCTTGGGTTGGGTAGTCAGGGGATACAGTGATGCTTTTAGTTTGATTTTAATTTGATTTATCGGTTTACTTGTATCTATTTTAAATGATCATAAAATTAGTTTTTAAAATAAATTTTATATAATTAAATAACATCACAGTTATTCATAATAAAAAGAAACATAATTTTTACACAGCTCATTTATGTATGCATGCCTATGATATCTCAATTTTAAATGAAGCATAATTGAAATCCTATATAATATATATACACGATTCGATTTGATTTATATCAATTTTTTAGAAATTCAAAATAAAACCAAACCAATTTTTTCAGTTTCAAAAATTTTTAAAGTGGAACCAAATTGAAAAATAAAAAACTAATTCAAATCGAACCGAAAACACGATTTCAATCAATTTTACGATTTAATCGATTTTCTTGCATACCCCTACATATAGTCATATCCATCATGAGTACGAAATAGATATGAATGTAAAGATTTTCCTATCCTGTCCCACTCTGCCTCACCTTACCCTACTCCATACTTGTTACAACACTACCAAAACTACTTAATTATTCTTATTTACTAGTTATGTTGATGTTATTGTTAATGATTGACATTTAATTATATTTCATTAATATTAAATTATATAATTTTTGTACCTTTAAACTTCAATTTTATTAGGGCTAATAGTAAGGAATTCAACTTATTTAATCCAAGCTAAAAATATTTTAAAAGAACAAGTGGCAAGCATGAGTAATGGAATGGATATGTATATTATATAATTTCTGTAAAAAGAGGTACAAGTATAAAATTTGATACTTGTAGCCAATACAAGGCATATACGAATATAAATTTTTTCAAATACGTGCTCTATTCCATTACCATTCTTAAGTCTATAGTCAATATGAATTTAGAGACATTACAAATGGACTCCATATATTTATGATTAAATTTAAATTTATATTTAGATTTTTAACTGTCATGAATGTTGGTTTGGAAGGAAGTATATAAAGATTTTTGCATGTGTTTAATTTTACATTAGTTATATAGTAGAATTTATGTGTATTTATACAAGTTTTTTATTTTCTTTTATTTTTTTTTAAAAAATTCCATACCTCAACCACAATATTTTGTTGGGTTTGGCAACGGTGCTTTGAAGATTCCGTGAATTAATTTTTTTTCAAGATAATATTAGCCATGGATGGTTAAGATGGGTCTTGACATGGCCGGCAATAAATAGCCTGTTTCAAATCAAAGTCGCGGTGGTAGGTAGGAAAACTGGAAGGATATTTCTTTTATTTGGAAATAGAAGGAAGCTGATGCACACCATATATTAAAGAAATGGGGAGGCCCTCGTCGATCTTTCCAATGTAGTCTCTGTTGGCCGGATGAAAGCTCGCTCGCCTTCCTCGTGACAGCTCCATCCTACCTCTCTTCAATTTGGAAATGAGCAAGGGGCCCAGATGCGCCAGGTGCCCAAGAAATGGAAGGAAAAAGAAGGGGTTCCAGAAGTATAAATGTTAAAGAAATGACAAGCCTCCGTCGATCTTTCCAAGGTGGTCTTTCTTTTACCAAACAAAAGCTTGCTTGCTTTCCGGTGACAGCCCATCCCACGAAACTCACCGACGGTGAATCAGTGCCAACAGCGCATTAATGATTCGGACCTAAATCTACTATTTCTTTACTTTTTTATTTTTTCATAATTTTTTTTAATTTTTTTATATGTTATATTTAATTAAATATCTTTTAACATTTACAATATTTTTCGTTCGTGTTTCAAAGTATATTACGAGGGCAAGTGAAATTATAACGATGCAAGCATAAGCAACAGATGATTATAACAATATATTTTTAAATTATATAAGAATAAAAATTTTAAATATATAATTTATATATAACAAATATATAATAAATAATACATAATGATGTTTAATATTTGGTGAAGTATTTATACCTTTTATAAACTTTGAAGTCATGCTCGCATTCTGGATTTGAGAGGTTAATTCTGCTCTCATAAACCTTGCGGGTCTATTAGGCTGAGTCACCATATCCAACTCCCTTCCATGCCTTGTCATCCTATCTTTAGTGTGCGACAAGATATTAATCTAACCATACAAAAATTATATTGATAAAATTTGATCCATTAGGATATAGTAGCCGTTCGAAGCCTTAATATATTGATAAGATGAGGCATGCGATGAAAGATATCTATATCCATATCTATAATAATACGAATGTACGGAATAGAATCCAATATAGGACTTGAATTTAGATACATGTAGAGAATCTATTTCACACATCAAATCATTTATATCAATAGCTTCATGTTCTAAATGATCTTATGGATTCTATCTCTTATAAGCAATAATTTTTTTTATAAGTTCTGTTAAGTTATGTCTCATTATTTTTATTCTAATCTTTTTTTTCTTCTTTTTTTTTTGTAGCAATTTTCTCTCAAATCTTTAAAAAGATGTTTTAAACATGGAGCGTCTGACAACGATACGTCACTTTCCAACAACCTCTATATCGCTGGTATATGTTTTCAAGCACATCTACCTGAATTTATCCAAGCTTTCTTGGCGACTAATTTTGACTCTATTTTAAATAAGGCTAATAGTTTATGATCCCATATCAGTGGATCCATAGAAATATTTGCCCAATATTATTGTCATAAAGGACACATCCAGCGGGGCATTGGCTGGCTCTATCTAATATACAATGGCAGAAAGAAGGGATGGTTAACTTCCAGAGGAATGAAGAGCAGTGGATGGAAATAAAGAAATATTATAGCGAGAATCCCAAAGAGCCAAGTACAAATCTCACACGCAAACTAAGGTCTACAAATTTTATTTTAGCACAGAAGATTACATACTGATTAAGAATTACCAATCATCGTATCACACACCGACTTTAATAATATGCCTTGCCCTCACCGCATCAACTCGGAAGCCAAAATCTACTCAAAATTTTCACGAAGTCAAGCGCTCCCACCTGCTTCCCCCGCGAGGGTCGCTTCTGCCACCACCCATCCGCATCCTCTTAACGGATAAAGAACTAAAGAATCCAAAACGACGACTTGAAAGGAAATTTCAAAAATATCGAGAACCAACCACCACCCTTCTTTGCTCTTCTCTCGAGTCGTCAGGTCAACCGTCTACTCCTCCTCCCTTGCCCAAGTACTCCCAAGTAAAGGACAAGGAAACCACCAAAGAAGCATCACCGTGGAATAATAATAATAATAATAAGAGGAAAGAGAGTTCCCAGCTCTTCCTTACAGCTTGATAGCCTCTTCCTCTCCCCTTCTATCAAATTTTAAAAAAAAAAAAAAAAGAATCATAAAAGTTAGCTTCTGGAGGTCCCTCAATCATATCTTTTTCTTTCCCCAGTTGACACATCAAACTCGCATCGTTTCCATGAAAATTAGGCCATGTTAGATAGTTGTCAATTCCTTGAGGACATAAACCAGATACTGTTTTATTCAACAATTAAGGAGGAAATTCAGGCTCATTCAGCTCCAACTCCTACTACTAACCCTCAAGCCACTCAATTATTAGATCTTCATCATCTTGAACAAAGTCATTATAGAATGGATCAATATACTTCAGCTTCACTTCCTCCTCGATATATTTCAGTCTTAGTTGCAGATTGTACTAAATATAAATTAGGTTATTTAAATGCTTATGTATAAGATAGTTTCTCTATTTACTATGGATTAATGTAAATGTAGACTAATTGTGTTCACATTCATTGGAAGAGACCGTTTGAAGAGGATTCGGATTGTAAATCTATTAAGGTTTTAGGCTCCCCTCTTTCCATGCGAAGTGGATCCACCATCCACCATCCAGGTATAAATATAAATAATCAAATTGCAAATCAGATTCTACTTATCAACTAATTTAGAGTAAAACCAAATGTATTTATACGCAAAAATATATGGAGACATATTTTATACCCTAGTTATTATCGTGCTCTCCTTGAAGGTGTAACAGCCCTCCCTAAAGGCCTTTCTCTATTAAAGGGATACATTATACTTTTTTAATTACAACTTTGATATATGCGATAAAATCAAATTAAAAAAATACCCTCCTTTAGATATCTTATTGTATTACTAGGATCAAACTCCATCTAGTAGATATTGTGCAGAGTATCTAAAAGTTTCTTATTCATCCCAATTCTTAAGATAGTGCACTGAAACCTTGAATTCAAGTAGTAGGCCACCATTAACATTATTAAATTCAAATTACCTAATAAGTAGATAATTAAGGAATTTTATTCAATACTTCAGGTGAATGAATCAATTTTTGCCTGTTAGATATAGCTTTCTATCCATCTAATAGTCCCACTATTGCTCAATGATGTTAATATGCTTATGGACAGGCTTCAAATTTGCTCGTTTAATCTCTTGGCATTAATCAAGGAACCCTATCTGAAAGTATTTTTTTGTTATCTACAGCCCTCAACACTTAATATAATTATGTGATAGTCTTCACTACGCTCTCAGCTTATATCCAGAATCACTAGTTGATAATTATACCTTCCACCTTAGCGCTCTTTATGCTGGCTTGAGTGTGTCTACTATCCTAGCACTCCTCGCTCGCAAACATTTGATGAATATTGGCTTTCTTATCTAAAATACTGTTGAGTGCTACATAATAAGTGGTAAACTATATCATTGTGAGCTTTCAGATCTCACCCCTAATGTGCCCCTTATTAGTACTATAACCTATGTATGGTTGTAGATAAATTTGATGATGGTCTGGGCTATGTCGACAACCTATCTGTTTATGCGAATCTAACCAATATCAATCAATGTCAAGTCAATATAGTGCACTGCACATAATGTCCAGAAGATATATGCCTTTCTCTACATCAACAACTTTCATGCATTAATATATGTGACTATTTATATAATGTGCTGCTCTTCAATTTCATCAACCATATTATCCATCAGTTTGAGGATGTAGTGTATATCGTACATAATAGTCAAAAGCATCCATAAACTTATGGAAGAATGTCTTCCTATGATAGTAGGTAAAAAAGTTGATGATGTTCCTCTAGCTGGGTTATGTTCATCCACATCCTGATTAGCTCTCTAGATCAACATCTTGAAGAGATGATTTCTATTTTTTATTTTTTATTTTTTATTTTTTTAAAAAAAATTAAAATAAGGGCAATGAGATAAATCATCTCTTCAATAGATAATTTCAGCTGACCTTTTTTTTTTTTTTTTTTTTTTTTTTTTTTTTTTTTTTGAATATAGTATGGCTTTGTTGGTTATCTAAAACCGTTCACAATTTTAACTAACCCATCTTATTGGTTTATAATTCATCCGTTGAACAAATGATTTTTAATGTTATAGTAAAATTTTTTTTGAATATCTGATATTTTATGGTTTCATGGATATTAAAAATAGTTTTCAGACAGCGTTAGTTCTGGAAATAATTTTTTAAAGGTATTAAACTAAGCAAAGACCTGCCATTCAACTACTATATATACGGGAAGGCTCTGGCGTAGCTTTCCAGTAGCTTTCCAGAGGAGTCTTTCCTGCCAAAAAGATCTTGCTCGCTTTTTCCCTAATGGCAGCCCATCGTCCTCGCTCCTCCGGTCCCCTTCCATTCAAATATGTGGAAGAAGAGAAGAATGACCATTCAACTTCAGCAACTATCCAGGATTACAATAATGATCTAATCTCTCATCCCTACCACGGAGGCAGGCCTCTGTCCCCATGCGAAAGTACCAAGGCTTCTGGTTCCCGGAAGGCCACCTACCGTGCATCATTCATGGCCATCCGCCAACGTTTGAGGACCCGACCCGACGACCTCTTCCTCTTAAGCTATACCACCCCAAGTCCGGCACCACCTGGCTCAAATCCCTGGCCTTCGCCACCATGTCCCGAGACCACTATACCCCCTGGATCATCGCCACCCCCTCCACAGCCTCAAACCCCACGACGTGGTCCCCTTCATGGACGACCTCTTCGTCTCCGGCCGGGCTTCCAACAAGCTCGAAGCTCTGCCGTCCCCGAGAGTCCCTCGCCACCCACATGCCTTACTTACTCCTTGCTGCCAGACTCCATCACGAGCTCCGGCTGCCGAAATTATTTACATCTGCCGGGACCCGAAGGACGTCGTCGTCTCGCTTTGGCACTTCTCCATGAAGACCAATGCTGCGAACGGGAGCGAGTGCTTTCCATTTGACGCATTCTTCGACAAGTTCTGCGAGGGAGACATGTATAATTGCTCGATATGGGACCATTCTCTCGAGTACTGGAAGGAGAGCCTGAGGAGACCCGAGAAGGTGCTGTTCTTGAAGTACGAGGAGATGTTGGAGGAGCCGGCGGCGAACCTGAAGAGGCTGGCGGAGTTCGTCGGGTGCCCGTTCTCCGATGAGGAGGAAGAGGGAGGCGTGGTGGAGGAGATCATAAGGCTCTGTAGCTTTGAGAAGCTGAAGAGCTCGGAGGTGAATAAGACGGGGAGTCGAGAGGCAGGGGTTTTTAAGGTAGCCAATGCTTCGTTCTTTAGAAAAGGAGGAGTAGGTGATTGGAAGAAGCATATGAGCCTGGAGATGGCTCAGAGGTTGGATGGGATCGTCCGGGAAAAGCTGGAGGGGTCCGGTCTCACCATCCCCGGCGTCGGTGCCGGCGTAGGAGAAGCTACTGCTGGAGATTCAAATCTCGCAGCTCGTGGATCTTGAGATTTGTTTATACGTTCCTTCCATTCTCCATCCATTCAAGATCTTGCCAACATCTTTTATGAAAAGGAAAAAGTCCTCGTAGAATCCAAATGTCAGAAAATTTTATAATTTACAGCTTTTTCCTCAAAGATGAATAGAAGCACTCCTCCTTCAGGCAATTGTAGAGGAGATCATCAAGGAATGCATCTTATAATAACTTATTTCATTTCATTATTATGCTTCTTAGAATTTTATATTGTAATCATAATTTTTTCATCTATTT
Organism: Metroxylon sagu; assembly: GCA_017589505.3. Lineage (NCBI taxonomy): Eukaryota > Viridiplantae > Streptophyta > Magnoliopsida > Arecales > Arecaceae > Metroxylon > Metroxylon sagu. The sequence goes on from JACVBY030000657.1 coordinate 276,523, forward strand.
TTGAATATTATGGACATTACGTTGGCATGTAAAGTTGATAACTTATCAAATTTATTATTTAAAATTTTGAATCACAACATCTTATTTTTATATATAATTTAGTTATATTTAGAATAGAATTTAATAATTATATTTTAATTTATTTATGCATTTATTTCATCATATGAGAGAAATGTTTTACATACATACACATGTATAACATGAAAATAAGAATATATTAGAATATGATAATCATATACCAAGAGAGTTTATCAATTTGATAAATAAGGTTTTTCATGTAAAAATATATATTTACTAAGATATAGATTGTGTGTATATAAGGAAAATGATAATGGAAAGTTTTGAACTTCAATTTTCTTCTTTCTTTTGGTGATTAAAGGGGCTTAAAGTCCTGAATTTTAATTTAATAGTTACATTGACGAAATTTCAACAATGCACGATTAACTCAGTGTTGCAATTTATTGGAGTACATAGAAGGAAAGAAATAGTAAAATATTTCTCAAAAAGATGTTATTAATGGAGAAGTTGTTCGGAAAAAAAATTTTAATCCATCTATCACTTGGCTGCAGTTCTTTTGTACTTTTCCCTTTGGCCACGGGTTCCAAATTGGGAGGTTAAGTTGGACTTTTATTCATGTTTCAAAAAATTATAGCAAATAAGCAGCAAAAAAAATATATAAAAAAAAATCCATCGGCCAGAAAAGCAAGAACCAGTCAACCTTGCTTCCTAATCTGAGCTGATTCCATGGCTATTTATGAGTCAATCCAAATTCAATCCATGCTTTAACTTTAGTCAAATTGGTCCCAGTTTTATCGGCTCACGATGACTCCATTCTAGCTGGTTTCTTCCATGGCACACGGTTGCTGTGTCCTGTAGCAGCTTTCACTTCCTTCGGAGGGAAGGTCGTTAAGCTTTTTGTCGTTGCGGTTTAATCACGGTGGTGAGGCCTTTCTCAGACGTGTCGACGAGCCGTTCTAAAGCCGCTCCACGGCCACCACCTCGACCTCCATGCGGAGGCTCGCCACAGATAGAGCCAAGAGGCTTCTCTTTGGCTTCATCCTCCCCTCGTCCCAATCCTCTCTAACTGTTCGTCCCTATCCCTCTTCTTCTCCCCTCTCCCCCTTCTCCTCCGACGCCGCCATGTCTTCCACCAAGGCCCCTCCCGTTACCGTCGAATCCATCAGTCCAAAGGTGCGATCTTTCTTTCCTTCGGACCCTCCAAGATGGCTTTTTTATCAAATGGTTTGCTTTCTCTAGTGTTTGTTCCTTTGTGTTCTCTTCTTTCCGCTTCCTCACCGCCTAATTCTTCTGCGTGTTTGGAGAAATCGGCTTTTGCTTTCGTCCATTAATCTCAAAATGGTATCATTTTTGTATTTAATACATCAAGTTGCCTCTTTTTAGTGCATGGTTTTTCTTCTAACTTATGTCCCCTTAAAAATAAATTTCATTCTGTTATCAAGTTTTGGAGTTTGCATTGGTGGGGTGTTTTCGAGTTTTTCTTCTCAACCACTGGTACTCTGTAGAACGAATTGAATCAGAAAATTTAATATTCTTTGCTCAATTCATAAGTTTTTTTTTAATCTTTTCAATTTATTTATCTGTTGGCCTGCTTGGTGTGCACGCAAAGGCGATTTTTTTTTTTTTTTTTTTTTTTTTCCAGTTTGATGATCAAAGCTTTTCTATTCTCTGATTGCATGTCTATATTTAATTGGCGCTCATTCTGTAAATTTCATTTATGCTAATTTCTTGGGGTTTGGATTAGTGGACTGCTTTTATTTTGTTTTACCAGTGCTACTGTAGTGTTAATTGACCCAAAGATGATATTCTTACTCACTTACTAAATCTGGTCTATCATTGAATTGTTTTGTGTATCATCAGGTGTCTATCTTTGGCTATATAGTTAAACTGACAAAATTCATCTTGTCTTCTGGTATCGATATATATTGTTATATATACTTTTTGTTTCTGCATTGGGTTGTTTTTTTTCTTATTTATTTTACACCTTTTAGTGCACGGCTCTGTTCCTTTTTTATATTTCTCTTCTGAGGGATGATGTTTACCTGGTTTGTTCTTCATTCTTTGTGGATGAATTCTTAGCTCATTTTTGTTCTGTGCATATCTGTTATTTTGTTTATTGATCCATTAAACATGAATATATTCTATGTTTTATATTGTAGAAATGACTTATTTCTGCATCTGATTTTAGTTTGCTTTTAGATTTATTTATGTTTGCATGTAACTTATTTTTTTCTTAAAAAACAAAGGGTCTTCTAAATTCTGCTGGCTTGGCCTCGTTTTATGTTGCCTTTTATGCATTCAAAGTTCCTTTGATTTCAAAATTCAGTTTTAATGCTGGGGTTTGGTGGATCATTCACCTGATTATCTGGATTTTCTTATCTCAAACTGTCTTCTTTTCGTTGGATTTAATGCATCATGGTCGGTTCTATATACTCTACAAAGATATAATACTTGCATGTATGGATGCATTGAATCTGTAGTACTATTTGAAATTCATGCTATCTTTTTCTTTTTTGGTACATGAACTTCATGTCAAAGAAATTTTCCGATCACTAACTGCTAGATATAGAGTTTGATATTTTTACAGCAATATATCAAAATAATCCTTGTCGGTATATTTGGTTCACGTTGTGTGCCTCTTGGCCTTTTATTATTGTGCTCAGTAGATGGTTGTAGACAATGCTTCCTCCACTTGATATGCATCACTTGCACATAACCATCTTGAGTTTGATTTATGGTTCTTCTACAACTCTATATGTTGGGTAGAACATCAATTTCTGCTTTGCTGTTTTTATGGCATGTTCCTGCATCTTTATTTCCCTCATCACATTGCCAGTAGATGGTAACTTTTACATGCACTAGTTACACTATCCTTTTCTACTGCAGGTTAAAAAATGTGAATATGCTGTCCGTGGAGAGATTGTTAGCCATGCCGAGGTACTCCAGATCCTGTTGTGTACTATTTTGTACAAAATTTTCTCCCTTACATGGAACAAGGCCACAATTATGCACTGAATCAGCTTATGATCCAAAGAGTGAATGTGGACAAACTAAGAATAAAACCATCCTAACTCTGACATCTATGCATATTTTAACAAGTTTCCCTTTACTATTTCTGCCAGCTTATTTTTTTGTGCACCCCTTGTAAAGAATCTACGCAAGGATATCAGATGATTTGTGTATTCAGTGATTATTTCTTAAACACTAAGCCTTGTTCAAACTATTTGGGTTTAGCCAAGGTTTGTTGTATCAGGAATCGATACTGCTTCGATATCGGACTGGTACAGTAAGGTGGAGGGTATATCGTACCAAATTGATAGCATACCGGTCAAGTGGATCAGAAGGTCTCAACCCATGAATTGCCCCAAATCGGATCAATTTGTGGTTACAAGGTTGGTTCGGATCGATTTGGATTGGTTTAGTATGGTTTGCCCTCCATACCGAACTGAGAGGCTAAACCATTCCAATTCCGAGCCGGTTTGATTTGATTTGCCTTGAACTGGTTCGATGGTTTAGGATGGTTCGGTATGCAATGGGTTCGGCATTATAAATCCTTGATGTCTGTTAAAGGTTACAACATGTGTTACTGCACACTCTTCAAAATTAGTTCCCACAACTGCCATATGTATCTAGCAAATTGAAGAACTCTATTGTCATGACCTCTAAGTTGATCACTTAAAGTGAATTTCTTGACCAATGAGAGCCCAAAAAGTTAATGTTTTCAGAATGTTAGTGTGAGATATATAGAAGCAAAAAAGCATACAATGGCATGTCTCCCTAAGCCGGTTTGATGGTTTGAGATGGTTCGGCATACAATGGGTTCGGCATTATAAATCCTTGATGTCTGTTAAAGGTTACAGCAAGTGTCACTGCAAGCTCTTCAGAATCAGTTCCCACAACTGCCATATGTACCTGGCAAATTGAAGAACTCTATTGTCATGACCTCTAAGTTGACCACTTAAAGTGAATTTCTTGACCAATGAAAGCCCAAGAAGTTGATGTTTTCAGAATGTTACTGTGAGATATATAGAAGTAAAAATACATACAATGGCATGTCTCCCTTTCTAAAATATTTTAACTGAAATTCTCATATAATATCTAAGGCCATGCTTGCCTAAAGAGTTTTTCTGTAGTAAATTAGGTTTTGCAAATAAAATATAGGTATTTTTTTCCTCATAGGATTTTCTTTCTTTCTTCTGTACCTTATTACGAACACTCATAGAATATCTTGAATCTTTAGCTTGTTATTGAAAGTCAACATGAATATATCCAAAATATCATGTTTCATAAGAAATGTTGCCTATTGCCCTGATATGCAGCGCTTGCAGCATGAGCTACAAACAAAGCCAGGTTCCCACCCCTTTGATGAGGTACATTTTTTCCCAAATTTTTCTCATGCTACACTTGTCGAACAGTTTTGCGATACTTTGCCAATTCCTAGTTGTGTGTCTCTTTAGTCCGAGGTATATTGTCATCATTCAATCCTATGTTCCTGTTTTCTTCTGGTAGATACTCTATTGCAATATTGGAAATCCTCAAGCTCTTGGTCAGCAACCAATTACCTTTTTTCGAGAGGTTGGTTAATTGTGTCTAAGTTGAAGTTTTACTTGTGTATGGATGTCGATTTCTTCTAGATGCTTATATGGTCTGTGTCAGGTTCTTGCTTTATGTGATCATCCAGCTCTCTTGGACAGAGATGAAACTCATGCCTTATTCAGGTACTTAGTGCAATCGCCCTAAGATATGTTGGCATCACCAACAAAGATGAGTCATCACTACTTTTGTGTTCATATGGTAATTTGTGAGATAAAACTGAAGCTGATCTTGAAATGTTAGAAGGCATTTTTCATATAGTCCGGTGATGTGATAAACAATATTATTTTCTGTTTAAAATTCCAGTTATCTACTGCTGAGACCTTGAAGCTGGATTTGTGATGCCATCTTTACCTAGCAGTCTTATCAAGGACTGCATTTTCTGGCCCTGCAAGTTTTTTTAAAATCATTCTCTCAACTTTCAATCATGGTCTTTTAGACATTTCTTCCTCATTCCCTTCAAATCTGAGTTCATTCCATTGCCAGACATGAACTCTCTGTTGAACATGCTTACACCATGACAGCCAGTTCACCACCTAGCCCTCAGTCGATGCAACTCCTATGCTTCCTAGTATTGAATGCTTATCCTTTTCTGCCTAGTTTTGTTACATATCTGCCTCAGTATCCTCACCTCTTCCATAGTTCCCAAACTCTCCTTTTTCATCCTTCTATATCATACAATATTGTGGGCCTTTTCTTGCAATTCTGTAAAATTTCTCCAGCAGGCATGTGCTGATTGCATGATATTTTGAAGTCAATGGCACCTCTTGTCTCCATGCACCTTTTAGATATATCTCATCTATCAATGTAAAGATTCGTGAAAAATAAAAATGGTATCTATTGACCATTATCCTTTGTTGGAACTAAGAATTCTCTGGATTTGTTCTTTATGTGCATGTCCCTTAGAGTGATACTTCTGTTTTTCCCCCTCTAATTTGTTCATTACTTCATTTAATAAAAGGCTAAAAAATTAAAAGGGAAGCATATCCGTGGTTGTTCACGTTACCAGATCAAAATCCATGCATTGGCTTTTTTTAAATCAAATCGATGCCTCTTCATCTTGAAATCCAAAACATATTATGATTTTGATTATAAGCACTGTTTTTTGTACCTTAAAACTAGTCCATATAATCCACTTTTAGGTTGTGCATTTGTAACCGGTACCTTGTCCAACTTAGTTTTCGAAGCTATTCTGGTGATTATTTGGCAGAACATCCAACTCCAAGTCCTCATGGATCTATCAAACTCTCTAATTTCACTTGTATTTTTTTTTTAATTTAGTGTTCTACCCACTGACTGATTCAGTTAGAACTTCGGTTATTATGGTAATTTAGGAAATCAGCTCTCCATTGAGTTGATACAAATTTGCAGTACTCAATTGTTCTGATAAAATTGCATCCGATGTGGCTCTGTCAACTCATTGCCAAACCATGTCAGGACGAAACTCTACTGATGTGTATGCAGCCATGAACTGATGAACTGAAATTTCTATATTTTACTGCAGCTCAGATGCCATTGCGAGAGCATGGGAAATTCTAGACCTAATTCCAGGTCAAGCCACAGGTGCATATAGTCATAGTCAGGTAAGAGCGCACTTGATTTGTCCTCACAGTTATCTTTTATTTTTGCCTGCAAATTATAGCCGATGAGTAATATTTGAGGTTCGTGTTCAGGGTATCAAGGGCCTGCGTGAATCAATCGCAGCAGGAATTTCTGAACGTGATGGTTTTCCTGCTAATGCCGACGACATTTTCTTAACAGATGGAGCAAGCCCTGCAGTAACCTTTCATACACAACCTTTTTTCCTTAATAGCTTTCATGGTATATATGCAGATGATGGATCTGCCTGCTAATTACTCTTCTTTTTTCTCAGGTGCATATGATGATGCTGTTATTGGTAAGATCAGAGAAAGATGGCATCCTCTGCCCCATCCCTCAGTACCCTTTGTACTCTGCCTCAATCGCTCTTCATGGTGGCTGTCTTGTATGTTTGTTACATAGCTATTGAAATGCATTTCATGGAATTGAATACCTATTTATGAGTATACTTAACACTTTATTCATAAATCAGTGCATATTCAGTGCCTTTTCTATATATGCATGCCTTGTAAATGATATGCAGATAAACTCCTCTTTCAAATATAAATAAATCAGATTGCCAATTATACGATATAGAGTTTCAGGAATTTTGGTTTTTTTTTAGGTCTCTCAATCTATTTTATTTGTGGATCCGATGCTTTAGTCACCCTATCTTGTTCATAAGATGTATTTCATTTGAATGAACATTGTATGGATTGTACAAATTGCATGCTCTCCAGGTTCCATATTACCTTGATGAGGCAACAGGATGGGGACTGGAGATTTCCGAGCTTAAGAAGCAGTTGGAAGCTGCTAGGACCCGTGGTGTATCTGTTAGAGCATTAGTAGTGATAAACCCTGGCAATCCAACTGGACAGGTTTGTGCTGGCCTTATTTTGGTTTATGTAGACCTTGGGAGGCAACTAAGAACAAGAAATCTTTCTTTTAGGCATTTCAGAGGATTACTCATCTGTTGTATAGGAAGTGTGATTGGTAAACATTATTCTGCTTATGCCTTTCCTAGGAAATCGGGTGTTTTGCATCTTGCATGCATGAATCTATAAACCTCCATAGCACAAAGAACATGTCAGTGTTTGTAACTAAGATTTACCAAGAAAACCTCTTTGACAAAACATGCTGGTAACTATGGTTAGCCTGGTCTGTATGGGTTAGCTTGCCTCCCCAAAATGTGGTTTCTAAGTTTTTTAATCTCTAATAACATAATTACATCTTCTAGCAAATTGCTTGTCTAAAGTTTCTGCCCTTTCTACTGGGCAAACACATACATCACATTTGCACACACTCATAATTTTTTTTGGCGTTTGCTTCATTAAGTTGAAGATATAAAATATTTTCTCCTTTAAATAGCAGCAGTAGCAGAAATGGTTATAGATCTGGTGTAATTTTCTGCAGGTTCTTTCAGAAGAAAACCAAAAGGATATAGTGGAATTTTGCAGAAAAGAGGGTTTGGTTCTTCTGGCAGATGAGGTTGGTTGCTAAATGTCCTATGCCTGCTATTCATAAACATATAAATGCATCATTTTCTTCCAAAATGGTTCATGCAAAGTGCAAACAGGTGAAAGATGTTAGAATACACAGTGATGTGAAAAGGCTAAAATACAGCATGGACAGTGTGTTTATTGAGTTGAAGTTCATTGAGCTCTCTCTCTCTCTCTCTCTCTCTCTCTCTCTCTCTCTCTCTTTCTTAAATAAGATGATATTTTGTACATTCAACAGGTATACCAAGAAAATATATATGTTGAAAACAAGAAATTTAACTCTTTCAAAAAGATTTCAAGATCAATGGGGTACAGTGGAGATGACCTCTCTTTGGTATCATTCCAATCAGTTTCTAAAGGTATTTATTTCTTCTTGTGCTTAAGCATTACTTGAATTTGTCCTTGCCCTTTAAAATCAAAGCTCATGCCTCCTGCTTATGCCAGGATATTATGGAGAATGTGGAAAAAGAGGTGGTTACATGGAGGTGACTGGTTTCAATTCTGATGTGAAAGAACAGATTTACAAGGTGGCTTCTGTAAATCTTTGTTCAAACATCTCCGGTCAGATTCTCGCGAGCCTTGTCATGAATCCACCGAAGGTGAAATTTATGTTCCTTTTTAATTAGCTTTTTCGAGAACCAGTGAAGCTTAGAAAATTTGTCAGGTAGAAAACTGGAATTGATTATGCAGGACTCAGCAATTGAAGTACTACATGCTGGCCTAAAGTGAGTGATGATAAGAAATGGCTTGGTTTTGTTTTGCAGGTTGGAGACGAGTCTTATGAATCTTTCGTTGCGGAAAAAGATGAGATTCTTTCATCTTTAGCGAGGCGTGCTAAGGTAATTCTTATGACTGTTTTAAGTTTGTTTATCCTCGATGATGAACTGGGGTTTTCCTTGGTGGTCATACCCTTTATGTAGCAACTAGAGGTTCTGAGTTTGAATCTCGGATGGGGTGCATTCTTTATTGGGACCTAGGTAATTATAATGCTGGTTGGTCTCTCTCTCTCTCTCTCTCTCTCAAAAGAAGTTTTCTTTTGAAATTGATGTCATGCTTGAATAATCTCAATTGATGCAATAGATCAATTCCATTCCGAAGTTATGCTCCACTTAAAAAGTGAAGATCTTGTTGGCAAAATGAATAAAATAAGACAAGACCAAGACTCTCACTTTCAAAACATGTCATATTATGTTTCTAACCATCATTGGACACAGGCATTAGAAGATGCATTCAACAGCTTAGAAGGTGTGACATGCAACAAGGCAGAGGGAGCAATGTATCTCTTCCCATGCCTTCACCTGCCTCAAAAGGCAATCAAAGCTGCTGAAGCCACTAAGATAGCCCCTGATGCATTCTATGCACACCGCTTGCTCGGTGCCACTGGAATTGTCGTTGTCCCCGGATCAGGGTTTGGACAGGTTAGTATTTTTGCAGCCAAACAGACAGCTGTTTAAAACATTAGATGCAGATATCTGGGGGAAATGGGGTCTACTTATTCTGCATGATGGTGCTTATCTGTGGCACGACATGATGTTAATTTCTAAGATCTTATAAGTTCAGTAGAGATCTGGCAGTAGCCAATATATGTAGCATTTTCGAAGTTGGGTGGTGCAATTGTTGACACTGTTTCCTTTGCTTGCTCTGTAAAAGGTCCCTGGAACATGGCATATCAGATCCACGATTCTCCCGCAGGAAGATAAGATCGGAGGGATGATTTCCCAGCTCAAGGCTTTCCATGAAGCATTCATGGAAGAGTTTCGGGACTAAGGTGTTGCTTAAACTATCATGTTAACAGAATAAAGATGTGAACCTTGTTTCTCGGCCTGTGGTTGAATTCAAGGCTTGTACTGACTAAATTGTGCTTTTAGATAAGTAACAGATGGTTGTCCTACTTCTGGATGCATCTTTGTTGCTTCCATAAAATGCCAAGCGTTGCTCCCATGGTGTGGAGGTACTTAGTGATATTTCTGCTTGGGTCCTATTTTCTTTGGCAGTTTTATGGATATTAAATATTGTTGGATGGGTTGTTTATTATTGGCATTGGAAACGCATCACATTCAAAAAGATGACTTCTGATTGTCTGTGGTTAAACTTTTCACAGCTTATCAATGATATTGTGCTGTGGATAGTCAATGAGTTTTCTGTTCATCAAATGTTCATACTCATGATCAATTTTAAAATCCCTTGCCATCCATCTAGAATCAAGTAAATTGCCTTCTAGCATTTTTAAGTTTTGATCAGAGTAGATAGGAAAGAAAGTTTCAGTTAATGAAAGAAAATATTACTTTTATGTGGCATGTGTGGGTTTAGAATTTTTTTTTTTTTAAAAAAAAAAACCTTTACAAGATTATTACGAAGAAAACTTTGCCTTAAGAAATAGTTAGAATTCTATAAAAAATTTAGTAATTAGTTTTCCTCATTTCTTTCCTTCCCCACCTGGCAAATTGTTCTGATGTTAACAAAATTTTTTGGGGGAAATTCTTTTCTCTCACTGTTGCCTAAAAAAAAAATTATTGCATCGTGGATATGAGATGTTTTTATATGAACATACTTGTTTGGGCTACTATGTTCATGTTATTAGTTTTCCCCGCTGCATGCTTGATGTTTCTTTCTCTCCTTTTCTATTTCCTTCCTTCCTTTCCATTTCTCTGTTTCTTAATTTTTCCTTTATTTCGTTGTTCGAATCGATATCACTCTTCATCACTGGAAAAGCTCATGGTATTTTAGGATGGCTCTCTCCGGGCTAGTTAAATTTTAGATTCTTAGGATGGATCGCCAAGATAGCAATCTTCAATGCCATGGTAGCAGTTCCAAGCAGTAACAAACGTACAATAATCAAAAGCTCTCAAACAAAACCCGAAAATTAGAGCATGCATTAGCCGGACCGGCCAACGAGTTCAGGAAATGGGACCCGGTCGGGTTGACTCGGACGGTTTCATATCTCTCTCACTCTCTCTCTGTCTCTCGTTTGAGTTTTCTTGGGAAGGTGTTTGGCTCGGAGCTCGACCACGTCGACGTCGGCGAACCGGTTCTCCGGGATCCAGTTCCCCGTCTTGGGATCCCTCATCCAAAAGGCCTCCTCCTTCTTCGTCACTCTGCCCGACTTCTCAACCGCCGCCGCCACGGCGTGATACCGCCGGCTGCAAGGGAAAGCAAAGCAAAGCAGAGCAATAGTGAGAGACGAGGAGTGCAGTGCATGTCAGAGAGTGGAACGCTTGGGGTGTGGTCACCTGGAGGTGAAAACAAGGGCTACGCTTAGACGGAGGTTGGCGGCGGTGAGAACCCGAGACATTGTGACAGAGAGAGAGAAAGAGAGAGAGGTGGCGAGGGTTTACGTAAGAAATTAGTGGGGGGTGTCGGGCTTTATATATATATAATGGGGGAGAGATGGCTTTCGTTGCTTTCCAAGTCAGGCCATGGCATAAGATGGTGAGCCTGGAAAGTAGCAGGAATCGCCGGACCTAACTCAAATTTTGTCGCGCTTTCCTCCGTCTCTTTCCATTTTTATTTTACATCGGTGAGTCTTGCATACTAGAAATGCTTAAAGTTTTTCTTTTCTTTCTCCCTGTCTTCTTTCTTGCCCATGGACCTGTGAAACTTCAACGCAGAGTGTCATGTACGTGTAGTTTAGATGGGTGATATACTTAGAAAATAGAGAAGAATTTTTTAGATCTTAAATAAGTGTGAGCTATGGAGGAGGAAGAGCCATTCATCTTCGAAGCGTGATATGTGATGATCACCCAAACATACACTAAAATTTATCATACAAAGCTTGCATCTTAGAAAATCTCGTATATTATCGCCAATAACCAAAGAAATTTTTCTTTGGAGAGCTCATGGGTGCGGTAGGAGTCGGGGATCCCCTTCAATTCATGATCACCAGCAACCATTTGTCCGCTAGTGAATGGTGAGTGATGAATCACTGTTGGAGTTGCCGTACTGTTCCTGCTACTATTTCAGCTGCTTATTTTCTTTGAGTTTTATAAGACTCTTTGTAAAGTTGAAGGTAGTTTTTGTCATAGATTATTATTATTATTATTATTGAGATGGAGAAAGAGAGAGAGGGAGAGAGATCTACGTGTAGTGTGATTAATCAAATCTAGTTTTTGAGGGACCCATATATCATCTAAGAATCTGAGTCAAGCTTGAATTCACTGTCATAAATTTTATTATTACATTTGTTCATGTTATGCAAGAAGCATCATCTGCTCTAGGTTGTTGGTGTGATCTTTGACGTATTATTTATTGACCTGAAATAATTTTCCAAGAAGCAAATAGCTCATGAAGGATTGCTGCGAGTCCTCTCCTTCCGTCCAAGATTTAAAATTCTAAAGCAAGAAACACTCACGCAAACTCACAAGAACATTTAAAGGCAAAAGATTTGGGGGCACTAATCCTGATTTCTCTTTATTTTATATTAACTTAGGGTTAGGTTGCCTAACATATTAGTTTAGAAGGAATCTGCGTCACCCGACAATCTTTTCCAAATGTTAGGTCGTTTTTCTGCCTCTTTTTTTTAATGGCAATTTAGAATGTGAACATTATATTATCTTATATTGATTCGTTGTCCCTTCACTAGTGTTAGAAGTGAGCTCGGGCTCACCCAACACCCATCCAATTGAGTTCAAGCCAAGGATTTCTGAACTTTAGGCTAAGCCTGGGCTCAAAATTGAGGCTCATATTAATTTCGGACTAGACTCAAGTAGATGATCAGTTTGGCTCGAGCCCAAGCCTAATTCAATTTCGATTACGAAGCCCGAATTAGATCTAATTACAAGGCTCTTGGTTGGCTTGACTGAATCTTCATTTAATTTTAGTTTTTATAAAATTGAATCCATATATTTACTATTTAATCAAACGATTAATTTATATATGCTTTAATTTACTTTAAACAAATAACCTGTATGTTTGAACAAATAATTTTGTAAAACAAATTGCCAAAATCAAGCTGGGCTCAGGCCTAGATTCAAGTTCAGCAAAAATTTAGGCTTTGGTTTGGCTCGAAATTCAAAAAAAAAAAATTGGATTGGGCTTGGGCAAGGGTTTGGCCTGACCTGGCGTTGCCCACATCCAACCCTACCTTTCACAAATTGCTTGGACCTAATGTCCATTTTATTCTTATGTCAATCATAAGGCTTAACAAGTGGAATCCACTATCCTAAAACAAACTTTTGGAGCAGTAGGTAAGGTTATGTAGGTCTCATGACCATCATCTCATAATTTAGTGGTTTGGGGTGAGGATTGGCCCACGACTAACCATTTTTTAACAGTCTTTTAATCATGAGGACTGATGCATGTTGATGTAATATGAACTGTCAAGCTAATACGAGGGCAATATGTGGTAAACAATTAGAAGGTGATACATAGTGATCAATCAGAACGCAATATATGTCCTTTCAAAAAGAAAAGTCTCGATTAGGAGAGACTTCCACTAATAGCGCCATTTAATCCAAGATTTGAGCTCATCTAAATAGTCCACCATTGAGTGGACCAGTCTAAAGAGAAGTCTTCTAAGCATCTATAAGAGTAGCCCAATAAAGCTATAACCCTTAGGTAAACCAAGCTAAACATGTATAAGCTTAAGTCTAAAATCTTGGAGCTCTAACCTAAAAAGTTCCAAGTCTTCTTTCTTTCATCTGAGCTAACTTAAGTATTGGAGAGTTCCTTAGATAAAATCCCTAGAATTCTTCAACTCTTCCCAACCCTCCTCCCTCCCTCTCTCACTTTATTACAAAAGCCCATTTATAGATTAGCTACCAATACTCTATCATCTAAGCTACTACTCTTCATATCAGTTGGCATTTAGGAGTCAATTTTGGTATCAACACTTTAATGAAAACCCATTACAGTTTATTCCTTATATTTGTTTGATTAATTTAAGTTGTTGGATTTTGAACTAGATGACTTCATTGGAAGTTTGAATCCATTATAACTGCAAAATCCAACCAATTCTCATCGGAGGCTCTCATCAAATTTGAATAAATAATGGATTTCTTTTAGTGCCACATTACTGCATTCTATTCCATGCACCCTAATCATGTGTCGCTTATATCAAATGGAATAAGAAATTTGAATAGGACTTCATTATGAAAAGGATCTCATTCTAATTTGTGTTTCTTTTTTTGCTGGCACATTTTCTTGTTTTTCATCTTCTTTCATGATCCAAACAATGAGTAAAGCAGCTACTCACATTTTCAACCATAAATATATCATTAGAGTTGTTAATTTGTCAAGTTTCATGTTGATATATATTTGTAAATGGGTCAGGTTTTACAGTAGAAGATAAGTAAAATTTGTCATCGTTGTCTTATTTCAAGTCTTTTCCCATCAAATTTAGGGCCACCATTCGTCTATATATCAAATGTCTTTTTCCCACTATATGAGCCTACTAGAGACTGATAGCTAATTCCTAGTTAAGGCTAGTTGAGGCAAAGGGGGCATGCAACCTCTAGGGCCTCAGGTTATTGCTTGCAATGCAGGCTCCATAATTCAAAGAGAAAGGAATACTCTAAAATTTTCCAGTTTTAAATGAAAAGGATAGGTGATAACCTGATCAGCTTCTTCTCTGAAGTATAGATTAGCCAAATGAAAAATAGTCCCATGCACATCAATTAAGCCTAACATCAAAAATATATTAAAGTAAGTATTATAAAGTAAGCATACCTTCTTCTACTTAATTCAACTCATAAAAAGCAATTATAATATATCTCTGTGTAACTTAAACTCAGTCAAACTCATAAGAATCCAGAAACCTAACAACTAATCCTAAAGGTGGCTGAAAGAAAGTGGCTCAACATGAGAAGGCTTAACGGGTCCTGTCACTGGATCCTGGATTCAAGTTGCAGCTGGTGGAGTTAAGCTCCTAATGAAGGTCCATTGCCTGTGGCCCAAGCCTTAGATAAATTAGGTCCAGTCCTAAATACGATTCAGAAGTATCTTACAAAGTATTTTAGAGGTAGGATACAGGTAATAAACAAAATATAATCTAAAATTAAAATATTGTTCAACTTGTCTTTGTTAATGAAATTAAATGTCTATAGAATGATAGTGAACAAAACAATCATTTTCTTTTTCATGGAAGGTAAGAGTTGCTAATGGATTCTTATCATTTATTGAAGAATTAAAAATGGGCTAGGTTTGAATTAAAAATTGGCAAACCAATCTTTTTCTTTGGCTTCAAGGTCAAAATCATATGTACTCAAATGTGTATGTTCCATATGTAATTAGGTTCAGTTAAGATGCTTTTTTTTCAAAAGTATTTTTCAAGAGCTGAGCTTCAACCTATTCATTTAAAGCCCCCATTCAAGAGCTTCAGCCCCTTATGTCACTCCTTCCTGCCTTTAAATTTTTCTTTATTTATAATACCATTCATATACAACAAGAAGTATTATAGAAAAAATCTATCTAGTTTGGTGCAGTGTGCTGACTTTCCAGAGAATGTAAAACGTATAATAATAGACTAAAAAAAATGTCACTAGTTATTGAAATGATAATGCTAGATTGGTGAAAACATCATACTAACTTATATTCAGCAATTGAAGTGGGGAGCAGAGAAGCTCAAATGTGATTTATATAAAGCATTTATGGCAACCTCCACTTTATGTTCTAATTTTAGTTTGGCAACTAAAATCCCTGAAAGAAAGTTCAAATAACAATGTTCCATTGAAATTTCTTTCTTTAGAGTCTCTTTACATAATATGCACAATTATTTTTATAATGATATTAATTACTAAGTGAATTGAAATTAATATTTAGTTTTTTTCCTAAAATGAGAGTTAAATAGACTTTTAACTCTTAGGAAAGAAACCTCTTCATTTAGCATGAGAGGAGAGGGGAGAATGAAACACTCAAAACTATAACCTAAGTCCTCCTATCATTTTAGCCTTTATATGGTTTGTTCTTCATTTATTCAACTATAGTGATGCTTAATCATGGTTTGGTTAAGGAATATTAACCGAAAGGCGAACAAAAATTTGCAAAAATTAATTATAAATATGAAAGTTTATGAAGATTTTTATATAAAAAATTAGTTTTAGTCTTTAAACAAATATAAAATATTACTAACAAAAATATATTTTTTCACGAGAGTATCACTAGCTCACTTAGTAAAGCCATTGGTCATCTCATACCAGTGATCTTGGTGTGAATTCCACCATTATCTTGATTTTGACTAGATTTTATCCCCTCTCAATTTTTTGTTTAAAATAATAATGATTTGATTGATTATAAAGGTCATGAGCTTAAGGATATCAAATATTTCAATCAAGAAAAGACAAATGAAAGCATATCTCATCGGTATGAAGCTCTCTATTAAATTGAAATTATGACCATAGCTTTATTAAATTGGCTAATGCATCTTGGCCATGATAGAGCAAAAAAAAAACGTAGTTGGTTTTATAAGGGTACAAAAGATAAATTATAATTTATCAATGATTTTTAGCCTACCTTGATTTATAAAACGACAAAGTTTTTTTTTTTTTTTGGATAAAAGAGGAGCTTTAGAAGTGATAAGGAAAGGCCACACTTCGAGCATCCGCAGATAAAGCATGATGCAAGCAGATCTGAAAGAAAGATAAATACTGGTCGCGCACCAACTCTTTGAGAATCTTTGATTCAACATCTTTGACTTCTTTAAAAAAATTATGGCCTCACACTACTTAAGCAAGGCATTGCTCTAAGCAAGAAAAAATGCGAACGAACTCCTAAAACTTTATAATGTAATTTATTCATTTAATGAAATATATTAGGGATCTATTTATAGAGCAAAACTGATCCAAAAGAATCAGATTAGAAATAAGACACTTAGTCAAACTATGATCAAAATACTTCCAAAAATAAGAGACTGAAATCATAGACTTAACATTGGCCGAATAAAACTTCTAAAGAGAATAAAATAGGGCTCTTAAAGATAATAAGACATGTCTCCTAAAAAGATTAAGATGAAAATAAGACTCCTAAGGAAACTTATAATAAAGTTTTCTTAAAAGCCAAAATTCCTTTTATTTTTATCTTTTTGGGATGCATCAACTTTAGCTTGAAGAATCCAGCTCTTGATGAATTGAAGCTCGGGCTAAATATTGCCATTATGAGTACATTAATATGATACTTTTCAGAGCATGTTCCATTCCATCATTGCAACTTAGCACAAATTTTATAAGATTACCCTTTAAGTTTGTTCAAATATAACTTGCGATGTAACTATACTTTCTTTTGCTGCTTATATGCTTTCTTTGATGGTCCTCCATCATATGAGTTTCTTTGATAAGCCTTATTTCTATAAAACATTATCTTTGGCTATGCTATTGGAAGATATGCGGATCTCTATATGCATCAAAGTATAACATAGGTAATCTGAAGGAACATTATACTGATCTCTATATGCATCAAATCATAACATAGGTGATCTGAAGGAACATTCCACCACAACACAGTCAAAGGAAGAGATGCAGCCATAATAGCAACAAGATTAGCTATTCTGTTCCCTTTTCTAAGGATATGGAGTACTGTTATGGTAGACAACAAGGTAGTTTTTAATAAGAAAATAAAAGAAATGAATTTTTATATGCAATGCTATTTTAATGAAAATGATCACTTCAATTAGTATAAAAGTTAAATACAAAATATTTTTCAGATGTTAATATGAAAGAGAATATTATAGTGAAAAATATAGATTATCTCAAAAATTTTATGCTTTTAGTCTTATGTAAAATAGGATAAATGGCTCCACTAATAGAGTGAGTGATAGTAAAATTGGCTAAGGCATATCGGCTATAAAGGAGAACACAAGGAAGGGAAAAAAAAAAGGAGAGTGAAGAGATTGACTAAATTTATGTTAAAAAAATAAAAAATAAAATATAATTTATCAACATAATTTTTAGATTGCCTTGATTCATAAGACTACTAAGGTGACTTGTAAAAAGAGAAATTATTATTTAATTAAATTAAGATTTATCATTTAATTAAAATAGAATCAATTGAATTAGAATTTTGAGTTTATCCTTATCAAAAAGATATAAAAAAATTATTTTATTTTTTGGAAGGAAAAAAATATATATTTCACATTTACTGTGGGGCCATTAATAAATGGATGGAGCCTAATGGCTCTAATTCTATTGAAACAAAAACATCAAACTTTTGTTCTTAATTTGAATGATTATTCAATATAATTAGATGTTAAAGTTAGATTAATGCTAGATGCAGGGAGCCGATCTCTATTAGCAAGCTTTTTTAATACTCTATTCTAATGTGGATGATAGGTAGGCTTATATTTTTTAAAGTTAATAGGACTTTTTATGAGTGTTTCTACTTACTATTATTTGAGAACAATCAAGTTATTAATAATTGGATAAAATAAAGAAATAACCTCCTCATGTGGGAAATCCAAGATAATTAGCAGGTAAATTGTCATATCGAGCAAGTATAAATTATCTAAAAAATTGATTAGACTTGGGATGTAATATCATATGGGTGGAGCCTAAAGTCTCAAAGTTTGCCTCCTATAATCAAGGCTTTCATCGAGAAAAGAGGGAGACATAGGTTAGTGGCCTAGCTTAGGCAACCACTATCATGTGGAAGATTGAAGATTGTGATGAACTATAGGAATAGTTTTTTACTTAATGAAAAAAAGAAAAGCAAGCAAGCTTCTTAAAAAAAAAAAAAAAAAACCGAAAAGCAAGCAAGCTTCTAAAATTATGTGATGCATTATCCTCTGCTTGCAAAGCAAACAATAAAAATATAAAGGACAATTGATTCTACATCAAATTAAATAGTCAAGGAAAGAATAGGAGGAGGAGAAGAAAAATAGTTATGATAATTTTATTTGAATATTTATTTTTATTTTTATTTTTTGGTTTCTTGAAGTTCTAAATGAAGAAAAATATTAAGTCATTTATGAAGAAGAACCTAGTATATACTTTTTTATATATTTTATTATGTTGGTGCCATTACTTTTCTATTGTATTTTTATATTTTTCTCTTGTTTTTATCATGATATTAGGAATAGAAAAAGTAGATCCATAATAATAACTTTTATGATTTTTCATGCATTAAGAAATAAAAACTTAGAAGTAGACAACTGATTTAAACACTAAACATTGCTGCTTCTTGTAAACAACTGCTATTGAGATCCTAAATTTTTTAAAATTTCATGTTGATTATTGTTTTTGAACATCTTATTAAAAAATCTAATAATAATTAACGGAGCTTCATCAAATTAGTTAACAAAAATTTTGAAAATATCTTTCTCTTAAGACATCACATGCCCATTCTTGGCTCCACCAATGGTTATATGTATAATCTAATAAGCAAGTAAACTGGAATGATAAAAAGAGCCCTCCCCATGATTAAAGTTAATCTTAAAAAGCAATCTAGATTGTATATATGATATAAATTATTTAAGACATGTAAAACTAGAGTGTGGATGAACAATACAATTGACTAATATATCTAGTATTACATAACTAATCTATCTTTTGTATCCTATAATTGACTTAATACATCTGGTATTATATAGCTAATCTATCTTTTGTGTCCTACAATATTTCTCAATTATCAAAAACTATGAAATGAACAAGCTATCTTTAAGCAACTCATAGTTGGATCATAATCCATCTCGGATTTTGACCACTCAATTGATCTAAATCCAGTTCTTTACAATCTTTTGCATAGCCTGCCTCCTATTCTGCTTTACTAAGTATTGATGCTTTTCTCTAACCTGTGCATTAAAGGATGAAATTTGTTTAGAAGATAATCGGTAAAATACAAACTCAGCCCAAGATTCACCTCATACTTTCTTTTTTGATCAACTGCACTCAACAAGATCAACATTAAAGGCCTTAAAGTTTTTTTCGAGAAAATCTTTAATACTCAAGTCAGTATAAGAACCAAAAAAAATATAATCAGGCAGAAGAAGAGATAAAATAAAAGAAAAATAAGAGAAATAAAAGAGAGAATGGATCTTACCCCTCCCCCTCAAACGAGGCTTTGTTACATTAATCCATAGGTTGGGCTTCTTGATGATGAATGACCAACTAGCAATTAGAGTAATTCAAATCAATCAATTTTGGCCAACTAGAATTTACCTCATGGATTTAGGATTTTTTTCATCTATTAATTTTTTCGGCAATTATATTTTGTTATTCGTCATTTATCTCATCTGCCATGTGTCTCCATCTTGTGCACTTGATAAATCCCACGTCACTATAAAGATGATGGTGCTTGTATTCATAAGGTCAAGCAGTTAATATCTAGAAGCTCCATCTCCTCAAATCTTTGCCCATCTAGGTTTGCCTCCAAAATCCTCTCTTTGCTTTTTTTAAGCCCCTATAACCTCATCCAAGGGTTTACCTTTATCTCTTTAATAACCTTTATCTCCTCAATAATCCTTTTCTCTCATTCATGTCCCTCACTTGATCAAATCAAATGGAGCACAAGCTAGCTCATGGAAGATGAGCCAAGCTCACAAAGAGCTTGAACTGAGCTCAAGCCGCCCAGACTGTTGTTTGTCATCTAAGATTCACACAAACATGCAGATATTTCATTCATGTCAACTTTTATTCTTCTTCTTCTTCTTCCTTTAATTTTAATTTTTAAGAACTTCATGGACAATGGGCTACATCAAGAGATCAGATTGCATTCATGGGACCCCACCTAGCTTGCCAAAACGGAAACAAAGCCTCATATGATAAGAGCACCACATATCCTATCAATACCACCATCAAGGTTATGCATGGTGGCATGGAAAAAATACTGCCACATGGCCAGCCGAAGTGACAGCACCTTTGAACCTATGGATTTGATCTAATTCTACCTGTACTACAAGGATGCTTTATCTCATGGTGGAAGCATAATTAAACCTTGCGAGGACACCAATGGAGTCCAGTGCAAATGGCCCGACATAAGTAGACCCACCCACTATGCTTGACATGTTAGGGCTGTACGAATGGCTCATTATATATATATATATATATATATATATGTAGTTGAAGCTTCCAAGGAGTTCTAAAGATTTGCAAATCCAGCACATCTAGACATCACAACCAATTTGGAAGATAGCTCCACCTTAATAAAAGGTGACAAAGGTTTGCAAATCAAGCATATCTATTGGGAGACTAGCTGTGTTGGAATTTCTAGACCAGATGGATTCTGACAGAATATGTACCAGAAAATTAGGCCAATTTGTTTTCTTTTGATGTATTTGGAGGCTACAGTGATGATGTTTTGAAAAGTAGTTCCATCTCCTCCCCCTCTCCTTGCGAAACCAGGAATGCAACATCATCAATGATTATAGCATTGATTTAGTGCCTAAGATTTTCTAAAATCTCATCATTTACTTGCTCCTGATTAGAGGTGGCAAATTATAACGATTATAAATAGATCATTAGTATAACAACAAATACGTCAACTTGAATATGATTCATTAATTAATTGTATGAAAAATTAAGACTTAAAATATGACTTATATATTATATGGGTTACACTACACGATCCAAGCAACCCATTTAATAAATAGTTTATGTTTAAGTGGTCATGAATGTACGTTCTATTTTCAACCTATGCAATTAAAATTAGATTTTACTTCAACTAATCTCTATAATCGATGTTTTAAGTTCTAGTTGATGGAGTATTAAAATAGTCAAAATGTCCTTCACTTTCTTTTCTTTTATTTTGGTTATTTTATATATTGAAGAAAGATATAAAGTAATTTCTTAACATAAGTTAAACAACTCTAATGTTTTGTGTTTAAATTTGTGGATTGTGTTATACGAATTGAACCATTTAATAATTGTCTCAATTATAAATCAATTTTTGGATAGCAAGTCAAACCGAGTTACGACTTGTTTATTAATTATGTTTAACATGTCAATTCGATATTGATTCGAATCCATTGATGCTCCATAAAAATCTGCTAATTCCATGTTAAGTTTGAGTCATGCTCATGGGTCGCATTCAAAATTGCTACTCCTACTCCTAATCAGATCAAATGAAGCCATGTTCACTCAAACATATGGGATTTCTATGTGGTATCAATGCCATATTTTATTCCAATGGATCCCATATGACAATAATTTACGCTGTCATATTTGAATAAAGGATTAGTCTTTATTGACCCAACAATATATAATATAAAAAAAAATTAATATAAAAATAATGGTTATTACAGTAATTATCATAATGATATTTTAATGAAAGAATGATCGCCTTCCTGAATTCAATCGAAGTCTTCCAAAGTCCTCCTTATTTTTTCCCTTCCCTCGATGGTCTTCGTTAACAAGTAGGAAAATAAACAAACGATAAAAGCCTTTGCAAGATACATTCAACACGTCTCATTATTTTTAAAATTATTGTTCATTTAATATAAATTACTATTTTTCAGGTTTTCCTATCCCTTTTGCAGGAAAAATTAGTTCATAACTTTGATATTTAAAACAAAATGTTATTTTTGATATTTAAAACAAAATGTTATTTACATTATTAATATAATAACATAAACATACTAACAAAAATTATAATTTTATCTTAAACCTTGAAAATAATTTAATATAATAATTATATCTATTCAATTCGACCAAATTATCAATGAAAATAATTTCATCGCCCTTCTCTCAATGCTCAGAACACATGAGTGTATCCCTTATTTGTTGGTGATTTTGATTAGCAATATTTGAGTCATCATGTAGTTCATCCCTAGTATAAATGTTATTAATATTATGCTGCATCAGGCACATGATAGGGAAGAAAAAATTATAAAAAAATAAAGAAAAAAACACCTAAAAGATTTATAATGGTTCAATCAGATCGACTTATATCCAGCTAACAAATACAAGAATAATTTTATAAGAAATAAACTGAAGATTTATATAAATCTATCATGAACCCTAGATCTAGTTACGCCCAATAGAATCCTTCGCTGAATCTCTCAATAATTCTTTAGGTTACCTTGAAAGCCAAGGCTACATATGCTTATATAAATGATGAATTTATAATGTTTTACATAGACTGTGATTCGTATTCTCCTTATTATGGAAACATTGACATTATCCAATATGGAATATGATTCATATTCTCCATATATGAAATAGATCCACATTGGGTCATCTCTACATCATGGACCTCAAGCCAAACTCTTGCAATTTAAGATAAACTAACCTTGTTGCTTACTAGATAGCTAATCAAGATCATAACCAATGTATAAATATCAAGTGATAGCACTTTCTATTCAATTCATCAACTAGTGTAGTTAAATAGTTGTAGATTTAGTATGATAATTGTATTACAGCATACGTTAAATTTTTTTTTTTTCTTTAGATTTATTGCTGTTTGAGGTTTTTTCTCATGAATCCAAAATTTTACGCAATGGGATCAAAATCTTGAAGAATAATACTATTTAAGCCTCAAACCCCTGACACATGGCTTGGAAGCGGGAGGTGTGACCATTGAGCTAATGTTCATGTCACCTTGTACTTCATTAGTAAAAAGGAGGGAAGGGCGAGTGCTCTAGTGCTGCTCATATGGATGATGGATTTTTCTGATTCAAAAAAAATGGTTGATTGTTTTTAGTAAAATAATTATGCATTGATGCCAACAATCTGGATTAAATCTAGCCCCTACGCAGTTTTTGCCTTTTTTTTTTTTTTTTTTTTTTGTTTTTTGACGATGATCCTCATTGACTATTATAATAGTTAGAATGGTTGTTATTTATCCCTAAAATCAGATTGGAAGTTGTTTAATATCAAAATAATGATTTTTATAGCAACTATTTTAACATAGCAATGATAGAAATTAATGGGTAATAATAGAAATATAATATTATTATTACGCAAATCATTATTTGTTTAATATAAGAATATGATTTTAATTCGGTACAAATGATTTTTAAAGAGAAAATTGGTGCAAAATTAGCATGTTTATTTTTTTCAAAAATAATATAAGCACAAAACGAAACCCATTTCTCCCTCCTATATAACAATCAAAGTTTACCGAGAAATATGAACTTATTGAAAGTATTCGAATGAGTCTTTATTTTTTGTTTTTCTCAATTGAATATACTAACTCAATCGTCAATGATACTTGATAAACCAGATTACGATCGCAAATAATAACTTAAAAGTAATTTTTTTTATCAATTAAATATATCAACTCATAAACTTTTTATCAAGTGCATTTTTTCTCTTCCATCATACCAACTAAAATGATTTATTAAATCACTATTGGCAATCGTTAAAAATATACTTGATTAAAAAAAATTTAAATTAATATACTTAATTAAAAAAATTATAAAAATTTAATTAAAAATTTTAAATAAATTCATGTACTCTTATTATAATTATCAAAATGACCATTATTATTAGTATACATAAGATAATAGTTCCTTCTTAGCTAGCTCCTAAGGTTGGTAACGAAGCGAGGAAGGCTCCAGGCTAATTCTTTTGGTCGGTAAAGCGGAATTGCCCTTCTCGTCGCCCCAGGCGGAGCGTGTTCCATGAGTTCAGAACAGAGTAAGAAATTAACAGCAAGCGGAACTTGTCCTCTTCCTCCGTTTCTTTCTGAACTCAAAGCCTGTAAAGGGCTTCCTTAAAAGATGTGAAGGGGAAAAGGGCCAAAAGCAAAAGAAACGACTCACATCACATGGCCGAGTTGGATGATTAAGTGCACGCTGGGCTTCACTCGGCCAAGCCTACAACTCCCCGGCATTGTCTCACCTTTTACCTTTTTTAAGTTGTATTTGAAATAGAGTAGATGGATTAATTTACTCCTACTTAGCTTTGTTGTAGTATAAATTATTCTGTCCTACATGATAAAATAATTTATTCTTGGATTCAGCAGAATAAATGAATTTAAAAGATATATATATATATATATATATATATATATATATATATATATATATATATCTTTGTACCAACTTTTTTGAAAAATCAAGTTGTCCTTTTAGCAAAATGATTT
The DNA here is from genome assembly GCA_017589505.3 of Metroxylon sagu. NCBI lineage: Eukaryota > Viridiplantae > Streptophyta > Magnoliopsida > Arecales > Arecaceae > Metroxylon > Metroxylon sagu. The sequence continues at coordinate 301,155 of JACVBY030000657.1, forward strand.
AATCTAAGTGCTTCAATGAGTAACTGGTTAGAAAGGGATGAAATAACTTGTAATTGATTTTTACTCCCTTATGCTGCTTTCTAGATTCATGTAAGTTGTTTAAAATAGATTTTTTTTTTTTTTTTTTGCAGTAATACCTTTATAAATATTTAAAATTACATATATATTCTTATAAACTCATTATATGCATACACACACACATATCCATGTCTACTCTTGAATTCATATTCCACTGGACAATATTAATTTAATCAACAATTTACTAGAAAATCACACATAAACTCTTATAAATATTGAAAATTGCTTATACATCCTCCTAAATATACTATTTATCAAAATTTCTTCTTGTATGTCAGCCCTCATTGAGGTTAAGGTATTGCAGTAATTTAGTTTTAAGTAACTTATATTTTCACTGTATTAAATGATGTGTTGACTGAGACAAACAAAAGGAAATAATTCATAAAGTTATATATATAAATAATAAATTTATGAGGGAGTATGTATAATTTTAGATATTTACAATGGTATACATCTTTAAAATAGATCAATTGTACTAGATTGGCATTGTGAAGAATCAGAACATAATTCTGTAGGAAAAGATTAAATTTTTTTTTCTTGCAAGCTAAACTTGTGGAAAATGTCAAGGTTTATCCCAAGCTAAAAGCTCCTTAAGAATGTAAAAATCATCCCAAATAAAATGAGATCATATTACAAAAGCTCTATACAAATTAAAATTGCAAATACACATCTAGGCTGGCTGCTCATCCTGATGCACATTATAAGAAAATAAAGCCAATATTTTGGTAAGTTAAGCTGAATTTGAGTTACAAACTTTTGGCTTGATTTAAAATCAAGCTAAGCTTTTGTTGATGAGCCCAATAACTCGACCTAGCTCAACCTAATACATCAACACACATTTGTTTGTTTTATAAATAGAATAAATATAATATTAAAAATTATCTAACATATACATAAAGGTAGTGACCATTGAATAAATTATTCTTCTCATTACGGAATGTATATAAATTGTTGATATAGATTTGGGATAATAAACATGGTTATAAAGGATAAATATAACCATAAATGATAAACAAGAGTGTCTTTTATCAAAAATTTTGTCACGAATTTAGAGAGGTCCAATATCTACCCAAGGCCACTTAAAATTTATTAAGCTGAGCTTTAGCCTATAAACATTTGGTTGAGCATGAGGTAGGTAATGTCTAGCGATAGGAGTTGAGTTTGTGACAACTTATGGACTAATCCAACTTATCCAACATGCATCCCTAGATTGTATAAGCATTACAAAAGATTAGGTTTTACATATGGAAGCATTTGATGGATACTAATCCATTTTAGTAACCTAAAATTACTATTTAGATTATCATATTTAGTAATTAGTTATGATTTTCTGGATGATAATATTTGATTTTCAATAATTTAGGATCATCATAAACCATATATAGTACTTTAATTTTTATTTCTAAAGTTCAGTAATCTTATGTTATGCTCTTGATTTTCTTCATACTCTCGCATTCTTTCTCGCTTTCATTCGTATCCTTTTCTTACTTGGCACTTTCATCCATCATATTATATTATATTATATTATATATAATTTTATCAAATCAAAGTTATTAGAATGGTAAGATTTACTGTAATATTATATTAGCAACGAGAAAGATATGGTGACAAGCACTCATTAACACCACTGGCACGCATTGAACCGAACCCCTAATATTAAATTATCCTCCATGATCTATACTTTTCACATGGGCCTAGCTTACAGGCACATGTTAATCATAACACCATTAACTTAACTATTTTAATGGCTGCCTTAGGAGCAGAACCGCATCTCCGAGCTCAGCCGAGCCCAGCCTCGCCAAGCCGTAAAAAGTTGTCATGTGAAAGAAGTGATGGATGGATCCTTTGTGGACATCAAAGTAGTTTTAAATATCCATCACTCCTTCTTCCACCCCACACCCCTCATCCCAGTGCTAAAGAGGCCCTCCCATTCCCTACCTTCCTCTCCTTTCCTCCCACCCTCCTTTCTTCTTCTCAAGATGCTCCCAAGAACAAAGAGCATCTTCCATCTAGGGGAGGAGGGTGGCGAGGATACCAGAACTGGAGTAGCCAGTGGAGAGCTCAAGAACTCAACACGAGCACCTGAAGGCCTCGTAGGCCTTCAGATTCTGATACAGCAAACCGGGCGAGGATCGAACATTGTCATCAAGTCTACGTTGAAGTCATGCAGGCCAGCTGCTAAGCCTCGCCAGGTTCCCAAGAATTATCAAGAGTTAGGCTTCCTAAAAGCCTGCTTCCTGTGTAAGAGGGAACTAAGCCCTCATAAGGATGTTTACATGTATAGGTATTTCACTGGTTCCAATCTCCTCCATCTTTACATGATTGCAGTAAAGAAGTCAAGTCCACATAAATTAACATTACTTCCCCCTTTCAAGGTTTTAATTCATAAAGGCCAAGTATAAAAGTATTAGCTAGTTGTCTGTTCTAGTTACCAAGAACCAGTTTCCTCAGTAGAGAGAGAAGGTTAACTTTAAATTATGGATTAAAAATCTCTAAGACTGCTCATGATTCTCATTAGCAGGATAAATCAGCAATTTATTTCCATGAACTGATGTCTTTTTTTTTTTTTTTTTTGGCTTGATCTCTCCCATGATTTCTTTATCTGTTCATATTTCATTCTAAAATATTTATTAAATTTTGAAACTATTCAATACTTTCCTTTTCTGAAAATACTATTATTTTGTTTTGGGAATTACTTGTTTTCCTTCATGTCAAAATTGTTTTTTTGAAAGATATTTTGATTAGGCTCCAGGAAAAAAGCAATTATCATTATTCCATAAGTTCAAGGATACTTTTTTTTTTTTTTTTTTTTTGGCGAATGAAGGATGAATTTAAGGATGCTGATTGCTGGTGCTATTTGCTTATTATGTTTGTGGTGTTAATGCAGGGGTGACCAGGGATTTTGTAGTGAGGAATGTCGTTGCCGGCAAATTTTGATAGACGAAAGAAGAGAGTTTGAAGCATCTGCAAGAGAGAGGCCTGGGGTGTCTCGTCACCATCGTGCCGGCTCCAAGGCTCAGGAGTCCGGCCGCCGGCGGCGGATCTTGGCCGCAGCTTAGACTGCATAAATAATGATGGAGAAGCTTTAACCATAATATCATGCAGTTTTTGTTCCTTTTTTCTTGTTTTTAATCGGAAAAAAGGCTTTATGTCACCGAGTGTATGATAAAAAATATATGATGGAAGTATAAAATAAAAGAGACTGATCTCGTTCCTTAAATTTGCTTCCTGTCACTCTTTGTGAAGTTTTTAAGTTGAGAACTACTTTAGCTCAAAGAGAAAGAAAAGAAAAAAAAGAAAGCAAGCAAGCAAGCTTTTTTCACAAAAACCATATCTTCCGACGAAAAAAAGAAGAAGAAAGGTATGCGAGTCTTATACAATCTTTCCTTCATTTTTCAACCGAGATAATGAGAGCAAAAAAGTGTTCTATTTCTATTTTTCTCTAAACCAAATGGCTCCTTGGATCTACAATGACTATCTTATTTTTTGGCCTGATACTTGCTAAGAGTTCTAAAAAAAAAATGTAACCTATTTTTGATGGGGGAAAGATCAAACCACACAAATATTTGCATATGTTATTGTTTCAAACTTACTTCTAATAAAACTAAAATGGTATATTACATGCAAACCAGGGCTTGCTTAAATGTTCACACCTCTCATCCCTCAAGATTTGGATTCAACTAATCATAATAATACTTCTAGGACATTGAATGGTAACTTGATGTTGTCATTTGAATTACTAAATTGATGGTTAACTAGAAGATTGAGCATCTTCAATTACTTGCTCTGATGGCACACTCTTGATGTTTCATCTCTAAATTGTTAAGGTATAAGATGAAATTATAAGGATGTTTTGTGAGCAAAAATTTAGATTGTATCTCATTTTTAAGAATGCTTTCTATTTTTATTTTATTTTTTATTTTTTCTTTTTTGATCTCTAAAGAATATATTTGGTAAGTAAAAATAAAAATTATCTTCTATTTTTTATTTTTCTTATAAATAATATCTTTTAAAAGAGTAAGCAAATAAAATTAAAAGAAAATGCTATTGACTTCTATATTTTTAAGTTCTCTGGCTTTTATTTTTTTTATAAAAAATAATAAAATATTTTTAAAATATTTATATGTTTTTATAATTTTGAAGTTGTGTTTTCTAAAAGACCATATTTATTATTGATTTATCAAACATATTTTTACAAGTATTTTTTTATTTTTTATAAAAATAAAATAAAAAATACGGTATTTTTTAAAAATCAAGCACATATTTATTTTCTCTCCTATAAAACTGAAATTTATGCTGGTTTTTGAAAATTAAGATCTAAAATTTTCTTGAGGGTATCATTTTTTTTTTAAAATTATTGTTCATGGCAATATGAACCTCATAGTGATGTTTGTGCTCAGCAAGTTTGCAGGGGGTGCAGCACCCGAGTACACCTGATGGACGACAGAAAACGAACTACAAATTATCCCATGAAACTTGTACCATTTATTGGACAGCTGGAATTGGACACACGTAGCATCTTAACAGGAAACCACGAGTCCGTTCATGGTTAGCACGTGCGCAGTCCTCTTGGAAATGGAAACAGGTGAGACACACGTGAGGCGTGTGGCCATCAGCTTACCGTCAGGAGTGTTATAGAAGCTGACACGTGTGGCACGGGGCTATTGGTTGGTAACGAATAAGCGGTACAGATAGCTGATCTGAATAACAGCTGGAGGCAGAGGAGGAAGGCATAATAGCTACGAGATCTTAGCTATCTATGCTAGTTATTAGCTTTTAATAATTATATCAAATAAGTCTTAAATTTTTAAAGTATAAGAGTCCGATAAATAGAAGGATAACAGGATTAAGTAGGTCAACAGGTTTATTTACGTCATGGAATACACATCTACACTGATGAGGCACAATTCATTGGCCTGACTAGCTGACCTTCTGCAAAGCCCCAATAAAGCATTATAAAGCTGTCCATGTAGCAGAAACTAACCATTTAAGTTTGCACTCATACTCAGCAATTGACAAATGGCGTGTGGCTAACCAACAAGGATTCATGTACCTTACTTTTGGCTGGCAGCACCAATCATCTCTTACAAGTAAAGTGATCCATGGTAATGAGTATGTGGCATTAAAGACGAACCCATCATATCTAGCTATGGGATGCATGCTTCGAATAAACTGTCTAATTTTATCATCAAATACGAAAGTCAGCCACGGAGAGTTTCTCGTAAGTCCAAGAGTGGCCTCTTCCTTACCGTACTAAACCATTCAGTCTCATCATACATGTCATTGTACTAGTCGATCATGCTAAGTAAGGTTAGTCACTTCTCATTGGGAGATGCTGTCTCTCACAATGTCCATCCTTAGCCAGGTCTTTCCCTCACTTATTAGAGTATCGAAGGGTTTTCGTTGGGATACCTTTGGTACTCTTCATGTTTTTCTTTTGTCCTTCGCAAGTTCTTTACTTGGGGACATCTGAAGACCCTCTTTGTTGAGGTCAAGTTGTCTCTTTGATTTCTGATTCATCCACCTCACCTTTATCTTCCTCGATAATAAAACGAGTTGCATTTTGAGCACCATCTCAGACATATAGTAAAATGTATAACATTCATTTTCTTAATATCATCAACCTCTAATAAGAGAAGATATTTAGAAACAAGAAAATTCCAACCTCTAATTGTTCCCTAGTTTATAAATAAGAAAATTATTTTATTTCTTATATGACCTTATTACATTCTTGCTATTAACTATGTTTGTTGTTTCGAATCATCAAAGCCTAAGTTTTTTATTTTATAAATTTTTTATCTTTCAAAATTATTGTTTCTTATATTAGGGGTAATATGGTAAAATTATTTTATGAATTCTATTTTCATCTTAATTTCAACTAAGAAAATTAAAATTTAATTTCATAATTTTATATTTTATTTTAAACATAAAATAAAGTTAATGAAAATCATTAAAATTATGAAATTCGAATGTAATTTTCATCAAAATTGGTTCCAAATAAAATCGACAATAAAAAGTTCAAGGTACAAAAGAATTTCAATCAACGTGGAACCATTCACCAACTTAAATATCTTGTATTATTAGTGGATAAAAATAACAAAGTGTGACTCAATCAAAGAGGTACATCCAAGAGAATCCCTTTCTTTTTCCTGTTGAGATCTTTCAAAAGCCCTAAGCTACCAAAAATCTCTGAAACATCTCCCGCCGGGTAGACTTCAAGCTCTCTCGTCCTCTACTCGGCCTCTCTTTATCTTGCAGGCGTCATCGCTGATCTCGATGGTTTTCTTTGTTTGCGATGGTATTCTTCCTTGATCTTGCTTCGTTCTTCCGATCCCATCGTTATCAACAGAACTTCTGTTGTTATGTTGCTCGGAGGCGTCACCAGACCTGCCCATCAGATGGATACGATCTATCAAGCGAGGTGAAAATAATATTTAAAGAGAGTAAGCTAGCAAAGTATTCCATCCACACCACACCAAGGATGGGGTAAAAAACAGTGAGTACGCCTGCTCGAGCTTGGATAGGATCGAATAACCGCGGCGTCAGGATAGGTCGGGTCCGATTTGGTTCGAAGTTTGCCTCCGGTCGGGCCCCTCCTGAACCGCTTACTTCGCCTCATCCTGGTCGCATTCCCAGGGGGTTTAGGGTTTTCGTATCATTCATTCCCTTCTCTTCTCTGTTTAATTTTTTTGGAGCCTTTTGCACTTCCCGATCGATCAAAAACGCGAATTCAGTTCTGGAATTCGATCAAGATGGGAAGCAACGAGGAGAGGGACGGAAAATGGAGAGCCGAGGAGGCCATCGCAGGCAATAGCGGAGCACTGGAAGCCCTCAGAGAGCTCATCATCTACCCTTCCCTCTACTCCCATGAATCCCGGAAGCTCGGCCTCAAGGTAAAGCTCTGTTATTTTAAATTTCTGTTAATTCACGGAAGATATGCCGATTCTAATTGTTTTCCCCTTTCTCTGGTGGTCTTCTTCGACAGTGGCCCAAAGGATTGCTTCTTTTTGGCCCTCCAGGCACCGGAAAGGTATTGTTTTTATGAACACCATGGACTCCTGAGTTTTGTTATAAACATCATTGTCAGCTCTACTAGCTGATTTATATATGCTGTTTAATAGTTTTGCAATAAGTGAAACATTGAAGAGAATTAATGCTTCCATGTTTGTATATAGACCAGAGCCCAAGTGATTTGGCTCGAGAATCCTGGACCTCTGATATGTTTTTCATGTTGATAGAAAATCTTTTGTATTTTGGGGGATAAATTCTTTTATTCTTATTAATTAAAAATGATGTAGCTCTACTGAATTATGTTTTTCCAATATTTCTTTGTTGGTTGTGTGTCAGACTAGCCTGGTTCAAGCTGTTGTTCGGGAGAGTGATGCACATCTAACTATGATCAAGTACTGAATCCGGACTATTGTGAGATATCATTTATTTTGCCTAATAATGATGCTAGTGATGATTCTATGAACCTTATATTTCTTGTTATGATTTTATGATAGGTTCTCTTGCACTTGTTAATGAAATTTATATTGATGTATGTGTGTGTGTCGCAGTCCATATTCTGTTCATAGAGCACATGCTGGAGAAAGTGAGAAATATCTAAGGGAAGCATTTTCTCAAGCATATTCACTTGCATCATCAGGGAAGCCTTCTGTTATTTTTATTGATGAAATTGATGCCATTTGCCCCCACCGTGACACCAGGTATAATTTGGAATTTGTTATAACATTGTAGATTCGATTTTTTTGTTGTGGCTTCTAAGAGTTATCTATTACCCAGGAGAGAACAGGAATCTCGCATAGTTGGTCAGCTTCTAACCTTGATGGATGGAAACAAAACTTCAGCAAAGAATCTTCCACACATTGTTGTGGTGGCATCAACTAACAGGTTAGACCTTGTGAACTATGTGATGGGACCATTTGCTACATTTTTAGTTTTCGTAATTAGGTTCAACTTTCTAGAATCTGCATTCTTCTAGAATTTGTTGCATACCAATTATTTGTATTCATACCCCATGAGTTCTCTATTAAGAGAGAGTTGTTGCTTGTATGTGTCTTATTAGGGTGGATGGGATTGATCCAGCATTAAGAAGGCCAGGTCGTTTTGACTCTGAAATTGAAGTTACAGTTCCTACTGTGGATGAACGCTCGCAAATTCTTAAGGTTCTAATGATTATCAACTTTTCTTCTTCTTTTATGCATGCTTTGTTCCGTGAGAAATGTCATGATAGATGCCAATGTTATGTTTAAGTTCATTAATAAATAGAAAAACAGTAATGAAATTATACACATATAAAAGAGGAGGTTATTTTGTTTCCTATTGGACAGCAAAATGATGTTGTTTAGCAAAAGATTTTGTTCTGTTCAATGGCTATTTAGAAAATGATTAGTTCTGTTCAATGGCTATCTCCATGTCCAATTTAATGAAATTATGTCTATCTTTGGTTTAGCTCCACTCCAAGAACCTTCATTTGGACGGAAATGTTGATCTACAAGCTATTGCTGCATCCTGCAATGGATATGTAGGTGCCGATTTAGAAGCTCTATGTCGGGAAGCTGCTAGGTTCGCACACCGTAGGATGTTAAGTTGTGCTAGAGATGGTGATTCCCTTGTTTTAATGATGGAAGATTGGGAATGTGCAAGAGCTGAGGTCGGTCCAAGTATGACGAGAGGTGTCACTAAAGAAGTTTCAAAGATATCATGGGATGATATTGGAGGATTAAAAGATTTGAAGGTCAATTTACACTTTTGTTTTGAGTATTCACATATTCCCTATCCCTTCTTCTCTAACTCCATTGCAACATCTCCAACAGAAAAAGCTCCAGCAGGCTGTTGAGTGGCCAATTAAGCATGCTGATGCATTTGCAAGACTAGGAATATCGCCAGTTCGAGGTGTTCTCTTACATGGGCCACCAGGGTGCTCAAAGACTACCCTTGCTAAAGCTGCAGCTAATGCTGCCCAAGCTTCTTTCTTTTCCTTGAGGTTATTTCCCAACTGTATACAAAAATAGTTATTGCTTTCTAATGATCAAACTAAAAGACAGCAGATGCAACAAACTTGTTCCTTTATGTTCTAGTTGAACTCAGTGATGATGAAGGAGAAAGGGAATCAGGGACAGAAGATCATGGCTGCCTTTTATATATACCTAGCTAACACTCTGATATAATTTTACACTGATTTCTGGAATGGACTAACACTCGAGGATAACCAATATGAACTCTGGCAATTTAAAATTCAGAGAACTGATTCCCTCGGAAAAAGAAAAGAAAAAAAAAGGGCTGAGGCACCCACAATGAACTTGCAAACTACCTTCCATATATCTGGAAATGGTGAAGAGCCTAATACATGCCTCGGATATGTGACTAAAATTAGTCTAAAAGAAAGCAACCTGAAAGCTTATTAAAATAAATTCTAAACATGCGTAAAAACTGCATGTTATCATCTCATGATTGTCCTTTGAAGTGTAGTTTACAACCGAAGTGCTTCTATATTCTTGATGCCTGAGTTCTTCACACACGCTGCACAACCCCTACCTGCTTGGCTTGCTTCCTTGGCCTCCATGGCTTGTTATATGATAACACAGTGGTGATTGCGTGTACAACATAAAGGCTCTTCTAAATTGTTAGTTTCACGAATTTCTGGTTTATCATTACACCGAGTTTATTTTATTCTGTTACCAAATTATGCAATGCAAAATAAAACAAAGAAGAGTTTGCTTATAAGCATTGCAGAATTTTTTTCCCCTTGGCACACCAAATTTTGTGGGAATTTTGAGTCATTTTTTCTTAAAATACATCCTAAATCAAATTTAATGTCATATGCAAATATGATCCTTGTGATCAGATTATTCTGAATTGATACTATGCTAAAAGACAATGCAGATCTGTCAGCATTGCTACTATGATATATTCCAGAAGAAGAAAAACACATGAAAGCAATGGCATATGCTACAGGGATGATGTTAACACATCAAAACGTGAAATGTACAGGATCTACCATCTTTTAGCACAACGATATGGATATCCGTGAGAGAAATATCAAAGGAGCCTGGAGGTTCTATTGTTAATGATCCTTACTGAAAGTTTTTGAAGATCTGGGAGATGAAGCTCATGGGTTGTTATTCTTTGTTTCATATGGTGAATTTGATAGTTATGAAGTTCTTTATATGAGCTTTGAGCTTGAGTGGTTGCACATGAAACAATTGCACCATTCTATGTTTCTTCTATGTGATATATTTATTAAATTGAAATCCTCATCTTCCTGAAGTCTTATTCTAATTACTACCTTTTTTTTCCAAGTGCAACTGATCGATGTCATTGGGCAATATGAGATGATGAGTAAATTTGGTACTTCTGGTATTGAAGTTGTGAAGAATCAATAAAAAATGCTGGTTAGTAATGCAGAATCCGAGTGGCTGCAAGAGACATGAATGACCTGTTAGCTTTGTACTTGAGACATGCCTTTTAGTCGTATCAGAAAAAAATTTCTGGTCTGTTGGTATTACACACTATACACGCAGAAAATCTTGTTATTATGTCTTAGAAGATTCAGTTGAATGGTTGGCTGGCATATAGTAAATAGATAATCAGCATGTATTAGTTATTGCCAATTATATTTGCATCCTCCTCTTATTGATTTTCTGATACATCTTTTGAGAGCAGTGGTTCCAGTAATAATGCAGGGCTGTGTTTTGTTATGCTAATTTTGGGGGAAATATCTTGAAATCAAATTTTTGTTATGGCTGATGATTCTATCATCATGCTTGTCGCTGTAATTGTTATTTTCCTTTGGGTAAGCACAATATATTGTCTTTTGATATCTTGTAAAATTATTCAGTGGTGCAGAATTGTATTCAAAGTATGTTGGGGAAGGAGAAGCCTTGTTGCGAAGAACATTTCAAAAGGCACGCCTTGCAGCACCAAGTGTTATATTTTTTGATGAGGCAGATGCAATAGCTCCCAAACGGTAAGTGTTTAAAATTATTCATGCACATTAATGCCCCAAAGACTACCGTAATGTCACTAGTTGTATGAAGTCTATTCAAATCATAAAAGGGAATTAACACAATAATATCTTATTTCAGTTGAAATATGTCGGGGGAATTCCCTAAACATGCTTCGTATTATAATGTAAACATGTATGCGTGATTCCTAAAATTCTGAGTACATGGTCCAAAATTTCTGCCAACGATTCTAGATTACATAATTCCATGGCCAATTAACTAAAGTACTGCTTGCTGCTAAATAATGTTCTTTATACTTTAATTTTGAATAATCTGAGGTACCTTCCACCTTTTATTGCATGAATAATGTGAAAATACAGCCTCATAATTTCCAAACACTCCTTGTGTCATTCATGAGCATTCGTGAATGTACAACATGTGGTCTATTTCCTTTCAAAGATGAGGTCCGGTCGTCTTGGTGGTGTAATTTGTACAATATGAATTATTTGCAGGTTCTATTATCAATATTTCCCCCAAATCAAATATGTAACTTGATGAATAGTAATGCCATTTGATTGGAACTGCAAATCTAAAAATCATTCCAGCCTAACTAGGTGAAACTTGTTGCAATTTTTCAGTAGTGGTCATGGTGGAAACTCAAGTGGCAATGTAACTGTTGGGGAAAGACTCCTGTCTACATTATTGACTGAAATGGATGGTTTAGAACTAGCCACAGTAAGCTCTTATTTCATATTCTTATAAAGCCTTATTCTGTAGCTCATTGTTGGGTCTGTTTACAATTCTTCTTTTGTTTATAGGGCATTATTGTTTTGGCTGCCACAAATCGTCCCCATGCAATTGACGCAGCTCTTATGCGTCCAGGTCGCTTTGATTTGGTATGTATTGATTATATGTTTTTATTGGCGGTCCTTAATTTAAATATGTTGTGAATAAAGGACTCCTACATGATATATTTTTACATTTTGGTTTTAGCTGCAGGTGGCAATGTTCTCTTTTGTATAGATTCTAAATATGCATATCATATTGGAATGCTTTGCCTGTTCCTTATCCCCTTCTTCCACCCCCCCTCTTTTCTTATTTTAGGGAGTTCTTTTCCATATTTCTCTGGATCCTCATTCTTCTACCTTTATGTAAGATTTTGAAACCTGTTCATCTATCTTTCTTAATCCTTTCACTGGGAACCAATTCTCATAATCCCTCTCTTTTCCTTCTTTGCATATTAGTGTATAACTTTTGTTGTCACAAGTATTCTGTCATTGAACCATAGTGATCCCTAGACTTATGCTTAAACTTCAAATTTTCACTTATTAACATATGTCGGTCAAAGAGCTGTTAAAAATCTGATGGCATTTTATTAAAGGAATTTCTACAGAACAATAGTTTAGAACTTAGTTCTGGAAAAGAAAGAAGATATGGGAGGAACTGAGAATGTACATAAAATTAACAATGGATAGATCTGCAAAAATCTGTTTTCAGTGCCTCCAATATATATTGGAGCAGGCAAAGTGAAAATGCGTCTTCGATTTATGCTAGGATGAATACCAAATAGACAAAAAGGAAGATTGTATGACATGATTTTTAGATTATTTTTATTTGGATTTATACTAGATTTTAGATAATGGCGTTAAACATATCCTACAAATTCATTTTAATGGGTTGTATGCTTATCAACCATTGCCCTCCCCAACAAAAAAGGGCAGAAAAATGGGGTTCTTTTTTTTTTTTTTTTTTTTTAAAGTTTATCACTTTCACCTTTGGTCATAGAAGTTGTAATCACTTTTTCAGGTACTTATATGGTCCCCACGTTGCCTGTTATCTTATGCTTCAGGTGTTGTATGTACCTCCCCCAGATGTAGAGAGCCGGTACGAGATACTAAAAATTCATACAAGGCAGATGAAGTTAGGGGAAGATGTTGATCTTAGACAGATCGCAAAATGTGCTGATTTATTTACCGGGGCAGATCTGGAAGGCTTATGCAGGGAGGCAGGCATGGTAGCTCTTAGGGAAGATTTATCAGCCGATTCTGTGTATAATCGTCATTTCCAGACTGCAAGAAATTCATTGAGACCCTCACTGACTAAATCAATAATTGAGGAGTACTCAACCATGAAGTTTCGCAGCTGAGATGTGAGTTAAAGATTGGAATCCATATAGATCAATTTATGTCTGTGCATACCTTTGGTTGCTGCTTCAAGTAACAGCAAGCTGATCTAGTGGCATTCGGATTTATCCTTTCATTCAGATCATTGCATACGGTGAGCCGTTTGCTCAACAACACCTTCAGCCATGTGAAATACATGCTGCTATTTGGAGGGATTTTTTCCAACAGATGCCATAATTTTTCCCTATAGGCTGCCTTGTTTCTTTGTTAAGAACAGAAGGAATGTTGACTTGCAGACCACCTGAGATTGTTTATTTAGAATATGTGAAGAAGATTTCAGTATTCTGATGTTATCATTGGAAAACATTGGCATCACACTTGGTTGCGCATTACATTTAAAGAGAAACATTGTTCATTCTCTGTATCCGTTTGGATCTTTGTTTCAAATTATTTTTGAGTCTGGCTACCCATAGGACTTATCAGCAGGAGCCATCAGGGCAACCTTGTTTATCTTACGTGAGGCTAGTTATTGGTAATTCCCCTTGCAAGGGATCCTGTGACTAGCTGTTCTAGAATTGTGGAAACAAGTATTAATAAATGTGGGTTGATGTTTTGTCCTTCATCGTTGCCATGTGCGAAAATCACCTAACAAATTTAAGCAGAAATTTGGCATGAAATATAATAATATTCAAAAGTTAGTAAACATTTGCATTAGATTCGATGTATTATATGAGATTAAGAGAAAATAGTACAAATGTAGGCTTGTAAGTCCACAAATTTCACCATAAAATAATCTTTTTCAAGTTGAAGAAGTTCTAATTCTGCTGAAATCTTCTTATTCCGATTCAAACAGTGATGGTAACAGAAATGCAACAATGGTTGTTAGTGTGTGTGACCTATGAACATAGGTGCAAGATCAGAAACAAGACTTTTATGGTCTATCTTATATGTAATCACATTCTTTTCAACCACTTCCAATATTATCTTATTTTTGATTTCTATCTAACTAATATCAGCTACTAGACATAACTAGCATAGACTCTTTTAAGTGTCAATGCTAGAGGCGTGGGTCAATTTCACCTTGGAATTTTTGCCTACCCCTCCTTTATGGTTAAGCTAGAGTCATTAATTCTATTTCACCTTCATGGAGTTTGTACCATCTCTCTTGTATGTTTATACTAAATATATGGATATTAGTCTGCCTTCATTTTTAGCTAATGGCTTTGCACTCAAGAGAAATGCTTATCTGTATAATATATATTAAGCTATTAAGATCTAAAATTTTCTTTAAAAAACTTATCGATGCTCTAATGATCAAACAAAGCACATCATAATGTAAACTTGGCTTTCTGCAACTAAAAAAACTCTACACCATCAATGTAGAATTTCCTTTGAAAAACTTTTTGACCCTCAAATCAACCAAGGTGGAGACAATTCCAAACTCTAAAGACTAAAAAAATAAAATAAAAAAATCTTACCAAATTAGTTTTATAGACACTTGAAGTTGGCCAGCCAAACCTAGATCTTCTAAATCTTTCGGAGCTATTTTCATAGGCATATGAAATTAGTCATGTAAACCTTGAAACAATTGATCTGTCTCTTCAAATAAGAACAACCGTCTAGGATAGTCCAACCAAATTATCTTATCTCTCTCAGTTGAAATAGAAATAAGAAGCCACATTATCAACAAATTTACAACTTAAGTGGCTAAAAATTATAAGCTTATCTCTTATCTTATTTAATATTAAAAAAAATCTTTAATACATCGGTTTGTGCACACAATTGATCATCCATTGGTTTTTTTTATTTTTTCTCAAAACATTTGAGTTCTTTTTCGGCTCAAAATCGAGGCAGCCAACTCCAACGCAAAGCTGTAACCAGTCTAAGAGCAATCGGCCGCGCCATCCGGACCTGCTGCGCGCTAAGGACTTCGCTGCAGTGGCATCGGCATCCCGGCGCCGTCGCCGGCGGTCCCTTTCCCCGCGTACTGCTGCATCACCAGCACCGACGCCCTCGCCCCGAAGTTCGTCGAAACCAGCAGGTCCCCGATCACCCCCAGCTCAGGGCACTCGCTCCACTCCGCCAACCCCGCCGTGAGCGGCGACGCCGCCTGGTCCCCCCTCCCCACCACGTACAGGTCGTAGACTCTCTCCATGGACCGGACTGCCGCCATCGTCTCCTCGCTGTTGCTCACCACCTTCTCTGTGTACAGTACCGTCTCGTCGCTCACGAACCGGAGCCGGAACTCGTCCACCACCTCCTCATCCCTCATCTTTTGCAGGTCCGTCTCGGCCGCCTCCTTGGCGTTGGGCGAGTACGGCAGCGGGGTGTCCGACACCGAACTGAGGCCCTCGACGAAGCGCACCACGATAAGGTTGATGGCCGGATGCTCCGCCATGCGGCTGGCGTACGCGAGGGCCTCGCGGTCGTCGGGCCCGCCGAAGAAGAGGACGGCGACGCTGTGGTGCTTTTGGAACCGCCCGCCGCCGGCGACGGGCGCGCGGTCGACGAAGATGGCGACGGAGCAGGGGGGGCCGGCGAGGACGTTCTGGTTGACGGTGCGTATGTGGGGGTGGCCTTCCGTCAGCTTGCCGTCGACCGTCTGGTGCTTGTGGAAGGGGAGGACGATGAGGGAGGAGTGGCGCTCCTCGGCGAGGGACCAGACGTCCTCGTGCATGGCGGCGGGCGAGGAGAAGGCGGTGAGGGGCTGGATGGAGACGCCGGCGGCGTGCTGCTCGTAGCTATCGAACGCGGAGATGATGCTCTCGGACTGGGCCTGCCCGTAGGGGAGGTCCCTGCCGCTCCGGTGGCTGTCGTTGTTGGAGTCGGCGCTGGTGTTGTGCATGATGACCATGGCGGAGGCGCGGCCGGTGAGCTCGACCAGGTGGAGGGCGCACACGAAGACGGGGGAGCGCTTGGTGGGGTTGGACAAGTCCAGCAGCCTGGTGATGGAGTGCACCTGCCGGGTATTGTGGACGCAGGCCAGCATCCGGAGCTCCGCGTCCGGCCTCGACCGCTCCAGCTGCCGCCGCCGGTGCCCCCGGCCGAGCACCCGCGTCGGCTTGTACGTCCATGTCACCACCGGGGACACCAACAAGGTCGTCAGGACCGAAGCCACAGTCATCACCGAGTAGAAATCTCTAGTGACCACCTGGATAATTAATCAATCAATCGACAAGAAAAAGAGAGTTAGGAGTCGATGAATTTAGAAGGAAGAAACTGAGGAGCCAAGGCAAGGCGAGGCGAGGCGAGATAAGTACTCGGTCGTCCACTCCGATTTTGAGGAGGATCATCACGAGGGGGCCCTTGGCGGTGGCGAGGAAGCCAAGCGTGACGCTTTCGTGGAAGGGGATGGAGTAGTGAAGGCCGGCGAGCAAGGTGCCGGCCACCTTGGCAGCGACGGTGAGCGCGAGGACGACGACCAGCTTCTTGCATTCGTCGGGCTCTATGAGGTTCTGCAGGTCGGCGAGCATGCCGCCGTAGAAGAAGAAGAGGGGAAGCATCGTGTTGACGATGAAGAGCTCCATCCGCTGGATCAAGACCGTGGCGAGCGGGCCGTTGGGGATCGCCAGGCCGTAGACGAACGCGCCGAAGATGCTGTGCATCCCGATCGCATCCGAGATGAAGCCGGCGGCCGCCGCGCCGGCGAGGACGAGCGCCATGTCAACGTCGTTCACCTGCTCGCTCTCCCGCATCCGCCGCAGCATCCACTTGACGGCCGGTCGGATCACCCAGAAGCACACGGCCACGAAGGCGGCTCCGGTGAGCGTGACCCATAGCGGCGTCGCCATGGAGGTCTTGTCCACTCGGTTCACGCCGATGGCCAAGCAGACGGTGAGCATGATGAAGGAAAACATGCTGCTGATGATGGCGGACGCCATGGCAATGGGCCCGACCCCGGAGTTGACGAGTTTGAGCTCGGTGATCATGCGGGCGAGCACGGGGAAGCCGGTGATGGAGACGGTGGTGCCCACGTAGAGGTAAAAGACGAGGGGCTTGACCACCGGCGCGCTGAGGCTGGACTGGAGGTCGAGCCAGTATATGGTGGCGGAGCTGACGGCGAAGGGCAAGGCCATGCCGGCCACGGCGAGGCCCGCCACCTTCCCCCCCAGTCTCCGGATCGCGTTAACGTCCAACTCCACGCCCACCAGGAACACGTAGTAGATAAGCGCGAAGCTTGCCACCGTGCCGATGACCACGAAGTTTTGCGACGGAAGCATGCTGTACGTGCTCGGCAATTGCGACCCTAGAAACGATGGTCCCAACAAAATACCGCTCTACAAAAGTAAAAATTAACATCTAAACTAAATCATTCCCTTTTTTTTTTTTTTTTCGAAGAAGAAGAAGAAGAAGAAATGTAGATTCCAACGATTTAGAACTCTATAGCCTGCCTTTTAGAATTTCCCAAAAAAAAAAAAAATAAATAAATAAACCCATTAGAGTTGAGATTTACGAGGATTTCGGCGACAACTCTTGGCTGCCGTAAGGGCCTGAGAACGAAGTCCAGCGCTTGAATGGTGAGGACCGTCACGACGATTTGCACGAGGAAGGCAGGCAGCATGTAGTCGGTCAATATCGTCGCCGAACTCCACATCGATGGGGTTCTAATGGCTTCCGGCCAGAAGCAGTACCACATGGCCGGATTCATTTTGTTCGACATGGCTATCTCTTGACGTCGCACGAGAACAAGAAGCAATGGAGGAAGGGAGAGGGAGAGGGAGAGGGAGAGGGAGAGGGAGAGGACGAAGAAGAAGATAACAACACATACATACATATATATATATATATATATATATATATATGAAGAGAGAAGACCTAAACAGTTGAGAAATTTGAATAAATTTGGACCTATTACTATTTCTTGGTTAATGCGGATGCTGCCACCCCATGAAGAATTTGGATGAAGTTGGACCGCATTGCTATTTTTAGGTCATTTGCAGGCATGATTCTGCTGCCAAGCCAACGCATTAAGTCTTTTCACAACTCAGAGAACGTATCATCTCCAGCGAGTTTGACCATATCTTCTTGTCTTCAAAATACCTCCATTGCCAAAGCACCAGAGGAACGAAGCAAAAATGGCTCGCCCATATTCCTCGCTCCCTTTTGAGTTCAATCATGGAGAATGACCGTCTTAAACTATCAGCACAAACTGATACCATCCGGTGCAATTCGATTATCTCACAAATTCGTTAAATCCATACCAATAAATTTATTTATTTACTTCACATACGGTATACAAAATACCCATCTGAACATCTACGTATATGCTAAGCCTATCCGTCAGTTGCCCAAAGACAGAGCCGAACAGACTGCTGACCAAACTGAAGTCTCGAAGTAGACAAATTAGAAAGGATAGGGAAAGTCAGAGTTAGCTTTCATGCCTTGGGTTTCAACTCTCTTGCGTTGCCTACTGGTTTTTTAGCCTCCTCTTGTTTCAAAATAGGCCCGTTGGGACCATCTTCTGGACCACTCCTCTCCATGAAACACTGGTTGCTTGGGCAAATCACCCCATGGCTCACATCAGGCTTCCTTCTGTCAGGTGGAATGGCACTGGAGGAGCAGCCTTTCTGATTAGATATTGCAGTGGCAAGAGCAATTGGCATGAGGCACAGGCCTTTGTTCTGGAGGTACTGCATCGCCGTCGTGACATTGGACTCCATCAGCTTCACAACTTCTTGCTCGAAGGCTAAGTTATCATGCGACTCGGATAGATCTGCTTCCTGCCCAACCGATGGTGATGATAGGAGCAGACTGCCAGAGCCCTGTATTGAAAATAACAGTTTAAAAGAGCATAGATTGTTTTCATCATGGATTAGAGTTTTCCTAAGAGAATAAAGAATGTGATGGGACAAAATGCTCACAGCAGTCCAATGGCTCTAGTCAAACATTATAAAGAGGAACAGGAGCTAAGGCAACAAACTGTCATAATGAGAAAGCTGAGCACACTTCCTTTCAGACTTAGGTTGCATATTCTCACTCCCCCAAAACATTGTTGCAGATCTTTCCACAGATCCAACAACCTGTTAAGGGCCTGTTTGGATGCCTGAATTTTCCATCCACCAATAACTTATGATCAGTGGTTGACAACTTGACATTGTCTCAAGAAGGTGAAGGAAAGAATGGAGGGACAGGCTGAGAGAGGCTGCCAAATACAGCAATCCCTTTATTTTCAAGAAAATGGAATTCAACTGAAAAAGAAGTTTTCATTATCCCTTAAATATATTGGAGTCGCAAAGTTTCCCTAATCAGAAAGATACTTCCCTTCACCCTACTAAGTACTAGCTCTTCTCACCATTAGCTATAGAGGGAATATTCCATGTATGAGGTAAGCAGGCATCTAAACAAAACTTTAATCTCTCAGGTGACAAACCTATGCTTCCAAGAGGTTCTCACAGAACATGATGCTCTTTGTTTCTGGCAGAAAATGGAATCCATGGAAGAAAAGTAGCACAACACTTTGCTTTTCTTTCAGGTTTCTGAAGTATTTGAAGGATGGTTACTATTTATAGAATAAAAATAAAAACCACGTGTCAACTTTAGTAGGAAGCATTGTGAGCAAGATTAAATTGTTCATATCTAGTCAATCTGGGTTGGAGGTGTCAGTATCTTTATCCTCAAGACTTCCTCTCTTTTTCTATCTCCGCTTTGTGGTTAATTCAAGTCTTGAAAATGACCAAGACTCCTAAACTAGGTCCAAAATGATGAGTGAAGTCATGCACACAAAAAACTATGGTAACAGAAAACGTAAATAGCAAAAAGATGCATCAAAGCAAGTCCATATTGCATAAGATAATAATTAATAAGACATATCTAATAGAATGATTGTTTTGTTTCATTAATCAGAAACCAAAAAGAGAACATAATGACCTCTCCACTGATTTTATGAAAATTGCCTGATTCCCCAAACCAAGTAGCAACGTCAAACCAAATAAGGACAAGCAACTAGGATGCGATGCTGTAATAGGACAAGTAAATGGATAATTAAAATGGAAGGGAAATGATATGATACCTCAGCTTGAGAATCTGTGAGTAGGGGGACAACTGCTCCAGCTGCACCCAACCGACTCATGCTTAAAACCTGCAGTTCAAGCATCAGAAAGAATGCCATATATAGAGCAATAAAGTTATCTGTAATTGTTTTGAAATGTGGTTTGGAAGCAAACCTTGACTTGTAGCTGAAGGAACTTGACATAGTCAATGATTTCATCAAGCATTGATGCCTTATCTGTCTGCAAACCAAAAGTGGAAAATTAAGCTGAGCAGTTGTTGGCAAAGTCAGAATAAAGAGCTGCTGTTATTCTCCTGGAACGAAGGAATAGAACATAAAGTCCAATCTATAGAGGACACTATTTCAGAACAAAGGGATAAAATCGAGCTTAAAGCTTTTACAGCTGCACAACCAATAATGAAAGAGATTAAAAATGCAAAGATCACCCTTTCATATGAAAATGAAACAGAAAAACTGCATAACTGATTATGAAAGTGCAGAATAAAACTGCAAGCTATGCACTGAAATGATAAATAAAGAACTCTAATAAATCTATATAAATTTAAGGAAAGTTACCCTTGACTTATGACAGAACACAAGTGTGGAAAATTGTACAATTGACCAAGAGAAATCAGCTGCTTATATTATGTTTCCAGAAGATCAATGAGCAGAGAGGAAAAGAGGGTCAAAATTACTGGTCCCTGGAAGTTGTTCTGCTTCAGCTACAAACTGCGTCTTGCATCAGAGCAACTACGAAAATATTATGGGGAGAACTGGATGAGAAATTAGGATTGTTGATGGGGCAAAGATCTGATGACCTATTCTGCAAGTAGAGATCTGAATAATTCAGATGTGAAATATATGAAGATGTATGCCTAAAGGCAACTACACAAGCCTCTATTGAAGGATAATCTATGCAAACAATGAAAAGAGAGAAGAGAGGAGGAAGGAATCATCATTTCATTGCTTCATATTAAACTGTTGAGTCACTTTTCCCCTACTCATACAAGCCATGAGAGCTAAATCCTAAGGGCCAGTTTGATTGCAGAATTATTATCCCATATATAGGGAATCCCTATCTGCTTTTATCCTGGAGATAAGTTTTTTTCCTATTTGGCTGACATTTCTTTCCAACCGGGATTGACTAGGGTTAATTTGACTGTATACACCCTCTCTTATCAGTTACACGTGTTTCTATGTATCCTTCAAGTTGTCTGCATGATTGTGCTAAAAGGAAACTTATTCCATGAGAGTACCTCTTTAGCAGTCAATTTCATAAATCCCATTATAATGCTAGCACGTGAATATTTCCATCCTCCAAAGCATTACTTCATTAATAAAACTTAGCAGTCAACCTAGGATCACCTAAAATACTAAGCACTAAATTAACATGAACCATGATATCTCCTGAATCTCAGCCGTATATTCATCTACGAAATGCATACTCACATAAAGGCTTAGAACAGATTCCTCATGATCAAAAAATTGCTTTGCTTGGCATGGGAACTCAACTCCTTCACCTGGTTGCAACTATATAAACGTCTTCTAGGTATGAACAATATCAGTATAAACCTAATTTCCCTTTCATCTTATGCTAACTGGTAAACACAGTCCACACCACTATAGTTCCATATATTGGATTCTCCAACAGAGGATCATACAGTTACTGAAAGGTTATAGAACATTACACAGTGCTGCTGATGAGACGTGTGGCTCCTATTTTATTCAAGTTGTCAAAAGGTCCCTTAACTGAAGGCAGTTATCACCTCAGTTTATATGCTACATAGATATTCCATCTTTAAATTTTGACCACTTCCAAACAAAGACAACAACCCAACTATATAAGCCATTATATTGGAAGAATCAATGAAAAAGTCCAAAACAAAATGGTAAAAATAAACGGTACAGCATACCTTATTGGAATTTGGCACGAGTTCCTGCAGATTCTTCATTCTATCTGCAATTTTTTCCCTCCGAAGCTGCATTTAATGGTTAATTCTCAAATTTAATAGCATTTCTTTTTGATAAAGAAACTATAAAACAAATAACAAAGTAGCAATCAATATTCAGGTAACCAACAAAAACAAATAAAGCACGGAAACATTATCAAAACAAACTTCGTAAGGTCATTCATGTAGCCAGGGTTGTCATAAGACATGACAACAGAATCATAAACTAACCCGTTCTGCAATACTATGAGGATCTGTGGCCTGACCACGGCGTGCTCTCACACGTGGCTTGACAGCTCCATTGCAACCACCAGCATTAGCTGAAGCTGATTGTGATTGAGAACTAGAAGAATGATTCATGTGATGCTTGCTAGTATTTCCTTCAGTAGATGGTGGCAACTATATATGGCAACAAAAGGAGCAGTCTTATCAAATGAAAAGGAAAAGCTACTAGGCATAGCCATAGAATAAATCTGCAGATAACCAAGTATAAAACCTGTTGACTAATCTGTATTCCTGCTGTTTTAGTTGATGACATTTGCAGCTGCGAAGCCAGAGAAGGCAAACAAAGGTGGTGCAACCTATTTTGCTCCTGCAAATATGCACGTATTAAGTTCGAATGACATGCCAACATAGCAAAAGCAGAAGTAAAATAAGTATGTAGTACTTGCTGCTGCAAACCACCGCCATTCAATTTTACCTGTTGTCCAGCACCCAAAGAAGGCAAATTAGGGTTGCGAAGTTCAATATGTTCCTGCAAGTGACATTTGAATATAAAAAGGTTAAAAGAGTAATCATCAGTGAGAGGAGATAAGTATATTTCCAGAATATGTGTAACTTTTACGTGGTGAGATGTTGAAGGCAAATCTTCCAGCTGTGAAAACTTGCCATTCTCAAGACATGTTTTCTTCAATATAGCACTATCACTTTCCAACCCTTGGAAACCAAATGTTTGTAGTCTTCCCTGTCCCATTAAAGAAGATACAGCTGCATATGATGAGGGCCACATTGCCGGAAGTGGAGAAATTGAATGAGCATCTCCAAGCGATTGTGGGAAGGCAGATAATATACTGTCATTGGTCTCAATTGAACCAGACATGTTTAGTGTGCTATGAGGAAGTGCTACAGAGCATGATGGATTCAAGTCCAAGCCAAATGTTTCTGTTGTTGAACTACTCTCAATAACTCCCTGCAGTGAGAAACTGCTTTCCTGTGTCACCTTATCCTGGAGGGATGGTTGTGAGTTTTGTCTATGTAGCCCATGCAGAGATAATTTCTCACCAGGAAACATGTCCTTGTTGATGCCAAATTTTATATTTCCATCAATGAAAATGGAAGAGGTGCTATCATGGCCATGAAGATTTAATTCTTCCATACATGCATTCCCTGTGAACTGACTTGAAGATGTCATGCATGTGGGAGGGTTCTTTCCATCTCCTCCATATGCTTCCATTGAACCAGCAAGTAAGCTAGTTGTCTGAGATACAGCAGTGCCAGCCCATGATGACCTTGCAGATGTATTTGCATCTGGCCACATTGGTGATGAAAGGAAGGGATCAATAAAATCATCCATTTCAGTTTCTAATAATTCCACTGCCTCAGTCTGAAAAGAGTGAGAATACTGATTCTTGTGATACAAGACAATAAAATCCTCCAGCTATAATTGTTTCACCCAGAAGTCTCATTACTAAACAGCAGCCACCATCTCTCCAATGCTATATACGAGCATCAGCTTGACAAGTGATTTTGTGGGCAGGATAATGAACAATAGATACCAAACCTTTTCATTCACCTATTTTCAGAATGTCCTATAATAAGGAACGGTGAGAAATTCAAGTAAAGTAGCTTCTTCTCCTATTCCCTCAACTCCCACCTAGCATGACACAGTATAACTGTTAACTTATTATAGCCATATAATTAAAAACATCAGTTGCAGCAGTTGTAATTCCATCAAAGAACGCTCAAATAATAACACTATAGAAACTATATAAAAAGTTTGGCCTCAAAATGGAACAAGAAGGATAAAAAGAGAATGCAGCATCATAATTCAAAGCACTCCACAGTGCAATATTATTCTGCACCATCCAGAATGAAACTCCATCAATAAAAAACATGTCACTGTCTTTAGGGCAGGCACATGGCAAGAATCCTCCTCATCAGCTGAGGTAAGAATGTGATTAAATGATATGTATGTGATTATATGAGATGTATTCATGATAGAAATATCAAAACAATCATCATGTGCTACTAACCAATTACCAAGAAAGCCATCCTCAGTTTTTCATGTAGCATGAGAATCTCCTTTTTCCTACATACCCCTTCAACTTCAATACCAAATCAATCATGAGACCATGACTGAATGCTCTAACCTTAAACTCAAGAGACTCATGAAGGACTTTGAAATGTATAGACATCCATGTGCTATCAAACAGCCAAAATCCAGATACCTGAAATTTCAAGCAAATATCCATCCTGATTCAGCTTAATCATGCTGACTTGCACTGATGCTCGTTACTAGTTAATACTTCACAGTGATCAACATCTTCAATCCACAGCAACCTCCAAAATATTTTCCAGTCATATTTGACAATTGTGACATCCAAATCTCAAGAGAAATTTTAAAATCTTTTGTGGTCAGATAGCATGTATAAGACTAGAGGAAGTTGCTAGAGTATCCAATGTGACACAATAAACGCTCCCATCAGATAGTCTGGAAATAAGTTTAGTCAAGCAACCATTCATGTTGTGTCACAAAGACTTCAAACATCACCACACCTATAAATACTTAGAAATCTTTGAGCACCTCAGAGGGATTTGAACCTAGGACCATCTTCAAAGAGACAAGGTACCTACTGCTTGGGCCATGCCCAGGGTTGGTATTGAAGAACTGTCATGTCTGATAAATGAGCATTTTTTAACAGCAAACAATATCAACTCAACTAACTTCTCATACTTCTTGCAATTGCATGAAGATAACTTTGCAAGGAACAAGCATTATATCACATTGGACTATTAAATAAACCAGAAAAAATAAATTCTTTTCATTTCAGCTAGAAAATTTCATGATTACACTCAACATCACGGAGCCAGTGAATCAAGTAGGTCCTTAGGAAGGAAGAAGAGTGATAGTCCAACTTGAGACTAACCTATTGAGATGAAAACACAAACTTAGAAACAAACTTACTTTATAATCATGATAAAGAAATTCCAAAAGTATAGTATGCTATACTGGTCCATACCATCCCATACCAGATGCATCGTAGCATACCTATGCCGAATCATGACCCGGTATCGGTGCGTACTAAGCATCGGTATGCTGAACTAACCTGCATGCCAGACATGCTAACACTGTATCTGTATTGTACCGGTACAAGGTTTGGTACCGAGACAACAAAACTTATCCAAAAAAATTTCCAACCTGAATATAAGAAGCATAATATTGGCATGTTCAACCTCTGCGTTACAAGATATTATCTGCTAGATATCAAGTAAGCTAATCTTGGTGCCAGTTAAAGATTACAAAATTCAAGATTTCGCCTAATTAGCCATTATTTAGCACCATAGAATCCATCTTTAGATGACAAAATTGTATTGTTGCATAAATATTCTAGAAGGAGCAATATTGTTGCTTTAGCATTTCATGGACTCTTTGGGTTAAATAGACATTAAGTTCCAATGCAAATGCCTCACATATTCCTCTATAATTTCAGCATAGGTCTCAGATATGACGATGACAAAAAAACAAAATGTCAAAACCTGCAAATCACTAACCTTCCAATCTAATATTTTGTTATTTTGTTTCTTTCATGATTGCAACCAGGAAGTGGATAGTCCATAGATATCCGACTCTATGATATATCAAGCAATACAGACTGCAACAGGAAGGAACATCATACTGGGTCATATCAACCTGTAACAGAATCTAGCCATACAGACAGTACATTGCGTGTAGTCAAACCTACACATAACCTCTATGTTCATTCCAGTAAGCTCAGAATAATCACATTATGTCTCAAATCCCCCCTTCACACCACATACAGATAGAATTAATAGGAAGTAATGCAAAAACAATATTGAAAGCCCAGTTGACAATTTAGTTTAGGCTTTTTTCTTGCTTTTTAAAATAGAAAATCATGAATCTAATGTTTCTTCAATTCAGATCAATACCTATTGTCCAGTAATGCATAATCAACGCTAGAATTGAACCAAGATTGTGTAAGTATAAAGTGAAAGAGTTTGTCCAATTCTCTCCATCAAAATCTTAAAACCTAATAATAAACTTAAAACATACTGGATTGGATTTTTGATAGTAAGGACATGATTGATCTACAATTCCATAAACAATCATAATTTGAATCAAAGTACTGATTGTTACAATATTTTTAGATAAAAGACATCATTAAAAAAAAGTAAAATTAATAATTTCATCATCATGTTTATATTTTGATCAATTTGATCATTGGTTTGTCTTTTTTCTCATATTTATGCAATGCTAATCTTAAAGTTCAAAAATTGTCATTTTAAACAAATTTACTCTAAATATAAAAACTTAATAATACAGAAAATCCATTGATTATACATTACTGATGACAGAAGAGCTATCCTATCACATTCTCAGGCTCATTTTTTTTATTTCAGCTAAGCAATGCTACATATAGCTTCATAATGTTGTCTTCAAACAGATCTTTACATAAAGTATCTGATGCAGCCCATAAGCGGCTAGGCAGCAACATAACTTTGATATGTATTAAAAGAAATTCTAGATTTGGTCAACCTGAATAATTTTCTTTTGTGACAATCAAGACAAAGAAGGAGAAGTTCAGAGAGAAGATAGATAGAAAACAGAGGAACTAACCTCCATAAAGGAGTTGATTCATTCAAAATCAGTCCATAAACCAGACAAAACCCGTCACTCCCATGAACTCATGTTGATAGATGCTCAAACAACCCTAAAGCAATGTTTCCTGAGCAACAGGAAGACCACATACTTTCCTGTAATGAACCTAGGAGTCTAATTCACACAGTATTACTTAATGTAAGCCTCATAGTCAACCTAAAACTCTAATAAATCAAAATTATATATTAACCTGACAAAAAACGACCAAAGACTTCTAATTATTGCCATATTCATACCTCAATGGAACCATATGTAAAAGTATTCCTACCTTGTAATGCTTTCCCAATCAAATCTAGACAACATGCCTCCTTTAGATGATATTCCTACTTGTAATAGGGCTGAAAACCCATCTGAAAAATAACCATAAAAAACAATAAAAAAATCAAAGAAAACAGAGAATAAAAGCCTGAAAATTGAAAACAAATTAGGGCATCTAAATCTTTAAACTCATGACCGCAACAATATCTGGTATACATATATTCCTTTTATCTCCTTAGATTGAGAGCACTAAGACAATAGCAAGTTCAAGTGCAACGTTTAACACCAGGAGCACTAAAGGTGATTGCATGCCGAACTATTTAAAATGTCATAGGAAATAACATAGACAACAAGATGTTCCCTAATGCTGTGTTGCATGGAAGCTGGAAAATTTTTGAGAGGGAGGACAAACCAAGAGATTTAAAGGCAAAGCATCTTATTGTAAATTATTTCCACTCAAGACCAGAATAATCGTTCATATATGAAAACTTGCAGGATATTTGGAAATACTGTACATTACTGCAAAAAAAAAAACAAACAAACAAAAAAAAAACTGCTGGCCTGACCTCAGAAGATGATCTAAAGAAGGTGGATCCAGATGGTTGAGATTGATCAACTTTTTTTCTGTATTTCCCTTTCTAAGGCATCTCCAGGATGTATTTCGTGATAGAAAACAACCAACTTTAATGTGTCAATGGACTAACTAGTTGGCTTATATTCATTAACTTGATTTAAGGTTTGACGGCCATTTCTTTGGCTAACATGCATATTCACTCATCACCAGAAGGCAATTTAAATTACTCCATGCAAGGTCGCTAAAAAAAAAAAAAAAACAATCAGTGCATGCTTGTAATGCATTTGCCTATAGATTAGTGTATCATTTTGCTCATTTGCAAGCTAGCTTTTAACTTGGTAAAATATGAAACACATGCCTCTGCTAAAAGCACGACTTTCTTGAGAATAAAGGAGTCCTGGATCTCAATAGTCTGACATATAACCAAAAGAGTCAGAAGTGTCTGCTCTTTGTTCTTATGTGGACCAGGGAGATCAATGAATTATGAGCTACAAGCACCGTACACTAGACAGCTGTTGTATCATTCCTTATTTTCACACTATTAAACCTTGAAAATTGAATACATACAATTCCCTTACTGCTTTTCTAGATTCCTTACAATGGATCAACTTTAGATTTCACCTACTTTTAGTTTGTTCGCATAAAACAGTTAAAAGTAAGAAACCCATGCAACAAAAGAACCTATTATTTCACTTATTCTCAATATTCATACTGTATAATTTTCTATTGTGCACTAATTTCCCATCAGAAGAAAGCACGAAACTTTATGATTTGCCCGATAATTCTTTCATGGGGATTTTAAAAGAAAAAGAAAAAATAAGAAAACACAAACATCTCAAGCACAAACACAGGCTGAACAAGTCAACAAAATGAGAAATAAAAACAGAAGTTCAAGAATGGCGAAAAAAACACATCTTTTACATCTGTGACATCAACTCGCCAACCATAACCATAACCATAAAATCAACCCACATACCATCAGAAAAAAAAAATGACAAACGGACACCAACTCAAGCGATCGAGACAGCACAAGACCAAACAAAAAAAAAAAAAAAAAACAACAGCTAAATCCAGAAAAAGAAAGCGGAAGGAGGAGAACAAATTCGCGCATTAGAAGATTAGGGATTAGAGATTCACACGCAAAGACGAACGCCCGGGACTCAAAGCAGAGTCATCGCTAATTGTATGATTCCACCGAGAGATTTCGCGATCCCTCACCCTAATTTGGTCGAAGCAAGGGGATTGGGAGTGCGGGGGTTATACTTACCGAGAGAAAGCCAAGAGAGCAAGCTCGAGAGCATAAGAGACAGGTGTTAGAGAGAGGAAAGACTCGAAGAAAAACAGTTCCAGCTTTCCTTCGCCGAGGACTCATCAGTCTTGGGTGTGAACGGGGGGAAGAGCAGGGGAGCCACGGTGTGAGTCCTATACGCTATTGTATGATTTTATATAAGAACGATATATTCTCTATTTAGTACCAAGTTGTGGCATCGTCTTGGAACCTTGGCTTATGATGTGATCACCGACCGTAGGAATAAACATTTTCTTCCCACTTGGATATTGGAGGCAGGTACTGTGATCTTATATTATAAAATGGTAGGCCATGAGGTTAAAATTTTAGTAACATGATTTTTAGTTTCTAGCTTCAAAATTTCCTAATGCATAATGAAATTTACAGTTAGGATGGACCATGATTAATAGGACATGAAAATTTTACATATTAGTTATATGAAGAATCATAAAACTTCCATGATCAAAAAGTACTGGGATCTCAAGATAAAATAATTATTAAATTAATTTATATAAAGTTAATATTAATGAATGAAAAATAATAATAATGATTTTAAATGAAGGAAGGAAGTGTGAATATTTGACTCATTTCATAAGAGTAATAGGAAGGCAGGGGAAGGTGGTAAGCTCACCATGGTGACCAAAGTTTTAGGTTCTCTAATGGAAGGATTAGCTAATGATTTGATTGGTAAAAGTTTATATAAAATTATCCCAACATTGTACGAGACTCACACGTAATTGACCAGGTGAGCCACAATTAATTTCTTCCATTTGTTTATTCCCTCTCCCCGGGGTTCGTTTTCCCGAAAAAGATTTTGTTCTCGACACGTGGCGGTCTCCCATTGCCTGAAAGCGTCCGGCGACTGTTCTCGGTTTGATGGGAACTGCTCTCCACGCGGCTTTTAAAAGCAGTCGGCGGGAAAAGACGCCGAACCTTCCCAAAATCACCAAACTACCCCTGGAATCAGTTACGCCTTTTTTTTGACGAAAATAGCCTTATTTCTCATGGAATCGGTGGCTCAACTCGTGGGCAATTTGGTAAATTAAGGGTCCCAGTTGGGGGAGGAGAAGAAGAAGAAGAAGTCTCGCCGATATCCGCGGGGATTAGCGCGGCGTTGGGACTTGTTTGTAATTTGGACGAATTGAAGGGTTGGATCATAATATCGGGATGACACGAAGAGGGGTTTATGGCCGTCTGATTGGGAGAGGGGTAGGATGGTAAGTATGGTACGGGAGGTTTGGTTAAGTCCGGATTGGGCGGAGCGGTTCCGGGATTAGCGTTGGAAAAAGGGGTTTAAGACGCGTGGGTGGTGACGAGGTTGCAGCTTTAGGGAATCGCAAAGAGAGGTGGGATGGAAGGGAAAAAGAAAAACTTTGCGTGAACCGCGAGTTTGGAACTTCTTATTACCTACCAAAATTAGAAGGGCCCAGTTCAATCGAACAAAAAGTTAGATACGATTCTTTAGATATAGTTTGTGCTGTGTTCTTCGTTTAAAAGCTATATATATATATATATATATATATATATATATATACCATCATTTTATTTAAAAAATAACGATGGATCTACTTAAAAAGTAATAAAAAAAATGAGTTGATGGCATGCATAACGCTTGTTAATTAAAAAAGAATGCACGAATCGCACCTCAGTTTGTTCGGCCTAATCTTCCTTTTAAATATGTATCATGTTGATAGAGGGGGATCAAAGTAGGATAGAAAAAATCATATACTTTAATCCGTTCGTTGCAGCAATGAGCCACTTCTTGTAGGGGGTTTACGTGATTTGAAGGAAGGATTATTTATGGTACATTGAGCAGGGAAAAGATGATCGCTAATGAGTAGTTGTAAGTTGGTGCAGGAAGTTTTGATGCTGGGGTTTCGAATTCTTTTTATGCTTCTTAAATAACTTAACGCGTAGCGAAGGCTTGAGAAGGTTCGTTTGGACTGCGAGGAATAGGAAGTCCGATAAGATTTAATTTATTGTGAGAAACATACGATTGAAGCATCGGACCGTGAATCCATATATTGGATAGCTTATTAAAAAATGAGGATCTTTGGTCTTTGATTGCATCTCGTAAAAAGATCGTTGAGGTAGACTTAGCTACATTCGAATGTAATTAAATCCAATATTCAATCATCTTCTCTATTTTTGAATCCATACGAATTTCGAAGCTATCTCATTTTTTTTTTTTTTTTTAAGATTTATTAATTGTATGGATTCAAGAAATGAGGAAGATGATCAGATTTAGGCTTGATTACATTTGAATGTAGCCAAGTTAAGAATTCAATCACCTTTCCCACCCTTAGATTTACACGGATTTCAAACAATCCCATC
Organism: Metroxylon sagu; assembly: GCA_017589505.3. Taxonomy (NCBI): domain Eukaryota; kingdom Viridiplantae; phylum Streptophyta; class Magnoliopsida; order Arecales; family Arecaceae; genus Metroxylon; species Metroxylon sagu. Next base: position 332,593 of record JACVBY030000657.1, read on the forward strand.
TTTTTCATTTTTTTTAATTTTTGGATTCATAAACTGTGTGGATCTAAGGTGGAAGAAGTGACTGAATTACATTCGAAGATTCGATCATTTTTCTCATCATTGGATTTATATGAATCTCGCAGCTATCTTATATTTTTCATCTTTGAGATCCATGAATTGTGTAGTTATAAGAATAAAAAAGGTAATCAAATTCAAGCTTAATTATATTTGACTATAGTCAAATGCAGCGCTCTCTTTCACTCTTTATATATATATATCTCTCTCTTTATATAAAAGACGTGGTGCTTATTTATTTATTTTTATTATTATTTTACATAATTCTTTCTATAATTTTTAACTAAACGTGAGAAAATGAGAAAAAAAATATTTTGCTCTATTTTTTTCAATCAAAGGAGCACTTAATAAATGCATTCTTGGTACCCACATATTTCTCTTCACCAGATACTAAAGGCTTGTTTAGGATGGCTATCAGATGAGTTCAACAATAGCTGTTTCCCATTAATTAAACTGTTTTCCAACGTTGAGATTAACAGTTGCTCCAAATAAGATCCAAGGAAAAAGTATGCATCTTAAAAAGTGCACGAAGACTTTAGGAAGGGAACACAAAGGCTCCAGAATATGGTAGAAAGGAGAGAAGAAACGAGATAGCGTCGAGCGAAAAGCTCAACCGATGGAAAGCGGCGCCGCATGTCACGGCTAATCGGTGGGCACCGGCTTCAGCGTGAAATTTCGGAGATGTGATCGGCGCTGGGTTTGCCGACTTAATTTGGGTCGGATCCTGAGCCCGTTAAAGTCCGTAAACATTGCATTTATTCAGGACTTGGCACAGGGAATTTTTTTTTTTTTTTTTTTTTTTTTTTTGCATGATCTGAGCCAATAGAAATGTTGTTCAAAATCTCCATTTCAACCTTTTGGTGTCGTTAAGGCGTGAAGACCAAGTATCGGTGCTTCAATGCCCAAGAATCATGGTTGGAAGAGCTCTGACCAGATGCCGGGTCAAGTCAATAATTATAAGCCAAGTTTGCAAATGCTATTGCTAAATAATTATGAGAAAAAAAAATTAAATTTAATGCATCATACAATATAGATATTTAGTGAATAGGTTCATGATATCTTGAAATTGTGAATGAATCCAACAAATAATGCATTTTACATTATATATGTTCAAGCCATATTAAATTATAGACTAAAATATATTTCTGATTTTCAAAATTTTAGTTGTTATGATTTAGCCTTTCATATTTTAAAAATATTATATCCTGATGTCTCATTACGTAGAATAAGCTAATATTGATGGAATAAACAATATGTCATTTTGTCATCCAGTTACATATTTATGGTAAAGTGATACGTAAGCTATTTTATCAATTTTAACTAATTTTATGTAACAAAAAATCATAAATATAATATTCTTAAAATATATGGGATTAAACTATAATAATTAAAATTTATAGGATTAAAATAAATTTTGAGTAAAAATTTGAGGATCAAAAGTTTATTTTTGCCTAAATTATATTAATACTAATCGATTTATTGGTATATGTAATTCTTGGGCAAATGATAATCTGAATTAGCTTATTCACACATCAAAAACCACCTTGATGAAGACTGCTCGATCATAATTTCATGGAAAGTAATTTTATAAAATTTTTAAAGAAAAGATACCTAAATTAATCTCTTTCTATATGTATATACGCATGCATGCATGCATGTATATACGTATGTTGGATTCGATCGTCTAAGAAACATCCATAACTTACAAAGATGATCTTAGCTTAAGCTTAAATGAAGCCAACATAAACTTTTAGATGTTCCTACTTTTCCATATATAATGCATGTTTGTATCATTTCGATTTTAGGGGCAATATTGTTTTAAAGCTCTAGATAGGACCCTTACAAATTAAACCAAATGCCACTGAAACAAGTTCAAATCGATTCATCCTATATCATGTACAAGCCCAAATCGTCTACTTTCTTTTTAAGTCAGGTTTAAGCTAGTTTTCAGTTTAAAAGAGCAGGCCCCATTTTTTCTACTAATTTTTGAGGATCTAATTATTTTACTTAGTGTATTTTAAGCAGGCATCTACATTTAATTAAGTTTAAATTCCTTCTTTTTTTTTTTAATAAAATCAACAAGAGGCTTTTCTTACTTAAAAGTTTACTATTTTTTTAACCCAAATGCCAAGATCGCATCGGTTTGGTGCTTGTTGCTAACTATTTGCATTCATTAACCTCACATTAACCTCTTCCCATGGCCTATTGACCACCTTTGTAGACCCAACTTGTTGCTGTCCAGCGAGGCAGCGAGTCCTGCTCTTGGCCGAGAGAATGTGGGGCTCCGCAGGCATGGAGTCCAGGCCCTCAAGTTAGGGTACCTTTCAACCTATTGTATCTTTGAATATATTAATTTGGAACTGTCATGAAACTAAAAGGCTTATGTTCTTAGATAAATTGCAAAAGATTGCTATTTATTTACAAAGTAGATGTCTGTGTTCTGCTTGAAAGTAAAGTGTCTGGAAGGTCCATTCAAAAGCTACATAGAAAAATTGATGTTGATTGGAATATAAAAGCTATTGATTCTTGTGATTCGTTTACGGGGGCTTATTGCTTTGAGATGGAAGAGGATAGGTTTCTAGCCTGTATTCCTATGGTATTCTAGTGATAAAAGGTTTATGTCTTTGAATTCTTGCGGTAGTGTACGCTAAGACTAGTGGGGTGGTTCAAAGGTAGCTAGGGATTGAACTCAAAGTAGCAGTGGATCTTCTGGTACCTTTAGTGTGTATTGAGTATTTCAACTACATTTTGAAATTTCTTAAAAGGTAATTCCTTGGTTGATCTGAAACTTATTGGTCCTAAATTTATTTGGTGTAATGATAGGAGTAGTGGTGCTAGAATTTGGAAAAGGCTTGAGAGGAGTTTAGTCATGGCAGTTAGCTCGCTTTCTTGAATTTACTGTTAGGTACTTTTTTCGGATCGACTCTTACCATTATCTTCTACTATTAAATCTTAATTCGATAATGATAGAATCGAAGCATTTTAGGTTTGAAAATTTTTGATTCTATCTAGATGAGTCCTTTAATGTAATCAAGCCTGAAATTGGAGGTAAAAAAATCAATGCGTATATTGTCTAAGTAACTTAAGAGCATAAAACTAGCTTTTAAAAAATGGAATAAAAAAAGTGTAGCAAATATATTTAAAAATTAGATATTTTGAAAAGAAAACTAAGGTGCTTCAAAATAATGAGAATATGTATGGAAGCTTACAAAGTTATTGTGACTTTCAGAAATTCAGACAGAATATGAATGAGTATCATAAACTGTGATGATTATAGGAGATGTTTTGGCATCAAAAAATCTAGACTTCAATGGCTATAAGAAGAGGACTAAAATGCATCTTTTTTTTGTTTTTTCAAAAATATACTCTCATAGGAAGAAGAAGAAACAAAATAACCAGCCTAAAGGATAATAATGGGATTGATGTGGAAACAGAGAAGGAAATTTACCCCTGATGGACAGCGCTTTAGGTGATGAGGATCAATATTTCTTGAGGCTTCTATTTCAAATAATGAAATTGTGAATGCTTTAAAAACTCTGAGTTTTAATAATGCTCTGAGTCCGAATGATTTCTCTCTAGGCTTTTATGAAAAAATGTTGGAGTCTAGTTTCATTTGATGTTTATAAAACAGTTAAGAAGTATTTTGAAAACAAAAGGATGTCTCAAGCATGGAAAGCTACTTTTATAGCCTTGATACCTAAATATAAAAACCTCAATATGCCTAATCATTGTAGACCCATCAATGTGTATAACATAACATATAAAATCATTATCAAAATCATTATGCTAAGAGTTAAGGAAGTGATCTCTAAGCTGGTTTTAGAGAGAGTAGTTAGCTTTTATATTTGGTAGAAATATCTCAGATAATGTTGTCATTACCCAAGAAGTTAATCATTCATTACACAAAGCTTATCCAAATAGACCTTTAATGGATATCAAAGTCGACATGAAGTGAGTTTATGATAGAGTGAATTGGAATTATTTGAAAGTTGTATTCAGATTTTTAAATTTTCTAGAGAGAATGATTAGTTGGATTAAAGGATGTATATGATCCCCTTTTTTTGCCATTCCTATGAATGGCTCTCTTACTTCTTTTTTTCACTTCTTAAATGAGGTTGCGATAGGGTTGCTCGTTATCTTCTTATCTTTTTATCCTATGCTCTAAAATGATATCCCATAGTCTACACTTAGCAATGTAAAAAAAATGGATTGATGATTTTAGCCTTAACAAAGAGGTCCTCGAGTTAATTACTTATTATTTGTAGACAGTTATCTTTTTTTTTCTCTAAAACTTGCCCAGCTAATTATTTTTATTTCAAGTAGGTCATAATGGATTTCTCTGCACATTTAGATTAGGCTGTTAACTTTGAGAAGTTTATGATTCTATTTAAATCAACAATTAATAATACTTTGTTAGCAGAGCTAACAAACATTTTGGAAGTCAAAAGAATAGAGAATATTATATTGTATTTGAGTGTTCCTATTGAAGGCACAAGACTAAAGAAAACAGATACCCAAAGAATAAATACTAAACTTTTATGCGTAGAAATGAAAACCCTTTCCTTTGTAGGTAGATGTAGGAACTCTTATGGGATCGTGATAAAAAGAGTAGAGCAATTCATTCTATCTCATGGGATGTATCTATAAGAACAAAAATATTGGTGGTCTAGGCATATTAGATATTTAAGTGGTAGACAGTCTAGTTCTAAATTAGCATAGTTTATTTGTTTGAGCACTTAAAGCAAAATATTATTTTCAAGGTAATTGGTGGATCTATAAGCCTCCCAAGACTTGCTCTCTAATTTACGATATCTTATGGCATTGTTGATTATTTCATTTGGTCTATCAGAGAAAGGGGTAGCATTAATATTGTGACTCAACCTTGGCTCTCTATGACTCTTCTTAATCAGCTTCCTATTGAATTCGGCATGAATCTTGTGGCAAATCTATCTACTATGAATAGATAAATCTCTTAAGATGATGATTAGGATATGGGCCTTTTCAACTGCTACTTTCCTTTAATTATGTAATTGTTAAAACATCTATTGCAGGAGCTTCCTATCTTGATAATGTTACGTTTAGGTTTGGGATTCAATTAAAAAATTAAAGTTAAATAGATGTATCAGCAATTGATTGTCAATAATAAAGATATATCTAACATTAATTTTAGCAAACTTTGAAAATTGCCAACCTATCACAAAGCTCTTTATTTTTGATGAAAGCTATTCAAAGATGATCTTTCAATCCTTTTATTATTAGTTAGTAAAATTAGATCTCTAAGTTCGATTGATGAAAGGTCTGATGCTGAGGCTGAAACTTTAAATCACCAATTTTTTCAGTGTGAGAAATCAAGGAAGCTGGGAAATGAACTTTATGTTTTGAATCAGGTCAAATTAACTCACAAAGCTTCAGAGTTTTTTTATTGAGAAACTGATTTTCCCTCTATGTTTCTCTTGCAATCTTTTGTTGTTTATTCGCTGTGGTTTATCTTGAAATGAAGGAATGAAAAACTATTTCAAGGTAAAAAAATTCTCTATCTAGCCAATATATTAAGGTAGACCTATCAGATGTCTATGAAATTTATCTAATCAAAAAAGACTTTTTATTTATACTCTCTGGCATTCGAGTCAATAATGATCACTTACCTTTGGGATCTATCTTTAAAAATTTATTTATTGATAGTCACCTCAATCAGAATACATTAAAACTAACTTCAATAGATCAATTCATTTCAATTTAATCGAACAAAGATTTGTCATTCAAGATCATTATGGAAGACTCGTAGTTGCTGCTGTAATTTTACTCCATCGCTTTTTAATTCTTTTTATTAAAGTAACCGTCGCTTGGTATGAACTAAGAATTAAATTACTATATACTTTAGCAGCAACTAATAATATTCTGTAAGCCGATTCAGCTGGTTATAGATTGGAACAATGGCAACTCTTGAAAAACTCTATCCTCTGTTAAATCCAAAGTTATATCACTTTCAAATTTCTTGTGTTGGCATGCGTTTCATGAAATCAATTAATCAACAAACTTTCTTACTAATATTTAAGATGCAAATTACTTATTGATATGATATTTTATTAATAGAATTTTAGGTATTGCTTTGTAAGGCTTTAATGGCCCCTTTGCTTTTATTTTTTTAACCTAAAAAAAATAAAAAGAGCTAAAGCTGAGGTGGTGAACTTCGCGTCACCGCGGTAGGTGAGAGAATTCTTCCACCTCCACCAGTCGAAAACGTTCCGTACCACAGTCGATGGAGGCACAGTTGCCGGCTGCCGGAGCTATACGTGGTCCTCTCCTACGTTCGATTTTCGATACATCTCTTCCCTCCGAGCACCTCTTTGAACCCAATCTCTAGGGTTTTGGCGCGTTGCATTGTGGGATTCTAGGGTTCCGGGCGATCTCCGAGATGTTTCTCACGAGGTGTGTCCTCATCGATCTCGAATCTAGGGTTTCTTTCTGGTTTTATTGGATTCAGCTGTTCGTTGACTCCGGTGGGATTTGGGATGGGTTTGAAGGACGGAATATGACCGAGGGGTCAACACATTTTCGCCGGAGGGAAGACTGTTTCAGGTCGAATACGCCATCGAGGCGATCAAAGTACTATCTTCCCCATTTTTTATCGTAATTTTTGGCATCTAAATGAACAGAAAAGATCCTTTTTTTTGGGATCTTTTTTGGGGTTTTAACTTTGATTTTGTCGCAGTTGGGGTCGACTGCGATTGGTTTGAAGACAAAGGAGGGTGTCGTGCTCGCTGTTGAGAAGCGTGTCACATTTCCTCTGCTGGTATTATTTGTACCCTGGATTTTAATTCAAAGTTATGCTCTTTATGCTGCTTTGTAATCATTTAGGCTTCTAAATGTTAAGCTGAATCGGGGTTGTGAACTGGGATTCACTTTGGATACTGTTGTTGCTGGACTTTCCTTACAGTGGACAGTTATGTGATCTATATGTTATAAATAGTTGATTATGAGATGAGGTACCCATATTGCTCAAATTTCAAGTCAGTTTTGAGTTTAGTGAATTTAACCATTTCGGCCAGGAGTGTTGGGAAGTCTTATGATCTTAGCCTCTTATACACTGCAAAGGAGTTACTTGATATGCAAGAGGAAAAAGGATATGAGTAGAAAAGAAAAATATTTTATATTACAAGTGAAATTCTCCTTCAATGATTATTGCTTGATATTGGAAACTTCGGGTAGATGTTAGCATGCACTTGGTCTCCGCCAGCTTAGAGACAGAGAGTTGGATTTTGAATGCCTCATGAGATATGGTGGTTTTTGGTTATCAATGGCAAATTCATCTTATTACTTCTCATGCTTTTTCAAATAACTTTTGATGGTTTTAAGCCTTTATCTTCCAGAATTATTAGATCAGGTGATGCTATCTCATTTGCATCCATTTAAATTATTAGATCCTTTGGTTGTAAAGTGAATGCTGAGATCAGAGAGTGGGCATGCTTGCTATTGAAAATGTCTGCCTAAAAATCTTAAATAGGAAAGTGTTTTTTAAAGAGGAAAACTGATTTTGGAGATGTTTGTGTAGAAGGATTTCCTGTAAACTTGGAATGCAAGATATGACTTTTAGGAGCTAAGAAAATCAGGAGAGATGAGTGACATGATTAGTCTGCATATCTTTGCACTTTTTCAAGACTAATTGCGGATCATGTTGATGTGTGAGAAAAAGTTCAGAGGATGAAAATCATTAATCTCAAATGGCAGCCCATAAGAGAGAAGCTGAATACTTGGATCAGTTGCATTGGGCCTGCTTTTACACATAAAAAATCGGCAGCAGCTTTCAACCATGTTTGGGAAATCACTTATTGACAAAAGTAGAAGAATATTTTCGTTCATTCAAAGTATCATCATTTTATCAAGAAGTTTCAAGTCAGGATTCTGGATGGCATGTTGGCGGACCATGAAAATAACAAACTGACGGGATTTGTATGGTTAACCTTGGCAATAAGAATGGAACTGTCATCATATTTGAGCGCTATTTTTTGATGCAAGCATGACAAAAGCCTCACTTTGTATAATTTAACAGGTCCATCTGACCATATAAATTTGAACACCCACTTAGAACTAACCACACTTATACCATTTTTTTTATGCATGAAAAGTTTGGTAATAGTTACCATACCAACATAATTTTACTGCATGTGCTTGGTACACAATTTTATGTGTGATATTTTCAAGAGAGAGGCGGGGGGGGTGCCTGCACTTTAATTGCCTAGGCCCAAATACAAAAACTATATGGAAGCCACTCCAATCAATTTTGATACATTCATACAAGAATTGTTATATGACATATTATGCCTTATTAATAAGCATGAGATGAACTAAATTGGTAATATGAAATAATATACCATGTTCATGAGATGAACTATCCTGCATTTAAGAATAATATACTAGGTCTATCGCTGGATTTCATGAGTTTTGTTGTAAGAGTAACCTTGATATGTTGGTTTCTTGATCATTTCATTTCACCATGGCTGGAGCTCGTTGTCATTATGCCTCAATGTTGTATCTTCTTTTTTTTAACCACTCAATAATCTATTGTTATGCACCATTCAAGAGGTCCTTTCTTGTTGAAAGAGAAAGGTCAGAAGAAAACAGAGAGTTAGCAAGCCTTTCTTTCATGGTATTATATATTATAAGTCATTTTTTTGTCAATTTCTCCAAAATTGTGAGCAATCTGCATCTACTTATAGACTCATTTTGGTATTCATGTTTTTATTTACAATCTCAGGTTGTACACATACTTCTGATAATCTTGTATATTAGAATCTAGATCTGTGTTGTGGATTGCCTTTTGTTTTATTATATTGACAAAAGTTGGCTCATCATTTTTTTTTTTTTTTTGGTGGTGATAGTAGTTTCATCTTATTGAAAGGATAACTTCTCCCTTCTACTGGAAAGCAATTACTTTACTTTTTCTAAAGCAATATTTGGTATTATCCCTCCTGCCATGTTTATTTTAGAAGTTGCCATTCAGATAAACCTTTACAGCAAAGATAAACTTTGCAAAATAACTAATTCTGAAAATTCGGCAAGTACTTAGTATTAGCTTTTCATATACTTGAATTTAGAGGAGCTGTGCTCTTTTTTTTTTATCCTTTAACTCAACTTCAACATAAGGATTCATTCTTTTCTTGATTAATGAAAGTGGAAATTTATTTTAAGATAAAACAGCATATCATGCAGAAAGAAACAAAGAGGATCATGGTCCAATAAAAAATTCATACATATAGTTCAATTAAGCAACATCCAGTGAGTGTCTTCTGCTAATAAAAGATAATGGCGTTACAGATAGAGATGATTATAGTGGCATTTCCATATTATGATGATGACTGCATGAGTACAACATTCATGAAACTTACATGCTCTGTCAGAGCCTTCTTGAGGAAATATTTGAATCATCTCTGCCTGTAGTAAGAGAATCGTCACCCTCACTGCTCTTGATCTTTATTATGCTTGGTGCAATTCTATTTCTCTTGTTATTATTACTCCCAACGGCATACAGGATCCTTCTCTATGATAGAAATTATTGATGGTAATGCTTCTATGCTTGAATATAATGCTCTCTACACAAATTTACTTTTTTGCCTCATCCTACCTAAGGTACCATCCCAGCCACTGCAGCTACTTTAAGTTTTGCAAATTCACCGACCCATCTGTCTGGTGTCAGCTGAACTTATTGTGAGCCTCTTTGGTCCTGAAACCAATTTGGTGGCAGCTATTTAGATTCAGCTTTATTATCCTATCAAAGGGAAAACTTTTCTGCTACACCACTTACCATTCATATTTTCATGGAGCCTGAAGACCGAGTAACAGGCCATGGGCTAAGTTAGCATATAGTTAAAAATGTTGTTATGGTGTTCTCAACTTTACTTCATTCTATTAATAAATATTAGACACTCATACACATCAATCTATTTAGGCAAGCATTTGGCAAATTTGGACACTGATGGACGGTACTATGCACAGCCTGAATTTTGTATCTGATATTAAATTGTCTTCTAATTCAACTACTCTTTCACCTATGGAGTTTTTGCTAATTCCTCATCTTTGCAGGCTTTTTTTTTTTTTTTTTTCTGTATGTCTATTCTTGTTATTATGTCAACAGTTCACATGTAATAAAAAGTTATATTACAGGAGCCAAGCAGTGTAGAAAAGATCATGGAGATTGATGAACACGTAGGTTGTGCTATGAGTGGACTAATTGCTGATGCACGCACTCTTGTTGAACATGCAAGAATTGAAACCCAGGTGTTGTTTTGTCTTGAACTGCAGTCCAAAGTGGCATAGGTGCTATGGTATTTATAAGGAACTAACTATATTGCCTGATTATCAGAATCACAGGTTCTCATATGTTGAGCCAATGTCAGTTGAGTCTACTACGCAAGCTCTCTGTGACCTTGCCCTTCGATTTGGTGAAGGTGAAGAAGAATCTATGGTAACTGGTGCTAATTATTTTTAACCTGACTTTAGTTTTTCTACACATTTGCAATAAGATTGTTGATTCAAATTATACCTAAATAAGATTTGGGGTGGTGGGGGAGGGTAAGATCTATTAGATGATACACTTCCTTTTACAGACAGTATTTTTGCAGCTGATGGGACCCGTAACATGCCATACGTAATTAACAAAAAATATTTCAGAACTCCAGATCCTTAATTCCTTGTCCTTCTGAAGTGCCTTAGATCCCAGTTAATTGGTATCTCTTTGAAATCTTTACCTTTTTCACTTTGTGCTATCACATTATTTAAGATTTCTTGTCAGATATTCATTGCTATTCTATGTGATCCTTATTTTCTTTCTCTTGAAGAAGTGTGATGAAGCCTCTAAGGCATTTAACCCAAGATATGGTGCCATTGAATCTTCAACTCTTGTTTAAAACTTTTTTTGACTTTTTCTGATATTTGCTCATGTTACTTTCTTTATTAGAAATATCTTCTCCTTTTAGAAAACTGATGTCATTCAAAAAAATATATATTAGTTGTAGTCTTGATACAGTATTTTTCTTATATTATATTATGTTCTTTTCTACAGTCACGTCCTTTTGGGGTGTCTCTCCTAATTGCTGGGCATGATGAGAATGGGCCTAGCTTGTAAGTACCTAGTTGCCTGATATCTTGATTTTTCAAAGTTTTGATGCTATACAATTTGGTATATTTGTTATTGGTAGTAATATTCCTACTTATTTATCTGTTTGATAGACTGGACTTGACCTCTTTGTATTGTAGGAATAGCATAGCTTCCGTCATCTGTTTGTTTTGAATGCATTAGATGTTTAATAAGAAAGGCAGTGCATATCCAGGATAGAATTTAATTGCATAAAATCACAACTTTTCTAATGAAGCAATAAGCTGTAATTCCATACAAATCAATTGCCTGGCCAGTGGTCATAAGATGTAAACCTCGATTCTAATACTTGAACTATCAAAACTTGGTAGACATAATGTGGAAAGACTTAAACATGATCTGGCAATGTGAAATGATATTCTTTTAATGATTCTCCTACCAATACAGCCAAATTTCACTATGTGTATGAATGGCATTTGAGCAGCATCTTGGAAATCCATTTTTTGCCTAATGTACTGATTCCTCAGAGTACTCATGTCATATCTAGTAGCAGCAAGCAGTGTTACTTTTAAAGATGTGTACTAAATTTTCTTGAATCATGTACTAAAGGTGAAAGATATGTTTCTGAAACATATTCATCAAGGTTGTCAATGTTTAAACATCTTCCCAAAATACAGTTTTGTACAATATATGAGTCCAATTACATGTGTTAAACTAGTTCATTTTCATATGTCAAGCTAATTTCTTGTTATGAGAGGTCTGTTATATTTGTGGGAGAGAAAAGTAGGTATATGGTATTGCTTTTTTTTCTATCCACTGGGGAGAAGGATCAATCACGATTCAATTCAGGAATAGAAATTCGGGCATATGGTACATATGCAGTGGATTTAAATTCAAATCCATTTCAATATATGAATTAATACTTATTAGAGGTCTAATCCACTAGCATGCATAATAAAAAAATGGGTCTAGTTGGGTTCACAATTTCGTACTAGCAGACCTAAACTATTATACCTTAAAAATATCAGATCGTCAAAGCTGAAAAACAATATTTCAACCAAGTTTTGCTAAACAGCCTAAGAAACAAAATGTCTGTGGTGCCTTTTTTTCTCTTGAGAACTAGGATGCATAGAGGCCCAGCCAAAAGTCAGAGTGAGGGAAGGACCGAACTTAGGTCTCTTGTATCAACTCAAGAGACTTTACCAACTCGACCAGTTGGCACCCTCTAGGCCATGAAAATTTTGAAAAAGAAAGTCAAAAAGAAAACTATAGTTTACTTCGTATCAATATTTACCAGGAAAATTTAGAGAAGTCATAGACATGTTTGACTCACATTGTAAATGTAATGTCTTTTCCTTTTTGTTTGTTGAAAACAATTTATGCTGCCTGATTTTACATTACAAAGGCTTTTAGTTTCATACAAGAACTTCAGGTTTTCACATAATATGCAACTTTGTAAAAAGTATTAACCATGAAGATGTCTTTAAGTCATAGTTGATGACAGAAGAAATTCTTGGATACATCTCAAACCCACCCATTTGAAAATTCCATACTTGTAACATTCACTGCATCATTGAGTTGCTTCAAGATGTACATAAAGAGCGCTACAATTGGGTATCTGAAGATATAGGTGGATATGTATTCATTTGCGAGGGAAATATGGAGCCAAGGGCTCTTTTACCTATGGATGCTGATAAATCCTCCTCACTAGTGCATGCCTTAGAGTAGCTGCAACAGCAATTAAGTACCAACCACCATAAGAATATTAGCTTTCCCTATATGATGTATGCGAGTGTTAGCAGCTGCAGTGACAACCATGATGTTCCATATCCCCAACTCCCAAGTTTACATGCAAAATGAAGCATCACTGTTGCTGACATCGACCAGGCAGCAGGTGATGTTTGTAATGCAAGGATTTGTTTATGTTATAACTTATATAAGTGTGGGCAATACTAGGCTTTAGTAATCTCCAGCAACGTTAGCATCACCATGATCAATTAGGGGTGAGCAATAGTTTAGGATAACCCAAAAATTGATACCAATCTAACTTGATAGGGAGGGGTCTGTTCGGTTTGGAGTGTTAATAAAGTTGGTTTTGAGTTTAGAATCCTGAAACCGACCTTCTCCAGGTTGGTCCTTGGTTCTGAACTTTTTGGTATTAAAAAAAGAAAAATTGAAGTGTTCCTAGGAATCGTAATTGAGACTTCACATAAACCTTATGAGTTGTCTATCATCTCTACTAAGAGATTTCAAGTATTAGATTAGTCAACAAATACTTCATATATCCTTTTTATGAAACACAATTAAGAGAAAAAAATTTTAGCTATTAAATATCAGACATTTGTTAAACAAAAGAAAAGAAAAGAGAAATTCAGTTCCATCCTGGAATCGACTTGAAATTGAACCGATCTTATCGGGTTGGTTTCAGAATATAGTCGGTTTGGTTTTGGATCCAAAATTCTAGAACAGATCCTAATTAGGTTGGTTTTAGGTTCTGGGCTGAAACTGACCCAATCCAACCATGCTTACCCCTACCATCAATCTTGTCATTCTCATCATCCTCTTTATTGCCTTTGTGGTCGTGAATGACTGCTAGTGAAGTCACAAGCTTATGCTTTTATTCCTGACCAGAGGTTGAGATGTCAAAATCTAACTATTTTCCTCTCAGTCTCAACTGTAAGGATCACTGTCGATGTTCTTAATATTTTCGAACCAGTAATCTTCATGGAAACCAAATACACCCACTCAGCAAGCTGGTCATTTTTCATCAGGTTAATAAGCCTATCATGAAGAGGTGCACCATTATGCTTGGATTTCTAGTTTTCAAAGTTCTAATGCCTCCTGGTTCTCAATCTTATATCGTTATGGTGCAAAGCAAAAATGTCAGTTCCTTCGCATGTGAATTAGTTTTTGAATTTGGTGTTTGTAGGTATAAAAATTCTGTAGTTATCTCTTTGCATATTCGCTATGGGATGTTGTTTGTCATAGGAAATTCATCACAATGTTTCTCAGTGCTTCTAATGCAGTCCATGTTCGCCAATCAGCTGAAAGACCATGAATATAATTAATCAACATGCTTATAATAAATATTGCAATCTAATGAATTCCACTGATATGAAATTACAATGCTAAATATAAAGTAATTATCTCATTTGTGATAAAACTTACACTACTACTTTTGAAGGAAGCCGGACCAGATAGAAAACTATATCCTGAAATCAATTGAGAACCATTCATTTGCCTTCTATATACTGAAAAGTTGCTACTTCGCTGCATTAATTAAGAAACTCCACATACTTACCGAAAGGACTGACGATCCACAATGATCCACCAGCTTTTTGGCAGGATGACATAACACCAAGTAAATTGAGTCTTTTGTTTTCATTTTCGTTTTTATCATTTACAGGAATAAACTCCATTCCTCTTATACATACACAAATGAAGTAGCTTTTTGCACATGCATACATAAATATGGTCTTCTTCTGCAGTTTATTTACTTTTCTCACATGCCATTCACAGATACTACACAGACCCATCTGGCACATTTTGGCAGTGCAATGCAAAATCTATAGGATCTGGTTCAGAAGGAGCTGACAGCTCCTTGCAAGAGCAGTATAACAAGGTATGCTTTTGCTTCGTCAACTATAATATTTGTTATTTGTTTATTTTGAGTTAGTCATCTACCTCAAGGCTTCTTTCAAATACTCAGCCATCAAAACTGGCTCATGAATAATATTGGCCCCAGAAATACAATAGGTGACATTTCAGAGTCCTTGTGCAGGATTTAACCCTTCAGGAAGCTGAAACAATAGCTCTCTCGATCTTGAAACAAGTGATGGAAGAAAAGGCAGGACAGTCTATCATGTTATTTTGTTTCTTTTCATTCTCTGGATCATCAAAATAATGCTGATATATGATTTTGCTCTTTCTTCAGGTAACACCAAACAATGTTGACATTGCTAAGGTGGCTCCAACTTATCATCTATATTCTCCTTCCGAGGTTGAAACTGTCATAAATCGCCTATAAAAGAATTGATGTTAATGCTTTCATGATTTCCCTCCCACAAACTACTCAGGATATCAGCTCTGCATATTGGTTTCTTCCCAATTGCTGAAAGCAATGAGAGAACCTGACTCCATATTTCACAGATTTTACCTGTACCGATCATCTTGTTTGTGCACCGATATTTTGCTTTTGGCCAATTTGCAAAATAGATATCATAAGCCTGTCATGTTGAGCCTACAAATGTCATTCAGGAAAAATATGTTATGGCTTCCTCTTATTTCGGTAACCAGTTGACTAAAAAGGCAATTGATGGACTTTTTGAACCGAACAATTAAAACCTTGTTAGATGATCCAAGCTGATGCTTGTACTTCCACTTCTCCAAGTGGTCAGTTCTGTCATTATCCAACTCTCCGTTGACACTGCAACCAGTGCTGCAGACCTTTATTGATGGAATACAAATTGTCACGAGTTGCACGACTAAATTATTTTTTATGCCAGAATGCTATGAATCCACTGATCTATTTATTGCACTGGATGTGAGTCATACTTTGCTAATGAGTTTCTGATGGCATCAATGTTATGTGGGAGTATGTACCTTTTAGTAATGATAACCTTTTCTTTTGACCACATCAAATTCCTAGGTGAGCTGTTGGAGAGGGAAATTGTTATTGTTCTAAGAGGAAGTGTTATTTGTGATGTTTTAAAGGGTCTTTGAGGGACGGTTGGTTGTCTCGTTTTGCCCTCGACTGCATGGAAGAATAATTATAAGGCTCTGTTGGGTATACCAACGGAACAAAGCCTCTATTCGTACGAGGGCTTGCACAGAATATGGTCACTGTAAGTTAAGTTTTATTTATGTTGACTGTTATCTACACTAATTGAGAATATTCTCAATCATGAATTTGTTTTCATAAAGCATTCATTCAAGGAATTATTAAATAGCTTGGTTGTTTCTCATGACTAATTCCTTAATCATGAAGTTCCCAATAAATTACAAAAGCATGTGATTTCCGGGCATCATGATGTGACGGTATAAATAGAAATTATGTGACAGCTTTTGTGGTGACCCAGAAAAAGTTGCATTCCCTTCTATGATGCCCCACAGGGAGAAGCTTCTTGGAAGGACTTCAGACTAAAGTGGAGTTATTTTATGCTAAACCTAGCTATGAAAACATTCTTCATGATTTATTGCACACTTGACAAATTGCGTGATGATTGCGTTGCATTTCTGTGGGTTTGTTTCCAACTTCACCAGCACAGAGATCATCATTTATGTGCTTGGTATGGTAGTCAAAGATGACACCATCCCCATTCACCTATACTTTGTACGGGACTGCTTGAATACCAGCATGTGGTGGGTCTGCTTAAATGCGAAGATAGGTGGGCACCATTATGGTTGTTCAGGCTCTGAAACCTACCTAGATTTGTTATTTTGAGAGAGTGCAGTGCTAGAAGCAGGCCTCTTAGATAGTGTGGTAAAGCTTTGTTTCCCATGGCAGAGTATTTAGTCTCTTATTATATATTAGTAAATTTTAGAGATTTATATAGATTTTTTTTCAGTAAGGATCTAGGTTGTTGCATGCATGTTTCATTCTTGGGATTAAGTTCAACCAAACAATAAGAGAATGTTTTCGACAAATAAAGTGGCTGGCAGCTCATATGCCAACATATCTCAGAACTCAGAAGGGATCACTTTGTGGGTGGGACTTCTCTTTACCTCTTTCCATCATATACAGTGATGCTCTCTAAACTTTATGGACGGTAGGTTCTGAATGCTTTTTGTCTTCATACAAGTGAAAATTGGATGGATTGTTTGTTTGCCAAAGCTGGAGACACGCATGGCATCCAACAGGTTGATGGACAACAGCTAGAAAGAAAAAGTTTTAATTTAATGCAGTAATTTACCTCCAGTCCTTTTCCACCCTATTTGTTAACTTTATTCAGGCATTAACTTTCTACCAGGTACCATCCCCCACTTCATTAATCTCTGGAGCTGTCCCTCCCCAACATAGCTGCACTGGCGCGCTCTAGAAAAGCAGAGGGTCTGATTTTAATGCTCATCTACTAAAGTACATATATGTCGATCATGGTAATGAGTCTCTCCAATTCTTCCCATAAATATCCCAATAATTTTTAAGATCTGCAAAACAATTAAAAGCCACAAGTTTTTTGAAAAATATTTTTCAGCAGATTAAAAAATATTTTGCTCATTATGAAACATTAATAAAATAAGCATTCAAGAAAAATCATCATGATATTAAAACATATTTTGTTCCTTATGAAAATATATGGAAAAAAAGTCTTTTTATAATCCACACAACTATATTAAGTCCTTAAAATATAATTCTGATTTAGTGTTTACTGAAATCACAATGAAAACCAAAGTCTCTTGAGAAGTTCCATGGTCTGGGAACAAGATATGTAACCATGGCTAGAGAGCAATAGGAAGAACAGATATTGTAAGATATTAAACCAAGTGGATTCCCCAATATGAAACCTTTTGCATGGTTAGACTCACCCCTACTATTAAAGGGAGTTCTAATAATTGCATGTGACCTACACCTACCCCCTTACTCTATATTTCATCTCTCCCCAAGTAAAGCAGTGGCCCATGCCTGTTCTTTGCCTTTTATCTTTGCCTCTTTCTTGTTCTCTCCCTTTTGGAAAACCTATCTTGTCCACAACTTGGGCATCTGGGGTTCTTGTCTTCTCTTCAGGATGCTTCTACTGGGTCATCCTTCAGAATTTGGAATAGAAAAAGGGAGGGTGTCAAAAGTGTCTGCAGAGTTGAACCTAATGCATGGCAATGCCATTGATGGTGTTTGCATATGAAGTTTGATATGGCCTTTGAGCATGCTGGTAAAGAATGATGCAAGAGGGTTCCATAGTTTCACAGAGCTGTAGTGGTCCCTCCTAGAAGCCTGATCTGTACATGGTGCTGCTTGATATTAGCTAGCATTGAATCATCCCTTGTGGAGCCAACTCTTAGGTTGGCCATGGTCCCTACTAGATCATTTAGCCTTCTTCTGGTGGTGGGTAGACATTTAGGCTATGTTCAGTTCTCTGGTCAAAGGCAAAAGAAAAGGTAAGTGGAATATATGAAGATCTCAACAAAAACAAAAAGAAAAAGAAAAAGAAAAAAGAGTGAGATAGGGAATATTTAATTAATAATATTCATTAAACCTATTAAGCTGTTTCTCCGGTGCACAGCATTTTAGATTAATTTAGTTCAACAAAGTTGATGGAAGTTGATAATTTACAGATCGATCATGCTTTAGTGGCATGGTTTTGGAGCTTCAAAGAAGGAGACTGCACAAATTAGGGTGAAACCACAAACCAAGCAATTTAAAGAGATATAATAAAAAAATCAAAAGAAGAGAAGCATGAGAGTAAGAGATGCAGCATTTTCTATTGACATCGAGTTGAAGAATTAATACAAATTAAACAATTTGATCGAAATCAAGACACTACTAAGTTAGCAGGATTGGTGTTTGCTTTGGAGGAAAAATTAGTTGACGCTAACTCAACTCGAAGCAATTGAGCTTCTCTTAAATAACAGGATGGGCTTCCACCATCAAAAAAAGCTTGGGACTCTAGAAGCCATATGTTTTTATCCTTGTTACAAGCTTAACTAGAACTCACCTAAGCTGAATCCCTGAAGCATGGCAAATAATTGTTAGCACATTGTAAGAATTACGTTCATGTTCATTATGTTTCATATTTGTTATGCTCTCACATCAATCTAAATCATGCTTGTTTGATGTGCTCTCTCCACATTTTTCAGCAGTCAACTCAGGTATGCATAATTTAGGATGAAAATTAGCACAAAGAATTTTGTTAACGTTGCTCCTAACATTTGGTTTTTTTTTTTTTTTTTGGTGGGCATGATCTCGAACATCGGATCAGATTTCAACAATGGATCATAATTCCTTTGCAAAATGCAATCTTGTACGCCAATTTGGAGGAGGGGGTAGCCAGAGGGTAGCATAAAGGGAAAGACAAAGAGAGAGCCTGTGATACCCCAAATTTAATCCAATATTGAATGAAAAAAAATATGTTATATGCTTATAACTCAAGTTCACTTACTACCCATTAACTTTCACTCAAATTTTTGGGCTACGTGGTTTCGATCCGCTAGAAGTTAATTGAGTCAACGGGTAAGCTTGAAGCAGAGCCCGAACAGAAACGAAGATATTTTTAAGGTTTAAACGTTCCTTTCCCATAGGATCCTAGTAACTAGCACAATCGATATTCCATCGTTTTGAGTTTCTTTTCCCACCATGCCTCTACCTCTTTTATGAAACTCTACGACTAGAATTATTAGATCAATACAGTAAAATATAATATAAAAGTACTTTAGCAATCCTGTAACATAAATTAATTATACAAATTATATTAAGATATAAAGCAAAAGAGTTGACATAACAAAGGCAATCTTTAATCGCCAAAGCTCTCACGTCTCTCTCATTTGAAGGCTCGATCTTGTCTTGCGATGAAAAGTTAACGAGTGAGGAATATGATTAGCATCGTTGATAAATGTTAGGCAATTTTGAAAAAAAGAAAGTACAAGTTAATCCCTTTTATCTTCTTTATCTTGGTAGAGATTATTTCTAGCTCTTTTTTTTAGTTTAGATAAAGAGTCAATTAGAAAGTTAACTCTTCGTAGGTATCAATTATTTTTTCTTTTTTTTTTTTTATTAAGTTTTCTTTCTCATGTAATCTTTTGAGGTGGTTAATCACCTACTTTCAACCAATAAATTAATATTTGCCTCTTTTTATATTATTTACTAGCACTATACTTTTTTTTTTTTTTCCTTTGAGAATTGGACTGCATAAAAAAAAAAGCATAAAATATTTTTTCTCGTTGTTGAATTTAGCTAAATTAGGTTTGAAAAAAAAAAAAAAATCTTAACAAACATTTGCTTGGCTGTTTCTTATAAAGTTTGTTTTGAGAAAACTAAGAGATCATAGAACTTAAAAATGAGTTATTTTAAAAATAGTTGTTTTACACAAAATTCTTGGATGTATGTGTACATATTTCATCAAAATCCACTAGTAGTGCCCAAGTATTATACTAAAAAATCCTTTTGATCCATTGGTAGAGCATTCTTGTATCATCAATCATGGCCATGGCCACATCACAACATCCAAAAGTTTGTAAAGTCAAAAAAAAAAAAAAAAAAGAAAAAAAAAAGAAACTCAAAAGACACGGAGAATCCAATAAAGACGACTTCTGAATTCTATCACCTGGAATTGTTGGCACACCTTCCCAGGATCCTGATTTGAACGAGGGCAAAACCAAGGACCACCGATGAGCCACCTGTTTGAGTTTGATGGGCACCCGCACCGATAAACGGTCCTGATCTACATCTCACGTCCGATCAAAATCTGGTAATCAGATGAGAACGGACGGCTGGGATGCAAGGAAACGGTACGCGTCGACGGGAGTCACGGGCGAGCCCCGCACGTGGGGGACCACGCGGAAGGCCGCATCGCATCGGCGGCAAAGGCGCAATCGAGTGCGTGCGGGTCGGCTGCCACTTTTGTCTTTCTAAAATATAAACCCACGAAGTAAACGCGTGATCCGAGCCCCATCAACCGCACCCCAATCCAAGCGGGACCACCCGCACATCTAGATGCATCTCACACCGTCCAATCTGATGGACCTGCGCTCTGAAATCAAAACAATTCTTAAGTAGGCCGGACCCATCCGTGAGTATTACGTCAGTAATTTTTAATTTTAAATTTTGATGAAGGTTGAATCGAGTTCAAAAATTAGGCTTAATCTAAATTTTAGATCAAATTTATATATTATATTTTTTGATCTGATCCATGACCGACCCAATCTATACATCATCATTCACGTCTTATTTGAATTAATAAAAAACTGGCTTGACCTGTTCTAATCCGATGCAAACCCGATCTGAACTATAAACTTCAATTATATAAACCTTATATTTCTTTATTTCAATTATTTATCAATTCGTTAAATGAACTCTCTTTTAATTTTTTTTCATCTATTTTTATTTAATTATATATAAATATTCATATTTCATTACTTATATTTTGATGAATTCTTATTTATAATAATATCTTTAAGTATATTAATAAATATTTTAAAATTTATAATTTATAAACTTAAGAGTAATCACCTACTTGGGTATAATTAAAAGCTTTTGAATAAAAAATTATGTTTAAATTGTCTCTTTTTAATCTTATTTAATTTTTTTAATAGATTTTTATTTTATTATCAATTATTATATTTTAGTTATAAAATAATAGTTAGATATTTGAGCCAAATACATACACAATTTGATCTAATTTTATTCCTAACCAAAATATTTTAGGTTTGATTTGGATCATACTTGATCTCAAACTAACGCAAATTATTCATTGGGTCTAATATTCTTTCTATAGATCCAATTCGATCAATAAATGGGCCGCATCAGATTCAAAATTATGATCCGAATGTAAAATCAGATCGGACAAGAATCAAGTATGGCTTGACTTGGATTGACCCATTTACAGTATTAAACATAACCTAGTAAAAATTGCCAACATGGTAGACCAGACCTACATGAAATATTCTTTCCGAAACCACAATGGCTGCAAGCTATTCTTGTCTGTCTTATTTCTACCATCTAGCATATCTTGTCCCTGGGATTATATTAACAATCATCCAAGCAGAGGATTGTTATTGAGAGGACCGGACTTAAACCTTCTTCAATCAAGATTAAACGTGGAGAACAAAAGATTAAGTTGGGTGTCAAGAATTCACTGTTGAAAAGTTTTTAGCAGTTATGATTGGAATTAAACAAAGCATTTGATCTCAATTAGTAGGGTTATAGTAGAGAGTAGGGGTCTTATTTCATCTCAACTTTGACCACATGTTGACTATGCTGGTCTCCCATGCATGCTAATGATGAAAGACAGTAGGGCAGCAGCATGGCAAGTGCAAAGACATCATCGCTGCTTCAAAGTTGGTGTGATCCCCTCCACTCTTCCATGGAACTACACTTATATACATATATATAAAAAAAAAGGGCTTAAAGATATTACACACAATTTATGCGTGCGTGTGAGAGAGAGAGATCTCAACTATTGACTAAGCTTTTTTACACTTTCATTAAAATTTATTCTTTACCATCCCTTACTATTAGAATGCATCAAGATGTTAATTGATTGCAAATATGCAGTTGATTCCCTAATTTATTAGATTAGTCTCCTACAAAATTGTATATAGCATTGAGTGATGTTAACTCAAAACTGTAATCAACTTATCAAGCCTCTAATACTCTGCCATCTGAAGATGAAAAGACTACTATTGTATTAATTAAAATAATTTTTTTATCATGTTCAGTTTCAATTGAATAAACTAAAAATAAAAGTTATTGCCAATAATAACAAATAAACTTAACCTTAGATAATTATATAAAGATTTATAATCAAATAGAGATTGGCATGTGCATTAGAAACGGGATATACTACAAACAATTGTGCTCCTCCAATTTGAATTTATTGTTGCATAATTTTAGAAACGTGCACTTCTTTTATATCTCCTTGCAAAATCGATTAGATTAGCCAGATTTAGCTCAAATTCCTCTCTTATTGGAAGTAGGGCTTGAGATTGAATGGCAGCATTCTTGAGTTAAAATTAACCCTAACTTAAGGCCAAACTAAAGAGGTCCAATCTTGTATCACCAATTTCTATCACAATAAAAGATCACATGGATCATGAGCTGTTATGCGACCCATGAATGGCTTATGATGTAGGAGTGAGTCTCTCTAGTTCAATCCTGAACAAGAGAAGATTAGCGGTATGGAAATGGCTAGCCACACAATATACTCTCATGGTGGCTCGCGTAAAGAATTTACATCCCCACATTTGTGGGACATGTGAGATATATGCTAAGTTGCACAGCATTTGTTGTATTCAGCGAGTAAAGTATCAGAGAAGAATAATAAAATAACCAAACCAAAGAGACCATCTCTGTCCCACAGAGCCCTCGGCGATGCTCCCACCTATAATGCCATTGCCATTTGCCATAGATCTCACTCTCACTCTCACTCTCCCCCAAACTCCACTCTCCCCTCTCCTCCCCCCTCCCTCCTTTCCCTTGACTTTGTATGCTTTACAAAGGGAGGACCCTTATTAATAAAATGGGAATAAAGCTCCAATCTCCATTCCTTCACCTCCTCTCTCTCCTCCTCCTCCTCCTCCTCCTCCTTCCGTGCATCTTGGCCGCCGATTCCAATCACACCAACGGCGCCAAGCGGGCGTACATCGTCCGCGTCGACCGCGACGCCAAGCCGTCCGTCTTCCCCACCCACGCCCACTGGTATGAGACCACCCTCGCCGCCGTCTCCGCCTCCGAGGATGGCGCCGCCGCATGGACCCCCGGCGGCCCCCTCATTCACACCTACTCCTCCGTCTTCCACGGCTTCTCCGCCCGCCTCTCCCCCGCCGCCGCCGCCGCCCTCTCCTCCATCCGCGGCGTCGTCGCCGTTCTCCCGGAGCAAGTCCGCCGCCCCCTCACCACCCGCTCCCCTCGCTTCCTTGGCCTCCTCTCCTCCGACCGCTCCGGCCTCCTCGCCGAGACCGACTTCGGCTCCGACCTCGTCATCGGCGTCATCGACACCGGCATCTGGCCCGAGCGCCGGAGCTTCTCCGACCGCGGCCTCGGCCCCGTCCCCGCCAAGTGGAAGGGCGCCTGCGTCACCGGCGCTGCCTTTCCTGCCAGCGCCTGCAACCGCAAGCTCGTCGGCGCTCGGTACTTCTCCGGCGGCTACGAGGCCACCAGCGGCCGCATGAACGAGTCCGCCGAGCTCCGGTCCCCTCGCGACACCGACGGCCATGGCACACACACCGCCTCCATCGCCGCTGGCCGCTACGTCTTCCCGGCATCCACCCTCGGCTACGCCCGCGGCGTCGCCGCCGGAATGGCGCCCAAGGCCCGCCTCGCTGCCTACAAGGTCTGCTGGGCCGCCGGCTGCTTCGACTCCGACATTCTCGCCGCCTTCGACGCTGCCGTCGCCGACGGTGTCGACGTCATCTCCCTCTCCGTCGGCGGTGTCGTCGTTCCCTACTATCTCGACGCCATCGCCGTCGGCGCCTTCTCCGCCGCTGAGGCCGGGATCTTCGTATCCGCCTCCGCCGGCAACGGCGGCCCCGGGGGGCTCACAGTCACTAATGTCGCTCCCTGGGTTACCACCGTCGGCGCCGGCTCTATGGACCGCGACTTCCCTGCCGACGTCAAGCTCGGCAACGGCCGGATCCTTCCCGGCGTCAGCGTCTACGGCGGCCCTGGCCTTGCCCCCGGCCGCCTTTATCCGCTGATCTACGCGGCCGCCGCACTTGGCGGCCCCGGAGGCGGAGCTGGCGACGGGTATTCCTCCTCCCTCTGCCTCGAAGGCTCCCTCAACCCCGGCACCGTTCGCGGCAAGATTGTCGTCTGCGATCGCGGCGTCAACTCCCGCGCCGCAAAGGGTGAGGTCGTCCGCAAGGCCGGCGGCGTCGGGATGATCCTCGCCAATGGCGTCTTCGACGGCGAGGGCCTCGTGGCCGACTGCCACGTCCTCCCCGCCACTGCCGTCGGCGCTTCCGTCGGCGACGAGATCCGCAAGTACATTGCGTCCGCGACTCCCCAGTCGCCGCCCACCGCCACAATCGTCTTCCGCGGGACCCGTCTCGGGGTACGGCCGGCGCCGGTGGTGGCCTCCTTCTCAGCCCGCGGTCCCAACCCCCAATCACCGGAGATCCTGAAGCCGGACCTCATAGCCCCGGGGCTCAACATCTTGGCCGCGTGGCCGGACGGCGTGGGCCCCGCGGGGATCCCGTCGGACGGCCGGCGGACGGAGTTCAACATTCTGTCCGGCACGTCGATGGCGTGCCCCCACGTGTCCGGGCTCGCGGCGCTGCTGAAGGCGGCGCACCCGGCGTGGAGCCCGGCGGCGATCAAATCTGCGTTGATGACCACTGCCTACACCAAGGACAACAGAAAGATGACGATGCTGGACGAGTCGACGGGGAATTCGTCCGATGTGTTCGACTTCGGTTCCGGCCATGTCGACCCCCGGCAAGCGATGGACCCGGGGCTAATCTACGACATCTCGACGATGGATTACCTGAATTTTCTCTGTAATTTGAATTACACGCAGCAGAACATCAGGGCGATCACGAGGCGGCCAGCGGACTGCGGCGGCGCGAGGAAGGCGGGGCACGCCGGGAACTTGAACTATCCGTCGTTCGCGGCGGTGTTCGTCGCCGATGGGGGTGGTAAGAGGCTGTCGACGCACTTTATAAGGACGGTGACGAATGCCGGCAACGGGAAGGCGGTGTACCGGGCGTCGGTGAGGGCGCCGGAGGGGAGCACGGTGGCAGTGGAGCCGGAGGAGCTGGTGTTCCGGAGGACAGGGCAGAAGCTGAGCTTCGTGCTGAGGGTGAAGGCGCCGGCGGTGGGGAGGCTGCCGCCGGGGAGCTCGAGCGTGAGGAGCGGGGCGCTGACGTGGAGCGACGGGAGGCATATCGTAAACACTCCAATAGTGATCACAATGCAGGCGCCTCTGTGAGGGCGTTGGAGGCAAAGCACGCTTTCTTAGGTTTTGATCAAAGTCCGCAAGAGACGAGTTGGAAAGTTTTCAAAGTTTCTAAGAATTATGTAGGTGTTTTTGTTCTCTCCTCCTCCTCCTCCTCCTCCTCCTCCTCCTCCTATGCCCTTGGTGTTGAAGGTGAGACGAAGGGCTTTAAAAGGTTTATTTCTAACGTGTATATGCGCTAATGTAGAGAGTGTGGTTTATTTCTAGCTGGAGGGCAGTGTGTGTGTCCCAAAGAAGGAAGAGAATGATGCAAGTTAAGAAGAAAGAAAGAGATGGAGGGAAGGAAGTACGGTTCTAAAATGCTTGGTGGTATGTTTCTTGTTGTCATGTGTTTGTTTTATTTATTACGCAGTCTTTGTGTTCCAATTCTTGCTCTTAGTGCGTCTGGCAGGGGCATGTGCCTGGGGACTGTGACGGCTAGCGTTTGGTTGCTTGTTTTGGAGTTGGGGGGGGGGGGGGGGAGGGAACCTTGGTTTGAGAATTTGATTGCGAGTTTGGCCACCGCAGGGTGCTACAGACTGCAATGTACTGCTGAGATAAGATGGCAGCCGGTTGTGCCTGCTGATTGAATTGGTGATAGCGAGTGGGAAACGGATGGATTGGTTGGTAGAAGCCTAGCAATGTTGTTTTGGTGTTGGGATGGTGTGCCCTTAAATATCATGGTGCTTTGGATCTTGATCATACTTTGTTTGTTTATTTGTTTGTTTGCTGGACTCCTGGGATGAATATTTTTCTGATAAAATGCCCAAGGCCACATTTAGGATAAGACATTTGATGCAGGGAATCTACAGATTCTTAAGATTTTGTCAAATTGGAATGATTGGTGTTATGAGCCTATGAGCCAAAGAAGAAAGAGGAACGCTTGGTTCTTAGGACATTGAAATCGTTAAAAAACAATATTTTTAAGAAGCCCACATATAAAATGGGTTTTGATGAAAATTCATATTAAAATTCTTTATTAGACTTATTTTATTTAAAAATTAATCCCTAAGCTAATTAAACTTTTGGTAAAAATCAATCCGCATTGTATACCAAACAAAAAAAATCTTCTAATTTTATGGTTTTTGTTTTCTCAAGTTTTAGGTTCCTTATATTTGGATAATTCTAAGGATTTTAGAAACCCTCATTTCAAATGTGGCCCAAGTTTATCGATGGAATTTAATTGAATACTTGATTGACTTGGAACTAAAATGGAGGAATCAATATGCAAAAGCTGACTCATTTATATCCAGGCCTAGACCCACGCCCAGAAGGAAAAAAAAAAAAAAAAAAAAGACAAGGTTGAGCTTAAGTAAGTTCCAGAGAGGATCGGCTGAGGGTCTAGTCGGATTTAGCCCAGGGTGGCAGCTTATAAAAATGCCACAACAAGGTGTCTTTATTTTGGCTAAAATGTACTTCAAAAATTCATTCAAAATTCAATTTAGTCCTCAAAATTCAGTTTAGTCTCTTAAAATATACTTATGTGTCATTCTGATACAAAGATATGATTTGGTTGACGAGATAACAAGTTAGGTATTCTATCAATTTTAGCTAACTTCATGCAATAGAACATTCATAATGCAACATTTTTCAAACATAAAGGTCTAAACTGCAACAATTAAATGTTCGAGGACAAAAATAAATTTTGAGTGAAAGTTTATGAATCAAAAGTTTATTTTCACCTTTTATTTCTCTTTTCTACATGAGTTGTAGCAAGAATACTAAATTCTAACTCCCACTTAACCATCCATGGAAGAATCAAGAGGAAATTTATAAGCAAGGAGGGCTTCATCAAAGAACAAGCCTTGAATCTCTTTTAGAGCAGGGCTTTACACCACAACACCTCTTTCCATCCACCGAAAAGTGGATCAACTCTTTACCAACATGCTTGAGAGCCATTAACTCCACATCCAGGACTGGACCACGAAGTATTCAATGGCTCCAGCTTCTTCTGAGAATCCATTTTGCTAGAAATTGAGCAGCTGCAATTGCTTTGCCAAAGCCATAGCTTCACATAGCTCTTGAATCAGCTGACAACCCACATGCGGTTTCTTCGGACACAAGCTTGCACAGCTTCCATCGGGCCCAGGCAAGGTGGAAAGCTCCTCCTTGATTATTTCATCTTTGGGAGTACAGAGGGGAAGTAAAGAAGGATAATTATTCGAGTAAGAGTAGAGGGGGGAAGTAAAGTAAAGTTGGGGGATAATTATTCTCTTTTAATAAAAAGATAGGAAGGGAAAGAAGAGTAATTACCCTCTCCTTGTTTGGTTAGACAGTGAACGAGAGGGCAGTAGAAGTACAAAGGGAAAAGCTCTCACACTTAGGGCGTAGCAATTTTTACTCTTTATAAGAGGGATGAAGGTATTTATTCTCATCTATTCTTCTTCTCCTTGTCCTCACTAAAAATTTATTGAGGGTAACAATTTTTACTCTTTAGTAAGGGATGAAGGTAATTTTTCTCATCTATTCTTCTTCCTCCTTGTCCTTATTAAAAACTTCCAAACAAACTTAAGAGGTTAAGTTTCTCTCCCTCCCCTTCATTTCTTCCTATTTACCTCCTCTTAAACAGACCCCACGTTCATTTACACCTATTTTAGCTTTTTTTTTTGACATTTCATAAGATATCCTGATAGGTTATCATCCTAAGTATCAGGATAGGATTGTTTCACCATCGTCTCAATATTTCAATCAATGCATCTTAGAAAGCCTTCTATCCTAAGGATCAGAATAATGACACATTTTATTCTATGAAAAAATTAGAATGGCTGTATCTATAAAATTTACAACCTTAATTTTGGCCATGTTAGGCTTTTGGCATGCAGGCCTTGAGCTCCCTTAGATCAAGGCTCTTTCCTCGACAACCTCGAAATTCTCAGACAAGTGACGCTCCTCCAGCGAGTCATTATCTGCCAATGGATAACAAAATAATCAGAGGAAACAGATGATAACTGGTGGTTCAAAAGGAACTGGTTCGGAGGTTTCATGACCTGCTAGTGCCTGAATTATTTGATCAATTCCTGCCAACCCAAGATGGCACTTCTCAGGAACAAGAGATTTAAGGCTGCACTTAGGATCCACAAGAATTCATCCCAGAGCATCACGTCCTGCTACCATGCATGGGGTGAAAAGTAAACAATCAAAAATTCATGAGCAAATAACCAGCATGAGTAAATATTCTCGCATTAGTAAATATACTTTTTGGTCTAAGATGGCAAGTGAAAGCATAAACCGTGCAAAGGTTATGCTCTTTGAGATTATGGGCTATAGAGAGAAACAACAAGCCTCAAGGAAGGGTTGAATCTATTTGAATGGCTATTGGGATACCTTTAAGTCACTGTTGTTGATCATTAGCTATGTAAGATAACTATTGACCAACAGCTAATCCAAACATGCTCTTAGTTTGTGTTACTTATAACCAACCACCGTCAACAATACATTTCTCCAAACCAAAAGCTTATTGATAACGGAGAAGGAAGCCAAAATCTGCACTTGAGCATTGCCGTTGTGATGATGACGGAGGTGAGAGGAAAGTGCATTGTCCTCCAATGGACGAGCACCTGACCTCCAATTCTGGGAGATATTGTCATAAATCAACCACAGGTTATATACTTCAGTTTATGAGGCATTGTAATAAAACGAGACGTATCTGTTGCGTTCCACCACTGAGTTTTTATCAAAAATCTTTTACATTTTTGTTACCATCCATCAAGCTTGATTGCAACCCCTGTCCTTTAGCAATGCAAGTAGGTCCATATTGCCTTCAACTTTTAACGTGTAATGTTGTATGCAGGAAAAGCTTTTATACCATTTGTTGCGAGAGGAGGAGAAATCAGTAAAAAAGTAAAAAAAGATGAACAAGGAGAAGAAGAACATTCTGTTGAGGCATGTTCTTAACTGTTCGATGCCTGAATGCCCTCATTTTTTTTTACAAAATTCATCGAATTCAATTGAACAAAACTTTAAGCCATTGTATATTTTGAGCCATTTAATCTTCTTTTCAATTTACTTCTCAATCATAGCCTTTCATTGATGTGAAGTACCATTTTGTTCGAGATGTCACAGCACAGGGTGACATTATTGTATGGAAGATTGGCACTGAAACAATTACCACTTCAATCCACAGTTTTCTACAAACAAAGTGCTTACAGTCATCAATTGGCTCTGCAGGTCTGGTAGTTCTCTCAGAACAGGCAGCAAACCAAAAGGAGTGCAGCCTAATTAGTAGAGCACTTGATAACACTCTAGTGGCACTTAGCATGCATAATCCATCAACCTTATAAAGAACATAAACAACAATACCGGAGATATCCCACTGATCTATTAGATCAGCAACAAAACCAAAATATATTCTGGAGCAAAGGGTTTGGCTAAAATGTTTTTCCAACTGAAACTTGACTTTGAATTGCTTATGATAATACTGTCAGGAATTCCTCTTAGGAATGCTGGAAGAAGATTTAGTCCTACAAATGATAGTGTGGTGAAAAGTTTACAAGCTGATCAAATGCTTTGTCCTTTAGATGGTTTCTTGATAACATGTTGGAAACGTTTAAAAAAGGGGATCCTACTTCACCTCTACTCTTCATGGTGGATGGTAGAATGAAGAAGAAATGAATTGAACGAAAGAGTTCTTAAAGATTTGGTTTGGTCCAGGGGACAAGGAAGCGTTTTCCCCTTGGGTAAAATGAATGTACATATTGCACATATTATGATGTAGATCAGGCCACACTACTCAAGCTTCCACTTCTTTGAATTTTATCTTAGAATTAACATTCTGAAGCTCTCATTGAACTACTTGGGTCTTCTAGGTAGAATTTCAGTTTCGATGATTAGGATAGATTCACTCTGTGTTTCAGAGTTTGTTAACAAAAAGGGGGGGAAAAATATAAAAAAATAAGAAAAGAAGAAAAAAGAGAAAAGTTATTTGACATCATTTAATTGCATTTTGAGTTATTTAGGATCACAACTTGCGCTGTTTGGTTAGCTGTAGCTTGAAATTAAACTGTTCTAACAACATAAATAAGAGAACAAATTGCTACAAACCAACCTTTCTTCAAAAGTAGCCACGTTGTCAACCAATTTTTTATGAAGCCTTCTTCCTGATCCATTCATGTCATCAGGCTTATCAGCTTCATCATCAGAGATGACTACATAATTATCAGCACATGCACATGGCACATCATTAGACATATCATCACCTTTTGTTTCAGTTTCAGAGCAATAATCATGTTCCTTAATGCATCTTCTTTTGGCAAAAGCTTCAGTCTCTGAATGCCATGCTGCAATTTCCTGCTGCAGGAATGCTCAAATAAGTAATTTGCCTTGGCAGCATTCTTCTATTATTAATTTCAAATATCCTTAAAGATACCTGGCCTGTTCAACATTGTTAAATCTAATCATGTGGCTGTAATGAATGTTGTCTGATGCTGGTAAAATGCTGTGAACAGCAATTCTGCAAGAAAGGAAGTATTCAGAATGCACCAGCAATGCTGAGTATTTTAGACTAAACAATTGACTTTCTACTATGCTCAAAAAATATAGTCCATCTTTAGTGAAAATTAGTGTTCATTTAAGAAAGGAGATATTGCCTGTAACCCCTCTTCGAATGCCTCCAATACTCCAGCCCGGTCACCAGACAAGTCCAAAACATCCACAATATTTATCTTGGCTAATGCTTGCCTGTGCAATCACTGCTTCATTTGACAAGGGATGAATAAAATTATCAATAATTTATTTTGTTGTGTCTGAGAGGTGGACACATATATGATGCCAGGTTGCAGAGCTCATTGACAGCACCGCAGAGCATATAGAAATTAATCAGGACGTTGTCCGCATTTTGTAAGAAGACCAATTGCACCTCATTGGTGAATGCAACAATGCATGGCCACCTCAAGCAACACGGAAACAGCAATCACTTTCAGATATACTATCAGCAAGGATAATTTAGTGTAACATAGTATTGTGTAGCATAATATTCATTGTTCCAACTGAGAACCTAATATATCTTACCTCTAGGTTTCCAATCGACCTGCATACATTCCAACTCTTCATGCACCACCTGCGAGCTTTCCCAAAGTTTGAGCTTCTGGCGTGACCTTGAGACCGGTCAAACGTCCACAGTAATCTGCAGTAAGGTGGTGAAACAAAAATAGATAGGGGGCATTCGTCATCCCATCCCATCTTCTGAGTCCGAAGAGAAGAAAGAAGACGATACTGCTTTCTCTCTCCCTCTTTACCTCTACGTGTAGTGTGGAGTGTGGATCTAAGGAGACTTTGGTAGTCTCCCTTCTTGCCTGGTAATTCCAAGATTATGGATGAAGCCCACCGAGAATGATCAAGACCAGAAAAGAAAGCTTTCGCATCGCGTCCGAGCTTTCCTTGGTTATCATTTCCTTCAAATGGCATCATTCCCTTCAATTGGTATCAGAGCCCGATCAGGCATCCACTCCGTGCCTCCGGGACCCTTTGGATTGGCCGCGCTACCACTCGAATTAAGCACCATCTCGTCTTCTCTGACAGAAGGCAGCGCACTGCGACCTCTTATCACCGATAGCCTACCCTCTTTTCACCGCAAGGTGGCTTGAGGCCACCCAAATCCTGGCCACAGAGGCATTTTCGCCCCAAACGGATGCCAGACCCATGTTCTCCGGCTGTCGGAGAGGCCGGGTATGAGTTTCTTACGGCCGCCGGCGGTCGGGAGGTCCTCCTCCTGCTGCCGCGTGAGCAATCGGCCGCGAGATTTTTGCATGGGTTACGAGTGACACCATACATAAATTTAATGAAATGTCAGCCCTTTTTTCTAAAGGAAGCCAACCAGCCACTTTCAATGGACGTATAAAACATCATGCAATAGAAGCACACAACTATTGGACATCCTTATATGATAATCATATAAGCTTCTACACCCGATACTTGTTTGCAGAAGTTATTCCCAAGTGTAATATTGGATACCTTTGATATCCAATGAAAATCTACGTAACCACCTTAATCTCACACTACATTTGTTTGCTCCCATATTTATAATCCAATCAGAGAGTGTATTAGTAACTAATGCATATGAATAAATATTAAGAGAGTAACTAATACAATCATGAGTCAAATGTTTCTTGACTTCATAATTATAGTACCTCATCTTTATTATATCTCTCTTACCCCTTCATTGACCTCTCTAATGTTTGGCTCCCTCTTTTTTCCTTTGACTCTTATCCAGCTTTCCCACCTGCCCTACCCTAGTTTAGATCACCAAAACCAAAAGAGGGATTGGTTCCATACATTCAACCACTGTATATCATTAGAAGCTTCATGTCCCCACTTAGTCAAGGAATAAATCTCTATTAATACTTGCTACTCATTTATTAGTTCACTTCTAATAGCCATCAGATCCCTAATCATACTGTTTATAACATGAAGATACTTAGCCATGGAATGTTTGGAATCTTTGGTATGCTATGTAAACTTTAGATTTAAAACACAAAGCCTTATTGTAGAGGTTCGACCAAATTTGATTTTAAGTTAATTCTAAATAGATTGAGCAATGAAAAAATTTAAATTCCCTAGCAAAATTATAATGCATACTGCTTAATATAGTAAAGCACGCATAATGTTTTTTTTTAACCCAATTATTATAAACTTTTTGATCATGATGGTGTTGGACAGAATTGCCTTCTTTAGGCGAAATTGCTATTGTACTTTTATAGTGAGTAGGGTGAAACTAGAATAGTCATAATTGATGCTTACTAGCGATGTTATGGAAAATTGCATAGGTTGCACTAAGCATAAAAAAATTATATGTATTGCAAAAAATATCATCTCAATTAGGATTGAGATAAAACTCAAAAGAGCCAAACACGAAATATGTCCACAAATTCATATAGAGACTATGGAAACCGAATGCGAGCATATATGTGAGTACTCAGGTTAGACATATATGTGCTGTCTGGACTCAAGTTTGTATGGCATTTGAAATTGATATGACCCATTAATTGGGCACTCCATCGTAACATCCACTATATATTGCATATGCTGAAATCAATTATGTAGAGAGGGACATGATAAATTTTCTCTTTGTTACCACGTGAACCTTTAAAACTGTAATGTACTCTTGAACTTTGAAATTATACCATAAAATTAGAGTTCAAGATAACTTTCTTAGCTTTATCGTCTACAGCCATAAAAGATGTGGCCACTTGGGATATCACTAACGGATGGGTTGCAATTTTTAAATTTTGAATTATAGATATAATTATGAAAGAATAGAATTTTATAATCAATCAAAGGTTGAATTATAATTTTTAAATTTTAAATTATTGAGTGTAATTATGAAAGGATAGAATATGCTACTGTATTTTAGGAATTTGTATATTTTTAAATTTCAAATTATACTTTTGTATTATAAAAACTCAATGGATTGAGCATGAGCAAACTATTTTCTTACAACCGCAACTGCTCTTTTCTCTCTTAATTTTATATTCCTTATAGGCTTCACCTTGCAGTGAGAGGTTCTATTACAAATCAAGATGTCCTCACTGCGCTTCCTAGCTTTATTCCACTCACACAACTCAATGTAGAGACTTCCACGATTGTTGCGAAGCCTGCTGAGACCATCATCATTGTATCTTTAGACCTTGAAGAAGAACCCTTGCAGCTTCCTCTAAATTATCGAGGTCCATTTCAGGCATGCCTATGTTGTTATGGGCTATGATGAATTCCTTGATAAGGTATGATACCCCAAAGTTTAGTCTCATATTGGATCGGAAAGAGATGTGTGATGTGCTTATAACTCAAGTCCACTTGCTACCCATTAACTTTCATTCGAGTTTTTGGGCCACGTGATTTCGGTCCGCTAACAAAGTTATTGGGTCGTAGGTGGATTTGGAGCGTTACAAATGGTATCAGAGCCGATGGGTTTGGAGCGTTACAAATGGTATCAGAACCGACCGTATTGAAGTTAGTGGACCGTGTTGAAGTTAGTGGGACGGTGATGGAGTCTTACCATGAGGTTTATCCGACCATGCTAAAGTTAGTGGGCATGAGAAAAGGGCTATTTATGGGACGGTGATGGAGTCCTGCCATGAGGTAGAGCCACCCTTGTAACAACGATCCGACTCGGGTAGTAGATTCTGGCTAGCTTGTGGCGTGCGATGAGGACGTCGCATTATAAAATAGGGACTCCATATTGGATGGGAAAGAAATGTGTTATGTGTTTATAACTCAAGTCTACTTGCTACCCATTAACTTTCACTCAAGTTTTTGGGCCAAGTGGTTTCAGCCCATCAACAGAGTTTATTAGGCTCACAGGTGGGCTTGAGGCATAAGGGGACTTTTCACATAAAGAATCACCGGATCTAAAGAACATCTCATGGTAAGTTTGACTAAGTTGTGTGCTGGCGCTTTGTTGCTCAACAAGGTCATTTGAATCCTTGGACAAGTTTCAGATGCTTTTTCTGCAATTCAAGCCAAAAACAAGAATCAGACGCATCAAACCATAAGACACCGGCTAATTGTCAAGCAGATGTATGCTAAGAAGTCTGCAACAAAAATGATACATGAAAGGCATAACAGATAGTGGTGGACCAAATGCACTGATCCTGATTCTCAAACAGTGAAACACAAAAGAAAGTATCAAATAAATGAGTTTCTTATTTCAATGTAGGTCTGGCCATTATAAGAGTGGAGCAAAAAGGTTGGTTTTAATATGCATGTTTGAGTTAATAATTACTAAGACTCTTGAGATTTTATTCGTAATTTCTCATGGGGAAAAGGGGAGGTCTTTTCTCTCTTTCTTTCTTTTTTTTTTTGTTTTTTCAGAAATTTAATCTCCTTGAATTGGCAACTGTTCAGCATCTTTCAAATTTACAGCATAACAGTGGATACAAAGGAGAAACCATTCAACAAATCAACAGTGTTAAAAATGAATGAGAATAATTTCAGTGGAACTCTTTCAGAAACCCCATTTGGGGAAGAAAAGATTGGATTTTGACCAGCATAAGCAACTTCTCAGTATTTCTTCTTGCATCTACGAGTCATTAATCAAAGAAAACACCAGATACCAATAAACAGACAGACACAATGCAGCGATAATCCAAGAAAAGAATAGAAATTTGAACATCATTCTGAATCCGATCGACAGAACAAAGAAAAGACAGGTGACTTCAATGAAGAATCACCACGGGGTAGTACCAGGAAGATGAGGGCTTCCAAGAAATTGTAACAATAAAAAAAATTAAGGATCAAAATAAATTTTGAGTGAGGATCATAGGTAAATTTTCATCAATTATTTTTTATTAGAGCCGGCAATCGGGTCGGATCATATACAGATTTGGTGTTATGTTGCTTAGTAAACCATCAATCTGAACTTGATCTGTTTATTAAATAGGTTAAAATTTTAAACCTGAACCTGATCTATTTAATAAACAGATAACCTGATCCGACTCATTTAACCTATTTAACCTATTAACTAATAATAAAAATATCAATTACTAATCCATTTAACCTATTAACTAGTAATATAAATAAGCTGGATAAATGGATTCATCCGAACTGATCCCACCTAACTAATTATTTAAATGGGTTAAACAGATTGAAGTTATGAAATTTGAATATGCCCCACTTAATATATAGGTCAAGACGGGTTAATATGTTCATGATCTAAACCTATTTAATCCTAATCCAAACTTATTTAGTGCAAGTCGGATGTGGGGCGAATAGATGGGCTGGATCCAATATAGCCGCCCCTATTTGAAGACATAGAGATGCTATGTACCATATCTCTTTATACTCGTCATGTATATGCCAGTATTAATGATGCTTGGTATTGATAATGTAAATTTTTGCTTAACCATTATTAAAATTCATTGTTTGATGGGAAATATAAATTTGGTTATTGTAAACTTTTATATACTACAATTTATTATATTGTCATATTGTAGACACCATGTTAATGAAAATAATGTTATTAATAGAAGTTTCTACTTTAAATTTTATTGCATGGTACATAACATGATACATAACATAAAACTACTACAGATATTTAAATTTGAGGCACAACTTGCATGGAGTTTTCCATTCGTCATTAAGACATCAGTCTTAAACACATCTGCATTAATGAAGGAATTTTCTCATTCTATTTGTTATAATTTATTATATTACTATATTGTGGATGTTGATATCGATAACAATAATATTAACAAAAGTTTTGCTTAACAATTATGAAATTTCATTACTTAAGGTACAATAAAACTCTATTATATATATTTAAGATGAATGCTTGTTCTTAGAAAAAAAGTTTTTCATTTGTCATATGAATACCAATATTAATGACACTTGTATT
This sequence comes from Metroxylon sagu, assembly GCA_017589505.3. Taxonomy (NCBI): domain Eukaryota; kingdom Viridiplantae; phylum Streptophyta; class Magnoliopsida; order Arecales; family Arecaceae; genus Metroxylon; species Metroxylon sagu. The sequence continues at coordinate 369,647 of JACVBY030000657.1, forward strand.
AAAGACAAAACTTTCATTTAACCATCATTAAATTTTATCACTCAATATACAATAAAAATATAGCTAATATTAGGAATGCATATACTAATTTATAATGATATTTAAAAATTATTTGAAATTCAAAGAATCGTAAGATAAATAAAATGCACGTATTAGATTAAAAAAAATTAAATTGTCTGGCCCCATATTTGTGAATAATGAATAGGCTCAAGAATAATTAAATTAATCATATATAACACAAACATATTTAAATAAACCTTTTAAATAGTACAAACACATATTTGTGAAAAACTAATAGGCTCAAGATCAATTAAATTAATCGTATATAACACGAGCATACTTGTATCATATTGTATTAATATACATCTACTAGACAAGATGGATTAGGCCATCCTATCTTTTTTTTTTTTTTCCAAAAGACAACCTCCAGATTGCTTATGGCATGAGGTATTTCAGCTATTACCTCTTGATAGAATGGTTTTTATCTGTTATACACCATTTTGATTAGATATAATGATCGTGCACCTATTATTTGAAAAGCTGTATGTTAGCTGACACTCTATCTCACCATCTAATGTTTATCTTATGCAATGTGAAGCAATTCTTGAAGGATGCAACGTGAACCAAATCCTTCCTCATGCCTCATATTAAATTGAAATTAGAAAAATCCATGCAAAAGTATTAACTTCATGACTTAAAGGCATCCCATACGTTTTTTCAAATGAAACTAAATAGTCTCCCCAAGTAATCTTGGGTTGATTTCCCTATTAATTATTTGTCTTATAAAATTAAAACACATTAAAATGTTTAGTTTTTTTCTTTTAAGGATATTATTTTCTTGAATTGATTTTAAATGTTATTAAATGCAACATAATATGTGGCAAGCTTTTATTCTATGGACTGAAACATTTTAACTTTACTCTCTCTCTCTCTCTCTCTCTCTCTCTCTCTCTTTCTATAGTAATATATATATATATTACTATACTATATTTCAAGAATAATTTAAAAATTATGTTGTGTAAAGTACTAAAAAAAACATGTAATTAATAAGAATTGAAGAGCATCAATTTTTTTTTTGAAACCTCTCTATACCTTTTTTTTCTTCTCATCGAATAGATAATTTGAGTAAGTCTTAAGCTATCGTACAAAGGATAAAACTTAGATAAGTTTATTAGAGGTTTGCCATCAAATTCTTTATTGAACAAGTAGCATACATACATTTTTATTCTTGGACATTTAGAACCCATTAATAAAATGGATGATAAACACGTGCTTATCAAGTATAATAGTTTTACACACAACATTCTCAGCTATAGTCTCAGCTATAGTCATGGTGGATTGGGTGGAAATATGCCTAATCTAAATCTAATATGGTGACTTGATTTATGAGTTGGGAGTAGATGCATCCAAAATGGTTTATTTGATTGAGTAAAGCATGCGTCTAGATGAATTTTGTTCCAAGGGACATCTACCTGCTTGCAATAAAAAAAATTTGCTGCGATTCAAGTCTTAATTAGGGTATCATGTTTTGTTCATACAAGTAAAAGCATTAACGGATTCATAGTATTTGGTGAGAATATGACTTGCATGAGATGGCGATGGGACATAGTGGGTGGAGAGACAGTCATAGTTCCCTTTGATTAAGGTGGGGGGAGAAACAGAGGAAAAGATAGTAGGTACCGATGGGTCATTAGGTATACGTCCTACAACTGTAGACCATTTTTTTTGACTTAATGGACTAAAGATTCCAGCCTACATCTTTCATTGACTGCAACTATTTTAACTTAGAAGCATGCTACAAATCGCTTATAGCACATAAAAGTAATTTATTAATATTTTTTTCTAATTTTCATAGATAAAATTTATTTTTCGCAAATCCAATAGAGATCCTTTTTAGTCTAGACTACCTACTTTGCTTTAATTTTTGTGCTCAGAGAAAGGAGTGTTAATGGTACCAAACCAAGAGTTTTTTTTTTTTTTTTTTTTTTCTCAAACAAAACCCTCTGGCGCTCGAACAAGTTGAGAAGTTATTTTATCTAGGATGACTTGAGCTGCTTCGTTAAATAAGGATATGTAATTATGTCTAGATTGTTTAGCATCTAGAAGAGGCTAGTCTTATTTTGAAACATCGAATGTCCATAATTTCAATCAAATGCTAGATTTCATTGCTAAATGATGCTTGCGGAAATGTTTGTCTACAAGCAATAAAATATACAAACCATGGTTAGATACAGTTGCTTGGACAAGGAATAATGGAGTTGGTCAAATTCTTCCAAACTTTCCATCTACCATACTATATAGATCCATTGGGATGCTTGAATATATATATATATATATATATATATATATAGACTTAGTTAAATTGTGATCATTTTTTTCATTTTTAAAATTACATGAATTTCAAAGCTATTTCATCTTTTTTATTTTTTCATGGGATTTGTGATCTGTTTAGATTTAAGAATGAAGAAGGTAATCAAATTTAGGCTTATCTATATTTAAATATAGCCAAGTCTATTAATATATATACACACATATATATACATATAAACATATTATGGAGTTGATCATGGGTTAGATGGTGTCTAGTTCAATCTAAAATTTTGCATTCTTGTCACTTAAAATGGGCTAATTAAATATTAAATGAGAGGAAAAAAGAAAAGAGAGTTTGAGTGTGATGGATGAATTCATCATTGGTGCTTTAAAGTTGAGCTAGAACTAGCCAAAAATATATACGGATGATCGAACCAAGCTAGCTTAATATTAATGCACAATTTGGTCCAGCTTAGCATTTGATTAGATCGAGTTTAATTTGGCCTTTCACATTTGATTGATCCTTTGATGTGGTGGTGCATCATCAACTCCTAGAATTGTTGTTTCCTAATCTTTTATAAGTGCAATGTTGTGTTAGTTGAATAATACAAATTCATTAATCTATTAATTATTTGAGATAGGCCTCTTAGCAAAAGTAGTCTCTCCCTCGCAAGAGGCCAAGAGTACAATAATTCAATCCTATATAATAAGAATGTGGATTTACAACCTTTCTACCACAAAATATCATGCAAATTTTGAATTCTGCCGCATGTCACATGTTTTTTTTGAGATACGGACGGTGGTGACAAGAGATAGACGTATGACACTATTCAAACATATAGCATAAAGCTTATACCATGGAAGATTCATTTTTGCATAACAAACGCCTCTTGTGCCATTGCATTCTATAAAATCTAGGACCACATTGAATATAGAATCACACAATCGCTCATCCTTTCTTTTACTAACATTAGATCTTAAATCAAATTAAAAATATATAATTAATTATTGATCAACAACTATCTTGACTATTAATCGACAGCTGCTTAAAAGTATCCTAACCTTATGCAAGCGGGGCTTAAAGCGTAGATTCTTGGAACACCAAATTGACCCGAGAACTCTGCCAGACGTCACGATAATGATTTTTAAAAATGGCAAAGTCGACATCTTGGGTCAAGAGCCTGCAAGATTTTTCCGCGGTAGTGCTGGTGGTTGGGAGCAATTAGCACATGTTACCAGTGCTTTTTACGGAATCCGATGCTCTTTTTTATTGAATCTCTCTGTGGAACCGTGGAAGTATAAATCACAGAGAGAAATAGACATACTTCGGTTGCCACATCTTTTGTTCTCCGGAAGCAACCCACTTTACAGTGTTGCTGATTTTTGAGACCTTTAATGGTGTCTACACGCAAACCGTGTTTAGATCAATGATAGGAGGTGCGTCTATTGTGGAATTGTCGCACATCCTTGCGATGACATGCATGTGCCCATGTCACCATTTTCAACCAAGGACAACGACGTGGACGATCTTATCATGATCATAGCCAGCCATATCCGAGATTCCCATATGTTTGATGTGCATGATCACAAAAAAAAAAAAAAAAAAAAAAAAAAAAAAAAAAAAAGCATGGAATCATATTCATTTTCATTAACGTCCGAAACTAACTTTCGGACACCAATCGATAGGTTGTATTTTGGATAATAAAGTACCTCTTTATGTAATCTATGCGCATGCCTACTAGAGAGAGAATGCATGGAAGAAATCTGAAGAATTTCTTCAAGAAATCTTATAATGCTCAAATCAACTCAAATATAAAGAATTTCTCTAAGATTTTGAAACTTAAGCTTAAATTTGATTTACTTAAGAGGTTTAGAACTACCTTCATAAACATTTTAAAAGAGTTGTTCCTAAATTTATTCACTTATTAGTGGATAGCTCGGATGAGCTTGTTTCTCAAATAAGATAGTGCCTTTGGTAGAGTTCTTTTTAAATAAGGCTGTAAATTTTTCTTAAATAGGATGCTAAACTCTCAGTAATTTGATTAATGGCACATGCCATCTTTTAATCAGCCACCATATATTATCATCAGATCGGCTAGCTCAACTCATGCGAGATGAATTTTTATCTAATGTCTTTTTCAAGCCAAGTTTAGGATAGCACTCGCATGTATCAACCTTGAATCTAACCAAATTTTAAACTATGTATGAGAATATAGTGGGCTGAAAATTAAACTTTTATTGTATTTATTTTGAATTTTAGATTCAACCTCAGCCGAAACCTTTACGCTTGGGTCTGGCCTGTGGGCGAGCCACCCCGGGCCGGTAAATCGCCACCAACTTGCAATATTACTTCATTTCCCCTCCAGAGGTTGCAATAAGTAATGTTGTAATATATAAACTCAAATGATGGTGTTACTGTAACTTCACGCACTGAATCTAGCACTAGATTTCGACGCGATCGCACGTCATTTTTTGCGAGGTTTTCGTGCCTTCCTTCGATTCATCCAAAGCTATGGTTGTGGGGGCACTGAAACCAAGTTGGCTCACTGTCCACAGCTGAGCCCTTTGTCTCCTTGCTCTCCTCCTCCGGCTTTGATTATTATTTTTTTTCCCCCTCTCCTGATTCCGTGCATGCACCTCCTTTTTACCAGACCCCCTCTCCCCCACCTCAACTCACCTTTCTCCCCGGATCTTTCCTTCGTAAATGAGCTAAGTCTCCACGTCCAATAGTAAAAATAACCTCCAATCTCTCTCATTTACAGGTCAACCATTCTTCTCTATGTGGAGAGAGAATATATAAGGGGCCTTATGTTACCTCGGTGGTTGCAGTGAAAGATCCAAAGCTTCAAGCACTCTCTGCAAGTTGGCACATATCTAATACGAGAGAGACCCCATCTCATAATTGCTTCTCTCTTGGAAACATGGAGTCTCTTTTCCAATGAAGGCGTTAAGGGTTTGATTATTAGGCACTCGAATGCAAGTGGAGAGAATTTTATTGTCCTTTGTGATTAAAGAAAGAACAAGTTGAGATCTATAATGCAGTGCTTTGGTATAATGATTGTAAGAGCTGGTGAGGCCATCAATGGAAAATGACAAAGAAAATGATCATTTGTGACAAGTATTGCTCTAACTAGTAAAAGCTGCTGCTGGCACTAGCTTTTGAGCATTTGAGTATCTGACCAAATTGAGACGAGAAGTGCGCAAGAAAATTAATTTGAATCATGGTTTTTAATTTACTTTGAATCGAATCTTTTGCCTTTCAATTTAGCTTTAGTCTAAAAATTTTTAAAACTAAAAAAGTTAGATCGATTTTTTATTTTGATTTTTATAAAAAATTTAATATAAACTAAACTCCATCATGTGTATATATTACATGAACTTTTATTTATAATTTAATCAAAATTAAGGTGCTACAAGCATATATGAATAATTGAGCTATTCAAGAACTATATTCTTTTTCATTCTAAATAATTGAACTATTATTTGATCACATAAAGTTGACTATTGAAACCAATCTATGATCATCTAAAGCAATTGTTAACAAATTGATAAATTAAATCGAAACCAAACCAAATTTTTTGATTTGGTTGGTTTGTTGGAATAGTTAGTTTAGTTTCAATTTTGATTTCTATTTAAGAGTCTGGTTTAAATTGATTTATCTCTAAATCATCTTAATTTGATTCGTACACATCCCTGGAGATGACCCATGTAACTTGAAGTAGTTCTTTATGGTAACCACTGTTGATTCCTAGTCGTTTGTGATCATGTAGTTTGGAAGCATAAAAGCATTCTATGGATACACAGCTTGATTTCGTGTTGATAGGGTGCAAGAAATATTTCTTATAGAAATGTACAAATCTCGGTCTCTATCCATTGCTGTGGTTATCATAGTAATTATAAACTTTCTCGAATGCAAATAAAGATTGATCTTTAATTCTAGTCATGCATAAAAAAAATAAAAAATAAAAAATAAAAAAAAACTAAGAAAAAAAAAATACCAGAAATACAAGTGAGAATATAATGTACTGCAAGAACTATACCACTTTCACATCTGGTAGTTCACATCTCTTTTGGATGTTTGGAATATAATGTTTGGAATATGCCTCAGTAATCATGTTTGATATGACATCATTCAAACTTTATAACATGTTGCATCTTATGCTTGGCTTGGACCATTTTGGACTACACACAAGAATCTGTGCATCAACTTTCCAAGCATTCAGAGCCTAAATTACTGTAACCTAAAATGTATTGCAACAAGGCCTACCAAACAGTCAATTTCAGGCATGACTAACCATTCATTGAATTAGGTGAGATAGTTCTGAAGAAGAAAGGCCATGTGGTAGTAGATGTTGATGGCCAGACAATCTAAAAAAGTGAGAATCCTCGCTCAAACCTAACCTCCAACACCTAGTCCCATGTTTTAAGGCAAGGAAATTGTCCCATTGTCAGCAACTTGTATAGCAAAATAATACTCACCACTGCCAATTGATTAGAGACAACAATAATTTTGAAATACCCAAATCATAGCATCCACCAATGATGTGATTCTCAATAGCGTTTTGTTGTGTTAAATTATATTGAAGAACAAAACCTTAAATGATAGAGCTCGCTCAACGCCAACCCCATCCATGGCCCTCACCCTAATATCAAAGAGCCGTTTAAAATCAGATTTTTTTTTTTTTTCACAAATATATCTTTATAAATATCTAAAATTATATATATCTTTGTAAATTTATTATTTATTATATGTCATTATAATTTTTTTTACATCTAACTTTACTAAGTTAAGAGTGTATGTAAATTATAAAAAAATTATTAATATATATATATATATATATATATATATACTTTTAAATATTTACAAGGATATTTATTAAAAAATAATTTATAGAAGTATGCATTTAAATAGTAAATTTATGAAAACATATATATAATTTAAAATATTTATAAATATAAATATGTGTGTCTATATATAGAGAGAGTTGAACTTAGTTATATTTATATGTAACCAATTCCATTCTCCCTTATCATTAGATCTGCACAGATCTCAAAGCCAAAAAAGCCATCCATTAACCACTGTCTTCTATTCAAATAAAGATTATGATGAAATAAATAAAAATATATATAATAAATAAATATAGAAGATAATAAACATAAATATAATGAAAGTAAACACTAATTATTTTAAGGACGATGATAAATACATATTTCACAGTATAAATGCCAACATATCCAACATAAATAGCTAAATTGAATCGATAAACATCTAATTTGGCTTGTAAATAGAAATGCTGAAGAGTAAACAAAAACTATTTTATATTTAGTGCATCATAAAAAAACAAGTTACATTTATGGAAACAAACCAAATGCGACACACAACCAATGTCTACATGCCACGTGTCCAACCTTCACATGCCTCATACCTAAGGCACTCAAAAAATCACATCTTCGGTTTAATAATTTTTGTTTATTTATGTAGCATTTTTGTTTACCACCTAAACTATGTGTTTATCAGTTTAAGCTAATTGTTTATTCTGAACATATTGATGTTTATTCTATGAGATAAGTGTTTAACTCTGCCTGAAACAATTGGGGCATGCTTGGTTCACAGGTTTGGAGATAGAGGAATAGGAATGAAGACCCTCCATTCCCATTCTTTATATTTGGTTCGTAAAGTTTTCATTTTTATTGCCATTCTATCAGGAATGACCAATCTTCGTTTTAAGGGATTATCATTCCACTCAACCTCCATCAGAGTCATTTTCATTCCTATGTAGACTCCCATTCTTTGAAGTATGTCCTTGATGAAAGTATGCAAGACACCACCTTTCTTCTCTTTCTTTTTCATTTTTCTCTATCATGGATCCCAAACTAATTCTACCACTACCGTTGTCGTTGGTAGTGCCACCACTTAAAAAGGTAATGGATGTGGTGCTTAAACAAGCATCATTGCTGGATGATCAGGAGACAGATGACCTTCAACTAAAATTTCTAATGAATGATGGAATCTTCTGGTAATCACTATCCTCGAGATGCTCCACGTTACCCTCTTCGATCACTATAAGATACTATGCCTCCTATTCTTCTCCCTACTCTCCTTCATACGATGCCAATACAAGACCCTTACTCTCGTTTTTCATCTGAACAAGTCCTTATCCTCCTCTTCTACTGCTGCAATTACTGTCAAGGCCTTTAAGCGCATCACCAACTCCTTTTATTTCTTTTTTGACCGTGATCGTGCCCGTAAGCATAACTTTGACCTCTCCTTCTACCCTATAAAGAAGAAGAAGGTCATCTTCGTAGTTAAAAAGCCGATGAAGATATTTTAGACTGCTTGCACCACTTGCTGCCTTTTATATTTATACAAATCAAACACAAATAATAAGGATCGAAATGTCATTTACATTCTAATTATTATGTAAACTAAATGTAGGTATGAGAATCAAAATAGCATATCCATTCATTCGAGAAAATATGATTTTCATTTCCTTCCATACTTACGAACCAAACATGTTCTTAGTATTTATTTTCATACTAATTCTATTTAGTTTCTTTTTTTTTTTTTTTGGTATGTTACTATTTATTTTATCAAAATTTTCTTTTAATGATTAAAGGATAACTCTTTGGCTTCAAAATTGGTGCGAATTTAATTATAGAAATTTGATAAGGCGATTTGGTTGGGGCTTAATTTTATGCGAACGCCATCAAACCCAATTCTCTATGCTTTACGGACACACTAATATTTTACATCATTATGATGATAATAACGTAATATATATATATATATATATATGAAACCTAATAATGCTTGCTCGCTCACACTCCCGTTGAATATATCGCGCCTTCGGTCGTAAGCACACTCCCCTCCCCTTTCTCAGAACCCATCAAATATATAACCCCCCACGTGGCTTTCCCGTTCCCTCTTTGTATGGGAAGCCTCGGCTTCTGAGAAATCTCCAAAGCTCTGTTCTTTCCCTGGGTAGGTATTTTGCGAGCGCGTAGCGATGTGTGGAGGAGCGATCATCTCCGACTTCATACCGGCGGCGAAGTCCAGGCCGGTGACCGCCGACTACCTCTGGCCGGATCTCAAGAAGGGCGGTGGCGCGGCGAAGAAGAGGAAGGGGAAGCACCAGCGCGTGGTTGGGGTCGACGATGACTTCGAGGCTGACTTCCAGGAGTTCAACGACGATTCATCGGAGTCCGAGGACGACGAGGAGCCGGAGATCATCGACGTCAAGCCCTTCGCCTTCCCACCCAAAACCCCCCTCTCCCGAGGTATCCGGATTAGAAAGATCGGATTTTTAACGTTCCTTTCTCCGAAAGCTGTGATTTTTCCTCCAGATTTTGAGAAATTGAGTGCCGCTGGAAAATGGATGTCATCGGCTTATTTTCTTGGTGGTTGAATTGTTTGCTTTCTTTTCGCTTAATCTTTTCAGTTTTATTCAGTCGATTTTTGTTATTCACTTGTTTGGGATGGGATTTTTTTTTTTTTTGGTTAATAAAAGGAAAGGATCGAATAATACTCCTCCGCCCCAGGCACCCAGGAAAAAAAAAGATACTATTTTTACATTCCTTGCTTCGAAATTGTTTTTTCCCCGGGATTTTAGTGCATCGGCACAAACATTTTTTTTATATATAATTTAAATGACCAGTTTATTTTTTCTCGGTCTTGAATCCTTTTTTCAGTCTAATTTTCTCCGGTTTTAGTTGGTCGGTGACTGCGAGTTCTTCTAATTGGGCTTTGTTATTGTTTATGACCTACCGCCGAGGTTGAGTGGAATAAAAAAGATAAGCTAATTCTCTTCTAGCAGACCCATCCGGATGAAAAAAATTGGGTTTTTATTTTTCTTCTCCTAAAAAGCTGCTATCTTTTTCCTGATTCAAAACATTATATATCAAAAATTAAAGAAGGAGATGGTATTTTTTTAGAATTTGAACCATTTTCTTTTGTTTCACCATCATGTTCTCTACATGATGGGTGAAATGTAAAAATTTCAGAGCCAAATAGGGAAAAAAGGGGGGGAACATATGGTTTTCTGCTCTCTCTGTACATAGTTTTTTTCCCTCCATTTGCTGCTTCCCTCACTCCCTCTTCAACTACTAACATATGGTTTTCTGCTCTCTCTGTACATAGTTTTTTTCCCTCCATTTGCTGCTTCCCTCACTCCCTCTTCAACTACTCTGGAGGAGGGAGTGGGTTGCATGAGGGGAAAATTTTCCCATAAAAATCCCTTGGCATGGATTTTCTTCGGGGAAATCTGGAAACATCTATTATTGTTCATGTTTATTTGCAATTGGAAAAATGATTTCTGTAACTCTTCCTCCCTTTATCAAGAATTGCAGGGAAGTGTTTTACCCCCTTCTCACAATAGTCATGGGATTCTTTTAATTTCGGGGCACTCTCTTTATATCTTTTATGAATTTATTTAATAAATTAGCATTTGGGATCTTTATTTTGGGTGGTTGTTAGAGCTTGTCCTTCTCGGATCTTCTGCAATGTTCAAAGGGTTTTCATGATTTTCTAGGTTATATCTGGAATTTGCATTGCCGATATTCTTCTTTAAAAATCCAAACAATATTTACCTTACCTCGTTAACTTTCCGTGATGCATTTACATTTGTTATGCTTTATTCATGACATAAAATTTTTCTGGTTCTATGGCTTCCCCTCACACTTTTCTTCTTCTTCTTCCCCTTTATCCTTCCTGGATGTGGCTTGAGGTCCTGCCTCTTGAATGCCCCATTTTGATGATTATTATCTCAATTCTGGCTATGAATCACCTAGATAAATGTCTACTTCCTTGAGCTTTGTTGTTTTGTAGGTTCTTGTAAACTATTATCCTTTCCAACATTATGATGCTACAGTTTCTGTTCATAAATTATTGCCCTAGATTTAGACAATGTAAATTTGGAAGATACATGAGATGGATTTAAGTCCTCTGTGAGATGATGTCTGCTATACAGGTTGTAGGTTTCTTTGACGACCTTAGGACTCCAATCATTTTGTTGGAAATGCTGAATCATCATAATAAATCAATGCAAACTATCTGTATCTTGTTGATATTAAGAACATAGAAACAGTATTCAGAAAATTATTTCTAGATTTGTAAGTTATACACATTAAAAAAAAAAATGATGTGTTAATGAAGAACAAATGCACATTTCTTGTTTTAGTTGATAAAGATCATCTTTCTTTTCTCTTTGTTCTATTTAGAATTTTAGATCAGATGTATAACCCATGAATTCTTAGTGATGAGGAGAACAGACTAAAAGGAGATATGCATCAATTAACATTGCTGAATTTAGTCAAATTTCCTTTTTTGCTGTCATAGTGAAAGTAAAGGTTTGAACTGTTTCCTGGGGTCAATATTTCTCTCATAACTTGTATCTTAACAATACGTGTAGTTTTCGATATTAAATCTTCCACTTTAAGTAGATTTTTTCCATCTTTAGGGCAGCTCCAGAGACAGTCCATGGTTGCTTGAGCTAAAACTCTGACCAAACTGGTTTCTAGGTTTCATGGGAGGCTCCTCTCTTGCTTATAGTCTGCTTTCTCTAGGATTTCGACTCCAATTTTATAGGAATAATGTCTCACTGACAGCTGCTTTTTAAACTTTGCTCAATTCTTCCATATAGCTCTCTTGATTCAGAGTTGTGCTTCACAACTGATCTTGTTTCGATGGGAGAAACCCCTGGATGATGAAGATGATGTTCAAATGAAAGAAAGGGTTACAATAGAGTTTCTTTGTTCAACTGATCTTTTGGCTGGTAGCATTAGGGTTTTGCATGTTTGTGTGTGTCTGTTTGTGTTTTAAACTCTTAACATATTATTGGCAAGATAAGAAAGAAAACAAGTGTCATCTACGGATGCAGAAATCTTTTCTTCTTCACCATTTCGTTTTGCCTTTTCAACTTTTTCATTAATTGTTAAACAGGAGAGCAGTCACAACATAAATGTTTCTTGATAAAAAAAGAAATATTCTTTAACTCTGAGTTCATTTATTTTGATTCTCATTTTCTTCTGCAGAAAATTGTACAATGGGTGAATTGTGTGACTGCTGTTGATAATTTTTTAATTTCTTATTGTGGACTCAATGCAGTTTTGAAAGTTTTTTCCCTTAATTTTTTCCCCCAGTAAAGAAGACATCCAGGTACTAGAAGGAAATTTGTTACTTCCTCTGAGATTTTTATTCATGTGCTCTGTTTATTCTATTTGGACTGCAGATGGATCATCCATTCTGAAGCCTGCAGAGTATGATGGACCTGTGGCTAAGTCAGCTAAAAGAAAGAGAAAGAATCAGTATAGGGGTATCCGTCAGCGTCCTTGGGGTAAGTGGGCAGCTGAAATCAGAGATCCTCGTAAAGGAGTTCGTGTTTGGCTTGGAACCTTTAACACTGCTGAAGAAGCTGCAAGGGCCTATGATGCAGAAGCCCGTAAAATCCGTGGCAAGAAAGCCAAGGTGAACTTCCCTGATGAGGCACGCCTGAATGCTCAAAAGCGCATCCAGAAAGCTACTGCTCCCAGAGCACCCAAACCAAACCAATCTGAGATTCATAAGTTTAACCAGTCATTCAGTTACCTGGGTGAACCAAATCAAGATTTCTACTCTACCTTTGACTTCGTTGAGGAGAAGCAGCCCATTAAAGCTGAGAACCTGAGTGCCTTCCCTGCAATAAAATCTGCTGTTTCTGCTGAGGGACCTGGGATGAATTTATTCTCTGATCAGGGAAGTAACTCTTTTGGTTGTTCAAATTTTGGTTGGGAACATGAGCCTAAGACTCCTGAGATCACATCAGTTCTTGCTCCCTATCCCACTTTCACTGAAGGTGAGCAATCTGCATTCCTGGAAGATGGTGGCCCGCAGAAGAAACTGAAGAACAATGCTGGTGAGGCGGTGCCCCCTGCAGAGGAGAATGCTGCAGTAAATCTCTCTGAAGAGTTGTCTGATTTTGAATCATACATGAAGTTTCTGCAGCTGCCTTATCTTGAGGGAAGCTCGGATGAGTCGATCGACAGCCTGCTGAACAGCGATGTGACTCAGGATGTAAGTGATGTGGACCTCTGGAGCTTTGATGACCTGCCACTTGTGGAAGGCATTGCCTACTGAGGGATCTTGGGTATTCTGTAAATAAAGATAAGTGTAAGCATCTTCATGTATTTGATGTGCTTGTTGAGTTTATGTTCATTTGCATTTTTCTTATTTTTCTCTTCTTGAAAAGGAGCTCTGTCTTCCTCTTTTATTTTTGTTTCAGGAATCAATCTTGATGGAGGACATGATAAACCAGACATGTCAGCTGTGATGAATTTTAATGGAACTTTGGTTTATGCTATCATCAGGAGGTACTGGATCGATGGTTTTAATTCTGTTGTCATGTGAACTGTTTGAGCACTGGACTTGGGTCTTTTATGCTGATGACATGATGGATAATGTTGAAACCTATTAAGTTTCTGCTTTGATTGTATGTTTGTCTATTGTTGCTATGAAAGATGCTTGTGGACATGTTGGTTCTTATGATACACCTTTATTATATGCTTGATTCCTCTTGTTGGTTATTTCCTTAGGGTGGTTTATTATTGTGGTACTTAGATGCCGGAGAAAGAATTGCTGCAAAGCTGCAATCTAAGTAGGTTTATTGGCATTCACCGAATCTATGTCAAATCAAAGGTGATGGATTTGATGTGAGCATTATGTTTTCTCTTCTTTTTGCTGGAATCCCATTATGAATTTTTTGTTTGCTTTTCTGTTAAATGGTCTCCAGCTAATCCAAAAGAACATGGAAATACTTGGCCTGAGGTTCATTAGAATCTCATGAGCCGCCATTCAAATATTATCTTTTGATTTTTTGAAAACTTAAATCAGTCGGCATCTGTTTTAGAATAAATCACCAACGCAAGCACTTAGCATACCAAATACTATACTAGATTTCACTAACTGTTGTCAGCCTGAGACTGTAAAATAACTGATAGATACAAACTTTTTTCTGCTTTTATTTACAATATCGCAATTTTATATGCAATTTTAATATTCGTTATGTGAGTTCACATAGATTTTTCTAAAAATTATTTTTTTAAAAAGAAACATGATGAAAATTACCATTTTATCTTTACCTTCTCTGTAAGTACTTTAAAAAGCGAGACAACAATTTGGATTTTCTGATGAAATCTAGATTATCAAAAAATTTAATGTACATTAAATACAGCTTATTCTCTTTATCTATATTTATTGTTTCAATCAAACACTCAAACACAATCTCTTCAACAGTGCAAGAGATTCTTCAGTTTATATAATATTAAACAGGTGAACTCTTAAAAAAAAAAAGGGGTGGGGGGGTGGGTGGAACTGGTGAATGAACTGAAATGATTCCTAGATTTTCAAGCTATGGTGTGGAGTGGGACCTATCTGTTGGCAGTGAAAAGGAAACCTACCTTGCCTTATTTGTTGAAAGTGTGGAAAGGAAGAGCAGATAAAAGGCAAAGGAGCCCAGAACTTTTGGTCAGTTGTGACCATCAGTTAGATCTTATCTTGGTGATTCCAGATGCAGTGCACCCTCATCATTTAGAGGTTGGGGAGGAGCTATCTAGGGCATGCGGTGTGATTGCTGTAACTTTATTGGGACCAACTTGGCCTTCCATCCTTATCTCATTCCAAGGTCATGCTGCAGGGCTGGGTATATTATAGTCAGTACCACTGCCCTTAAATTTTTTTTTTGTTTGTGGGGGGGGGGGGGTGGGGGTGAGGGGGTGAAAGATTGGATGTTTTTATCGTCACGGGAGCCTCCACATGGTGGTCCGAAGTATTTTGTACCAATTTCTTCAGCTGGACGGCTGCTGAGGGAATCTTCTTTTGCTGCGACTGTTGGAATTGTTCGAGCAACTTGACCTTATCCCGTCCTTTGCGAGCAAGGCCACCCTAATTGTTAATTTGCTTAGGTAAGCCATGGGTGAGATTTGATATCAAATCTCTAACACAACCATTGAAGACTTTGCTTTTAGATTGGAATCACTGAGGCTCACCAGCTCCTTCTACATGAGTGGCACACTAACTGTAGGATTCTTACGAGGAATGGGATCCTCTGTGCATATTTGGATGATCGCTACATGTTCAAGATGAGAGATGGATTGCTATCACTTGTTTATAGTCCATCTTTGTTTAGCACTTAATAAATCCTTCTTTATTTTTCAAGCATATTACAACTGTGTCTAAAATAAGTCGCATGGCAACTATCTAAAATCCCATTTGGAACAGCTATTGGAGGAACGAGCAACAGTTATTTTGTATCGGTCATGTGAGGTCAAACATTGCCCCAAACAAGGCCTAAACAGTACTATACAGCGTAAAAATAGCTGTTTTTAGCGGTTAACAGCTATTCCAAATAGGATCTAAATATGCTCATACTTTATGGTATAAAGTATGTACTGTGATCATAGTTTGTTATTAATCTAGGCTGGTCATGGGTCCAGAGGCAATTGCTAGTTGGTTTGTCTAGCGAGCACATTGGGCACACCTTCGATGAAACAATTGGTGCTTGCAAATAATATAACTTGGTGGCTTGATGAGTCTGATAATTTTGCACCAGCCGCCAGCCCAAGAGTTTGGTATTCCTTTTTGATTATTTTGACCAACAGAGCTGTCCTCAATTATATAAACCCATGCTTGATTATGACCTGGACCTAACATGTCAGCATTCACTAGGGAGCAGCATCGCTCAATAAAGACCTTTGGTCCAACACTCAAAACCATGATTCAACCTTTTAATTCTAATTTACAATCCTGAGACGTAACAATCCTTGAAGGTGGTTTTGACCATTGTTAAATTTATTCCAGACAAGAGTAAGACTGTTGGATCGTATTAGATCCGCAGCCAATAATAAGTCCTCGCTTGTGATGAGAGCAGTGGGCTACCAGTCTTTGGTGTCGTTGGGGTCCATCACATGGAAATGTCTCTGGATTATTTTTGTTTATTCTTGTCTAAACTAAATTGCGTGCCTTTCCATTCGCAATATTTTTGTGCCGTTAAGTTTGTGGACTCGACTGTTATCCACCATTCTAGAGTTATATGAGTTGGAAAGAAGGGGAAAAAAGAATCGTTTTTGCGGTGCAAACGTACGCTGAGATCGGGCTCAAATTATGTTGTCGTCGTCGTGCTGTCGTTATTGGGTGGCTTACGCAACCTTCCCATCTTTTGAGCTGCAATGTTGGGCGCGTGAACGCGTCATTGCCAAGGAAAGGACACTGGCTGTTTTCTTAAGTTAAAGTTTTCATTCAAAGCAGCATTATAAAAAATAAAATATGATGAAAATAAGTACATATTACTCAGCATAGGTTGTTGGAATGGTAATTTCAATTCACAGAAGGAAGATCCATCTCTTTCCATCCATTTGACGTAAATTTTTTTCATTTTTCATTTTTCATGTTTATTTATGTATCTTCATTTTATTTTTTTTAATACTATAATACTTTTATATATTTTTATATTCATAAAATTACTTTCATAATTTTTATTTTTTATAAAATAAAGATGAAATAGAAAAGATCTTTGTTTACAAAGATGGGATAACGACCGGGATTGAGAACCTTGGTCCACCCTGCATTGTTTTCATCCTTAAGCATGGCAATCTGTTTTTTTTTAAAAAAAATATTTGTGTATTAAAACCTTTTAGGTAAAATTAATTGAACACGTTATTGTTGACTTCTTCACCTCTGATTAGATTGTGGCATATGCTATGAGTGAGCAAGGTGAAAGATGGGATGGTGAAAGCAGTGCTGTGCATTCCCAAACATCCCAGAGTTTTGCATGTTGTTGCTCACACGGAATTCTAACCTCTGGTTGAGGTGCAAGCATCTGGGAGAATTGGATAGTTGTGTAAGAAAAGAAAGGGACATTGCAATGAGGCTTGAAGAAACTTGGAGTTTTAGTTATATTCATGCTAGAGTCCTAAATTAACACATGCTCTATGAATTTACGTAAATAAGCTCAATATAACCAATAATTATATGATGCTTTTTGTCCATTGTATGCATGGTGCTGTTTTCTTAGATGGCTGGTGCCGTAAATAATCACAGTGTTGCCTAGCTAAGCAACCCAAGAGGAAGGGTGAATTGGGTTCTTTTTAAAATTTTAACAAACATGTGCCATATTTGCAAAGCTATAAGAATGTGTGAGAGTGAAGTATCAAACTTAACACAAACAGCAATAACAGTGGAAGGCACATATAAACACAAGGATTTATAGTGGTTCGGTGCTAACCCTTGCATCTACATCCACTTCCCAAGAATCCCTTGAAAATTTTCTCTACTAATCGTTCTCCAACGATTACAACCTAGCTTACTCAGCAAGCTTCTTGTTTCCAGGCATAAGAGAGCCTTTACAATCACCAATTAAGGGTTTGGCACACCCTACACAAGTTTCAACTAAGTTGAAACTCAACAGTTTTCAAGGTGAAATAAATTCAGCAAGTGTAGCTCTTTAATGAGCAAATAAAGACAATTCAGAGTACTTTACAAATTTGAAGCTTTTCTCCCTTGAATGAGCTTCACTTCTTTGAATGCTGGAGTTAAGAGCACTTGATGAAGCTTCTGAAGTGGTTGGTGGGAGCTTTGAATGGGCTTCAAAGGATTTTTAAACTTCAGCAACAGTGATTTTTGAAAACTGGAGCAGACTGAAATTTCTTTGGATTTGACTTGTTAAATCTCCTTTTTTCTCACTTGTAATCCTTCAAAAATCCACTTAATCTCTTACTAATCCATCCCATTAATTTGTATTTATAGTTGGTTGAGGGATTGGACCGTTGGAGTGGCCGTTTTCGAACGTTGGAATGTCAGAACTAGCCGTTGCAGAAATTTTCAGGGCGTTAGTCGGCTCTAGAGCCGACTAACCTGAGATTTTTCCCATCCCAGGTAAGGTTAGCCGACTAACACAGTCCAGTTCACTGTGGATGCCACGGTAGTCGGCTCTAGAGCCGATTAACGTGTGGATCTTCACTGTATGACCACAGTAGTCGGCTCTAAAGCCAACTAACATGGTTTAATCCACTGTTTAGTCACTTGTGCCACAGATTTGACTTGTTAGCTTGCACGTGGGTTGGCTAATGGCTTCATTCTTCCGTTCCAAGTTTCAGTAGTTGTTGTGAGAGTTGAATAAAGTCTCCAAAACTTACAAAATTATTCCACGGATTAGGAAAACTTATTGAATCAAAGAAAATAAGTACTATAGCTTTCACAACTTGAACTTTCTTCATTTGAGAATATTGCCAAACATCTGAGATTCACTTAATTTGACCTTGAATCATCCTTCTCAGATCTTGGGACTCTCTCTCTTGAACCATATACTCATTTTAAAGTTTGGAATCCATTTAGATACTCTTGGTGACTCTTATATACCTGCATGTCACATTGATCTATACCAGAATCATCAGTAACCTACTTAATTATTTTGTAATCATCAAAATCAATGCGGGGTTAACAATCTCCCCCTTTTTGATGATGACAAAACCATTAAGTGTAAAATTAAAATAGTAATTTAAAGCAATGCAGCATGAACTTAGTATAAGGTTGAGATTATTTGGCTCATGTCAGGAGAAATTTCTAAGTCAGTTTCATATGCAGGTTTTGTGCCAAAAATCTTGAAATGAGTGCCAAAAATGAGAATATGTGTCAAAAGTTAAAAATTTTCATCTGAGTATTTCAAAAACAATATGACATTCATTTTTCATGTTTTAAATTCAGATAAATCAAATTTTGGTGGGATTTATAGTGAATTCAGAGAAGCTTTTCATGTTTTGAATTCAGAGAAGCTTTTTTCCCTTGAATGAGCTTCATTTCTTTGAATGCTGAAGTTAAGAGCACTTGATGAAGCTTCTGAAATGGTTAGTGGAAGCTTTCAATGGGCTTCAAAGGATTTTTGAACTTCAGCAACAGTGATTTTCGAAAACTGGAGCAGGCTGAAATTTCTTTGGATTTGACTTGGTAAATCTCCATTTTTCTCACTTGTAATCCTTCGAAAATCCACTTAATCTCTTACTAATCCATCCCATTAATTTGTATTTATAGTTGGTTGAGAGATTGGACCGTTAGAGTGACCATTTTCGAACGTTGGAATGTCAGAACTAGCCGTTGCAGAAATTCCCAGCGCATTAGTCGACTCTAGAGCCGACTAACCTGAGATTTTTTCCATCCCAGGCAATGTTAATCGGCTCTAGAGCCGACTAACACAGTCCAATTCACTGTGGATGCCACAATAGTCGGCTCTAGAGCCGACTAACATATGGATCTTCACTGTATGACCACAGTAGTCAGCTTTAGAGCCGACTAATATGGTTTAATCCACTATCTAGTCACTTGTGCCATAGATTTGACTTGTTAGCTTGCACGTGGATCGGCTAATGGCTTCATTCTTTCATTCCAAGTTCCAGTAGTTGCTGTGGGAGTTGACTAAAGTCTCCAAAACTTGCAAAATCATTCCATGGATTAGGAAAACTCATTGAATCAAAGAAAATAAGTAACATAGCTTTCACAACTTGAATTTTCTTCATTTGAGAATATTGCCAAACATCTGAGATTCACTTAATTTGACCTTGAATCATTTTTCTCAGATCTTGGAACTCTCTTTTGACCTATATACTCATTTTAAAGTTTGGAATCCATTTAGATACTCTTGGTAACTCTTATATACCTACATGTCACATTGATCTACGCCAAAATCATCAGTAACTTACTTAATTATTTTGCAATCATCAAAATTAATGCGGGGTCAACACACAGGTTGAAAAACAAAAGCATTTGATTGAAAGACTATGGTTTGAACACTGTTTTCTTAAAAAAATTTAAAAAAAGCAGTGTTCTAGATCAACTTAGAATTAAACTAGGTTTGGGCTAATGATTTGTGAGTCTGATAATCTACTTTGGATTAACTCTATTTACATTAAGTCTTTAACAAAACAAGTTAATGATTCAAAACTTATAATGAGTTATTCAAATCCAAGATCCAAATTATTCAGCATGCTATGTACTACAAAAATACCTATAAATCAAAGTTTATATATTTTGATGATCTCTAATAATCATCAAATATTAAAATAAATGATTTTAGTGGCTTGATACCATGTTTTTCTGCAGTCTAATTAAAAAATCAAGGGAATTTAAATCTATTTTTATCTTAAGATATGTAAATCATAATCCACAAGCTAGATTTTTGATTTATATACATATCATATATTTTACAGTACTAATGTAATTGATACTATTTATTTTTGTACTCACTCGATGCATATATATTAAAGGTGATGAAAATATATAAATTTTGTTTTCTAAATATTTTTGATAGTATAAACCATGTTCAATGGTTTGAATGATCCATCATTAATTTTAAAATCACTAACTTCTCTTAAAAAGAGTTGACATAAAGTATAATCAAACTTTTGTAGTTAGAAAAAATATTTATGCATATATGCTACTAGAAGGGAATTTATGGAAACAGGTTGAATGAATAGTATTATTATTAAAACTTTTTAGATAAAATTAATTGAACACGTTATTGCTAGCTTCTTCGTCTTATTTGTAGTTAGATTGTGGCAAGTGCTAGACGTGAGCAAGATGAAAGATGGAATCATGAGAGGAGTGCTGTACTTTCCCAGACGTCCCAGTTTTGTGTGTTATTTACTCACACGGGATTCTAATCTCTGGTTGAGGTGGCAGTTTTGTGGCTTGTATAAGAAAAGCATTGGACATTAGAGTTGAAGAAGCGTGAAGTTTTAGTTATTTGCACTCAATTCTTAGATCTGGGTTGCTTGTGAGTTGTGAAAGTCCAGAACCTGAGGTAGAGAGTAAAAGACATTATTTGCTCAAACAAATGGTGGAAGGAGGCTTGCGTTACTAGTCACACCTCTTAGCAATCAAAGATTTTGAATTGAATTCTCAAATGATATATACAGACACAAAAAGAGATGACAAGCTTAGAGAGAGAGAGAGAAAAGTATTGAACAAAAATATTTGTAAAAATGCAAAAAATTGAGCTTCACGATTGAAGTTATAACAATCTAGGATTCTATCCAAAAATACTGATAAAAGAGATATTATTTGAACTTCTTGATTTTTTATAAATATACAGATCTTTTCAATATATAATCGAGATAGGACTAAACACTCAGCAGAATAGATTCTCACATACTCTTATTTTCAAGCCCTAACATCTTCACTAGACTAAGAGTTTATATCTAAATCCATATTCAAATCTAATTAAATCTAATCATAAACATATAAAGGTCATTTGTAATATCTTTTAGTCCACATGAATAATTTAGAATCTCATCGATCCATATTCAAATCTAATTGAATCTAATCATAAATATATAGAGTCCATTTGTAATGTTCTTTGGTCCACATGAACAATTTAAGATCTTATAAAAAAAAATTAGTTAAGAAGATATTATTTGAGCTCCTTGATCTTATATAAGTACTCACGATCTTTTTAGCATATAACCGATGTGAGACTAAACACTCGTTAGAATTGGCTCTAATATATGGAATAGATAATCTATTCTATAGACCAATTAATGCAAGCTCTCTCCATTTATGTAAATAATGGGATAAACAACGAGCTTACATCAACCAATGCCTAGGTCAGCACAGCTTATAAGTTCAATGGACCGGGCTAACATTTTATTGATTGGATGGGCTTGATGACACATTCCTAGCTGAACTTAGAATTGGGTTAAGTTTGGGCCAACAGTTTGTGAGTTTGATTATGTGGTTTGACTTAACTCTATTATTTATGTTAACTTCTCGAAAAAGAAGTTAATGTAATAATGGACAATCCAATTCAAGATTTAAAATATTTAACATAGTCTACACTACAAAAAAAATATTTTTTAATAAAAATTTATATATTTTGATGATCTCTAACATAATTATCAAGTATCAAAATAAATTACTTTAATAGCGCTACTATATTTTTCTATATTATAATTGTCTGAAAACCTAGTGAACTTAAATCTACCTATGTTCTATGAAGTAAATTTTTGATTTGCATACCAAAGATATCATGTGTATTTTTAAAGATTGGTCATGTTTGGGTCACTCTAACATCCAAGAAGCTTATCTGCAGCTACTTAATTATTCTTTTCTTCTCCTTTCTCTTGCTCTTCATAATTTTATAATCTTCTCTAATAATAAATTGATGGGCGCTTGCCCTCTCCTTATATTCAAAACACAAAAAAATAAAAGAAAAAAAGTGAAACAGAAAAATACAGTCTTCACAAAGGCTCCATGGGAGAAACAATCAGATAATTTGTGCCAAAGGGGAGCTTGGAGTTGAGCCTGTCAGCAATGGCCACACCTTCAAATTATAGACAAACAAAACATTACTGATACACAAGAAGAATAAATATTCCATGCAAAGAAGTCGTAGGATCTTTGAAACAGGTACACAACAGCAAGATCAGCAATCATTATTTTATTAACATATAGCAAGAGTTGGTCACTGCATAATTCTCAAAATTTAAAAAAAAAATGATTGAAAAAAAAATAAGAGAAAGATAAAGAAATGGCTATTAGATTTGGGGAATAATAAATGATATATAGAGCTGACAAAAATGAGTTGGGAGTTACAGAAAATAGTTTACCCCATTAACTAGTTTAAATTTATGAAATGTACTATGGATATATAGTTTACCCCATTACTGTTTGATCCCCAATAGTAGTTTCCTATTTGTTACTTAGGGTTGGACTTGAGTTAGCTACTACCACACATGTATGTATGTACACACACATATATATATATATATGTATATGTATGTATGTATGTATGTATGTGTACGCATACACATATTCATGTATATATGTATATAAATATATATATATATATAATTAAATTTGGCTATACTTGTGTGTAGCCAAACTCCTAATTTAGTTACCATTTTGATCCTTGAATTTACATGGATCTCAAAGTCATCATCCTATCTTTTTCACTTTTGAGATCCGTGATCTATATGCATATCAAAGGATGATCAGATTTAGATGTATAGGCAAGTCCAACTATATATATATATATATAGAGAGAGAGAGAGAGAGTTCAACTACTATACCTTTTTTTAATATTTTTTTTTGAAAATCGACTTCTAATTCCATTCGTTCAATACTTTCAGCTCTTACCTAATGTTTGAACTTTTCGTTACTTATGGCACCACTCATATATGTATATATAATAGGATGCATGATAGAAAAAGTGGTATGTATGTATGTATGTATGTATGTATGTATGTATGTATGTATGTATGATACACATACTTTTTGAAAACTTTATCCAAAACATACTCTCTAAATTACATCATTCTAAAATTGCCTTCTAGCTAGGTTTTCCCAGGTCGTAGATGAGCCACATCGCCCTTGGGAGAAAAATTAGTGGGATGGCATGTTGCCAGTGGGATCCATGACGGGAAAAGAACAGACCAGGACTTCATGATACCTTCTGTAACATTGCACCAATCCATTCATACCATGCTCGATGGTGAATAAAGTGGTGAAGAGAGGGGTGAACAGGTTGGACCGGTGAAACATTATTCAACATGATCTGACGGGACTTTTTAATCTCTCAGCTGCTGGAAGTCCAAAAGTTTATTTAGTACAGCTGTTGCAGGTCAATTGATAGCTTTAAAGCCAACAACTGGCATAAGTAACTAATTATTAATAATTAATAGCTAGTCTTCAATAGCTACATCAAACATGATCAAAATGATAATGAGCTTGATAATAACAAGCCAACAATCACATACAAAGTCAATACCAACTCTAATATATTGCCCTGCTGAAGCGAGACAAAATTGGTCATCTTCATTTTTATTTTATAAGTGTCGACAATATTTGTTAATAAATTTCTTGAATTCGCAATCATTTGGTATACATATATGATAATTAAGATCAAACCATAGGGTTACGTTTTTAATATTAAAGCAATAGAACACAGGCCAGTTCCTCATGAAGCAGCTTTGCAATTTGGAGAAGTTTATTAATCAAACATATTTTGGGGATTGTCCCCGCAAAAAGAAAACAATTGAATATTTTTTAAAAATTTATGATTTGTTAAACCAACGTGGTCTTATAGACTGGATTTATCCAAGCAGGTTGCATATTAATCAATGATTTAGTTGTGGACGTAACCTTACATAACCTATGAAGCAGCCCACAGAGGCAAAAGTTGAAATTTAAGATGGTTAGCTTGTTGTCGGCAAGAATACTGCCTGGTTCTCGCTTAGATGGCACCATCTGTTGTCTCTTGGGCAAGGGCATGGGGATCAATTCTAGTTCAATTCAAACCTTGAGGGAGGACTGGAGTGGATATAGGATAGAAAAAGTGAATTAGAAGATACATGACATCCTTTTCTCCATCTGAACACCGTAATCACTTTATATTCAGCATGCCTCCCTATCCATCTTATCAATCATGCGACTAAGTTCTCTAATTTATTTTCCTTTGCTCTTGGTGTAGACATCCATGTTTGCCTTCCTAAGATGAAGATTAGTTTATTTCAGAAAATTTGCTTGACCAAAACCACTAAATGCTCGACTCCTTCTGTTTAGATTCCCATCCATCTTTTAAGGGACTTCAGGTTAACTCACTGGGCATAACCATTTCTTGTGCAACATGGAGAGCTCTATGCACCAAACATGGCTTGACATAAAACTGAGCAACAGACATGCCCAACCCCAATCCTACATGAGAAGTTGAGAGCAAATGCAGACTACTTCACAGCATCACATCTGGCGACTCAAATCCTCAGGAGTTCAAACAAGTGCTGGAGTTGTAAACATAGAAAACGACTACAGAAAAATCTCTCTTTTGTGCTACTGGCCTCAGTATAAAGGATAGTCATCTTGAAAGAAGGGCCTGTGTTAGTTTGCTGTCTAGAAATATGTTGATAAACAATTCAGATCGATCATTCTATGAAAGAAATGATTTTGGTTTTGTTTCCTGTTTCCTTGTTGCAAAGCAAAGTATCTTTTACTTTTCTAAATAAATCCTCTTGCTATTTATATAGACCTTGTTTTCAAGGACTTTGGATAGGCTAAGTTGTTCAATTCACCTGATCTACAATGTGAATTGTTCTTTTTCTTTCCTTTCTTTTTTTTTTTTTTTTTTTGAATGAAGTACCTTGACTTACATGTACTTTGATGAATTACAATCTAGGTTTAGCGCACTTAGATCAATCACAATAAACAACTCAGGCCACCTACATGGAAAAGTGTAGATGGCTCAAAATCAACCATTGAGATGAGTCAAATCATTTGATATTATTCTGCCAAATCATTCACATTAATTCATTGATGAAGATTATTTTCATGTCGAAAGGACTAACATTCCTCATGGTACAAACTTGATTCTTTTTGTACTG
Source organism: Metroxylon sagu (assembly GCA_017589505.3). NCBI lineage: Eukaryota > Viridiplantae > Streptophyta > Magnoliopsida > Arecales > Arecaceae > Metroxylon > Metroxylon sagu. The sequence goes on from JACVBY030000657.1 coordinate 395,345, forward strand.
CAATAGTGAGAGAAGGAGGCCATGCATCCATGATGGATACTAGCAGACAACTCACTCAATCAAGATTTACATTGAAAAATTATCGAAATTACATGTTAATCCAAAATTAAAATAAGGTACATAAAATTGCAATAAAGACTAAAGTTTTCCACGGTTAGCGCATGCACTTGTAACAGTTGTGATCATCTGGCGTCATTGGAGATAAACAGACGTAGCAGAAGCAATGGCCACACCTTCAAGCCAAAACCAAATGAAGCATTAACTAACATAACATAATTGATACATAACACAGCTATAAGATACCTATACATACTCTACAGTTGAGGGCAACTATCTAATCTTGTTCTTTCCAATAGTCAACATAACTCTGCTCATATCTGAATATATTGCTACATCTTGTCCTTCATTTATGTATAATGAGCATCATCATATGGTTTAACGAAAATATTATGAATTTTAATCTATAAAAAGAGGCACAACAATCATGAAGCAAGAAATACATGGAAAGGACGTATCAGATATGGTTCTCCAATACATTCCAAAATCAAGGAATCTTTAGAAAGAAAAAGAAAGGATAAGAAAATAGAAGGAGAATCTTTAGAGAGAGAAAGTCAACGCACTTAGTATTGCTTTCATTTCAAAATTCCCAAGTGAAAGGACTAGACACATAATATATTGCACATAAGGTCAATGACTAATGTTATTTATTATTTGGATGTAAAGATGGGAGAATCTATCCATGCAAATAAAATACTTGGAGGCAGATAATACTAAAGAGAAATAAATTAAATAAAAGATATTAAAAAGTTGCCTCTCCAAAGAAAACAGCCTTTATCATTGTATGGACTAGAATGTAGGCAAGATGAATGCCATTAACGTAGGAAACTTAAGGTCCATGTGCATCAAGATGAGAACAATGGTTAAAAGTGAGTGAATTAGAGGAAGACAAGTGGTAGAAGACAGCCCTTAACAAATTTAGGACAAGCCAATGAAAACATCCAAATAGTTGACATGAAAAAGTTAAATAGAAGAATATAGGATTTTAGAAAGTACGAAGAACTTCTTGAAGCTTGCAGAAGAGATGAGTCAGTGTTCCACAACATGATGACATGGAAGTTATTATTAGATGGAACATAGCCCTTGATGAACAAATGGAAGGATAAGCTAAAACACCATGTCCAAATACTCAACAAGGGGATATTAATTAGAGGAATATATGATTTTAGAAAGTACAAGAGCTTCTTTGTGGAGAAGTTTCTAAGGAGAGATCATCCATTACCTGCACCTCATGAACCTACAACCTTCAATCTTCTCTACATAAATCTTGCACTTGGGGCACCTCTGCCAGTGGAATCTGATGGCCAGCTCCCTCAGCATCAAATCTTCCCTACCCCTCTCTCCCTCCCTCAGCTGCTGAAACTCCTCACAGCTGATCCCCTGATGCCAAGGCACCCCGCACCGAGCGCAGAACAACCTGTGGCAGTGCGGGCACTCTGATATTGTCACCACCTCTCCAGCTCCGCCATCAGCTTCCATCATGAACGAGCACTCCCCATATGGACAGTAGAACTTTGTTTCGATCATGGACTCACACAGCATATCGCTCCACCGATCAAATATGTCCTTAGAGAGGATAGGTTGGCACTGCTCGAGCTCCAAACCTCCATCTTTGCACTGCAGGCCGGGGCACCGGATCAAGATGACATTCTCTTGAATGCTGGCACCCACATATTGGCTCAGACAGCTCTTGCAGAACTTATGGGAGCAAGATTTCATGTTGAAGCTTTCAAAGAGTGGCTTTGATTCCATGCAGATGCCACAGTCGAATTCCTCAACAACAAGGGGAGAGCTAGAGGATTGCCTGATCTCTGAGGACCTCATGGAGGACATGAGGACCTCTTGGAGCAGGAGTTCCTCAGCCAATTTCTCATCATCAGAGACATTGAGGAGATCCTCTTCATCAATGGGGAGTGCTGAGAGGTGAAGATCATCTACTTCGAGCATGGATTGCCAGTTTCCCATATCTGCCTCTATAGAACTATGGAATACATGTGTTTGTAATTAAGGTGGATTTCCAATTTATAGAGATGGTGGCAAGTTGAAGAAGTCTACCGTCCTGTCTAGCTCAATCATGCGGTTTCTATTAAAGTCACCTGAGGTTTCTGAGTCATTTCCAGTGATCCTTCAAGACCGCTGCTTGGTAAATTGGAAGCCAGCTCAATGACGCTATGCTAGAGACCAAAACAACTAGCCGTGTTTACCATACCCATGTTTAGCTACCACCACCAAGCCACACCCTTCCAATAACACGAGGGGTGACAAAAGGAGAGACCTGCTGCATTAAATGAAATGGTTCGAAGTTTGGTGTCTCCAGAAGGGGAGATTTTTCAAAGTCGACTGACGTTGGAGAATTGCAGCATTAAATCCCTGCTCAACCTTTGCTTGAAATGAATCTCCTAGTTAATCAGGATTTTCCTGAAATTCTGGTTATAAGACTCAGTCCAAGTTGTTTTCCCAGGACTAGAGGCACTTAGGATGTTGCATCAAAATTTTTGGGTTAAAAAGTGGTAACTTATTGGAACCCAATATTTGCAGGACTTGTAGTATGTCATGTCTCTTTATACGTTTCGCTTTAATTTTATGCCTTTCTGAATGAAAGTTGATTTAGTTCCCTTTGTTTTCAGTTTTCAGTAAGGAGAAAATCTGAAACACTACATGCACGCTTCCTTTTCATGTGTATATATATATATGGTGGTAACCATGAGCCAACTACTACTATTGGTTTGTTAAACCTCTTTCTTCACTCAGTATAATTTCCATATGTAAGGTAGACTTGAGACGAAGAAGTCGTCTATGGGATTCGTTGATAAACTGCTCTCCAGATGTCGGTGTTGAATGGAAGAAGTTCCCATCAAGAAAATTCTGAATTGGTCATGATGGAAGAAACTAAAATATATTGGCCGACACACAAACGTAAAAATAAAGATGAGCTTAAAAATATGAGAAATGACGCACCATAACACGTTTATGAAGACTGGAGTAACCTAGCCTAAAATATACTGATTGGTCATTGGGCCCGCGTGGAAAGCTACTGCAGCTTGTGATCTGTGATGTGGGATGCACATAGGCTAAAGGGGGAATACCAGATTAAGAAGTCATGGAGACGAGGATGAATAGATTAGTATAGCACCATAGAGACTTGAATAAGATAGTATATGACCTCTGATCTATTATGCTTAAACACTAGCTTTTTTGTTTAATCCCTTGTCGCTTAGTGTCAATTCTCAAATAGTTACATTCATCTTGTTGGACATAAATGGATTTCAATTTCTGTAGCAAATTGTAAACGATCAACAACTGAAAGGCTGATGGTAATGCAAATTACTAACCTTGTTGTTCAGACTTTGTTTATATGTAGAAGTTTACCAATAAACAATGATTCATATCAACCATAAGCTGAAGATCTTATGATTGAAGAGTTCCAGATCTTAAAAGTCCAAACTAAGAGTCTACAGGACATCAGAAAATTTTTCAAAGATCAGCTCAACAAGCAAAAGAAAATTCCAAGACGGTAATGCTTCTGAAGACCAGGACTTCATCAAATTATCATTCTACAAGAAAGTAGAAAATTCTATCAGCCATAAGAGTCTGGACTCGGCTTCCATGAAGATATAAACACTTTTTGTTTGGCATCAGCTTGCAAGGTGTAGATTAATACTCGCACAATTAAGAATATGTTTTCCTCTCGGTTGTCCACACCGGTAGCCGAAGAAATTACCACACCATCAAATTTGAAACCCAAGTCTTTAATTCAGTCTAGGATTTGACATTCTGCTAAAATAAAAATTATAGGCACCAGCAATTGTAAGAGAATCACAATTCAACCGCAGATTTCAAGGATTATTAAAATATTATTAAGAAATATATACATACATACACGTGTATATATACATACATGCAAGCACATATGTATGTATACATGCCTGCTACTTTCTTTTAGGTTTAGGAATGGTATCTATTGAACCTAAAGATTCAATAATATAAATTTTGATGATAATAAAATACTGATTGAAGAATTAATACAATGCTTGAGTTTGTGATGATAAGACAAGTACCATGATCGAAACAAACAAAGATATGTGCAAAATTTCATTCAGCATGTATCCGATTTGCAAGGAATTCAAGTAGAATGCAAAAAGTCTGAATCAAATAAGAACAACATCAAATCAGGTACCATGTGACTCAAAAGTGTCTAAAAAAAGGGTTTATATACCATAATTTTATTTTTTCTAAGGACGCAATGTAAAGCTTGATAGGAGAATAAATGTATAAGACTCAAAAACTATTTAAAATAAATTAGATTAGGTTTTTAATCAATAATTAAAGTAAAATTATTGTAAAAATCTAAAACTAAGTATATACGATCAACAGAATCTCAAAACAATCAACTAGGATAGGTCGTTCTAAACAAAACCCTAAAACCCAAGGTTGTGTTTGGCCTAGCAATCGACTTACCCAAGCTAGTCGATCGGCTCTAACCTGAGCGATCGATCTCTTAGTTCTGATAGTCCCAACAGTCATATTTTTATTTAACCATTGGAGCTACTGTTGAGCTGTAACGGCCATATCTTCGATCCATATAAAATGAGAACTTTGTGGGTAATTTGAGCATGACAAAATGATATGAAATCTATTGAAAAATCTTTGTAAAAAGGGTTCTTTAGCTTAGTGTTTTTATACTCTTCCTTCCCAAGTTTAGGCCATATTTACAAAACTACTTTCTTTGTAAGCATACTCTTAATGTTTTTCTTCTTCAAAAGAGGTTTGAGTTCTTTCTTAGTTCGTGTAAAAGGAGAAAAAGGGTTCTGGTTCTTTGCATATAAGCAACAAATAGTCCAAGCGTGCCAACCTTGGTTGCTCAATGAGAACTCCTAGCATCTACTCTTTAATCTCCTTTACTTCAACAAAAGCGTACATTCTATATTATTTGTTCATTAATATGATTGCCAAAAATCAATGGTAGGGAAAAAAACAATGTCTTTTATCTTAGCAATAGTTTTAGTAAATGCCAAGCACCAAGAAACTGAAACATAATTCACCGCATAAAATATTTGACAAGCTGATTATATAAACACCTGCGTGCGCGCATGCGCAAGAGGAAACATCATACACCCACCAAGATATTATTGTCCAGAAAAACTTGCCTCCAAAATTTCAAAGAGAACCAAAGATAAATGACGTCTTGCAAATAGAACAGTAATTTTGTAAGGTTGAACGAAAAAAATCTAGGAATACAACGACAGCAAATGACTAATGACCAAAGAAGGCACCAACATAACCAACAATAGTTGAAGAACGTTCGTGTATTTGGACTGAATCTACTGAAATAAATACGTAAATACGTAGGATTTCTCAGTCCTGATAATGTAAAAATGCAGACAACTGTACATTTATGATATTTTCAAACTCCAGTCATCATCCAAGAGTACTATTTTCTGTTTTCCTGGTTGTGATCCCACCCATCATCTTATTGTTTAATTGGCCTCTCTGATGGCTAAAAAGAAAGCAGAGCATTGTAAAACAATGGTAGCCTGGAGAGATTTACAAGAGACACCATATTGAAAGTTTAGCATGTCAGCCTCCAATAGAGGTCATTCAGCGCAGAATACAATGGCGCCGCAGCTTTAGGTCTCTCTACTGTTCCCAGAAGAATGTCAGTTGTAGTTAGATAAGGATCACCATAGAAGCGCAGGTTAGCATCCATCCGCGTCACAACAAGGTTGCCTTCCAGTGAGACTCCAACAAAAGCACCTGATACCATCTCAAGCAGAAACAGAGACATTATGCTTTGTCATAACATGCAGAAGGCACAAATATGTCTAACCGATACTTAAAATGGAGAGATAGCAAGAACTGGATTAATGTAGGAGCAAGAGAGCACTTATTAATATAAGTTTCGAATACATAAACAACTTCAATTTTTCAACTTTCAACACTGCATGTGAGATCCTTTATGATAACTTTCAAACCCCTTGTCATACTCGTGCATACATGTGCACATATAAAAACGATGCCGAGCACAACGGATAATTACCTGGTCAACAAAAATTTTCCAACTTACTGATTCTAGTTGCAACAGTCAAATGTAGCATTTAAAAGGGCAAACATATATATCACATATTATTAAGTAGTGTTAAACATACGTTGGCCAGAAAAGTGCTTCAACCAAGTCTGAATTAACAATAAGATTACAAGCATTTCGTAACTCAAGCGCTTTAAACATGGAAAACAAAGTCACAGATTTTTCTAATCTAAGCAGAAGATCTCTGAAATTCGACTACCAATCAGCTATATAAACATGTTACCATATTAAAGTGTAATATCACATGGCCAACTCTCAACATAGAATCAACAAGAATAATTAGGGTGGCAAATAAACCAAGCCAAGCTGAGCTTTGGGCTGCTCAGGCTTTGCCTTGTTAAATGAAAAGGGTATTTGATATCGAACCTCACTCAATGCAAGCCTAACTACAAATGTTCAAACTTGGTCAATAGCCTATGAAGCAAGACTGAACAGCCTCTTATTGAGCCAAGCCTGAGCTTCCACTTATTTTGGGCTTATTCATTTATGAGTGAGCCTTACATAGGGCATCTTTGGCTTGTTTCCTCGTCAAACAAGGTCAAACAAGCCAGTTATCAAGCTGAGCTCAAGAAGCTTGTAAATAGCTGGGTTCATCTCTAGCACTAAGAACCATGTGATTTGGTAAAAATTATAATAATAACTCCAACAATAACAGAAATGGATCAAAAGCCAAGTCATATAAGAAAAGAGATGAATTTATTAAATTGTTTCTTTTTTTTTTCTCACCAGAATATAATTCCACGTGACCATTAAAACAAGAAAATTGAAGGTTATTTCAAAAAAAGCCAATTATGTTTACAACTACTACTTCATTCATAGATGAAGCCAAACCCTTTGATTCAACAAGCAGATACTAGTTTAAAAAGAATCAACTTAGTATTAGAGTCAAGGTTCTTTGTTTCAATTTCTGTTTTCAAGTCAGCTTCTGGCATATGCCAACCATGTTATGAAACACAACTTACAGGTAATCATGAAATCCAAATATAAATTATATACATAAACATATATGCAATTTCTGTGCAAAAATAAAACTCCAATCAATCCCATAGCACAATATCAGGAGCTGTTCATGCATCCCATCAGAATCCTTGGATGTAGGGGCAGCAATTTATGACCCAGCACAACAAACCCAGTTTAAGCAGGTTTAGGTTTGGCGTAAACTAGTCCAAGTCATAAATGGGTCAACCCAACCTAACTTGTTTATTAAATGGGTTTAGGTTTAAATTACTAAGTCATTTAACCCATTTGGACCCATTTAACAGTTAGATCAGGTCATGACCCGACCATTTAAGACAATGTTTAACCTATTTAAGACATGTCTAACCGACTGAAAACTTGTTTAACCTAATTCAACCATTTTATTCAATGGATCATGCAAATCAGGTTGGATTGCATGCTTGATAAAAAGGTCATGTTTGGGTTCAGATTTTTGACCCATCAATAAAAAGATTGGGTTCAGCTTGATACATATTTGAGCCAACCAGCACCTGAGCTGACCTGTATCCGACTAACCCAATTGATGCCCCTACTTGGATGCATGTTGGATGATCTAAACTTGTGTGACATTTCCAGTTTCCCCAATATGTACAATCACAACAATGGGTCAAAAGAAACAAGAAACAGAAGTAAACAGGAATCATGCCGTGTTTTGAGGAATGTTACTTATAAAATAATCTCTTGGGAATCATGATTATGGAGGAGCAAGTGCACAGGGTATGGACAATGACAGTTCGATCTCCATAGAAGACTATGCCACTCTTGAGGAGCAAAGGGAGCAGTTGCCAATGATGAGCATAAAGGTCCATGATGGAGTCAGATGACAGGAGAGTAAACTGACCATTGGAAGAAAACATGCTGGCGCAGCACATGTTTGGGAACATATAAAAGTAAGAAAACGCACCAACTTATTGAACATTCAGATATCTGTAGATGTTTCTGAAAATATTACCTTTGCTACAACTGTAAGTATAACACATTCCAGATCCCTTATCTCCAGCTCGGAGATCTGCTTCAAAGACTCTCCCAACTGGTCCTGCTGCTGCACTCAAACCTCCCCCAAGGGAAAAATGCATGCGGCTTGTAAATGTCTTGACAGCTTTAGAACCATGTAGAACAATGATGAAGTCCATGAGTTCTCCCCCGATCTGTACAACAAAACAGATTAGACCCCCACCACCACATAAAAAAAGAAAGAAGTATGATCTTTAAGCCACAGCAACAGTCCAAAACTTGAATCCATATTTCCCTCTTGGATAGCCAGGTTTCAAGTACAGAAACCTGAAATGTTACCATCATTTTTTATTTATCAGGAACCCACAACCACCAATAAGACCAAGTGTTGTTTTCATCATGTTAATTACTTCTAGTAATGTTCCTTTAACAGTCACCCACAAAATCAAACTTGTCATCTGAGATGTTTAACAACTCACAAACAGCATGTTTTTAATAGATGGAAGAATGCTAAAGTCTTCTATCATGCTAACAAATTTGGAATTTCATGAGCAATTTTGACTCTCCACAGATCGCTCTTTACATCTCTTGCCTTAAACATGCATAAATCAGAGGAAGAGACAAACTATATATGAGCGCTGAATGATAAAAGAACAACAAGTATACTGATAGATTATCCATTTCTTAGCAATATTATTTACGTACTTGTATGTGCTAAACATTTGGCATTGTGTTTAAATTGTCCCTCAAACATCAAAGCAGTTTTCACTGAAGTTTCTTTTGTTTTTTCTTAATTCTAACCACAGGGTTTGCTTCTTAGTTTGAGAAGCATAAAACTGCAAAATTGGTAATTCACATTTCCTTTTCCCCCAACTAGTCATCTAGGTTCCATAGCAGGGTACTCTCTTGGCTGGAGAAGTACCCAGCCATCAAATCAATACCAACTCACTAATAGTTGAGAGTGGTTTGATTCATAAAGCCAATCCAATAGATGGCAGAAGGCCTAAAGGCATGAGACTTTCCTAGCACACAAGTTAGTTAAATAATTTTTCTAATATTTTATCTTTCATGAATAATCCTCCAACTTCACAATTGTCTTCATGAAACATTGAGATATCAGATATAGAAGACATCTTAAAGCAGTCATGATTAACGTGTCAATTAACTTTTGAAACTATGCAGCACATTATAGGGTCTTTCAAGCATGTGCATGCAAAGTGTCAATCTACCATAGAAACTTATGTAGAAGACTACAAGGTGCCAACATGTTTGCGGCTAGGTAAGCAAATATTATTCTTGATTTATGTATAAGAAACTTCTTCTCTCATCTGTCTTGTATGCTCATTTAAATTTCAATCAAATTTTGCACTCTTGCTTCTGTCAGAACTTTGAAAAATGAAACTTTATCAATAAAAAAATCCCCCACCATTTTATCTTGTGGCAACCTTATTAGTGATATGCAGTGATATGGAAACAGATGTTAAACACCATTGAGAATCATATGCTGGAAAAGAGAAGTGAAAGAAAGAAAACAAATGTATCTTATTGCATGCCTACCTGTGCACCCCATCCTAGACCAACAGAGAGTATGGCAGATGGTGCAGACCATGACCCATCTGACCTTCGAGCAACTACTAGGCCTGTGCCTAATTTGTAAGTAAGAAGTGCACCAGCCTTTGCAACTGTCAAAATAGCAAGTCCTTTTGCTCCTTTTAGGATAGCCAGAGGAATAGACTTCTCAGGATTCAATCTGGCAACCTGTGCTTCAAAATTCAGTCAAGCAGTAATCAAAACAATGACATCAATAATGAGATTTAGCCAAAGACCAATTCCATTTGTAAACCTTAATACAATGATAAAAAAGAAGGAATAGATGCAGAAAAATGCACCTGGCTATAACTCCTCAACGTGTTTGCTGCTTTGTATATCTCATGTTCCATTGATAATGCCACAGGCATATTTAACCACCCTCTTGTGCATGTCCAATCCATAACATCATGTTTTGCTGGTTGCATAGCATTACTAATAGTGTTAATCAATATGCCTTGCAAAGGATCCAGTCTATCATAGCAGGCATCGCAGACTCTCTGAGGATCTCGCTCTCGGAACTTGACAGGTAACAAACATCTCCCTTTTGTGCATGCTCTACAGAAAACACCCCCACAAAATCGGCAGTGATGCCTTCCGCGGGTAAGGGCAGTGAAAGGAGAATTGCACTGCATGCAGACTGTAGTGTAACTATCTGGAAGCCACTGTGGAGGTTCTGCTTCTAGTGCCTCCCTATAAGCACCATAGTTGATGGCTTCTGGCTCAAGCAATGGTGGTGCGCTCGGTATGTACACTGATGGATGCAAGAAGCTGTCTCCATTACTTTCAGATCCCAAAAAAGATGCACTAGAAATTTGACGAGGTTGAACATTGCCATCTCTTTTGCCACTGCCAGTGAGAATTGCAACCATCCCACTCAAGACATTTTTCAAGTTCACTTCAGGAAGTGCTCTGGGCTGTGGAGAAATGCAAGACTCTTCATCTGAATCATATCCATGAAGAAAGTCATTCTCATTCCTTAATCTTTGCCCAGATGAGGAAGCCTTTTTCTTGGGGACACTCCAGAAATCAGATTGGTAGTCTTCCTCGTAATGGCTTTCTTTATCAAGCTCAGAGAGCGAAGGATATGAAACTATTCCTTTAGATCCTGCCATTCATCTATCAGATACTTGAAGGCTTTCAAGTTTCAATAGACCGAGCTCCTCCTACAGGTTCTAACATAATATTTATTCATTGATGCAGCTATAAAGAAGGATTAGAACTCAAAAAGCAACATATTCAATGAACACTTGCATAGACTGAAAGAAGAAATGTCATTACAAGGAAAGAAAAAACTTACAGTAGCAAGTTAGACAAAACAAACTTCACAAATTTCTAAGCAGCACCAAACATATTAAGCACCAGAAACAGTTATGCTGCAATACACAGACATAACATGCTTCTAGAAGTGGAGAATAAGAAATCAAAAGAACCATTGGAGAACTAAATAAGATGAGTACACATTTTAAGTGTCAGACAGTTATGATGAAAATTCTTCAAGCAAACTGCAATAGCTCAATAGAATAAGTAGGTAAAAGTGCACAGGTAATTCAAGGTTTGAAAAAATACTCAAGAATCTATCACCGAAACTTTCTCATGATAAAATAATGGGAACACAATACAAGATTCAGAGAATTTGACCCAAAAAGAGTGATAGTATTTTTCTTCTTTCAATACCAAGATCTGTAACTGTCACATCAAACTCAACAAGGCGCAATTTTAGCTACCCACAGACATAATCATAATAAAATGCTGAAAAGGAGAAACTGAAGTTAAATTTACACTTTTTATTAAAAAAAAAAAAAGAATTGAACTTCTGTCAATTTGTGTTCCCAAAGTATGCTATTATGGCCACTGGCCACCAATAAGAAAAAACAGCATCACTAAATATGGAAATATCATCTAATCCCACAATTATATTGGGTGAGGTTTACATGATATCAAGGTAGGACCATCATGAGCACACGCTACATGAATTGCACTCATTTTGGAGTGAATACTCCATTGGATGACAGTATAGGTTGCCCACTATTATATTTTTCTAAACTTTAGCAGACAGTTGTCAATGATTGAAACCACCACATACCTAGTTGGGAGCAAGTTACAAAAGAGATAGCAGCATCTTGGGCCACCACCCTTGTAGTATGTAACCCATGCCTGACCCCCACCCCAAGTTCCACTCCCATTAATCCCACCTCTACTTTTCTGAATTGTAATGCTTATGCTTCCTCTTTCCCAAATCCCCTAACACTCCCTCGCTCCCTTCTTTTTTCCCTAAAGCTGATAATTCTCTTACATACTTCCAAATGTTAAATATTCCCTTAATTGCATGAGAATAAGATGAGTTATTTCCTAATTCTAAAAGATCTTCAAATGTGTTTCACTTTTCAAAGTTCTTTCACTTATTTTGCCTTTGTAAAATTATACTATTGCACTAAGTTATTCCTAAAAATTATCTAAAAAGATTTAAGCTTATAATAAAATAATTATTTATCTATTTTAATATTATTTCTTTGAGTCCAACATGAACATGCTTTGGGAATAAAAGAAGTGAATTCAATATCTAGAGGCGCCCATAATGTCAGGATTTCAAGTATATGGTCAAAACTGCTAATCATGGATCATCATACATTCAAATCAGATAGCGCTCTCTCTCTCTTACTCCTTACATATTGCAGTTCCATCAATAACCATTATCCATCCAGCTCTACCAAAATGACATACTTCATCCATTCCAAACCTTTCCATACTCATTTTTCTTAATGTTGAAACTATTAATCCAGATAATAAGATTAGCCCACAGATAAGGCAGAACTAGCCAAACATCAAGATTGCAACAAAGTTAGCAATTTTACTACATTTGATAGCTTCCCCTTCATCAGAGGAAATGATCGTAATCTAAAGAGCTTTCGTGATTTCATTTTCTTTCCGGACGATCTTTAACGAAACATGAAGAGCATCAACATACAACATCTAAATTCAAGCTCACATGGTCCTCAATATGAAGGCCCTTCCTAGGATTCATGAAAACCCTAAAAACAGGAGAAGGGCGAACATGACAAAGAGAGAAACAGAATCGATAAAACGCTAAATTCGAAACAAAAAAAAAAAAAAGAAAGAGGAAGTTTTCACGAAAATCTAACCTTCTTGATGCTTCCCAAAAATAATCAAAGAATTCCAATCAATTCAAGATTGGAAGAAGCTCTCGAAGGCTTGGGTGGAGAGAAAAGGCGAGTTTTGTTATCGACGGAGCGAAGGAACCTAAAAATACACGGACAGCAACGATTCAAGATAGGCCTCTATGCCGGATCTGGTTGGGTTAAGGGAAACCCGTTACTACGCTTACCGGACCCGAATTGCTGATTTCGATTCGACCCGAAAACGACCCAGCCTTTTAGGACGCGCCCGCCTCTCATTTAAGAACTATCTACGAGTTCTGCCCATAAACCATTCTATGCGGTAATCGGTTTCCTCCAGGCCTATGTGCAACGAAAAGTATCGGCGGTTAGGTTTTGTTTAAGATAAAATTCGGACGGCAGATCTAGTTATCATTATAGAAACATATATGCGGGCACTTCATCATAGCTTTTCTCTCAGCCTCGCCTCGCCTTCGCTTCCTCTCTCTCTCTCTCTCTCTCTCTCTCTCTCTGTTTTGGGAATAATTGGGGGAATGTGATGGGTTTGAATCCAAGTTTCTATGTGTTGCAGAACGAGTGAACTCGGGGGGAGGGAAGGGAGCTAAAGATCCGGTTTTTATTCATCAAAGCTTGGGAATTCTCTCGTCCAGTGTGGGATTGTGGTGTCTTCGATGGCGAATGCTGGTAAAAGAGTTGACATTCAGAATCTTCTTTCATTGGGGGATGATCTTGTCGGAGTCCTCGAGAATAAAAAGGACGGTGATAGCTTGATGCAATTATTGGAGGGAGCTAATAATCTCCACTCCGCATGCCTGTCGGATTCCCATGAGCTTCGAAGCTTATTAAAAGGTCAGGATCCCTCCATTTCTTCGTCTTCTAGACTTATGGTTTTAATTTCTTTTATCTTTTTTTTTAATTTGTGTTAATAGTTGTTAGCTCGAGGTTTAGCATGGAATCAGAAATGACAAAAAAGAAGTTACATCCTAGTAGTCTAATTTAAAAGAATATCCTTAACCCTAAGTTTTCTATTAAACCTTAAAGAGGTGAAGAAATTCATAGGAGTGAACCAGTTTCAACTCAAGAGAAGCTCTGGCATTTTCAAATCCAATCCCTCCATTATGTCAAAGATGCCATCTTTCCTCTGCTGTGCTTTATATGGCAGCTGAGGGAGTGACTGATGGTCCCGGCGTCCTTAAATAAAACATATCTTATGATCTGTTTCCGAAACTTATATCATTTGTAGTAGATGAGATTTCCAACATTTAGAGGACGATCTCAGTGTCAAATGGATGTTTCTGCAAGGGGAAGTGAGGAACCATTAGATACTACTATTTAGGACTTTGCAGAGAAGCTTTTACTAACATCCATATCTTATTATACTATAACTAATGAAGGTGAATAAATGGTAATGACTTTATCCACTTCCAAAACTATCTTAAATTTTGAATCCAGGAGGTCCCTCCTGAATTTTAGATGCCGTGCTGCCACCTTTCTTCTATTGCAATGATCTTAGGTGATCCCTGATGAAGGCAATGACATAGGAAAGGTGAAACAGTACAAAAGAAAGCAACTAGTCTATCAAATTCCCAAAACTCATGTTCCTCTACTTCAAACCTTGAAGCTATTAAGATTGTGCACTCTATAGCTCCTGCTGTCCATATATATTATCTTGAGAATTAGGGCTGTAAGTTGACCACGCCATTCACAAATAGCTCAGGCTCAGCTTAATAACAGGCTTCTTTGAGCTCATCTGATTGGGAAATAAGCTAAGCTCAAACCCCATTTTAATGCTCAACTCAAAAACTGGCCAGGCCCAAAGACTCTGGGCTTGCAAGAGACCTGAGCTCGACTCGATAGGCTTATTCAAGCCCATTCATTAGAAAATGTATGAAGCCTGAACATTTTGCAGTTAAGCTAATCTATCCATTTAATATAATAAGCCAAGCCTGGGCTGCCAAATTCTGGTTCAACTTATTCACAACCCTATTAATCTGGTTCAACTTATTCGCAACCCTATTGAGAGGCGCATCAAGCATCAATATTGTCATTGTCACGAGATCATATATTTGAGATGATGGTGAGCGTTTTTGGTCACCAAAATCCAAAGAATTTGACATCCTGGACCAACAGAGATTGCTTTTCTACGTAGAGAAAGTGGTCGTTGTAGATTTGTGTTGTCATGGAGAATCAAGAAGAAGAGAGAGCTTCTTCAGGACTCAAGTTGAGAATGCTGAGAATATGCTCTGGGATTTTTTCAGTGATGATTAATTTGGTTCCTGAGGATCCTAAAATTCCTTGATAGTATTATGTTATCCAAGCAAAGCATTATTTGTTAAATGCTTGTGTATTCTGGTTGCACTGCAGACAATCAAAAAAAGATAATTGCATGTCAAGTGAAGATAGAGAAAGAGAAATGTGAAACAATTGCTGATGCTGAATTAGAACAACTTCAGAATGAATTGGAAGATAGACTTCAAGAGGAACTCCTGCTTCCTGAGAAACTAAGATAAGTGTCAGTTCATTTCACTATACTTGTATATTTAAAATTATATTATTTAAAAATGGCAAATGTTTGATTATTATTGAATTTTCTTTAATGTGCTACAACACAACTATCAGTGATAGAGCTTGGTGGTTTGGAATGGCCAAGGACTTCCATCGAAGAACAAGGAGAAATAATCAAGAAAATAGAAAAAGATGAATCAAGTGCACGATTATTTTATTAATGAATTGGAACTTACCAAGCTGCCTCTCAACAGGTCAACTACTATAGCCCTCACATGCTTCGAGGCACTCTATAAATAATAACCCAAGCACTTAGATTTATAGACTAAGAAAAACCTGAACATAATAGGAAATATCTTCTTATATCAATACTAATAAGGACTTCTTAATAATTAAGCAAAATAGTCTTAATTAAATAAGGACTTGGATTAGGATTCATGTTTGGTTTAATTTCCAACAGTTCCTCTTAAATCAAGCTCTTCAAAGTTTAGCATGCCTCTCATTCTCTTAAGCTTCATAAACATATCACGTTTAAATGGCTTTATAAAACTATCTATAACTTGGTCTTTAGATGAACAAAACTTAACCACAATCTCTTTGTTTTTTATCGGCTCACGAATATAATGATACTTGATATCAATATGTTTGCTGCGACTATGAAACACTGGCTTTTGCTTATAGCTTTTTACAATCAATCTTTCTTTGAAGTGATCTACCTTTTTATTTGGTTTGTACTTTGTCTTATACACCCATTTGACATCAATAGGCTTCTTATCTTTGGAAAGAATAGGAAGCTCTCAAGTATTATTCTTTTCAATTGCATGAATCTCTTCACTCATTGCTTGAACCTAACAATCATTATTAGCAACCTCCTCATATAACAGTGAATCATAATTTACAAATAGAGTAAAATGTGCATCATCATCATCATTAAATAAGTCATCATCTTTACCAACCACATAATCCTGCAAGCGAACAGGCAAACGATGCTAACAATGTGGACAACTAAAAGATTTTATAGGAGTAGGTGACACATATGATAGAAACATCTCATTATTCTGCATGAGTTGAACTTGTATTTCTCTATCAACAGCAACAGGTGGTACTGGTAAGATTTCTTTTCTTCAACTGTCCAATCCTAAACATCATCCTCATCAAAAGTTCCATCTCGATTGATAATCACCTTTTTAGTCTTTAAATTATATAATTTGTAACCCTTTGTCTTGTTACTAGAGCCAATAAAAATACACTTTTTTGTTTTATCATCTAGCTTCTTTCTTAATTCATCAGGCACATGTGCACAGGCAACACAACCAAATACCTTTAAATGTCCAATATTAAGCTTTTTTCGATTTCAAACTTCTTGAGGGGTTTTGTTACGAACTCTCCTGTAAGATTCTTGTTGTACAGCATATTTCTAACCATATCTATAATAGTTCTATTTTTTCTCTTAGCAGCTCCATTTTGTTGAGGAATATACTTAGCAATCAATTGATGCTTAATGTCATACTTCTTCAAATAATCATCACAAACAGTGTACTCAGTACCCCTAACGGTCTTCAGAACTTTAATAGAACAACCATTTTATTTTTCAACATAAGCTATAAAATTTTTAAGTGCAGCACAAGCTTTAGATTTATGTTTCAGAAAATAAACCCATGCCTTCCTACTGAAAATATCAATGAAAATAATGAAATACACATTACCTCTATTTGAAGGAACCTTCACTGAGCACAAGTTAGAATGAATAAGTTCCAGTGGTTTTCTAACCCTCTAAAATTGTCCTTTAGGAAAAACTTCTTTGTGCTTAATTCCTAGAATACAAATCTCATAAACTTTATCAGATATATTGATTACTAACAAGCCTGAAACCCATCTTTTATTTTAAAAAAATTTGATGCTTCCAAAATTCAAGTACTCAAGATGCATATCCCATAGCCATTTATCACAGAACTATGGCAAAAATAATTGTCATGATTGATAGTTAATAATAAGAATAGATGATTGTTTGTCATCATTATCTTTGTTATTAATCCTTTCTTCTTATACATGATAGTGCAACTACCTTTGTTGAAATGTAGGTCATATCTCTTCTCTACAAGCTATCCTACACTCAAGAAATTCTGAGAGATATTAGGAATATAGAACACCTTAGAAATATAATTAAGAGAGCCATCCTTCAATCCGATACCAATCTTTCCCTTTTCACAAACTGGTAACCTTGTATTATTCTTCTTGCAACTCAAATAATTACTATACCTTGTATCCAATAACCACTGACTGTCATCTTCATTCACCACTACATGACTGGCTAGCAACAAAACCTCTTTATTGTCATCACTATTCTCAACAACTTTAACATAATTCTCTTAATTATCTAATCTCTTGGCACGACATTCATGACTATAGTAACCATACTTTTTACAGTTATGGCATTAAATATGAAATTTGTACTCAAACTAATAATGCATATACTTCTTACACTTGTCACTAAATATTGGAATTATTTTTGTTCTGAGTTTGGTGCTTATCTTGTCTTTGACTGAATTTATTCCATCCTCCTCTGTCATTAATTCTAGCATCTCTGATTTGATTCTGCCTTATTTGATGGCTTTCCTTCTTGTTTCAAATTTACTTGACCTTTCAATGCTTGCTCAACTATAACTGCTACTTTTTCATTCGGACGCTGCTTATGTGCTTCTAATAAACCTTGCAGCTCATCAATTGTCACGGATTTGATATCTCTTATTTTCTCAATAACAGTCACCACATATTCAAACCGCTCAGTCAAAGTTCGAAGAATTTTCTCTATAACCTTCTCATCTTTGATATCTTCTCCATTAATTTTATGCAATTAATAAGCTTCTAAACTCTCATAAAATAATCTACAATACTCTCATTTTTTTCTTATTGAAGAAGCTCAAATTATTTTCTTAATGTTTGCAGCCTTATCTTTTTAACCCTATTTGCACCTCGATAAGATGCAGCTAGAACATCTTAAGCTTCTTTTACTACCCTTACATGAATAATCTTCTGAAAAACTAATAATTTTACACTTTGAAATATATGATGAAAGGCATGAATATTATTTGCATAAGTATACTCCAATTTTTATTTTTGTGCAACTAACAACTCCTCTACTTTTGTTAATTAATCAAAAGCTTTTTCGATGACTTTCCAGAAACCCATAATTTTTAAGAAAACTTGCATCTAAACTTATTACTCCTTAAAATTAATTTTTTCATCAAATTTAATAACTGTACAGTGAACATACTGTGAATTTATAGCCATACCTTACAGAAAACAAGGGTTGTCAACTGCTCCTCCTCACAAAAACAGATTTCTCCAGGAATTCTACCACTTTCAACTTTATTCCAGATTTATTCTGAACTTATTCCAGCTATTCCAGATTTATTCCAGCTGAAATAGTTTGCTTCCAAAATTCCAAAAATGATTTTTTTAACAGAAAACCTCACTTCAGAAATTCTCTCTCTCTCTCTCTTCTTTCTCTTTTTTTTTTTTTTTTTTTCCTTTTCTTTTCCCCTTTTCTTCTCCTTCTTCCTCTTTCTCCTTCCTCCTTCCTCACGGCCGGCTGCTGACGCTGCCGCTCAACACCGCTGGCGGCCTCCAATCGATGAGGCCCACCGCTGGTCTCCGCCTCCTTTCACGGCGACGGCCTCTTCTCCAACGATGTCGTGCAGCCGGCAAGGATGTGGAAACAAACTACCCTGTTTTGATTTGAAATCTGGAGGTTGGTCCTCCTCCTCACCAGCCCCATCCTCCCTCAGCCACTAGACTCCTTCTCCGGCGCTGACAAGAGCAGTAGACTGCTGCTTCGCCTCTGCCCACCGGCCAAAGCTTGCTAGACACCTCCCGCGTCCAGCTCCCAGTCAAGCGGCTACGCACCGCTTCCCGACGACCGTCGCGCCTCCCGACGCCGCCGCGGTCCTGTCTGGAGACCGCCGCAACAGCTCGCCGCTGCCATTCGTCGCCCGTTCGACGGCCACGGTCGCCTGTCCACACCACCAACCACCGCACCTTCTTCGCGGTGGCTGGGCCCTGACTGGCCTCTCTATCTCTCGCCATTCCCCGACGACCTTTGCGCAGACTCTCCTGATGGTGATGTAGTTGTTCTTATCAACGCCACCAGGGACAAACTTGCAACGATGTTTTTGGGCTGCACTCGGTTTGGAGGGAAGCAGAGCTTCTTCGCCGGATTCACTCCCCTCCCCGGTTAGCGTTGATAAGGGGTGAGGGAGGAGCGGAGGCCAAATGCGTGCCGCTCCAATGGTAGCACGTTGATGAATTGGTTTTTACAATTTACATAGGCTCAGAGATTCGTGCAACTTCAATTTTACAATGAACTCTGATATCATACGTAGACAACACAAAAATAATATGAATAAAAAAAATATTTTATTAATAAATTAGAACTTATCAAACTGTCTCTGAACAGGCAACCATAGACGATAGAAAATAGCATCCTTTGCCAATATTGATAAGAACTTTTTAGTAATTAAGTAAAATATTTCTAATGATTAGAACTCATGCTTAATTTAATTTTCAACAAGCTCAATATAAATTTAAGAAGCGTAAAGGAAGCGGGTGCAAGAGTGATTCTTGCAAAGATTTTAAATCCTCACTCTCTCTGGAAATTAGTCTGGAAGGTTTTGCTGCCTTGTAAATTGACCTGAACCCATTGATAGGGTTTACAGGAAGGTCACATGGATTGAGATAACATAAAGTAATAGGATTAAGTTTGTCTTAAGAGCCAAACTCTAGTCTCATTTGATCCACTGCCTGGTTTTAATCCATCCAACACGGGCATTTGGTCTAGTGGTATGATTCTCGCTTAGGGTGCGAGAGGTCCCGAGTTCAATTCTCGGAATGCCCCTTGTTTTTATAATTTTTACATAAATTTCCATGAAATGGTCTTTTTACAGAACTTTTTCTAACCTACTGATCAATTTCTTTTTCCCCTCTTTTCACCTTACCCTCATGACCAAATAATCTTTTACAAAACGTACTATCTTACCTACTGATCAATTTTTTCCCCTTTTTTTACCTTCCTCTCAATTTCAAAACTTAATATTTTACCTATAATCAAAAGGTCTTTTATTTAGGTCACTGGAGAGGAAACCTAACTGTCAAAAATTTGAGGTAAACATTTTTAAAAAACACAGATTAATTTTTCATCAATATTAAACACTGCTGATACAAATCTTCTTAATTTCCCTACGAATTTTCAAAAGTTGATTTCAATAGGTCAAGAAATTTGGCCGGCCAATGGCAGGTCATGCAGCTCCCCAAGATTTCCTACTTGCCAGCTTAGGTCAAGCAACAACACTGCTCTAAAGGATCAAGTATGATATAGGATTAAGCCATACTTGACCATACCTTGATTGGATCCTAGTAACCATTAATACAATCTACGTTTTCCTGCAGTGATTATATTGTCATGTCTTGGTTATCTCATCTCACTTCTCTAACTGTTG
This sequence comes from Metroxylon sagu, assembly GCA_017589505.3. NCBI lineage: Eukaryota > Viridiplantae > Streptophyta > Magnoliopsida > Arecales > Arecaceae > Metroxylon > Metroxylon sagu. The sequence continues at coordinate 416,161 of JACVBY030000657.1, forward strand.
CACAACATTTGGCTGGTTTCATGCATTCATTACATTCACTGGCACAGAGATATAATAAGGTGCATAAAGTTTTTTGTATTTCAGAGAACTTTTGGCATTAAGCCTTATGTATAGAACTACATTCAGAAAGCCTTATGTATAGAACTTTTGGGTAAATACCGAACAAGCCCACAAACCAAACCAAACCAAAGGTGCTAATCCAAGAAGAAAGGAGAAAAGAGTGCTTATCCAAAATAAAGAACAAAAAAAGAAGACGACAGAGAGCTTTCCAACTGAATCCTGAATCACTAACGCCAAGGTCTACCTCCCCTTGTCATTATTTTGGACCATTGCTAATGGTCTCTCCATCAACTGCTAGAGGAACAGAGCTTGCCTGCATTGGACATCACGGCAAGGGAGAATCATTTGCTGAACAAACTCACTGAAATATATGCATGAATCTAAGATATGTTCTAAAAGATGAACTTACCAAGTTACGATATTTGAGGGCATAAAACATCTCAAGGTAACGGCGGGTCTCTCGCCTATCGAGGTTGGAGACATACTTCCAAAATCCATAGACACCAGCCAGTGTCATCAGCCTCTCAGAATATAGCTTCCAAGTGTACCTATATCACAACAAGCTTCAGATCTCATTTGAAGTCTGGAGACTCAATGTGGAAAAGTACTTAATGATGCATGACACTTACTTCTCTTCAATTCGCTTCAGCCCTCCTTCTGAAATCTTATCCCAGTGGGTGGGGTCTTCCTTGCATTTCTCGAAGAAGCTGACCAAAATCTCTGCGGCTTTGTCTCCCTGATAAGGATCAATGTGGAAGCCAGAAACACCATGAACTATGATCTCCGCAGGCCCTCCATTAGACGTTGCAAATGTGGGCAAGCCACACGTCATGGCTTCGATGACTGTGAGCCCAAATGCTTCATAGAAGGCAGGCTAGAACCAAAAGAACAAGAAAAAACAAAAATTAGTAAAATAGTCGTAGGATTGTTTATTTAATTTGGTAGTATGGATAGTTCTTAAAAATACAGCAACAGCAGAATGATATACCTGCACAAAGGCTCCTTTGGTATCGGCGATGTAACGATACAGCTCTCCATTGCGAACCCTGTTCATCTGGGCAGAGATCCATCGGATCTGGCCATTCAATTTGTACTCCTTGATGAGCCTGTACATTTTCTTTAGCTCTTCTTGTTCCTCAAGATCCTTGGATTCCTTCCCATGGTCTCCAGCCACAACAACAAGGTTGACCAGTTCCCTCAGACGGGCATTCCTTCCGTATAGCTCAACCAGACCTGTTATATTCTTCACACGATCTAATCTTGCCATCGAGAAGATAATAGGCTTATTCCGGTCATTCAACACAAACCTGCAAGAATCTCCAGGTCAGTTGCTATAAAGTAAGAAGAAGAGATTTTCGAGAGCAAATGAGCAACATTAGATGAAGAGAATTTCAGAGATGTTTACTAAGAATAGGAGATACTTGAAAACATATGAGAACGTTAGATGAAAAGAAATGGAGAGTTTTTTTTTTTTTGGAGAGAGAGAGAGAGAGAGAGAGAGAGAGAGAGAAAGAGAGAGAGAGAATAAAGAACTTGAAAAATGTTAAGAAGTCCTTACTTGTGTTCAGAGTTCTCTACAGAACTGAAGAGAAGCTCCTCGATTTCAGGGTGAAGAGAAGTCAATCTCTTACTCTCCTCTGTGTAAGGGAAGTAAATTGACATATCAGCTCCCGGGGACACAATGTTGAACTTTGGATCAAATACATCGATTCCATGAACCACTCGGTAGAGCCCAGGGAGGGTAAATGCAATGTGAGACTCATACTGCCCCACAGTGTCCTTGCTGATGTAACAAAAAGGTTTGAAAAGTTCAGTTCCATTTTAGAAGAAATTAGTATATGGTAAAAGGATGAACAAACTCCTTACGGAAACAATACCTTCCGGCAATCTCTTGAAAGGTACTGGTGATAATGAAATCAGCATGATTCATAGCAATTAAATCAGCAGTAAACTGGCTGGAAAAATGGTACTGGTTCTCAAACTTTTTCCAGTATAAATCTGAATTTGGATACTTTGTTTTCTCCAAGGCATGGGCAATAGTACACTGTACACCAAAGGACATGAAAAAAATAGTAAATAACTAGAGTAAATAACTAGGGCAGTCGGGTTGCAGAAAGGAAGATAAAAGATCACTTGATGTTACAAAAGTACAAACCTGAGTAACTCCTAGTTTATTTGCCAACAAAGATGCTACTAGGTTTCCATCACTATAGTTCCCAATAATGAGATCTGGAGTTGCCTGCAGTTCTCCAACCAGTTCATTTGCAACATCCTATCACAAAACAAAACGAATTTTAGAAATTAGCAGACAATTTTATGAAACATACCATTGGATTTCATAACTCAATTTATCATGCCCATATGTTTCATCAATAAGCATGTTAGCATATCAAAAGAACTTAAAAGACATCAGGAGTAGGCCTATAAGTACAATAGGAATCAGGTCTAGTGCCAAGAGAAAAGGTTAGTAAAACCGGATGAGCAAGAGATTACCTCAGCATAAGTTTCTAGGTAGGGCCATACATCAAAACGCGAGATCCATTTACGAAGGATTCCCTTTTCTGTTCTAAATGGAACCCGCAGAATGTGTGTGTGCTCTGTACCAAGGACTTTCTCAAGACGCTGGCCGCAAGTGGTCCCTACCGCGTCAGGTAGTAATCTAGTCACCTGTTAAGTTAAAATAAGAGTCTCAGAAGAAGGTTTCTATAGCATCAACACTACCCATATCCTTTTTAGATTTTTCCCTTGAAGAAGATGGAATCAATATACCTAATAAGAGAACCATTAGATAATATTTCAAACTTACAATAAGAATTCGAGGAGTGATATTGAGGCCTTGCTGTTTTATCCTAAGAAGCATCTCACTCTCTAGTGCACGAACTTGATCCAAAATGTAGACAATCTGCGAAACGAAAAAAGAATTGCCGACGTAAGGCAACCAGCAGAAGTAGAAATTTCTTCAAAACAAGATCCATTTTTGTTCAAGCATTCTACCTGGCCCCCAGTGTCAGGGTACCCCAAAACATTAGCTTGGGCAAAATAACCATGTGGGGATAAAATGACAACATTAAACACCATAGGAATTGTCCCAAGAAATGTCTCTAGGGTACAAGGATCAGGTGCCTCAAGAAGATCACGGAGTAGATGAATAGTCTCGCTTACACGCTGTGCTGTATCACCCCATCCCTTTTCCAAACCAAGCTCTTGAAACCTAAACATTGTTCAAATGGAAAATAACCGGTCAAATATGACATTATAGACAAAATCTTATAACTCTAAACAATATTAATATTAATATTAATATAGAACAAATGTACTAAAATTACCTGTGATTAAACTCCGAATATGGAGTGTCTGCTGGGACATTCAATAGGCATTCCTCTGCCTTCCTTAGTGCAGCTTGGAGAGAACCAAGGCTCTGTATTCTGTCATTTACCATCATTGTCTGCATGATAGCATCAAAAATTAAGATAGAACTATAGTTTCTTTTTTTCATTTTCTGAAGAGCGGAGAACTAACAGCTATTGAAAACATTACTTTTATGGAGCTTCTAAATATTCTGGTATTTCAGATTACATAGATGTTTTACACAACTGATGAGAAGATACACGACCACTTCTGGATCTTTAGGATCAGAAAAGTTTAAATTTCTCAATCCAAGTTGCATTTCATAATTAAATTCAAGATAGGCATTTCCTCCCAATCTTTTTAAACTTCAAATATCAGGTCACATTTTGTTAGTACAGATACAATAAGATTAAGATTATGATCACTGTTTCTCAAAGAGTAACAATTTTAAAAACGTCTAGATTCAGTTTTAAGAAGAACATTCCCAGAAATAACATAGATGGTTAATTAACAACTTTAGAGAACCAGAGAAAACTGGAGAAAAAAATGATGTCATATCAAGGTTGGTTGACAGCTTACCGTTCCCTTATAATTGTGTGCCCGGAGAAAATTAAGCAGCGGGTACATGCTTTCTTTGTCATGAAACAGTTTTGAAGAGAGGTGACGATTAAGGAACTGCACTCCATTACCAATAGATTTTGACAGAGAAGGCTTAGGAAAGGAAGCATTGAATGGTTCAAAGTCCAACTCTAACACGAAGTTATCATGGTTGCTAGAGAAAGAAAAAGAAACAGAATCAATTGGTAACAGGTTATATAGGAGCAAAATTAGAAATATGCACTTAAGATTTAAAAATAATAATAATAATAATGATTTCACCAGAATCTTTTAAACTATTTAGCATACCCTCCATTCACAAGCTGCTCCTTGAACTGCAAGTACTCAGATACAGTCAACTCCTCCACAGCCAGCTCATTCACATTAACCCGCAGATACTCCCACACACCAGGCCTTGGCCGAATAGCAAGAGCAACCCAGGGGGGTATGACTATTGCTTCCTGCATCACATTAGTAAAGCAGAAATTTTACAAAAAAAATCTAAAATCATAGATGAAATGAGAAGCACTGTCTTAGCTATGATCTATGTATAAATCACCTGTGCAGCTCTCAAAACACTCTCAAAGACCCCATCTTTAAGTGCTTCCCTCTCTCCGTCGGAGAATACAGCTTCAAACTCAGCGAGCAACTGATGGGGTTGCAACATTCCCCTCTCGTGATTAACAAATCTGCCACAAGTTGAAAATAAAAATCCCCTTAAAAAAAGAAAATGAAGACAAACAATCCAATATAACACAGCTAACCCACTAAATTCTCTTGATTTCTAACATTCAAACCACAGATAATACAATTGAAATCAGTTTCCATGATCCAACATTATTCATGTTATCCCAAAACTTCAGTTTACAAGGGTAGAAAGGATTAAAGTCATCTAACTAATATAAGCAACCAAAAGGTTATCGAATATAAAATCAAAAACCGAAAGCCTAAAAGACCAAATTTTTCCAGCAGTTTTAGGACGTATATGAAACAGGCAAATATAAGGCTTATGTAAGTTATATTTAAATTAAAAAAATTAAACTGAAATTAAGATGCTATGCGAAATTTGGACAATTTATTGTACAAGTTTAGAAACACAGTTGATCCAAGACCTTGAAAAGAGGGCAAGCAATTCATTTGGATGGGCAGAGAGAGAATCGCCAAGACGCTCCCGGAAACTATGGATGCGAGTCAACTTGCGCTCAGCCATGGCTTCTCTTCTTATCTCTTTTAAGCCTTAGAAGCTCCGATACTGCAAACAAGAAGAAAAGAGAAATTAACAGCACATATTTAAAGAGCGGATAATAAACTCTCCAATAATTGAAGCTGAGATAATTGACTAGGAACTTAGATCAGACCACAAAATGGAACATCTAGAAATGCACAAATCCCAGATCTTCTATCCACACACCTAGACCTTTTGACTAAGAGCATTAATCACATCCCAACTCCAGTGTTACAAAATAATTACTGAGAGGACAAAAATATTAGATCAGAGTGTCAAACTTCAATAGCATAATATCTAAAACATCATGCAATTCACTTGTGATTGAAAAAAAGGGGAAAATTCCAAAGAAAAGGGAGCAGACTCAAGAACTTCGAACAAAGACTACAGAAGTTTTGACAGAAGATTAAAATTTTAAGAAGTCTCTCGTCATAACTTATTGAGCAAATAACAATCAAACTCTTACCGGACACAGAGAGAGGGAACAACTAGAGGGGGAGAAGAAATTCAAGACAAAGCGAGAATAACAAATATAAAGCACAATCCCGGAACTAAAGAAAGTTATATATAGATAAGGTCAAAGGGGAATGTGTCCCACTATGTAAATAAAAAGAAGGTATCTTTTTTCATCTGATACAGTCACCAATGCCCTCACTAGGGAAAACAGAATCCTATTCGCATATACTAACCTAACGAATAACTTCTTCCATTTGTGAATATGGAAAGTTTAGAACAGGATCAACACGTCACCTAAAAGTGTCCCTTTTCCCGAGGTCTTCTAGTTTTCTCACTTCTGAAATATTCCAGAAAAAATATTTAAGAAAAAGGAGAGGAAAAAAGAAAAATTCCTTCCAGATGTTGGAATTCCTCTGCTCTCTAATACTTTGACAGATTCAATAAATTCGTGGAAAAAAATCCTCCTTTTGGGGGAAATTTCAACATGGGCGGAAGAAAATGTTAGTTTGAACTAAAAAAAAGTCGCTCAGTTGACAGTAAGGAAAGAAAAAGAATCAGGAAACTACACTAAAAATCCATTTTTTAGAACATTTTAAGAGAAATTTAGCGGAAAAAACGTGCTTCTTTTATTCAACAAGCAAAGGATGGAATGATCAAACAAAGCGCCAGCCCGCAAAACATCCGCTCGTAACCCCAAGAATATAAAAATCCAATTTTTCCAAGCAAAACCAAGAATATAAAATTCCAATTTTTCCAAGCAAAACCAGGAGCAGAAAAGCCAAAACTTTATTCATATGAATTGCACTTAATTGCTGCCGTAATCAAACGGGACTACCCCGCTTTCTCATAGCTTATTCTAGCCACAACATATAAGACACGTTGTTTCTCTACGGGAAAGTGATGCTTACCTCCAGGCGAACGGAACCAGAGATCCAAAGCCCCAAAAGACTCTGAAAGCGAAACAAAACCAAACAACCAACAAAAAAAAAAAAGACAGCAAGAAAACAAGCGAAACAGGGGAGACGAAAGCAGAGCAAGAAACGAAAATGAGAACGGAAGAATGAAGTGGCGGAGAGGTCGAATCCCTTTATATAGGCTGGAGGGAGGAGACGGAAGGGAAGGTAACCGCTGTTCCCTGCTGACCGCTGACGAGAAGAGAGAGAGAGAAACGTCCCTTTCCGCGAAGACGCACTTCCGTCGCTTCCTCCCTCCTTGTCGTCGTCCAATACCGCTTTCGGCCATAGCTTTGGGTTTTGCTAGCTTTTGCGCGACATTTCTTTATTCTTTCTTCTCTCTCCATCGTCCTTCTTCTCGGTCTACGGGTTGGAATTCCGAATTCCCCCCCTCTCTCTCTCTCTCTCTCTCTCTCTCTCTCTCCTCTTCTCTTCCCCTGTTTCGGACCCGGCTTTCCGTTCTTCTAGACGGTGGCCTAACCAGGTGGTCAGGTTCAAAGTTGGTAGCCTAACCAGGTGGTCAGGCAATTGCCTAGCCTCAAGGGACCAGACTTTGATTTAAATTTTTTCAAAAAAAAAAACTTTATAATATATATAAAAATATATTTTTTATTTTTTATTTTATAATATGATAGAAGTAAATTAAGTGCTTATCTCACATTTACAATAAAATTTTAGAATCACATTCACATTCATAAAAATTTTATAATATCCATATTCAATCCGTATACTCGCTTTATACCCTTTATCAATTTTAAAATTAATTTTATTTTATTTTTTTTTATTTTAATTTCATTTGCTTAGATTTAAAGTAATTATAGGCTGCTTTATTTTTTATTTTTTATTTCCCTAAATTCTAAGCTAGATAAATGAATCGGTTTCAAAAAAATTAGAGCATGTGATTGCTTATAAAATGTTCTATTGAAACTTTAGAACTATATCAATAAATAATAATAATTAATTAAATTTATTAATAATTATAATGAATATAAGATGAATGAAATGGAATGAGAATATCAATTCTTTTTAATCTTCCCTTATCTTCTAAGTGAAGTGAAGCTAGGCAAATGCTAAGATCTAGGAAAAAGATTCCACCATGATACTTTTTTATCATTTTATTTAAAAAATATCTTTAATCTAAATGGTTCGATTTTATCGTACAATGCTCTTAAATAATGCTTATATATTTTTAAAATTATTATTATTTATGATATCATAAAAAAAAAAATTTAAAAATAACATAGAATTTGTCACGGAGGAAATCGTCATCACTGATGATGCATGGCGTAAGGCCAATAAACTGGCAGGCTTTGTAAGAACAAAATGGATGGTGTAAGACATTACGCAAGCGTTGCGCTTGCCACGTTTATCCGAGCTGGATTTGAGAACCTACTCTCTATAAATATTCTGGTCGTTTTCCGATGTTGTAAACAAGCATTGCTTTGGTAATGTTCAAGATATTTAAGGTAGTGTCAACCTGCTCCATTCAAAGAAGAAGAAGAAAAAATAAAATAAAAAATAAAGACATGATAAATGTCAAAACATTGGAAGTCATCAACCAAGTAATGGAAAGCCTGCATTTCATTCCTCCTAATAGATTATAATGGGATATGCCTCCATTTTCTATTTTATTATTTTTTATAATAAATTAATTATATCAAATCGATGTCATCAAGAAATTATAATGAATATTAAAAAAAAAAAAGAGAGATAAAAGAGAAAATCTTTAATTACTAAACAGGGAGATGTAACTGGCATGTAATTGAGTTGAGTTTAATTAGGACCTGATCAAACTTAATTAATTCATATCAAGCTTAAACATTTGGATCAATTTTGATTTGTTTATTTCTATTTCAAGCTTACTTTAACCTTAAATTTAAATCGTCAAATGAAAACTTAATTAATCAGCTTGATAAATCTAAACAAAGCTGAAAATAATGTAAGATTGAATCAAAATAAGTTTAAGCTTGATTTAAGTTTGGTTCAAGCTCATGCTAGCATCCAATTGACTCTAATAATAAATAAAATACTATAATAAAATTTTGATTTAACATTACATTATCTATATAATATATAATATATGTTTGAGCTTTACTAAGATCAAATTCAATCTTTTTTAACCCAACTTCAAATCAATTTGGAGATTGTTATGCTAGTTTCAAGCTTAATTTGTTCGATTTGAATCATGCTCGGCTCAAGATTTTCTAAAGCTCGATTGCTAATTCATCATCTTTTTCTTTTTTATTTTTGTACCTTCAAAACTTTTTTTATCCTTAAATTTTTTTTGTACCTTTAATTTAAATTATATTTAGTTTTTTTTTTTAAGATCGAGATGCATCCTTCAAATGAAAATTAGCTTAAAATCAGCTGGTACTAAATTTTTTTTTTTGAAAGCTCCTTAGCGTTTACTCCTCAACGCATTTAGCCCTAAAGGCTTTGCTAAATCTTTATGGGCTCTCTTTTGTATTTTTTTTATACAATTTAATTTTTTATAAAAGCTTGGGGGAAAAGAAAATTTGACCATTGTTAAGATTAGAGAGCAGACAAAATTATTCGTCGTGGAGCCGGGGGCGGTTCACCGGAGAACGACCAGCCATGTCGGCACTCGTCGTCCTCTATCTGGTCCACTCATCCGCCAGATGGACGGCTGTGGCAGAACCAGACATCACCGACGTCACCGTTCCGATGTGACGGACATTCCCGGGTCCCGAGGGGCGGTCGGACGGCGGGGGGATTTCATCCAAATCCATTCGGCGGAGATTTCGGATCCGATTGGGGAGCGGTGGCGTCCCACCGCAGCCGGTCAACGGCGCGCTGAGCTGGCGCGCACGGGGGCGAGACGGCGAGGACCTGCGACCGCCCGCGCCCAACGGATAACGATTACGACGAATCCGTTGGCGGATCCGGTGGGCCCCGCGCGCCTCTCAGCCGAACTTTGGCTGCCTTCCGGTTGGCCGGCCGGACGGAACCACTCGTTTCTCGCCACCCGTATTGTCTCTCTTACGTGCGCCAGCGGTAATTTATATTATTTCGAGTTAAATTGTATCTGAGAAAAACAATAATAATTTTATCAAACAATGGACAGCAAATAAATCAACCAACAACTTGGACTCTCTTAGGTCACAGGATTCAATTGAGCATGCCCAGTTAAAAATAAGCTAAAAGAATTTAAATATATAACACATTATATTTCATAGTACCTCCGCTGAGATCGTTGTTTACTTGACCATTGTTTACTCCAAACAATAGCATTTTAAATTTCTAATATTTAAATAATATCTATAATGAAAATAGCAGATAATAATAGGAAAAACAATGGTGTTATCTTAGCATTGTCTTTTTATTAAATAAAAAGTTACCTGAAATCACTTTTAAAAAATTGTTTAATAAAAAAATATTTTTTTAAAAAAAATGATATTTTATTTGGAGAAGAGCAGAAGTGGCACTATTTGTTATTATATATATAAATATATAATAATCTAATATTATCATATAATAGCTTTACGTGAAGAAGGAAGGAATTAGATAATCTATCTTCTTCCTCTCAACTTTAGTCCAACAAAATACAGAGGAAAACTAGTTATATTTTTAATTAATTAGATGAAAAAAAATCACAGCCATTCGTACTTTCTTTTTCATGCATCGAATATGCTTTCACTATTTAACTCATAAATCAAATGGTGATATAATCAAAAAGAGCAATAGCTTATCTTGCTAGCATGAGAACATATGGAATAATTTAGGCTTAAGCCTTCTCCTAACGTAATCTTGAAGGACGTAGTAAATGATTATTTTATTTAAAGAAAAGCAGGGGAAGTTGGTGTCTCATGCTTGTCGGCCAGGCATCAACTTTTTAGACGTCATTCTAAAACCAAGGGTCTGAAACCTCTCCTTCCGCCATCAATATCTGTGGAAGACCAACTGTAGCCTTGGAATGAATTTCGTTGGCCTTCCATTCCGTGGTGGCCTCGGAATGAATTCTCTCTTTTGATACGTTTCCAGGAAAACGTAAAAAACGCGAGGCATGGACATGATGTGCCCTGCGGAAGGGCCCGGCCACCGACGGTGGTCGAGAGAAATGGGCTGAAAACTTTCCACCGGCGCAGCCCTGGCGATAGAGTCATGCACTAATAACGTGCACCGACCGGCGACCCCCTCTCTCTCTCTCTCTCTCCAACTCCCATTGAGACCATTCGCTGCCCATCTTTGTCCGTGGAAATCCGAGACAGAGACCGGCAAGATAAGGTGGACGGCTCTTGCAGTTAATCTTATCCATTTGCAGCAGTTAAGAAAGCATCAGGAAGCAACGGCACACATGGGAACGTCAAATTTTCCAGTTCTCTGCAATTTCCTTTGGATCCGTCCCAAATGACAGGGAGATCGTGGAATTTTACTCCCATAGGGATGGAGGATAAGGATGGTTAGGGACGAAAAAGGTGCTCCCCATCCCATAAATTCTTTGATTTTCATTCGATTCTTTCGTATATATTTATATTACTTAAAATGTACTTATTTTTTTATATTTATTAAGACTTATAATTTGATGTATTTATTTCTTATAAAATAGTTTAGAATTATAAACTCATAAAATTTATAATTATAATAAATTTATTAAAATTTATTCCATTTGTTATATAAAATTTGGTACTTTATTTTTATTTTTAAAATATAGTGACTAATAAATAAAATTTAAAATAAATATTATAATATAAAAAATAAAGTTGATGGGATAGAGCCTCCGACAGGATGAAAATCTTTATGAGAATGAAAATATAAACTTTATTAAAAATAAAATATGTGGAAATGAAGATCCTGAGGATCCCTATAGGAATAGAGAAATCCCTATTCTCATTAATAAGAATAAAGATGAAAACAAGAAGCTAAAATAGTGACAAGGATAAGGATAAGGAGTAGCTCCCCACTCACGCCTCATCCTGCCCTATTGTCGTTCCCAAGCATACAAAAATTACATCACTTAAATCTCAAGATAATGAAGCTCAAGAATTATATTGGGGAATTTGGTTAATCACGAGTGATAGAATCACTAGTAATAGGATTATTCTAGTAATAGGATCACTAATAATAGAATCACATGTCATCCAACATCAACTTGTTTGGTGTGAGATATTCCAATAACCAAAGATCATCGATGATCACAAATTACTGCGTTTAGTATACCATGAGAATGGAAGGTCAATATACATATAATACCAATAATATCCTTGAAAACTTATTTGCATAATATATTTTTATATATTATAATATAATATTAATTATTATATTAATATTATATATTATAATAATAGTTATATATTAATATAATTTTATTATTGATATTATATTAATATTATAGCATTTTAATAAATAATAATATAATTATCATTAATATAATATATGATATATATATATATATATAGTTAATATATGCAATAATTTTAATATAATATTAATGATAATACATTGCATATAATATTAATATATTATTATATAATATTAATATATTATAAATAAAATATTATATTATATTATTATAATATGGGAATAGATTGATAAATATAGGGATAAAGTTGTTCCAATTTTTTGATAAAGATTACCATCATTATGGTGATTTAACATTCCCACCTCCTATCCTAATCCTATGGTAATAGCACATCACTATCCAAATAAAGATATCAAATGGGATGATCTTATCACCATCTCGAGATTACCAATATCCTTTGCACACCTCATACCAAACAGCCCCATCGAGTTTAGCATAAATCTTTTACTCATGTTCTTTTACTTTCTATATATTGCTTTAACTCAATAATTTTTATTTCCAATGGTATCTATATTTTTCACATCATTTTATTTTAAATAGTATAAAAATATAGATGATGTTGGTGATAAGGCATAATTCTTCGTCCTCTGATTAGAAGTTATATGGCAACCTAAGCCACATAAGTATCATCAATAGCATGATCAATAGGATGGTCAGCAAAACTATTGAGAAGATTCATATAATATCTTTTGGCAAACTAAGGAGTGGATGCCTACTCTCATCTGCAAAAAGTACAGGGCAACCTGCAGCACTTTATGCAGTCCTATCCAAAAAGATAGGCTCATCATGGCAAGATATGTGACCTATAATTCGAGGAATTCGTGCAGTCTCATCACCGGATATAAAATTTATTTATAAAAGAAAAAGCTCATTCAAGAGCAAAAAGTCTCCTTGTTCTACAACTCCTCTTCACTATAAGGTTATACTCAAATCCCTCTTACTCTCCATTACATGCATTTTTTTTCTACAAATTCAAAGGTTACAAAGTTCATCCTTGGCCTTTCTTATCATCCTTCTCCACTGGCTTAAGCATCAAAGGATTTTTGCCGGGAAGTCCCTAGTACTCTTCACACTCCTCTTCTCTTGTTGCAGGTTTTCATCAAGGATCTTCAAGCTCTCCCCCAACCACGCACATAGTCATCCTTGTTTCTTAATTCATCATTCTTTATCATCATCACCATTCTATTGGCATCCGGCATCTTTTTGAGCCATCTTGAGCTTCATCAATTACATATAGAAATTGCTAAGTTATCGATAATTTATAAAAATTCAAAAACATATTCTTGTAACTTAATTAATAAAGAATTGAAGCCAAACTCTCATTGGAAGTTATTGCAAACTTTCTTAAAAGTTCAGATTAATTTTTAATTCTAATAACCTTTTTTTTATTTTAACAAACTTTATCCTTTAATAGTAAGGATTAATTTTTATTCCTAACAAATTTTATAGTAAATAAATAGAAGTCGATTTCTAATGTTTGTAGGACATGAATTCTAGTCTTTGCATCATGGTTGATCACTTTTCTGTACGAATAAATGTAGCCTTAGTATTAGAGCATTATCGGTGTGTGAAAGGGAGTTGAGAGGGTCAAGAATGAGAGCTAAGAATAGACTTTTCACTAATAATTATTATTATTATATATATATATATTAAAATAATTTTATTATTATTATTATTATTATTATTATTAATTATTTTACAATGATATTGCTTAGATTTTGGAATGATGCGTTTTACCTACATTGAAAGCATGCTGTTCTACAACTCCTTGTTATCGCAAACTATTTTCCAGATAAACTATTGGACGTATATTGCAATGGCAAAGATGGCTTGGTAGGTGCAGCCGTAAAATTAGTTTGCTTATTTTTGTGCCCTTCTACCTATTCTGAAAATTTTAAAAATAAAAATGTGTGGCTAGAAAATGATAAGAGTTTCTTTGTTAGTGAGTTGATCATGCTCATTTACGCCATATATTACGACCACAATATATGATGACCTAAATTGTTCTATTTTTAAAAATAATAACGACATTTGAGATTCTTGCAAAGCTAGTTTAATTGATGATACGATGTGCCATCGTGCAGTCTCGGCCTCAGGCAAGACTTCATATATATATATATATATATATAACAGGAGTAAGAAACTTCTGTGCCAATGGTTGAAGCAATGTCAGCTGCCAGGTGACATCAAACGCGTCATCTAAATAACGTTAGCAATGGCGTTAGCAGAGGAGGTTGAATTCAAGCCGGCCTTTCGAGCCAATATGGGGCATCAAAGCCATGTCAGATGGGACCCTTTGCATGTCATCCATATCCATTTGGTGACCACCTTGAGAGCCGAATAAGACTTGAATCCATTGTTACGTAAGATTGACCTTGGCCAGACAAGTGACAGTGTCTCCATTGTTTAATCCCACTTGTTTTGGGGGCCATTTTATTTTTCTTTGAGCCGTGGGACATGGCACGCAGTGGTTGTAGGCAGAAGATGGTCACCAATGTCATGACGAAAACCATGGATTTATAGCTGGTTATATAATTGTTAATGAGTAGAAGCATAATTTATGGGCCAAAAGAGAAGATATTAGAGGGATACTCTTCCCAATGGACCGCGCTAATCCATCACGTAAGCTTGTCATAATATCAATACAACCTATAAAATTTGCTAGGGCCACCATTAATTCCAAAATAAAGTAACGCAGCCATTTTATGGCCAGGGGCATCCTCCATTCCAAATGAAGTAGAATGGCTCTTTGGAACTTCAGACACCAAATTAATTTTGTTGGTGGTTAGGGCCAATACATGTTGGTCACTAAATCCATTTTGATTGTAAAGTCACTAAATTTCGTTTGATCTTTTTGCTTGTCTAAGAAAGAATCTATCATTTTAGGCGGTAGATATTATGTGCATTGATATGCTTGTCTTGTTTATTTTAAATTGCTCGACTAGCTATATATCCAAAATTAATAATAGAGTGTGTTTAAGGTATTTGATGATTTTTTTTGATGTGTTTGGTTGCATGATGAAATTTTAAAAGCATCTTAAAATAATAGGAATTGAATATTTCTATGCTTGTAGAAATTTTTAAAATCACATTATTTTCTCTTTCTTATTTTTCATTATTTTTTTCTTTTAAAACCTTCTCTGGTCATCATCCAGACACCTCGTAAATTCTTAGTAATGAGAATCTACTTTTAAAAAAATATAAATAAATTATAGATGTAAATAAATGGTATCTAATTTTTTTAAATAAAATATTTAAAATAAGAAACAAATTATAAATAATAAATAATTTATATTGATAAAGCATAAATGCTTCATGATCTGTCAATTCATTTATTTAGGACAAAACATCATATTCACTACGACCTTTAGATTGAAAGAACGTGATGTTGATGTGCTATATATTGATGCTTATTAATTTTAGTGGATGCTTGTGAATCAAATTTAGTTAAGCAATGGGATGTGATTCTTTTAAAATAGTGATTTCTAATAACTTCGTTCTAAATTGCTTAACTTGAATTTCTCTGGAGATATTTTATAATGTGGGGCTACAATAAAATAGTTAGGTATTACATATTGCTAATGAAAACTATTTATTTTAAGGTTCAAGTAAGGAAACGCTATGGACATATTTGAGAAGAAAAGGAAGTGAGTCATATTTGCTAACAAGATCAGATTTAATTGACTCTAAGAATGACTTATATCAATCTATAAAATGTTTTTCCTCTTTTACATTCTAGTTTATGTTAATAATCAAATAATAGTGTTAAAGATTTTTTTGGAGTTTTAAAGTGATCCAAATAGTAATTCAAGGTGAGCTTGATTGGACCCAAGGTAGAATTCCCTTTGTTGTATTGGGATCTCTTTAGTAGAGAATACAACGAGTTGCCTTAAATTTGTTGCATTTTTTTGAGCTAAATTAAAAAAAGAAAATAAAGGAAAAAATAGTTTGTGGTCTACTTTAACATGCAACTTCATTTACATCAGATGCATCATCAAGAATTATTTCTTTGCTTCGATCAGTATATTCTTTATTGAAATATTATTCCATCATGCAACCATGCATCATAGGGCAAGGACTCATTTTTTTCACTTTTGTTATCATCTAATGGATACGTATGTAGTTATATATCTAGAGCTATCTCATATTTTACTTTTGATGAAATTTAAGTATAATTTGTTCGGTATTTAGCTTTGAGTTCTTTATTTAAATACCTAGGGTTATTTTTATCGGACACATATCACTTATTAAATATGATAGTTATATATATATATATATATATATATATATATATATATATATATATATATCTCTTAGATTAAGATTGTAATGATAAATGCTTATCATTTATTAAGTGTGATAGTTATATGAAAAATCTAACGGTTAATACCCGAGAAAAATTGCACCAAAATTTTATCCTTCTAATTTTGCTTGCAGGTTAGCAGCAGCACATCCAAGCTGCTTCGTTATTTTATCCTACATCGTTTTCTGAACACTTACTTACTTTTAATCCAGCGAATTGCTTAGATCAACAGGAAGGTGATGCATGAGAGTGTACCAGGGTCTTTAGGAACCCAGAGAGAAAGAGAGAGAGAGAAGTTAACCCTCAATAAATTAAGTACCCGATGTTAAGTTTCTTGGACAATTAACATGGCAATACTTTCCCAGAACAAGACAAATCTTCACCAAATAAAAACAGGAGAAGATGAGATCTAAAACAAGCTACATCATGATTGAAATCTAACCATCTTATACAAAATAAATGATGCAAGATAGATCAACAGAAAATAGCAGGGAAACCACCACGAATTCTATCAGGTTGATGAAATAAGGTAGAGAAAGATGAGGAGGGCTTAGTCAAGAGTACTAGCTCCCTTGCAAACAAGAGTAGATCCAAGTTTGAACCCTTAGGCCATTAGAAACTCATGCCCAGCATATCACTAAAGAAATACTGCATAAAAAATTGCTGAATTGTGTTTGAACATTCTCGCTAGCAGCATTCCATGACTAGTTTAAAACTCAGCCAGAGGAATTGTATGTGATCATAACATCCCTACATGAAAAGAATCACAAAATCTCCTCTCTTGCACCCAGTTTGAGCTTGGTTTGGCCCCTAGATTGCCGAGGTTAATTTAAATTAAATCTACATTGAAAATTATATATGTTATAGTAACTCAGCTTCACACTAACATCTTTTAGCTTTTGATGAAATTGCATCCTCTTTCCTACTTCATTTACATCTTAACCTTATCAAAAGCTTTTGAGGTATCATAAAGATATATTGATGTAATTATCTTGATCTCTACTTGGGGCTATCAGGTATACCACAAAAAAAAACTTTTGCTCAAAATTTATTTCGGTTTTCAACTTTCAGTTGTTGCAGTTAATTACTCAAATTTTAAGAAGATTTTATTTTTATGTTTCCATTACATTGGATTAATTAAAATTAAAAAAATAATTTTCGTATCATCAATATTCCATTACAAGCTGAATATTAACTTGCCATGTAACGTAAGTGATAGTTTATGCATTCGTGTCGGAATGACAAATCAACTCTTCCATTAGACTACATTTGGTACACAGAACAAAATTGGATAAAAGAAAAGATGGGATTGCACAAAGAGCAGGATCTCGTGTTTGATAGAGGATAGAGTAAGAAATTAGATAGAATAATTATATTCTTAAAAAAAACCAGTAGCCATTATTAAAGGTAAAAGTAAAAAAAAAAAAATAAAGTAATAGTCATGCGGAATAAAAATAAAAATATTTATTCTAGTGGGATAAGAATTCTTTTCTTTCATAGGATTAGTCATCTTATGAAATAAAATTTTGTTCTGTTTCTCTGAAACATAAGCATGAAAAAGAATTAAAAAAATTTTATTCCTGCATAACAAATGTATCCTTAATTGGCCTTATGTAATGAGATAGAAATGTATCGTTTTTAAAATATAAAGAATTAAATTATAATAATAAAAAAATTAAGGTTAAAATATATTTTGGTGTAAATATTAAAAAAAAAAAGTAAAAAAAATTTGAGATCCGGATCCTTTTTGCACCCCCTCGGGCGTTAGGGTCTTGCGGCGGAACAGCATAAGAAGTCCAACCTCCGCTTCCTCACGGCGCCTTTCTTATTGGATTCAGCTTCAACTCCGACCTCGCCTTCCGCGAACCATAACCCTAGCCCCACGATCTTAGAAGTCATTGGAGTTGGAGCCATGGCGACGAGGGCTCTCTCGCAGAAGGAGGAAGACGTCCAGATGATGCTCGCCGCCGACGCCCACCTCGGCACCAAGAACTGCGACTTCCAAATGGAGCGTTACGTCTTTAAGAGAAGATCCGACGGTAACGAGCCCTAGTCCTGACCGAGATTGCATTGTTTTTCTCTTTATTATCGTTAATTCGAAGAAACAAAGCAGTCAGATTTAGTGTGTCAATCTACGTATTTTTCCGCAGTTTTAAATTTTTTATGATATTTCTGGATTGCAATTGGCTTGAATCGCCTTAAGCTTGTAGAAAGTAATGATTTGATCCGTTGGCTGTGTGAAAGGAGAGATTTTTTATGACTTTAGTTCTCGCAAAGTAACAGAGACGGCCCTCGCTTGGCCTTTACGTGGATCATTAATGGGATAATCCACAAAGCCATAATTTTTATGAAACTTTTGCGTTATCCTGTTCCAGATTTGAAAACTTCGCTGATTTGATCATAATTATTGAGAATGTAGATACGTTGTCACATGATTGCCTGTAATTTCATTGGTAACACATTCTACTCTTTTAAAGTGTTTTTGATCCCATCATGAAAAAAAGAACATGTTCATATACGCTCCAATTATACATCAAAGCATGATGATCCATAAAGAATAGTATACTTATCCTAAATGGCTGCATGTGGATGTAGGGTGATCTCTGGCCACTTTTTTTGTGTGTCGATCATCAGGCCACATTCAATTAGGTGAAAAAAGTGGATGCATGGGATGTTGTCTGTGTATCCTTTTTCAATGAAATAATAATTTCACCACAAGTTTGAAGTTATGTGATGGTGATCATGGTCGACAATATGTCTTCTATAAATATTCCAATGAATTGAATTTTGAATAGTGTGTTGCATTTACAACACTTGCTTGCACTTCTGATACCTTTAGGGGATGAACCTCTTGTTTCTATGTACATGTTGGTCCATGAGCAAAAATTGCTAGTTTAGGTGACTGTTGTAGAATCTGGTCAATCAGCAGGTTTAGCTATTCTGCTTTCATGAGATTTTGATTCCCCATAGCCTGCTGGACAAAGATTCATTCAGTTGATAAGGATTTACTGTTTGGTAGCAAATTATGTTGTTCAATTACACTAGTCTCCATGTTTTGAAAGATGGGCACTTTTCAGTTTATCATGCTTAACTATGGAGAGTGAGACTGATTTATGAATTTGCATCTTGTTGGCTAGTTGATACTCTCATTGACTTGCTACATTTTATTTGATTTATAATGCTTAACTTTGTAGGTTATAAAGGTTTGTCTTCATATTTACCAGTTTTCTGAACATATTGTTGTTGGGCTGCCTTCACCTCTTAGTATCTGTTCTATTCCAGCACATGTAGAAAACCGGCTAAACTACTTGTTTCCAACTAGATTTATCCGAACCCCTGTCCTATTTATTGCCTAAATTTCTGACTTAAAGATATGCAATCTTAAAAAAATGGAACTTTGTAATGAAAAGCTGTAAAAGAACAAATAATGCTTTCTGCATACCTTGAGATGAAGCCTTAAGTTCTAACTGGGTGCAATCAAAAGAAGCTCAGTATGAACTACAATGATGACTATGAAGACTGCAATCTCTTAGGAAGGATATGTATTGTCAAAAACCTGATAGATGCTAAGCATATCTAATGCAAATGTTATTGGCTTATTTCGCAAAAATTATTAAGAGTGTAATCATAATTAGGGGTTGCACCAGTAGATATCATTGCCTTTGCCTCCCCCTATACAATATTAGTCTAAGATCTGCCAATTAATGATACGTTCTGACAAGGATTGGCAGCATGCATCATGACGTGCAACCTTTTGATTAAATGTTTCTGTTGTACGGGTTAGTTTCCATTTTTTATTTAAAGTATTGTCTTTTTAAATATCGACTAAATATTATAAAAATGAAACAAATGAGTAGATATCTCTGGACACTTAAAGCTGACATTGGGGTAAACCTGTTTGTGAACAGGGATACTCATAACCTTTTGCAAATTGCCCCTATTGGCACAATTCCCTATATAGCATGGCAGTATCGTCGCTTCTAATTAATGCCTTTTTCTTTTCTCCTTTTTTTTTCTTTCACTTTGTGTTGATTTGTTGGTGGATTTTTACTTTGCCCTTCACTTCTAGCAATGCAGAAAATTTTATTTAATATAATAAGCATTACCTAGACAACATTAGCTATCAAACTATGCCTTCTTTCCTATGTTTATATTCATCATTCGGGTATCTTCATCATCAACCTTAATAAAACTTGGGAAAAGCTTCAGCTAGCAGCTAGGGTCATTGTTGCCATTGAAAACCCCCAAGACATTATTGTTCAGTCTGCTAGACCTTATGGACAGAGAGCTGTCCTGAAATTTGCACAATACACTGGTGCTCATGCTATTGCCGGAAGGCACACACCAGGAACCTTCACCAATCAGCTTCAAACATCCTTTAGCGAACCCCGTCTGCTCATTCTGACTGATCCTAGAACTGATCACCAGGTGAATCAATCATTAATGTAGATGAGCTAAAAAAAGGTGGATGTTATTTGTTCTTATTTATCTGCATTTTGAAAAAAAAAAAAAAATTGCAGCCAATCAAGGAATCTGCTCTTGGAAACATTCCTACCATTGCTTTCTGTGACACGGATTCCGCAATGCGATATGTTGACATTGGAATTCCAGCCAATAACAAGGGGAAGCACAGCATTGGTTGCCTCTTCTGGTTGCTGGCTAGGATGGTGCTGCAAATGCGTGGTACCATTGCTCCTGGGTGCAAATGGGATGTAATGGTAGGGTGCACAGAATCACTTCTTGCATATTGTGCTAATTATTGTTTGCCTGTTTACTTGCTCTCTACTTTGAGTCCTTGACCAACATTAACCTTTTTGGCTCCATGGGTTTATGGAAAACCCTATTTTCTCTGTATTACATGTATTCTCATTCAGTCTTTGATGAATTAATGAAGAGCCATCTTAGTACTTTATCAATTATGTACCTCCATTAACGGTACGCCATGACAACTGCAGGTAGACCTGTTTTTCTACAGGGATCCTGAGGAGTCCAAGGAGCAGGAAGAGGAGGCTCCTGCGGCAACTGAATATGGTGCAGTTGCTGAATATAGATCTATAGTACCAAACGATCAGTGGCCTGCTGAACAATGGGTGCCTGATACAGGAGCTGTACCTCCTGTGGGTCCTGCAGTGCCTGCAGTTGATTGGGCTGCTACTCAAGGTCAGAATCTAGTTCTTTTTCTTAATCTTTTAAGGTCTATCAGTTAGTTAATTTCTGGATGGCAATCATTATATCAGGTTTTTGCTTTCCCTTGTGAAATAACAAACCCCCGTTTCAGCGTTGTTAGCTGCCCTTCCACCAACTTACATCTGTGAGACTGTGCTTACCTGAAGAGTAGGTGGATTGACAGTAATGATAATGAACATCAACCTTGCTTTTATGGATATAACACAAATTATATCCCAGTCGTACTTTTAGCGAGATAGGTTAAACTTGTTAGTCCATTGTTACTGATTAAATTCATAGAATTGGTTTGTCAACCGCACTGTGCATATTAACAGTGGAAATACCTTTATGACATGGGATTAAGTGGACCTGCACGCCCTACTTATTATAATTTACCAAATACTTTTCTTTTCATCAAAGGCTCTCCAATTTATTTGTACCATTAACAATCCTTCCACAGGTCGGTCAAAGTAGGTTTTGGTTGATGACATTCGGTATTGTTACATATCTGAGTGGTAGTGCTATGTTCTTCTTGTGATGGTTCAAATATTCAATTGCATTGAGGAAATTCTCTTGTTATGTTTAGCTGCTGTAGCTGGTGATGGATGGGATCCTGCTGCTGCCCCGACTGTGGATGTTCCTCCTGTTGCCCCCTCTGGTTGGGAAAGCTAGGCTTCAATTGGAATATATCTCTGCTCAAAAGAGAAAAGAGAAAAAAATATCGATTATGATCCCTTTTTTTTTTTTTTTTTTTTTTTTGAGAGAGAGAGAGAGAGAGAGTTGCTTCCATGAATTATTTTGTGGACTGTGGACTGGGGATTCTTCGTAGACAATGTGGCTGGAGGCTTAATTTTTGCTTTTATGATCAACTGTTGAGATTTAATTTTCACAGTAGGATTAGGTAGAAGTTAGGTTTCATTGTGTGGTTCTTTTTATTACAATGAAGAAAAAATGTTGCCAATCTATTTCAACAGATATCTTCGTTTGATGCATTTTCTGGTACAGCCTGGGAGACGCGAAGCTTTGCTTTTTACCGTTATTTAGCAGTTTAGGCGAAAAGCAACATGGCGAGAAGCAACATTCCAATGACTAATTTCAAATTGAAAGTCGAGTGGGATTTAAAAAGGGAATACAATTATTCTTTTCCTTCGTATTAAGTCTTCCATGATAAGAGAGGCCTTAAATAACCGTACTCCGTTGCAGCATCAAGTTCGTGGTTTTGATTTTAATAAAAAAAAAAAAGAAAGAAAGAAAGAAATCCTCACACAAATATTACATCAGATTTCGTCCTTTCAATTCTTAAAAAGAACACCATTATTTTTATTTTGCATCCATCCGCCTGCTATTATGCGTAACAGAGGGTACTTTGTACTTATCACCAGACAAAAGACACCAAAACTGAGGAGGGGAAAAATTACTGCCGCAAGCTCAAGTGAGCAAATATTGAAAATATTTACATGATGACGACCTTAGGTTTGAACAAATGAAAAGGAGATCCGAAAGAATCGATATCTATGTGCTCATACTTCTATCAGACTATGAACGGGGCGGGGATGGTAATTCAAGCAAACGAACACAATTGTACATGGCTCACAAGAAGGGTATACTGGGGAACGGATATCTTACAAAATGTCTGTCCCATGATAATGTAATTCCTCCACTCTCTCAATCATGCCATAAAATTGTTGGGGACTGACATCCCTGTAACTGCGGCTCAAATGGGACATCAATGAATAATCTAACTTTTTTTTGTTGCATCAATGACATAGAGCCTCTCCGTGGGCAACCCAATGTACGAAACTGTCAGGAAACTCACTGAGAACAGAATTTTGGACACCTTCGTAGGCCATCTGTATCTCGTTTGTCTGGTTTCCCTGAAGAAGGAAAATGCTGATTAAATAGAGGTTATAATACTAAAATTAGCTGAAATTATCATATCACACAAGAATGAATTACATTTTTATAAAAAAATAAATGTACTACAAAAGACAATTACGTGAAATCATGAAATCTGCCATCTTTTTCTCAAAAAAAAAAAAAAAATTTAAAAAGGAATTTATGGTGATACCATGCAAAGAGTTCTTGAAGTTTCCAAATTTTTGAGTTAATTCAGTATTCATCACACCACATGCCAATAATAAGTTCAATTTTGATATTCAGAGTTAGTGAAGCATACAGAAAGGCCAACCTAATACGGAAGTTTCAAATATGAAGGAAATTATTAATGCTGGAAACCTTGTACCATATTTAACTTCACACACACACGAATATATACAAATGCACTAGTTCTGAGAAGATAGGAGTTGCTAGAACCAAATAAACTTTCATGCTTACAATTCATCATGTTAACTGTAGACTAATTATTTCATTGAAATGATGATTTATATAGATTTTCGCCATTCCAGTCTGACTCAACAGTTTCTGTAAACAAAACTACCCAAAAAATAATAATAATAATAACTGCAGGACCCTATACACAATATTATCTGCCCAGGAACTGCGAACTCTCTGAACGAGCCAAGGGGAACTCCAAATAGAAACGTTTAATTGCTACCTTAAAAGACACTTTCATGACATGTAATTTCATTGGTCCATGCTGATATTGGCTGTAATTGCTTTCAACAGTTGTAAGAGGGGTTTCATTTCTTGTTCCTTAACCCTCCCCAACCCCACCACCTCTGAGCCTCCAATCTTCAACCCTCTCCAAGCTCCTAAAGAAGATGGCAACTCTTTTATGCAATTGCACCTCTTCTTAAATCACTTTTTGGAAGAAACATTTCATCCTGATTTTACTGGGATTGTAAGCTTTAGAGGCTTCTAACTTTGTTTTCTTCCTCCATCCATGTCTTGACACTTCTCATCTTAAAACTCCATGTAGGCCTCATCCAGAGAATAAAGTGTGTGGCCCTCCAAACAGGAGCTGAAGTTAGGTGTTTGGTGATCAATTATTTTGTCCTAGATCATTGGGTTAAGTCACACAAGCCCTGGAGTCCATGTCAAAATTTATTGATCCAGTTCAGGAGGTGAACAAATGAAACTGAACTGTGGAATAGGACCACTGACCTTTATGTTAGACCCATTCTCACTTAAAGGTAGTGTTGCCTCAGAAGCTATGCCATTGATGACATTTTCAGCAGAAAGATTCTCAGTTGGAGAGTTTGTCACTGTGGACCTGCAAGGGCATAAAAGCACTGTTAAAATATTTCACAAGTTCTAGTAACAAGAAAAAAGGTTCAACAAGACAAACTCAGAAGTACGCTTTTGTAGGATGAAAACAGATTTAATTTTTCTCATATAAATGATACATATCTGGGAAGTTGGGAGAAAGAATGAATGAAACAATGAAGGCCTTAGACAAACTAGTTATTCATGGCAGTTAAGCAAGCATAAAAATCCGACAAACGAACATAAAACAGGATGATGTCCAAAATATCTTTAAAATAGAACAAAGGAGTTCAAAAGTCAAAAATTATATAAACTATCTGTAGAGGCTCATCTACTTCATACCGTGCAGAAAAGCAGCAGCAAACAATCAATGTTATTGCACAAGGAGACCTTATAAGAAGCTCAGATATACCCCCAACAAGCACCCAACATATATGCATACGAACATAATGAGAAGTTTTAGAAAAAATTCCAATATGTATTGAAATTCAGATAAGATTTGTTGACATTACAACCGCATAGTAAATTCTAGCCAGAAGATCACCTTTCATACATCTCTTCCTCGCATGAATTGCCAGAAGATGAAATCCAATCAAGGTCCAGGAAATTTGAATCCCCACTTTCAAAGAAATAACTATGTTCACCATCCACAAAAAGCTGTCTGCAAGACATTGTAGTAGCGCATCTGAAGCAATTAGGGAAGAATATTTAGTCTCCCAACAATAAATGAACTACAAAATATACAACCAATGATGTTGGAGGTCATATAATGATGTGAAAAGAAAAAGAAAAAGAAAAAGAAAGCATCTACCCCTTCCATAGACCATAGACCAGTAACACCATTTTAATGAATTTGGGCATTCTAGAGACGAGTAGTTTCTTTTAGCATTGAAAGTAACACAAGGATAAATCACCTATATATTTGAATAA
This sequence comes from Metroxylon sagu, assembly GCA_017589505.3. NCBI lineage: Eukaryota > Viridiplantae > Streptophyta > Magnoliopsida > Arecales > Arecaceae > Metroxylon > Metroxylon sagu. The sequence continues at coordinate 441,684 of JACVBY030000657.1, forward strand.
GAATTAAGGATTAATCTTTAATACATCTACTGTCAAGAGCAGTAGCTGTACAGATTGTCCTTGTCTACACTCTCTTTTTGAAATAAAAAGAATCCCAAAATGTCATCTGTTTATTTGCTGCCATGTTTGGTTTAAAATATGCACCTTGGCATCAAAAATTACACAAAATGCAAGAACTTCCCAATGCAATAAATATCAAAACCTATAGCAGCTGACCTAGAATATGATATATCACTTTCACATGTTGAAATTTCTGGTGTTGAATCAGACAGACCCTCAGCATCTCCCACTTGATGCTTTCTATCAGACAAAGCTGAGATAGGGAGCTTTTTCCTACCAATATCACAGCTGGATGGTGTATTGCTTTCATGCAGAATGTTGCCATCTGACAGGGATCGTTTGAAAAATGACCTATGGAAGCAAATATGAATCTTAGCTAAGAAAACACATACAATTTCTTATGTAAAAAAGAAATCAATAGTGATTAAAGGTCAGGTAAAAACATGAATGCAAGAGATCAAGCACTAAGCAAAACATCGGATAAAGGAACATACAAGCCTGAGATCCTTGTTTTCATAATGGAACAACTTAACTGCAAAACCACCATATTCTCTCTCTCTCTCTCTCTCTCTCTCTCTCTCTCTCTCTCTCTCACACACACACACACACACACAATAAAAAAATAAAATAAACTGTAGCTGCAGAGAGCAATTGACATGCAATGGAAGTAATAGAAGTTCTAATAATCCGGTGTGAAAATCTGATCAGAAACCAAATAGCAAATCATGAACTACAAGGTTCAAACTTTGAGGACAGGCAGCATCTAGGTAGTAGATAAAAATTATGTGGTGTTTGCATTACAGACAACTTTGACAGATACGTTTGATTACAGCTCATGACTAAAAGCCACAAAACACTTGTCAATTTACCAAGCTATGAGAAAGCTTGATTACAATGGACTATGTCAGACATTTCTTAGACTGCATACCAATCTGCCTCATGAATCTCCAAGCCCATGTTTTTTGCATTCTAGACCATCAGAAGAATACTTTCCACTATAGCAAAGTTGACATCATTATGACCACAAGAATATTCTCAGATATATGCCCTGAAAGGGGAGGAAAATATCTAATTGAATTTCTGGGCTTATGAAGATGTTAAAACATGAAAGAATCAGAATTAGCAAGGAGGGAACACACTGGAGTTAACTGATAACCATGTAGTTTTTGGATTGTCACCACTAAAAATAAAAAAACCAAAGACAAGAATATTTGTCATGGTAAATTGATAGATGCAACTTGATAATTTCTGTATCACCTGCAAAATCATGAGAATTATATTATTAACAATACCTTCCATTTTCATCAGCAAAAGCATGACTATATTTCCCTACACTGCAATGCTGATCAGAGTCCAGCTCCCATAGTGCTGGTTTACCCTGTTGAGGTTGGAAGTGGCCCAAGAATCTGCATCATTAGATAGCAAATCAACTAAATATACTGCAGTCTACAGAGAAATGAAGTTTCATTGCAGCACCAATAAAAGACCATGAGATTAAGGCAAATTCACAAAGATTTGTCATGAATCTACAAGTTTATTGCAGCTTGCTTTTCCGCATCCATATAGGCATTGTTGTAATATCTTTGAAGTGTCCTAAAGAACTCTTGAGACTGGGTTGCTGGCTTCCATTGACCTCTTCTCTCAGAGAATATCTACAAAGCATTGCAAAATGCAATGAGTAAACGGCAATTGAATGGTGGTATATTTTCTTTTTCAGATGGTACGGATGGTGATCTGTCAGAAAAATAAGAGATAACGTACTTCACAAGCAAAGGGGCCAGTATATTTGATTGTATTAATAGTAAACAACACAAATAACAGCAATATGTCTTTTAAGGATCACTCGTACTCTACAGAACAATTCCTGGACTGAAATGGTCATAGATTATGCTCCTATACAATCAAGAAATTAAAGCACGAGCTACTTTCCAACAGCTGCAGCAATTGGTTCTTTTTACACCTTTTGAGATCTGGAAGGGCATCAAAGACCAATCATTAATCCAAACATCAGGTTCAATGATCCAGTTCAATAATCATTTGACAAAGATTTTAACTTCTAGGAGGTGCACGCTACTCCTGTGCCAACGTTTTTCAGCCTTTTGGCATATGGCCAGTCTAGTGAGCCATGATAAGAATACCGCATCAATAAAGGCAACGTTACCTTGTTTTTATTTTCTCTAAGAAACTGCAATATCTAAAAGAAATCACAGAGTACACCAGAGTCCACACAATTTCTAGCAAGGTTGCAACCTAAAGGAGACTCAACTTGGAACCATGATATCCTTTCAAGGCACTATTGGCCACTTTCAGCATCTGTCCTAAGTATTTCCATTGAAAATAAATTAAATGCCATACAAGTAAAATTGCTATTTCAATATATATATTTGGGTGACAAAACATCATTAAAATTCTTCAAACAGAATAAAATCTACATATAAACAATCTTATGGAAAATAAAATAATAGATAAGTAGCTAGTCCCAACCACTTTTAAGACAAGATTGCTTATTTATTTAGTGTGCTAGAAGAGGCTCAAGTATTTGTTTGGTTTAATATAAAGCATTGTTTTGTGTTGTAGCAGAATATAAAGGACATCTGGAGCAAACTTCATGGAAGCTCCATGTCCAGGATTTAATCATAAAATATTTCCTGATGATCAGTAGTTTCTTTTCACGTAAATTTCCATTTCTGCAACAATATTGGCTTCTATAGGTTAAATGTAAACCTGGGATCAATCATATGAGATGCATTTCTGGTTTCTAGAAGTCATTTGAGATATGATTGCTAACAGTCGAAACTTTGAGGGATTAAAAGACGAAAATAGAAATGATGAAAAAACTTGTGCTAAACAGATTATTCAATGCATAGATAAATGATCCTTTGCATGTGTGAAAACCATTGTCCGGCAATCTGGCTCAATTCACAAAATGTCATATTTTGCAAATATCTTTGCTAACCAAGCTATGATTCCAAAGTCCAAACCAAAAGCCTTCAAACTCAAATCAGAAGTGTGACTCTTTTCTGCAATATAAAAATGATAAAATACAGGTTTGTTCAATAAATCTTTACAAGCCCAGAAACTAGAACATCGAGAGCAAACATTCAGACAAATGTCAACTTGCAAAGCTTCATATCCACATAATTTTCATAATCACTTCTAATATATATCAAAACTGACACACTGCAAAAAAAGGGGGACCTGAATTTCTTCACATTTCCAAAAGGTTATGTACTCAACTTCTCAACAAATAAATCTTGGCCCAAGTTTAATGGATATAACTTGATATTCCTATACAGTTTAACTTGAAAATAATAAAAAAGATTTCCTTGTCCCAGTACCAAAGCATTAAACCACTACACTGGTGACCTAGAAATCCAAGGTCATATCCTCCCCTCAAACCTCTGTATAAACTTCATAAATAAATAAATAAATAAAAAAAAATATATATATATATATATAGAGAGAGAGAGAGAGAGAGACTAGACTTGGCTACATTCAAATGTAGTCAAGTCTAGATCCAGTCATTTCCCCCACCCATGGATCCACACAGTTCACGAATCCTAAAGATGAAAAAGATGAAAAAGGTAAGATAGTTTCGGAATCCATGTAGATCCAAAGATAGGGAAGGTGACTAGATTCTAAACTTGGTTACATTCGAATGTAGCCAAGTCCAGCTCTATATGTATGTATATATATATATATGCGGTTAAAAATATTCCTTAGAAGATTATCTTACATCCACCATCCCAATAGGAACCAATGACATGAACAGTTTTTGGAAGGAGTCATGGACTAAGAAACCATAAATAACATTCCACAACCATACCTTGTTGTGAGCAGCAGAACCACCATACTGTAGAGCAAGTGTGTCGCCCATTGTCTCATAAAAGCTCATTAAATCATCAGCCAGAGGAGCATCTAGATCAATTTTGGGAACATCTATAAAGCCCAAGGCATGAAGTTGATGTCCGAGAGCAGCTAAACCATAGGCATATTGTGCCACATTAGTGCGATCCAAGCAGTCTATGCAATTTGTGCGTAGGATTCCTTTTTGAAACATGGGTGGCTTAACCAAGCAGTTTTCACTGCTTCCAACTCTATCTGCTGTGGAACATCCAGAGGTATCAGAGTTCACGGCACTAACTTCCTGGGATCCATCCCCTGGGGTATCAGCATCATCACTGTTACCATTTTTGTTGTTGTTACTGTTGTGGTCATTCCATGACCAGTGACCCACATCATCCTTCCTGTAGAACATGAGAATTAACCATACTAATAAACTACTGATGATCAAATAACTAAAGATGTGTGAAATATATACCCTGCACTGTTATAATTTTCTTAAGTGATGCATGTCCACATTGGCTGTTAAGTTCAATTTATTGGTCAAAGTCCATAAGAGTGCTTTGGCATGACTTATATAACACCAAAATAATTTTAAGGGAAAAGACATTTAAAAGTGTATTAAAACTGGGGAAAAAATTCTCACAAATGGTACAGCAAGCTTGAATCCTAATTAACAAGCCTTATCCTATGCATACAGTGTTGGCTTTGCAAATCAAACAACAGTTCACAATGTTTAAGAAGATTTTATGACCAGCTCTAAACTTAACATTAACCCTCTAAACTGGTGCTGAATTGTTATTCAAGTCAACTTTGGCTGGGAAAGAGCCTGCATAGTTCATTTAACTGAAAGAAACTTTGTGGACCATCAGAGCAAAATATACGATAGAAATTTAAGATGCCTATTAGTTGTGTCCTAGTTCTATCATTAGTTAAAAATTCATTAATATTTCATAGCATATTATCGAATCAACAATGTAGACAAACAAGAATCTGTTGCTTCGTTCTTAAATATACAATACGAACATTGGATTTACTCTTAGATGTAATTTTTATACATAATTATCAAAAATAAGCCTATTAGTCCACTTAAGAAAGATGCTAGAAAGAAATTGCAACTTTGCTAAAAATGCTGTTTAGATAGAAGATAGAACATATTTGATCTATGATAATCAGATTCTTCAGGTTACCCAGTTACATGATCCTAAAGCATAAGTTGGGAAGGATACTCTTATCTTCTGGGTCTTCCAAAGTGTTACATCAAGTCAATTTCTACTTGCATTAAGATATATATTCCGATTACACAGTCAGCTGGGGGGTATCATTTAACTTGGGCAAAGTATTGCATTTCCAACATTGATTCCCACTTATATACATGATCAGAATATAAAATACCTTGGTAAACGAAATTTTTAGGTGATGGTAAATAAACTCACTAGATATGGATGATACCCTAACCTCAAAAGATATCTGCCTTGAAAAAAAAAAAATCAAGAGATGTCTGTTGTAGTTTTATTAAATCTGGACGACATGATGTTGAATTGAGGATTTGTCAAGGGTAGGCCCGGATGTGGTTGTCAGGAAGTCCTCTCCTAGGTCTTCATTTGACCTTCTACTAGATAATAGTTCAAGATGCACGTCATGCATGAATGAGTAAGACAAGTATGATGTTGCAAAACCTCTTATCCCTAAAGGAGATATGTCAAATACAACATATTATGTGAATAAGAAGACAGAACAGTTCCACATCTTCATGGTGGCTCAAAAGTCAAGAGTATACACCTCTTCAAAGATTCAACATTTTATTTGAATTGACAAAAGGAGCAGAGAAATGGCCTATCACAAGCAGCCTTTCTGTTTCAATAATAAACAAGCCATGTCCTAGTCTACAAAATGGGAGGCTTTCATGTGGTCTTGGTGGGGTAGGTTTTCATTGTTTACAAATTAAAAGTTTGCAGGATATAAAATATGTGAAGATTTAGGTAGGCAACCAGTTAGAGAGAAGTTTATTATATAAGTTTTGAAAAGAAGAAAAATGGATAATTAAGACTTATTGCTGCTGAATGGATCCAAAAAAATAAATCAAATCTAAGCTTCAGGATGAATTATGTTAAGTAAAATTACTAGCACACATATGAGTTTTAGGGCAACATGGGATTTAGAAATGTAGGTGAAATAATAAACCTCAGCTGTCATTTTAAGTAGGACTTTTCAAATCAATTATGTGGAGGACCAAAACAGCTTTGCTGTCTATAGCTCGATTAGAATAGCCAATTGCAACAAAGTGGAAGCTAGAGTTCTTATCATTGTCTTGAAAAGAACTCGTGTTTTAAAAAAAAAAAGGTTACTGCTGCAAAGAGTTGCTAAAGCAATGTCAAAACTTCCCTCCATACATGAGCTTGGACTTTGCTGGCAATGGTGGAGAATGCTGTCGCCATACATCTTTAAGTAAGACAGCATGCTCCCATAAATTTAATCATCTTTATGCAAAAAATAATAATTTATAAACAGTAAATAGAAGAATATGTGACCTTCCAATTGATGATGATTGATAGCTACAATTGTTTACTAAAACAGGGGAAATCACCATTTCTATTCTGGAATGTAGCAAATGCCTTAAAAGAAAGAAAGAAAGACTGATGCATCATACATTAACTCATCAAATCTAACAAACTTCCCAAGAAACAATCTATATCTATATTTTATAACATGGTATCTGATCCTCAAAAAACACACCAATTTGTTTCTGCTGAACAAAACTCATCCTCAACTTTGCAAGAACCTCATGATTTGTCTAATTTAGATATGGATCTAAGAACTTTTATCACCACTCAAGCAGTAATGCCATCATTAACACAGTTAATACCACATATGCTGAACAAGTGTCATGTTGTTGTGTTGGATTACTTGAACAGCTTTAGGCACAAAGATCCGCATGTCTAACTTGAGCATCAAAAAATAATGTCAAAAAGCTAAGGTTAAACCACAAGAATGAGTTGCTGACAACTAATAAGGAAATCTTATTCAATAATTAATTCATGATAATAATTCAATCTTAATATAGATGATCTCTTCTATCTTCATCAACGCATGTGTTTCAGCTATTGTTTGGACATATGATTCAGAGGTAAGAGTACAAAGCCTCAAGCTTCAAGTGATCCCATGGATCTTTATTTTCTCATGTTGTATATACTCACTTTTTAACATGTTTGATGAAAAAGGCATCTCCTTTATAGACTTCCTCTGCATGTTTTATTTACTGATCTTCTTCTTAACAGTCCTTTTTTCTCTTGGAATCTCTTCCAACAACTTCAGTCGTTAGAAAACAAATTAGAGGTTCAATTTAAATTTTTGACTAGCGAGATCTATGGATGATAGTTAAGGGTCTGAGTAGGCCAAGCTGTTTCAGTCACCTGAAGGCCCACCTATGGGATTCCCAGACTTTGGTTTTAGAATTAGGCCAACAGGCTGAACCAAACCTAAAACTTAAGGCTTAAAAATTTACACAAGCAGAACCTAGGTCTGGATTACTTAGCATTTCTGGCTCAAATATATAGTACCAATTTATTGTTGAAAATAAGTAACTTTCTTTACCATAAATATTGATAGAGTGTTTTGTAAAGATTGTAAGATTATACCGAGTGAGAGTCTAACTACACAACATAAATTAATAATTATGGATATATGTATTCAAAAATAGAGGAGAATGATTATAAGGTATGAGAATCCAATGATTAGGTAGTAAAATTTGAAAGGAGAGAAACTAATAATTTTTAAAAATTGAGTGGTGAAAGAAAACGGCGTATAAATGAAGAGATCAATACCATATGGGAAGAGATGGGTAATAATATTAGAAAAGTAACTATAAAGATGCTAGGAGAGTCAAAAGAAAAAGGACCATATAATAAAAAAACTTGATAGTGGAATGAGAAAATTCAATTAGTAGTTAAGAATAAAAGAGAATACTATAAAAAACTATATAAATGTAAGAATGAAGTATATGAAAACTATAAAATGATTAAAAAAGAAGTTAAAAAAGTGGTAGGAGAGGAATTATATCATAAGCTAGAAACTAAAGAAGGAAAGAAAGATATGTATAGAATTGCAAAAATAAAAGATAGAAAAACTAGATACATGTTTCAGGTCAAATGCATTAAAGATAATAATCAAAAATTTTTGTTAAAAAAAAGAAATCAAAGAAAGATAAAGAAGCTATTTTAATAAATTATTAAATAAAAATCATATAAATAATTTAGAATGCCTTACTAGCTCCATTGAGGATAAAGTTATGGTGTATACTCGTAAAATTTGGACATATGAAATAAAAGAGGCTATAAAAAAGATGAAAGTAGAAAAAGCTGTGGGACCTAATAAGATTTTTATAAAAATTTGGAAATGTTTAGGTGATGCTGGAGTAACTTGAGTAACAAATTTATTTAATAAGATTTTAAAAACTAAAAAAATACCTAATGATTGGAGAAAGAGTATTACAATACCATTTTATAAGAATAAAGGAGATATTCAAAATTGCTTTAATTATCATGGTATCGAGCGCATGAGTCACACTATAAAACTTTGAGAATTGAACATAAATTGAGATATACTACAAAAATATCAGAAAATCAATTTGATTTTATGCCAAGAAAGTCGACCATAAAAGCTATTTTCCTCCTTAGGAAGTTAATAAAGAAATATAGAGAAAAGAAACTGGATCTTCATATAATTTTGATTAATTTAAAAAAAGCATATTATAGGATCCCTAAAAAAATCTTATGGTAAGTGCTAGAAAAGAAAGGAGTACTTGTTACAAATGTTAATATAATAAAAGATATGTATGATGAAGCAGTTACTATTATAAGAACTATTAGTGGTAATACGAGCGAATTTTCTATTACAATATGTTTACATCAGGGATCTTCTTTTAATTCCTATCTTTTTACTTTAATTATAAATGAGTTTACTAAACATATTCAAGATAATATTTCTTAGTGCATGTTACTTACGGATGATATAATATTAGTAGATGAAATTAAGGCTCAAGGTAATTGTAAGTTAGAACTATGGTCAAATACATTATAATTTAAAGGTTTTAGGTTAAGTAGGATAAAAATAGAATACATGAAATGTAATTTTAGTACAAATAGAAATGAAGATGAATGTAAACTAAAAATTAGGGACCATGAAGTTATTAAAAATGATCATTTTTAGTATTTAGGATTGATTATTCATAAAGAAAGAGAGATTGAAAATGATGTTGTCCATAGGATTAAAGCGGGTTGGATAAAAATGGAGAAGTGCAACTGAAATATTTATAATCATAAAATACCTAACAAATTAAAGAAAAAGTTTTAAAGAATAGCTATAAGATCAGCTATACTTTAAGTTAAAGAATATTGAGCAGTTAGAAAAATATAAGTACATAAAATGAATATGGCGAAAATGAGAATGTTGAGATGGATGTATAGTAATATAAGAAAAGATAAGATAAGAAATGAAACCATTAGTAAGAAGGTAAACATAGCTTCAATCAAAGATAAATTAAAGGAAGGATAACTTAAATGGTTTGAACATATGCAACGTAGACCTAAAGATACACCTGTGCGAAGATATACGTAAAAGAAAAAAGAGATAAAGATAGACCAAAAATTATATGAAAGTGATAAATAATGACTCTTTGCATCTTAAGAGAAATATAACTCAAAATAGAGCTGAATGAAGAAAAATGATTTCTATATCCAACCCTAACTAGTTTGAGATTAAGACTTTGTTGTTGCTATTGTTGTTATATGCTCTCTCATGCAAGCAGTTTTGCATTGTCTGCCTATCCTAGAGAAGCTCTTCTACCCGCAATTCCATCATAAATAAGCTCTTCCACCCATGACTATCCCTTGTCACATTCCCATTTTGCATTAGAAATGGTTGATTTTGAGTTATCTTGTAGTGGCTAGTAATTTCAAAGGGCAATAATGGGTCCTGGGGAATCAAAGTTTAGGACTTAAGAGCGGTAAAATCATATCAAGGAGATTGATGGAGAGGAAGGATAGAATATGGTATCACGATTAAGACTAAATTAAAGGAATAAGGCTTTTTCAATGTATAAATGTCTGGGTTGTCAGACAAGCAGAGGAATAGAGGGACAAGGAAAAGGAGATTTTGGTGGGCTTGAGGTTTGATTCTAAGAATCGAGTACTACTTGGCCTTATCACATGTGACCTGGAAACCAGCACTTGGAGAGGGGAGAGGGTGTTCAAGCCTAACTCAAGACACCACACCTTTAGTGGTAGCATGCTTACCTATCATGAATAAGGAGAGAGACATAATACATCTCCTTGATAATGGCATGGGAAATCCACATCATCCAAAGAATTTGTTCTTTTAAAGCTCTATCTGTTAATAGAAGTATTGTCTGTTCCCCATTAAGTAGTTTTTTTGCTTTGATGCCAATTGGATGTGATTGTAGGAGAGCTAGGTAAACATCATAGATAAGAGTAAAAAAAAGATGGCTAAGTGTACAAAATTTTCACCATTGCAAGGTCTAAAGAGAGCCAAATGTACACAACCTTACCCCACTTGCAAAGAGGTTGTTTTTATGTTTTGAACTACTGACCTCCAAGTCACAATAGAGCAACCTTACCATCCTAGGCAAGAGTACTCTGGCTTCAATGAAATGAATGAATGGTAAGAAGAAAGTAGTGGCATAACATAGGTTTGCTATAGAATTGAAACTTATGGTATGCTTTTGTTGAAGGATTAAAAAATAAAATATTGGAAATGGAATTAGAATTGAATGGGAGAAGAAAAGACAAAAATTGGGAATCAAAACAGAATTGGCATGAAAAACAAGGAATTCCATTGTCTGGGTGTGAAATGTAGGAAACCATCGGAAAATAACTGCTGTTTCATTCTAATATCTGATTTAGTCAGTAATATTCTACAATGACTAAAGAATGGAAACAAAGTTTTATATATATCAAAAAACAAATCTTAATCTAATCATTCTTTCAAGTTTTTACCATAATTGCTGTTAATCAATCAATACCAAGCCATTTGCCATTCCCAACTTGTACCATAGGTGCTCTAACTAATTCACACCAAAATCTTCATCCATTACAATAGGAATGGAGATGAATTTTCCATCAATCTAAGTGTGCAATCACAATTCATTTATTTAATGGAATAGTGATGTTAAAGGATATGTAATTCCATCACTTGCTGCACAAACTAAACGCAGGATTGGGGCAAAGACAGAATTTCTTTTCCACTTGAGATCCAAATGTAGCATTAAAGAATAAGTACGGATCAACAAATTTGATTACGATTACAAAATTTGGCCTTGATTTTGGTGATGAAACTGAGGAAATAGGCCCTTGAGATATTTAAAGAGAGTTTAGGGTGTGCAGATATGCTTTTTCCTCAAATAAGGGCAATGTGTGATTTAGGACTTATTATTAGAATAAAGTTCAGTTTGAAATTTAAATTGCAGATAATATGTCTACTTTGTGCTTAACTTTTTCATTGAAAAGAAAGAAATTATTTATATGTAGCACATGACAGAAGATGGCACAGAAAAAGAAGAAACATATAAAAATAAAATACTCACAAAAGAGCAGGCCATTTTAGAGCAGTCTCAAGCTTTAAAGCTGGTGTCACTTGACAGTAAAAGAAGCCTGTTAAATTCAAGGCATAACCTGCCACTTTACCCAACATTGTAAGCACATTTGTAGCTTTGCTGCTTTAAAAAAAGAAAAAAAGGAAAAAATCTAGGTCAGAATAATATATTTAAAATTGTCATTTTCTTTAAAGTAATTTGGTTCTATGTTTTAGTATTGAATGAAAAAATATAAATGGAAGGAAAAAGATACCTTCGAGAATGTTTATGAAGATCCCAATGCAAGAATCTCAAAAGATTTTCTTCTGACAGATCTTTATTTATAACATCAATTGCATTAGCAAATTCTGCACGAAGTATAGATTCTCGAGGTTTCTTCTCATACGCCTGTGACAAAAAAAAAAAAAAAAAAGGAACCATTGAGTTTTTTTTTTCTTTTTCTTATTGTGTGTGTGTGTGTGTGTGTGGTAATTTTTTTTCTTTTTTCTTTTCTTTTTTTTTTTTTTTTTTTTTGGGGGGGGGGGGGGGTGCGGAGGGGCCGACAAATAAATATATAACAAAACAAATATATTTTACAAAGTAAGAAATTATTACAAACATTTAGCATGGAGCCTACCTTAATCAAGTTCAAAATAATTATTGGGTTTCCATATCTTTTTACTAAATTCTCAAAATGAAGCCATGTAGCTTCATAATTCTTGTCCTCCTTCTGCACTGAAAAAGGGTAAAAACGAATTAGACAAGATATCATTATCTTTGCTTGAACACCTTGCTACAGCATATTCAAAACTTACAGATAATATCAGGCTTAAGGTTCAGTTTTGAGGTTTCCTGAGACCAAAAAAGGGGAATGGAACCCCTATTCTGGACAACAGAACTGATTTCCGTCGGAATTCCTCCAGGAGTGTCTTCAAACACAATTTGTTCTGTCTCAACATCATTTGCTACTCTACCTTTCTCATTAACACCACGCTTGAGGTACCTGGTCAAATGGAACATAAATGTTAAATGGTCAACAAAGTACATGGATCTATGGATAACAATGAAAATAGTACTTAAGAGTATGTGATGATAAACCAATCTTATATAAACTTCTAAAGTCAACTCAACCAGCCCCATATCAGAAATTGAATAAATTGATGACAAAATTAATTCTGAAAAAATAAGAAACAATAACCTGGTGCCAGCATAATGACGTGATCGCCTAGCAATGAGTGTCAACCTAAAATCCTTTCCACATATTGAGAGTTTGGCCTGAATTTTCAAGACAAAAATCTGTCAATGCTCTCTAGCAAACATAATAAGTTGACCAAGAATGAAAGCAAAACCCTCAAAAATTTAATTCTGTAGTATAAGGAATATGGATATGGCGATTCACATTTATGAAAACAGTCCTCATGGAAACAAAAACGAAATATCTTTTTGCTATTAACATCATTTGACCTCACCTCTACAAAGAGACTTGAGTTCATGAAAATGGGTTAGGAAATGAATTGCCGATGCAGTGCCTATAACTTGCCTTACAGGTCAGCTCAGTGCACAACCCATCAGTGTAAAGTTAAAAAATGGAACCTCAAGGAAATAATTAAACGAAAATTAAGTCTTAAAATGTATAAGCACTTATTTATAAAATTCTAAGTTGGTAAACTGTGTTAAAGAAATTCAATTGAAGCAAACTAAGCAGATTGACATTAAAAAAACTTAGGCAACCACTTGAAACTAAGAATGCCTCCCTTGTAAGTTGCAGGTCAACCATAAGTAACCTGGTGTCAACTGCCCAAGACCATAACAAGAAGATATAAGATCCTATGGAGAACTACTTAAAAACTCCTTTTCAAATCCATGGAAAGAACAAAGGTCTCACAGTTCAAATCTGTTCTCAGGGTCAAGTCAGATTACAGGATCTGCTTTGCCCGCATGCTTCCTACATCAATACATATGGCCATCAGAACCATGGCTGCAAGATGTTTCTACTTGGTCAAAACATCAGCTTCAAAACTAGTCTCTATTCCTGATGCTCCTGCTTCTAAAGCCTTCAGAGAATGCTAACTATCATATCACTGGAATAACTCCCATGAATCCATTCTATTGCCCTGTATAAGCATAGATATCAAATACTTAGAAAATTAAACATTGTCTTTAAGACGCATCCAGTATAATAGTAGTTTGCTCACATGCTTCTTTGGTACTACATGTTCCTCTAATTTTCTAAAAGTTTCAATTTCCTGCTTTTACAAAAGGATTAAAAGACTAAACAATAGACAAAACAGCACAATTCTTATGAGTTCATAAAATGGCCCAAGAACAAAATATCCAGTTGCATACTTTACAAGAGGGTTATCCTTCCTGCCAGTACCACCGTTGGTATGAGGTATTTAGTAACAGTTTTGTTAGCCACACCAGTGCCCAACCGTACAGTCTGGTACTTGGTACCAACAGTCAGTATAGGAAGCATACTGCATATCAGTTCAACAAGCAAGGTAACTGGAGACCGTATGAATACATACATATACATAGAGAGAGAGAGAGAGAGAGAGAGAGAGAGAGATGCACACATGCGTGCATGCACGCAAGTCCATGTTTTAGTAGGAGAAGAGCTATTTTGCATTCTCTTGCTCAGGTCTTTTCAAACATCATTCTCAATAGAGTACGAGTTTGAATGCCACATTTGGAGGCAGAATAACTTAAGAAAATGAGAATTCAAGCCACGCTTCAGAGAGGTGAGAATGCCGTACAATCCACAATCTCAAATGATTACCACCCATGGTTATCAACATAAATCATTAAGCCTTAGAGCATACCAGGGACCAGTAGTAAAGTGACAGAGAGGATCAGCAAATGTATTGTGGACAATTTCATTAATATGTCCATGATGCCTTCTCATGCAGAACCAGCACCAGTAAATGATATCTACAACCTTCAGCATTCAATATAAGTTGAGCACACATGTCCATATGTTCTTGAATTAAACTTGCTTTATACACATTATCTGTTATTTTAGGTTATTTAACGTTGTGGATAAATCCTGTTCCCATGTTTTAGGTCCAAGATATTAACATTTCAGCATCTTTTCCTCTTATTTGTTTAATCTAATAATTACTAGATCATATTAGTTGAAAGTTAGATATCTTTAAAATAGCACAATATGGATGTTCATGAGCATCAACATGCATTGCCCAAATGACACAATAAATGAGTTTCATATTGGAGAACCAAAAATCCTGTTGAATATTTAAAGTGAATCTACTTGACAGTATATCATAATCAAAGTAGTTATAACAGAAAAACTATTTCCTTAATATATCTGAAGAAGCCTTTATTTGTAACTTTTAGCAATATGGTGTCTTTTTGTGATCATGCATGGCAATACTCAACACAGCACAACATGATATCAACCCTCAGCCAGCAAAGCAGTATGCATGATATTTAAAACTTTTCTGAGGAAATTTGAGTTGGCTCTCATATGGACAATGACAAAGGAAAAGGCCACCAAACAAATTCTACTTGACATTGCTTTTGAGGCTTTCTTTACTTTTTTTTTTTTTTTTCCCATTTCTTTTTCAACTCCCAAGAAACATTTCTTGGATCATGAAGTTATAGAGGTAGACTCAAGGTCCCTCCCTAGCATTTCCTGCAACTTCAATGTCAAAATCTTTGTAATTTGTAAATTTCACGTACATCTTATCTCTAAGAATATTACAGTACATTGGATGCGTATTTATATGTTGGCGTTTATTTCAATACTACCAGTTTGTCACATATGTCAACGTAAATGAATTTGATTTGTAAAATAAAGCATTTATGACCCATTCAAAACCGGGTGCTTATTTTCAACTATTTTACTATAGATAATGGCATTGCTAAGCATGCATCTGACATGATTAATTAACAGACAAACCTTGTCCTTGCTCAATCTATATGACTAAACACAGTTTTGCACAATTTATTATCATTTCATTTATTCAGCATGATTTAACAAATCTAATGATTCCATGATCAGTTACTATCAGGCTTTGTTCACACATAATCACCCATACTATACATCTACCCTGCACTGATGAAGAACATGATAGCATACATAAGGAGGTTTTCTTTTACAAAGAAAATTAATCATTTGTTCAATATCTCCTATAAGCACAGTAATATCATTTCACTAAAGCTTACTTGTTTAAAGAAGCCATAGACCAATGCAACAGTCCAAAGAGTATTTTTGATATGGCTTCGTATTCCACGTGTCAAGAACTCATTCCAAACAAACATTGTTTCATATAAAACCTGTCCTGTCTGACTATCACATAAGTTCTTTTGAAGGCTACGCATAACATGGTATGAGTAGCTGAAAAAGAAATCCTTTGTGAGATCCACTGTGCATAGGAGCTTCTTATATCTGCACCATCAACAAAAACAAATGTTATTGTTAATAAAGAAAATCTAATCAAAAGAACAACAGGAAAGCAGCTGCAACAGAAAAATGATGGCTCCGCTGCAATAAGAATTAGGAGAAAAATTGAATTTCACAATTTTGTTATCCTATATCAAATAAACATGTTAATATAACCTCTTGCCTCAATATATAGGCATCAAGAGATCTGGCATTTTAGCCCCAAGGAAACTTTAACAACATGCAGATAGAAAGAGAAATGCTAACTGTTATAAACTATTTCATTAAAATTTTCAATAATAAAAAATTGGATTCTTAATTGCAATTATGGACGCTATTACAACACAGCCAAATTTGAAGAATGATGACTCAAAGACTAGTGAACATAGAGGGTATAAAGGAAAGTAAAAAGTTTTGAATCTGTTAGTGGAAATGGAATTTCTTGAAGTCTACATTAGTACCAAAAAAGTCCACTAATAAAATTACCATCACAAAATTTTTTTAGATACGCAACAACAAGCTTTAGCATAAAAATAGCAATTGTCACTCTTACAAAAAAGTATCAAGCACACTGTTCATTGAAATATGTGCAGAATAAACAAAATGACCTGTTCTCATTCTTAAAATTGTCCGTATTGGATTTCACAGCAGAACTGGGAAGTGCAATCATTTCACTTTTGGTGATGGCATACACTGTATGGCCACATATGGCACCAATTTGCCTTCTTTTAGTTATAAGCAACATGTAATATGGCCCCAGGAATTTAATAAAACCTGAAAAGGAAAAAAAATGTGTCATCAAAAAAATCATAAGAGTTACAACAGATACACAGACATGCATTGTAAAAGGATAGTACAATAAGAACTTACCAACAATGCCATAACAATTGGTGACAAATCTTAGTCCACCGGTGGGTCTGTTTCCTTCATGTATTCGCCTCAACAGGTCCCGACATTCACTTTCCGAGTATGTGGTAGAGTCCTCACGGATGTTCAGCTCTGAAGGCTCCAACCTATCAATCTTCAACACTTTCCACAATGTTTTACTTTTGTCTCTTCCAATCATATAAAATTTCTGACATAAGACAGCAACGACAAAGCCAACCTTTTTAAAACAAATGTGCCATAAAGTGGTCAACAATTAGCATACAATATCAACAAAATAAATGAGAGAATGCAAAAAAAAATAAAAAATAAAAATCACATCCTAAAAATCCTCTTTATCTATGACTCTGGCATCAAAAATTTTGCTTCCAGCCAACAGATATATCTTAAGGTTCACAAGTATATACAAGTGGCAATTATAAATGGAATTTGCTGTAGTTCAAAAAATATCAAATGTTCTAGTGAACAACTTTAATTAAAGCAGCCAAAATGTAATAGTGTAACATAGCACTAAAATCTCAAGTCTAGCTTAAACGGATGGACACATTGTTAGTAAGATGTAGCTTAAATATATGGCTGTCTTCTCTGGAATAAAAACATATAAACGGCAAAACAACAACTAGCATAATGGACTTCTGAACCTATTTCAACAGTATTGCAATCATCACAGAGCAATAATATGTAAATTCTCCAATGCAGCAAATAATTATCAAAATCAACTCCTAAAAGTAGGGCTTTTAAGCCATTTCATAATTCAGTAATGAAATTTATGAAATTAGTAGTAAACTATACAAATTTAGAATACTGGTTTGGAAAAGTTATTTTCAAACAAGTGCATGTCTATCTAATCTTCTACCAAGAAAACATATAAATGACAAAACAACTACCGACATAACAAACTCTGAAACTATTTCAATGGCTTGGCAGCCACCAAAAAATAATATATGGAAACCGCAATGCTGCAATTAATTATCAAAATCATCTCCAAAAATATGACTTTCAAGGCATTTCATGATTCAGTAATGAAATTCATGACAATTAACAGTAAACTTATATTTTTTTAGAATACTTGTTTCAAAACTCTTTTTTTTAAAAAAAGAGGTGCATGTCTGAGTAATCTTCTCCCAAGTAAATATATAAACAACGAAATGACTTCTGACATAACAAACTTCTGAAACTATATTTGAATGACATTGCAACCATCAAAAAGCGATATACATAAATCTCAAATGCAGCGGATGATTATCAAAAACAACTCCAAGAATAAGTCTTCTAGGGCATTTTATAATTTGGTAATGAAATTCATAACAATTTATAGTAAACCTATAGTACTTTAAAAGACTTGTTTAAGAATCCTTTTTTTTTTTTTGTAAAACTAAATTGGAGAATCTTGGGCTTCTACTTTGTTATATATGAAGCAATTTCTTTTTAAAATTTTATGCTAGCATGATGCTAGGGTGGAGATACACCACTACTTAAAATATAAGGTACTAATGATACACTTATTGCAATGCTTTTGCAAAGCCTACTAGTAATATTTCTCTTGGATAAAAACTCAACTGTGCTCAGATTCCGATGTACAAAACATTTATACAATACTCAATTTTGTTCCAAAAAAAATCTAAATTTTCAAAAGAAAAAAGATTTTCTAGAATACGCACAGATCAATGACGAATACAGCATTAAAATATCTCTGAAAAATAAATACTGAACAAGAAAGAAAGAAAAACAAGAGGGGGAAAAACCCAACGAGTTCAAATCTTTAGGACATTGGACGAACGGAAAGATCAAAAAAAATTAAAAAAAACCAAGGTCGAGGTGAAAGATAAGGAAAAAATGCCGAAAGAAGTCCTCACCGATCGAGTCTCGTAGAGCCTAAAATTCTGGAGATAGCAGCTCGAGGCATCGGGCTCATCGGCAAACCGAGCCCCTGCCCCATTCTCCACCGCCATCCCGTCCGGATCCCGAGCCGTGGGCTCGGGCTAGATCACTCTCACAGCCAAATCCCCCCGTGATCACCACGCCGCCGGCCGCCGGACCCCAGATTCCCCCTCGGCTGCTTCAAATATAGCATCCTTCTCCCTCCTCTCGCCTCTCCGCCGTCCTCACTGCCTCCTTCCCAGCCTCCTCTCTTCCATTCACCGCACCCAAAAAAACCAAAAAAAAAAAAAAAAAAAACGAAATGGACGCCAAATGGAATCGAAAGAGCCAGCAATCTTCTAAGGAGAAGGTCGAGAGACGAACTCCCTGATCGAAATCGGAAAAAATAAAAAAATAAAAACAATTGAAGGAGAGAAATCGAAGAATATTTTTGGGAGGAGTTCTCTCGGTCTCTCCTTTGGTCTTTCCGCTTGTATTTTTGGGGTTTATTTTTTTCGGAGAAGGGGGCGGGGTCGAAATGGTCGTGAGAGCGAAGGAAAACCACAGGGTGGGCAACGCCTCAATCTGCACAAGCCCAAGTGAAAAAATTAGAACATAGAATAAAATAAAATTTTATTCTTTCCCTTAGTTTACTTACCATTAATTAGAGAAAAACAAAAATATACTTTTATCTTTAAATTTTAACTCAAATTTCACTCGTTCTTAAATTTTTAATTATTATAATTTAATTCTTTATATTTAATATATATATAATATTTTGTATTAATTAAAATTAATAAAATAATTATAGTATGATAGAAGAAAATTTTTATACTTTTATGTCTATATAATATATGGCAAAATATAAGAAATGAAATGCAATGTTTTTAAAATATAAAGAATTAAATTATAATAATTTTAAATTTTAAATTTTAACTTTATTTTTAATAAAATTTTAAAATTAAAAGTATATTTTAGTTTTAAAAAATATATTTTTAGAATATTTACAATAGATCAAACAATATAATTCTCTTCGAAGCATTGTAACCCTCTCCCAAGCATTATAGTTTGGTAGTGATTTTTTTTTTTTCTTTTACCGTAAATTAGAAATAAATCATTTTCATTGATCATGAGTGTCACACATGCAATATTAGAATGCTCAATCTTTTTTAGTTATATATTTTAAAGAGTCTTCTTTCCTGGTTTACATATATTAAAATTGCCTTATCTTATAAACTATTATTAACAATTTCAATGTAGATATAATTTTAAATGAAGAATAAAAAAAAAAAAATTGAATAAGTAACTTCAACTACAAGATTAAGATTTTGTTGGTCCCTTTGTCATATACCATCGAATAATAAAATAAATTGCTAGATGAACTTTAAGATTGGCCCTTAAGAACATGATATATTGAAAAAAATGGGAAAGAACAAGGCGCTGTCATGCATCAAAAATAATTATTTTCAATGTCAACGATGCATTCCTAAAGGTTTTTATATCATATATATATATATATATATCATCAATGAAAACACCTGCCTCTCAACAGCTTGTTCAAACTCGATCACCTTTTTTTTTACGTAGAAAAAGAGTCGCATGGGGTGTGTTTACCAGGTCAACTCGGATGCGTACCGAGTTAATAACGTGAAGTTTTTAGTGCACTCGGAGTTGGCGTGTCCGTCTCAATCATTGGAATGAAGATAAAACCCGCACGTTTGCTCAACGCCTAAGCATTTGAAATTTAAGCACTAAGTTGAGACACGTAAACGGGTCCATAAACAGCAGCAAAATAATTATATGAGCATTATGCTACATCGGAACTAGAATATACCATTAGTTATACCTTCCGTTTGGATGTATCTCCTAAAACTAATACAAATTATCATTTATGTGTCATAACAAAGGAATGATAATTAACAGATGTTAATAAATTATTAATTTGTCACACTGGATGGTTGGTGAGAAGGGTCTCTGTAAATTTCTTTAGTTTTAACAGGGGAGAGCCTGGATTCCGTCACCATGTGGTGAGCTGACCCAATGTCATTAATTGGACTTAGCTTCGCAAAATCCTCGTAATGTAGTCCAAATCATGACGTTAGAATGGTGTATTTTGGCCGAGGGGATCATGTTTGGTGGAATGGGTCAGAGAAAGCTTCCTTCTAGATTTTTCTGTAACATTGCCAGATTGTATGCGGTGGCAAGGCTTATTTGATTATTTTGATTCATTCTAAAATAGAAGGGATGATAAGGATCCAACACGCCTATAGATATGTGCTTACTAAAAAAAATTAATATTAATTATTATTGATATATTTGACATCCCATTTAATTATTATTTTTTATTTAAAAAATAATAAAAATCAATGTATAAAAAAATATATTTAGTACTATTATTTCATTTTCTATTGTTAAAGTTGTTCTAAGATTTTGTTTTTCGGTAGATAAGTTTCATGTGAAAGTTGACCGTCTTTTTCATTGGCCAACTTATTCATAGTTATACTCAAAGAAATCATATGAAAAAACTAAATTCTCAAGGAGAGGAAAGGCTTATCCTATCAAAGATATGGATACATTAGTTTCCCATCAATTATGTTTTTTTTTTTTAAATATTCTATCTTCTCTCATGATTCTTGCTTTTTTTTTATATGCAATAAACTTAAACCATGCAGTGCGTTATAATCTCTATCTCATTTTCGATCAAAAAAAGATATGTACCAATAAATCTAGCAAATTTTTTTCTTTCTTTACTTTTTCCATTAAGATTTTATATCATTAATTTTTTTTTTTCTTTTCTTCTATTAGCCTCGTTTTTTTTTTTTTTTCTTCATCATAACTTCTAGTCGCATTCAATGAAGAATAGAGTGAAGAAAATAATTTATACCCTCCATCTGGCCTCCCATCACCTTTTTACCAATATCTTTAGCTAAGAAGCACAAATGAAATATTATGCAATCTTACATTTTGCCCCTATAAAATCTTTACCCATCCTTTAACACCACTCCTTTTGGCAACTTATTTGGTATAGAAGCATAAAAGATATTATAAGAAAGACGAACAGATCTTAAAAGCTTACCTACAAAGGTCCTCATGCAAAAAAAATATGGGTAACAGATAGGAGCTACTTTCCAATGCATAAAAAAGCATAAATAAATTATTTTTTTATTTAAATGTTACTTGAGTAATATTTATTCAAGAAAATATAAATTTCAAAGTAACTTTGATGTCCCTTAAGGGATTTATATTTTTACCATGAAACATTGTCATCATTATTGCTACCATTGTTGCTTTCAATTTTATCATCACAGTTACAATATCCCTATCATTATTTTCGCTTCTACCACATTACCAGTGCCTTCACCATCCACCGTAATTATCATTATTACCATCATCATGCCATTATTACCTTTACTATATCTACATTACCATAATCCTCAACATCGGCGTATTGCTGCTATCATCGCTATTATTATTTTATCACCTCCATTATACCATGACCATATCTGTTGCCGACATATTGCTATCTTCACTATATTTACTACAATTACTATGATCTCTACTATCATTAGCATGTTTGCTCTTAAAAAATAAATTACTATAACAAATATATTTATATTATTTAAATTTAAAATATAGAAATAGAATTTTGCTAATTATAAAAATAAAAAATTTAAAGTGATACCAAAGAGCATCTAAGAATAATATTACTTTCAACCTTTTTTTCTCCTTATCATCATCCAACAATAAGATAAGGCTTGAAATTTATCTTGGTTTCATGGATGGCTTGAAGTAGGTCTAGGATGTTCATTTAGATCAATGTTCATTGCACACAATAAACAAATATGGATTGGCTTGGTGGTTATCATCATACTCAATTTTTTTAGAATTTAGATTTAAATTATTATAAAATTATTAGCTGAATAAAAATATAGTAGCAAAAGTCTAAAATAAAACGTTTGATTTATAGCTACTATGGCAAACATGAATGCCATGCATGAGTGACAAGTGAAGCTAAGTGCGCACTCCAAGTTTGATAGAACTGCAATATCATGGATGAGCAAAGCCTTGCAATTGCAAGCACCATGAGATAAAAATTTTCTTTCAAAAACAATTTAAAGAAAATATAATACTTTTATTTTTAAATCTATTATATTATATAATATCAATTTCTATAATACGTCTCACTCGACCACATTTTTCACTCAACCTCATCCAACTTCTTATCACCTTTCATACTATCTGCATGTTTTCCTTTTCTTAAGCACGGCTTTCAACCATAAAATCCAAAATTTAAATTCTTTTCTAATAGTTATTTTTATTTTACGTAAACTTTATTTTTATTAAAGATAAAATGATAGCTACATTATACGTGGCATATTTTAGTTTTCAAATAACTCATATCATATCAAGGACCAACCACTGGAGTTCCTAGACTGAAAGTAGAAAAAGAGTTAAATTGCAGGACTTGAGCAACATTTCAAAAGCTTCTAACCTTATATTTATGTTTGTCATAGTCTTTTTTTAACATCAAATACTCTTTAAAACAAAAACAATCTAGCCTTATCTCACCCAAGGTTGGCCTATTTTATGCTTTAAAATAAATTTTAAATATAAATATAGAAAATTCCTAATTTCCCATAAGAGACCATTGCTCTCCCTCAAAAGAGAGAAAAAAGATAATCTCTAAACATATTACAATGCATGCTATTAAATTTGAAACAGTATCCTATAAAATCACAATAGAGACCAGACTTAATAATGAAAACCAAAATAAATGAATATTTTTTTATGTTAAGTTATATATCATATGGGGAAGCGAACAGCTCAACAACTTAATATAGTACGCACCGTTTGTTCTAACAAGTTAGAAGAACCATTTTTTTTCATTGCTGTTCTCCTTCAATATCAAATTCTCGATTGCATGTATAACTATCGTTAATAAATTTAATGAACCTTGCCCTATTAATGGCACCAGTTTTGAAACTTTGCCTCAAGACCAGATGTGCTTACTTCAAAATAAAGATTAAAACAAGAAAGAAATAAAAAAAAAAAGAAAAGAAAAAGGAAGCTTTAAGATGTGGGCCATTTTCAGAGTGTGGCAGGTTAAATAATTCTGACGATGGTCATTCATCTGAACCTTTTTTAACTGGCTGTCAACATAACGAAACGGTGGCCCATGAGATTCTTCCCCAATGAAGAACCTCCGGTGTGGTTTTACTGATGTCCGATGTTGCCGTTTACTTGCTCCAAAGGAGAACTTTTGCCACTAAAAAGCTTTCGTCCAACTTCAACCCTTGGGGGCCCCCGCGGCCGTGAAGTACAACGCGTTCAACTGTAGTCGGCAAGCCTTCGACTCGTTCTCGCCTGTTTTCAACCGCAGGTGACGGCAAACTGTCGCTATTAAGTAAGAAGCTAATCCTGGAGCGAAAGCGCTGGCATTTCCAACTCTGCCAGTTGTCTCGGCCGACAGCCTCCAATTGTAACGGGATGGTGACGCATTTGCTTGGCGCCATGCAACCGCCAGCCATAAGGTAGGTGTGCGCTCGCATCCCGTAGCTAAGATGCACGGCACTTTGACCCATATCTTTTCTGTTGACGTGCTTGAAAATTGCTACAGGGCACGGCTCTATCACCGATATATATATATATATATAGAGCTAAGTTAGATTTTTTTTTTTTTAATATATAAGAATCCAGTATTACTTTACTCATTTAAATGAACTGTATGCGATTGTGTATATATATATATATATATATATATATATATATATATATATATATATATATATATATATATATAAAAGCCAAGTTTGAATTTAATTTTTTTTATTTTTAAATCTATATAAATTTCATACTTTCTTACTTTTTTTTTTATTTTTAGAATTCGCTAACTAGGTACGATATATAAATATATATAAATATATATATAGAGAGAGAGAGTGAGAGAGAGCTTAGTTAGGATCTAATCTTTTTTTTTTTTCATTTTTGAATTTATATGAATTCTTTAGAATCCTCTTTAGAATTCGTAAACTGTATAGATTCTGAGAGGTGACTAGATTTAGATTTAGTTGCATTACTTTATGAATTCTAAAGATAAAAAAATAAAAGAAAATAAAATAACTTCAGATATATATAGAAATAAACTTGATTACATTCAAATGTAGCAAAGTTCAAGATTCAATCATCTCTCCTACTATTGGATCTGCATGAATTTCTAAATCGTTTTTTTATTTTATTTTATTTTTTATTTTTAAAATTCGTGAGAAAATAGGCTTGGTTACATTAAAATATAATCAAGCTTATATTCGATCATCATCTTCATTTTTGCATCCACATAATTCATGAATTAAAAAAAAAAGTATCTTTAAAATTTATGCAAATTTAACAATGAAGAAATTGATTGAATTTTAAACTTAATTATATTTAAATATAATTAAATTTAATTATATATATATATAAATATATGTCTAAGTTACCAAAGTTAGGACTTTTGGCCATGAAATAATTACTTAATTTTGTAATTATTTTTTAAGTTTTTTATTTAAGGGTAAATTTCATAACAAAATTTTTAAAGCCAGTAGGGTCTCTAAAGAATTTTTTAAAATTTGATGAGGGAAACTGCCAACCCTAAATATGGAACTGTCAAAGAGAGCGGTCCTCGCGCCATCTCCTCCGCTGTGCTGGGTGCCGGAGCACCTTTCTCATTTTCGTAGTTATGCCTCCTCGCGCTATCTCCTCCACGTGCTGCCGCCAGGGCCGTCTCGTAGCTGTCACCTCGCGATAGCCTGCGCTCGCAGAGAGCGGCAGACCGCACAGCGAGCCGTGCAGCGCTTATCCGAAGCTCGCGCGGCCTGCCGTCGAAAAGGCCTGATAGAGCACCGCCGTACATGCCACCTCGGCTGACCCAGTATTACCGCGCGCGCCCAACAAAAGCACCTGCGAACGCTGGCACCCGCGAGTATTACTGCGCTCCTCCCTCATCTTCTCGACTTCTCCGTCTTCCCCCAGCCTCCCGCGCCCAACCCCTGCCCTCTGCCCTCTGCCCTCTCTCTCTCTCTCTCTCTCTCTCTCGGGTTCTCGGAGCTATCTGGAAACCCTAGCTTTATTCAAGCCCCTCTTCCCATGATCCTCCGATCAATCTCAACGCCTCTCGATTTCCGATCCCCTCTCCTCCCCTTTAAGAATCTGCCCCTTCTGCGCCGGAGCCCTCGGCTCCGCCGACGGCGGCCGGAGCTTCGGGTGCAGTCCGCGCTCGAGGACCTCTTCCACAACCTCATCGCTGCCTTCCCCTCCCCTACCTCGCTTGACCTCCTGGCCCCCGCCCTCGGCTTCGCCTCCGGCGCCGCCCTCTACCTCTCCTCCCGCCGCCGCCTCCACCGCGGCGGCGGGGACCCCGACGCCGTTGTTGGGAATTGGATTTTGTTCACGAGCCCGACGCCGTTCAACCGGTGCGTCCTCCTCCGGTGCCCCTCGGTGTCGTTCGAGGACGGCGGCGAGCTGCTGGAGGGCGTGAACGATAGGCTGGTGAGGGAGGAGCGGCACTACGTGAATCTGAGCCGGGGGAGGATCCCAGTGGCGAGAACAGGGGAAGATGGGAAGCCGGAGGAGGAGGTCTCATACCAGAGGGTTTGTGTTGGGACCGAGGATGGAGGGGTGATCTCGTTGGACTGGCCGGATAATTTGGACATCGCGAGGGAGCATGGGCTGGACACGACGGTGGTCGTCGTGCCGGGGATGACCGAAGGAAGCATGGATAGAGATGTGAGAACATTTGTTATTGATGCCCTCAAGCATGGATATTTCCCCATTGTTATGAATCCCAGAGGATGCGCCGGTTCCCCATTGACCACAGCAAGGTAACAATTTTTGATTGATTGAATAGTGTATAGATGAATGCTTGGTAATACTGTGAAGAATCAGTCCGAGTCATATTGTCACACCCCAATCCTTTATTTGGATTGAGGGCATGGCATGGCATGGCATGGCCATATCTCATGGAATGAGGCTATCATTTGAATTATAAATTTTACATACGCGGCATTGTTATCTTGATTATATTATCATGAGTTATATCATGAGTTATGACAGTGGACACTATGCTATTTAGATTGGATCTGCAATTTAAATTTTGAACATCATAATGTTGGCTTATGCAATAGTTGATATTAGTGTTATATTATTCGACTTTACTTTTCAATGATCATATAATTATTTATATATTTATACATTACTATTCATGCTGGTGTGCATGGGAGGAGGCTTTTTAGCTTTTAGTTCACATTATTATTGCTACATTTTTTCTAAAGCCGTAGGATGCCTAGCTTCAAGCACAGTTCAAGACTTTTGGTGAGAGTGTTAGTTAGCTTTTATTTATGACACCGGATGTATCTAAACCTTATATCTTGGACATTTAAAACTACAAATGAAATATTTTGTAATCATATATAACTGTTAATATTTATTGTTTATTTAGAATTGAAGGCCTTGCATATTTTTTAGGGTCATACCTTAGGGATTATGCAGGCATGCCACATGGCCGACTTGGGTGATGGGTTCAGGGCGTGACACATATAGAAAGACACGAGTATCACCCATTTTTCTTTATGATGGAAGTTTGAAGCCATAAACAAATATAACTTCCTACTGAAAAACAAAGCACTAATGTGTTTAAAGGTTGAGCATGACTGGGCAGCTATTTGGAGCCTTAGCAATAATGATAACAGCTGGGATGGGAGTGTGGACCTGAGAGAAGAAGCACAATGAAAAAGTTCAAGGTGACTAGGTGCACGGAAGATGGGGGTCGGTTGGGAGCAGCTTTATTTGTTCTATCCCCAAAATGGGGAGAGAAACAAAAATAATAGTTTCTTTCCAGTTATTGATTCCTTCTCAGAGGTTCCACATACATTTTCTTGTTGTCTTGAAAAGAAAAAAAGACTTTTGCAAGCAATAGGCTTATTCTTGGCACACCCATAAAAAGTGAGTCACATGGTACAATATATCTATGTTTGGCAGCTTATCAGCTGTGAGAAGCTGTTGCTGTCAGGTGATGTCATTTCTGTTGTATTACTTGCTTGAGGAATAGAAGCTGATCTACTAGCAGTCAGCAGAGTTGCACCTCAAAATGGGTTTGGGTATTTGGCAACTTATAACAGTAAATCCTTAAAAGGCCAATTGTCCTCCTTTCATCAGAGAAACATACCCACTGATACCTTATTCAAGAGAATTTTCAAAAGGAAGCTCATTAACAATAAAAAACTAGTGTTGCATAGAGACAGACCTGAGAGTTGGATTCACACATGCATCAAGTAGCTGACTTGGCAAAAGAAGAGATATATGGATGCATAGAAAAATAATATATTGAACTAAATTGTGCATATTCAATGCTTTTAAATATTGTATAATAGAAAATTAAAAGATATTATCTGTTAGGGTGTTTTAATTCATCCAAATACCAAATCTATCTCAAGAATACAAGAAACATGACATTTTGCAAAGTAGTTTATGCTTACAACATTAACCAAGCTCTAGAAACAATAAAGGTCCATTTCTGATGCCATTATGGTGGGCTAAAGACTAGCTTTCCATGTATCTCTAACATACTGGCTTCAGTCCTTTATTGGAGGTAAACGATCATGTCTTATGCCTTTTGTAGATTGTTGACAGCTCAGGAATGTTTAAATCCAACGGCATGTATTTCGAGATGATTTTATTTTAAAAATTACCAATAATTGGGTTGTCTGTATTTCCACCACACATGCCGTTGGATTTGTAGATTTTTGAGCTATTAGCGGTCTACAAATGGTAAAGGACTGAAGCAGAACTCTAAAGGTTGTGGAGTTTGATGCATGTCTGATTTGCTGGTATGTTTTTGGCATAGATACCTTGCAGTGAATCTGAGAGTACAGGTGACACAGATAAATGCATTTTGTTTTCTCAGAAATTGAACAGAGAAATTTTACATTTTTCTGGTTCTTGAAAATTTAAAATTAAAAAAAAGGAATTCGAGAAGATAACTGTAGCTTCTTTAAGAAATATCAGAGATTTTTCTCAAAAAATTGGAAATTCTGAAGATAGCATGTCAATGTTCTGATCAAGGCCTACCATACTGACCCACACTGTATCGGAAAGGTATCGATATGGTATTGAGGTTCGATTTGGTATGGATAGAACTGGTCCGAACTAAGCAAAATTGTCTCATATTGTCTGGTACTGATCTGTATTATTCGATTTCAGGCTCAAAGTGAGAGAAAGCATAAATATTTTATCTTGGTATAGGATGCATACCATACTATACCGACCGTACTATACCAAAATAGTAGTGTATTGGTACAGTTTTCGGTTTCAATTTTGCAGACTTTGGTTTTGATTGTTAAAAGAATGGAAAAATTCAGATAGTGTAACCTTTTACATTAACAAGGGCCACGGTCACCATATAGCTGTTGTTCTCAAACTTGTATGATCTTTTCTATTTTAATGTTGCCACTAATTTTAAAATTATGATTTGTAACCAAGATGACAAGATGTTGATTAGGGGCAATGGGTATATGCTCCAGAAAAAAAAGGTGAATGTATTTCAGTTGCACTGGTCTTCATGTTGCAATTGCTGCTTACTTTATCTATGGTTTAACATTAACCATTAAGTGCTGGCAATTTGATCTGTCAATAAGTTGCAGCAGATGATCTTGGAGGGCATTTACTTATTATTGCAATTAAATTTAGTTTGACCAAAAATGCAACAAAGTTTAATGTCAAGTGATAAACTTAACTGAGGAAAACTCGAATGAGGAATGTTAGAGTAACCATTGGAACATTCCATATGTGATTGTGATATTTGTTCTTCCAGTCTTCTTTTTTCAATGCTTAGTTAATTGTTTGCCAAATGCTTACTTAGCTTTGCTACTTCATATAATATGGTCTATGTATTTCAAGATCAACGATATGGAACTCTCTCAACAACCAACTTCTACATTAGATGGATTAGGTCATAATCTGTTCTAGTATTTTGCTTAATTTCTGTTTTCAGGTCTTCTATATATATTTTTTAATATAATCAATAGAAGCATATATTTTATGGAATTTTAATTCTTTAAAATGTAAAATTTAATAATAACAACATGCCAAGTAGTGGTTTAAAACTCAAATTTACTATTATTTGCAATTTTTTTTTTTAATTTCAATGTTGCTTCATTAATTAAGATCTGTAAAGCTTTTCAGAAAATGTTATCTATGTTTATGACTGGTATAAATACGGGGCAATATAGAAGAGACTTGAGCAGCATGTAATCAAATAAATTGCCTCAGAGGAAATGATTTTACCTGTTATATCAGAGCTGACTAAGGCCTGTCAACATGTCATCCTAGTGCACAATATTTTATGCTTATATGTAGTTCAAAATCTCAAAAAACGTACCACTGGTTGTTGTGTCAGCAAGACTGTCCATTGTACCGTAGCCAAAATGCGATCACTTTTTATCTGCTATAATCTAGATGACAGAAAAATGGTTTATTTTATTGTCTATCAAGTATCTATAGACAATCTTTTTTTTTTTTTGAATTTATAGATTAACAATGTATCACAATTTTCTTGTGATATCTCTGGTATATTTGTATAAAACATTACATCTTTATTTGTCCATCTGACATTTTTATTTGCTGGTATTTGTAATACAGAATATATAAACTTGTATTACATAAAAACTGGATTTTAGTGGAGGTTTTCAGTTAGTATAACTTGTCAGTTGAGGTTTAGATGGTTTTCTCAGCTTCATAACCTTTTTCAGTATGTGATACTTTAATTTGTGTTGAAACTGGTAAGAAAAGGATGGGAGGACCCAATGTGATATGGATGGAGGTTGTGAAAAAGGATGTGGAGAAACTTGAAAATTGGAATATGACCCTAAATAGAAATACTCAATAAATGAAATATTTAAATACCTAAAATAGTTAGGAAAAAGTCTAAAGGTTATGAAAAAGCCCCATTCAGCATTTAAGTACTTGATATCTAGAAAATCTTTTTTTTTTTTTTTCTTTTTTAACTGCAAAGAGAACTTTGCTGGTTACCATTTCTTTTCTTGCATTTATTGGTCAAGTTTTTGGTATGTGAAAAGTTATTGAAATGTCTTTTTAAATTATTGTATTTTTGGATCTTATTTTAGAATAAATTTTAGCGAGTTCTAAAAGCCGTTGTATTGTTTGTTTTAATCCAAATTAAGGGTTTGAAGGCATATATATTTAGTAAAGTGCACTTTTGCATGTTATGGAGTATGAGGTTGTTTAGAAACCCTTTTGAGTCCAATTCTGTTGAATTAGTTCTAGGGTTGCTATAGAGAACATTTCTTGGCATCTTTGAGGCTGTTTAATTATTCTAGGGACAGGCATCTTTATAGGGTGACATGATCTTGGCTTGATACTTCAGTTTGTTGCTTCGAATCATTCTTAAATTTTCATAATCTCTCTGCTAGCAAATGAGGAAGACATTGTTCTGGATTTAAAACTGTTGTTTGTTGCTTGGTCTTATATTTCAGAAGTTCTTTTCTAGCAAATCCCTGATATATTGGCATTACAGTTATGCATCTCAGTAAAATAATAGACAGTATGGTGTTTTCTTTTTCTTCCCCCCTTTCATGTCTGTTTCTCATGTTTTGACTCACCAGATTCATAGATTGCTAAAGTCCCCCTCTAGTCTTGTGATCATGACTTTCTAAGTAATGGTTGTTTTGTTAACTGTATAATCTTGTTGGTAGGACTTAGGCTTTTCTGATTGTAGGACCTCTCTACTACTTGCTTTATGTAGGTTAT
Organism: Metroxylon sagu; assembly: GCA_017589505.3. NCBI lineage: Eukaryota > Viridiplantae > Streptophyta > Magnoliopsida > Arecales > Arecaceae > Metroxylon > Metroxylon sagu. The sequence goes on from JACVBY030000657.1 coordinate 473,120, forward strand.
TTACAGCTGCTGACAGCGATGATATCTGCACAGTGATCAGATTCATCAACAGGTTAAGGCCCTGGACAACATTGATGGGTGTTGGCTGGGGTTATGGCGCAAATATGCTGACAAAGTATCTTGCTGAAGTAGGGGAGACAACTCCTCTTACAGCTGCTGTTTGCATAGACAATCCTTTTGACATGGCTGAAGCCACAAGCTCATTCCCTCATCATATTGCTTTGGACCAAAAGCTCAGAAGTGGATTGATAGATATTCTTCACGCTAATAAGGTTGCTGATTGCTTCAAATAATAAAGATACCTGCTTTATTTATCATCTCAGCTATACTCTAATGATGCAAATCTTTTTTATAGTTTGGAAATGGAATTTCTTTCCATGAAGTTCAAGTACTTGAAGCACATTTGTGAAAACATATTGATTTGTATAAGACCTTCAATATGGTGCAAATCAATATGGTATTGATTTGTGACAATTAATACTTCTATATTTTCAGGAGCTCTTTCAAGGAAAAGCTAAAGGTTTTGATGTTGGAAAAGCTTTATCAGCCACATCTATTCGTGATTTTGATGAAGCTATATCAATGATTTCTTATGGGTGTCATGACGTTGAAGATTTCTATTCAAAGCTCAGTACAAGGCAGTCAGCTAGCAGCTTGAAGATCCCTGTCCTATTTATACAGGCATGTTTCTTAAACTCATGCAGTATTAAATGAGATGAATCATCTGCTTGCATTGTGGAGATTGCTGTCCTAGCTGACATTGTTCACTTTATTTCAAGGATAGTTTAACTAGCTGCATGCCATCATGAACAAATATTGATCTTTCCTCATGGATAATCCTGGATGGATCAGGATCCAATTAGAATGGATAGAATTTGGTGTTTACATTTAAGATACTCTTGCATGTGCTTAGGTTGTTTCTAAGTACCTTTCTTTATAGTAATATTTTATTACGGACATTTTAACTCTGGAGCTTCTGATGTGTTGTTTAGCATGCATGTATTATTGGTTAGGGTGCTGGATCTGGTTTTCATAGGGCTGGAAACAAGCTAAACTGAGCTTTGGATTTTTTTGAATTTGGATCGGTCATATTGAGGGTGTGTTGAAATTTAGCTCAAGCTTGGACCAATTACAGCTTTACATGTTCAGGCTTGGCTTGTGAACTACAAATGAGCTGATTCTGAAGCCATGTCCATAGCCATTCTTAGTATTGCAAGCTGATGATAGACTTCTGTTTGTGCTTGGCGCATTTATTACCTGGGTTATGTGCTTCAGACTTGATTCATTTTTAAATTGAACAATCTTGAAAGAGCTGCCAAGTGAGCTGAGGCCATGATTTGCATGAGGATTTTGCTATCTTTTGATCAGTCAGGTGCAGAACTTAATATCGGCTACATCCTAGATGATTGAGTCTGTCTAGTTTAATTTTATGGTTATAAGTTTACTTTGGATACAGTCTTTCTTTTCATCAGGAGAAAAATGCAAATAGTTTTTCTCCATACACTTAATTAATGCTGTTCCGTTACAATTAGTGATGGTGAGAGGTTAGATTCATCTCTAGTTTGTCATATCCACACCCAAATTCAAAGTAGGGACTCAAATCCAAACCCATTCCCCATCTACAACCCTATACTATACCAGTACCAAATGGTAGACCCAAAATAATTGGGTATTAGTTCATAATTGTGTTTTTGTAATTTGTTAGTTAGTGAGCATAACTAAAATCAGATAGAAAGATGTTTTGTTGGTTAATGGTTTCACTTCTGAATTTTTTTCCTCAACTCTTGGTGGACATTAGAACTTCACCTTTTGGAGGACTTGATGCATAGGCATTAGGTTTCCAAAACATTTAATTTTTTATACATGGTAGGTTCAAGGACCTAGTCCATCCAAGTGGGATCAAACTGGACTTACAAGAGACTGGGTCCTGGAATACACCCAAGACCAGGAGCCCCTCTAGACTAGGGTTTGGTCTGTCTTGTTTGGGATGGACTAGGATTGATGCATCACACTTGGAATGGCTTGGCATCTCGAGATGCTAATTTTTTAAATTCATTTTTGCCTTTTTCATTCCACTCCTATTGTTAATGATTGTTATAGTTTGGATTGTACCTTCCTAATACTGTACAATATGGACCTGGCCCTAGACTAGGATGTGCCTTGATACTGGGATTTAAACCTGCATAAACATTTTAAATCTTTTAGATTGCATTCCTTATGCAACTTGGATTATTAGCTTGAATTCAAACCATACCCAATAAAGTTTTGTATTCAAATTTGGGACATAGGTCCAACACAATAAATTAGTGGCCCCATTCTTTGGAATCAAACCCAAGAGGTTTGGTTTGGGTTTAGGTTAGGCTACTAGACTATTGGCCTCATTACAATCCCTAATTGCAATTGATAATTTATAGGTAATACTAGTGAATTTCCTATTATAGGAGGTTTATATCAGGGATATGCTCTTAGTCTTTGCTTTTTTACTTTATTTATCGATGAGCTTATTATATATATTCAGGATCATATTTCATGATGGATGTTATTTGTAAATGATATAATACTAGTAGATAAAACTAGGGCTGAGATTAATTGTAAGTTACCATTATAGAGAGATGCATTAGAATTTTTAGATTGAGTAGGACAAAGATAAAATATATGAAATATAATTTTAGTACGATTCGAAATGGAAATGAATGTAGAATAAAAACAAAGGATCATAGAATTCTTACGAGTGATCATTTTTGATATTTAGGATCGATTATTTTACTCAAAAAAGATATTTAGGGTTAATTATTCATAAGAAAGGAGAGATTGAGGATGATATTATCCATAGGATTACAACAGGTTGGATGAAATGAAGAACAATTAGAATATTATGTGATCATAGAGTACCTACCAAGTTGAAGGAAAAATTTTATAAAACAGCAATAAGATCGACGATGCCTTATAGTACAGAATGTTGGATGGTTAGAAAATTACATATGCACAAGATGAATATAGCTGAAATAAGAATATCGAGATGGATGTGTGGTAATACGAGAAAAGATAGAGTAAGAAATAAAGCCATTCATGAAAAGGTGGAAGTAGCACCAATTGAGGGCAAATTAAAAAAAGGATGACTTAAATGATTTGGACATATGCAATGAAGGCTTAAAAATGCATTTATGTGAAGGAGTGATTTGATACATGTAGAAGGAAAAAGATTTAGAAGTAAATTAAAAAATACGTGAGAGAAAATGATAAAAAAAAATTTAAAAGTTTGCATCTTAAAGAAAATAGTACATTCAAAATTGAGTAGAATGGAGAAAAAAGGATTCATGTAGCTGACTCTAAAGGATTAAGGTTTTATTGTTGTTGTTGTTGTGTTTTTAGAAAGCTGGGCATACATTTTGTCATGGATCTATATTATATGACCTATTAGTTATCAATTATGTAACAGAATTGCATTAGTCTTAAGTAGTTTGCTGTCAATTGAATGAAAAAGAATATCGGCCAACTTAATGAGAATTCTTGCACTCATCTAGATTGATGCGAAAGCTTTCTCTTTCCATTTTGATCATGCTTGTCCATGCATTTGATAAGATCATCAGATGTATGGAGATCATGCGTGTTGATTCCTGCCCCCTCAACTTGATCTCTACAGCCCATTCACTTGATGCTATGAACAGGGGCACATGCGATGCACATTTGTGGGGAGAAAGAAGAGAGCAAGAGATAAAGTCAAATCCATTTAGGAGTCAAATTAAAGAATCTATTCGGGAGCCAAATTAGAGAAAGTGACAGAGTCGAATGTGTTTGGGAGTTCTATGAAAAGTGTCCAATTTGATTGGGAAAAAAGAGAAGCGGTTGGGGGGGGGGGGGGCAGGGGAGCATAGAAAGTTAGTAGGATAATCAGCATATTTTTCAAATAAATTCTTGGTATAAAAAATGATAGACAAAAATCAAGGAATATTCCTTGATTTCAAATATAGCATCAATCAATGCATGTCCTATCAATACGTATGGTCCTGTATTGGACATATTGTACAGTACTAGTAGACTCGGTACAAGGAGCATATTGAGTCTTGGTACGCCAAAACAACCTGCATATCGAGTGTACAAATACTGTACCACTGTGGTTGCAATACGGGTCTGGTATTGAGATTGCAAACCATGGTGTTGATGATGATTGGTGGCATGTGTGATGGATACGTGCAATTTTCTCTCTTTGCTTGTTTCAGCTTTCTATATACCTTATCAGATTGTCATCTTTGCATTCTTAACTATATTATTAATTTAAATAATAGGAAATTATGATTTGTGATGTAAAATTGACATAATTGTAGCATACTGGGATTATTTATAGCACAAAGTGACTCTCAACTTAGCCAAAGTAACCATCGTTTCGTCTTAGAATTGGTTTCAGTTTCTGATTCTATCATGTGTATTTCCATATGTTAGATTGTCATCAATTGAATCAGTTATTTACCTTAATTCTGAAGAATCGAGATGTTTATGCTGTATTCCTCAGTTTTTTATCTTTTCATAATTGTTCAATTTGCTACCTTGCAGAGTGATGATGGGACTGTACCACTTTTCTCTGTTCCACGCAGCTCAATAGCAGAAAATCCATTTACAAGTCTGCTTCTTTGTTCTTGTTTGCCTACTACTATTGTCACAACTGAGAGATCTTCTATTCTTTGGTGCCAAAATCTAGCCATTGAGGTAAATGTTTGTTTTCATTTTTATGTTTTGAATTCCAATTCCCCTCAAGTTTCTTCATGTTGGATAAAGCTATGCATTCTGAAAAAATAGAAATTATGTGCATTGGTTTTTATATTATATTATGTAGACAAAAGGGCAATCCTTTGAAGAGACTGAGAAAAATAAAGAATGATGATTATTATATTAGTTCTCTTCGTTAAGGATCAGCATTCTTCAATCTAGACACATCTTGCTCTGCAGTACAGGGCAACTTATTCATTGTCAAATGACTCTGCAAGTACGATTGCAAATATTTGTGGAGAATCTGTTTTTGAGACTTTGAGCAGCATGGAACCCATTACTAAACTTCAACCAATCTATGCAAATGCAAGTGATTTTTAGCTGGTTCTCTTGTTAGTTCTGTTTGTAAAAATTCAACCTCTTTACGACCAAGATATTGTTTTAAGATATCTTTTTTTATTTGCTTTGTTGGTGTATTACCTTCCCTAGTTGCTCAATAACGTGGAAGGTGTTTGTTGATTGAGATGGTTCTTCATGAAGCATGAAAGTCCGACACATGAAACAAGCAGCAGCTAAACATTAGAAGCATAGCAGATCTGTTAATTAGAGTCAACCATACTGTCGTTAGGTCATCATTAATTTCCATTCAAGGCCATTTTTTCTAAAATGGTAAGCTTCTACCTATCATTCTTCACTACTTCCATTCAAGACTTGGTAGGCATTTCCCACTGCTTCCAGTCTTTCAGACCTGTACGTATGATCCTTTCATCACGTGAGACATCTGTAACCTGCGGATACATATTTAAATTACGTCAAATGGTTTCACACACTTTACTGGCCAATTGGTTCGTTCATGACCTTCTTCTGCTATACTTGATTCAGTTATAATCCTCCTAGTTTAACTAAACATGCACCTTGTCCTCTCTATCATAATCACTTCGTGCTCATCGATCTCCTTGTTGTTCACTATTCCTGTTCATATTGTATTATTGATTGATAATTTCATTGTAAAATTTTCACGGTCGGTGTATAATGATTCCATATTTTTTGTGTATTATGATTCCATATTTTTCTTTACTTCATTTTCCCCTCTTCAACCATACAAAATACATCTTAATCAGTCTCTCCATTTGCAGGATGGCAGTTCAGCACTCTAGGTTGACCTAAAATTAAGACCACATCATGCTGTAGTGTCTCGAAGTGTAAGAAGGCAGATGGTTAAGACCAACTCTATTGGAGGCCTCCCATGGAGATCTCTGTGTTCTCTTAATACGAAGTTTATAAACTTGCCATTTTTTTCTGCAAATGCCATTAAGAATGTTAATAAACCCCTGCAGTAATTACTTCTTTGTCATTATCCACCTAGTCAATCTTCTCTTATTCTGTAATAATGAATCGAGGATGAAAAATTTTCTGATTGATTTATTTATTTAGCTATTACATGGAGAAAGGGGTGTGCATGAACTTGATAAAATTTCTGTGTGAAATGCAAGTGATGTGTCCTGTTATGGGAAGCTATCATGTCATGGCAGCTGTCACTTCAAAATGGTTAAAGATTGCATTCCCCTTACAAGAACAAGTGATGTTGCTTACCATGATTGTCTGCTTTCACTTACCTGTTTTCCTGATCATATGATGCATACTTTCTGAAGCTTGTAGTATAAAATTCTAGTAATATCTTATGTATATGCATGTTACTTGTGCAGTGGCTTTCAGCGGTGGAACTTGCACTTTTGAAAGGTCGCCATCCTCTTCTAAAAGATGTAGATATCACCATCAATCCTTCAAAAGGCTTAGCATTTGTCGATGACATGGCATCAGAGAGAAGTATTTCAGATGGAAATAGTTTCCATGAGAGCTATGATGAGGCTCGATTGTTCTTAGGTCGCAAGACTGCAAATGGGAATACATCCATTAAGCCTTACCAGACAAATCCTGTAAATGGATTCCTCAGTGATCCACTAGGAAATGTACTCATAGGTGATGGTGCGGTTCATGGTAAAGTTAGCAGTCACTTAAAATCAAGAAATGAGTTGCACAGAATACAGAAAAATGGTAATTTAGGAATAGAATTGGACAATAATGTTGAAGCCTTGCAGGCCAATGGTGCAGTGAATGCCAGTTTGGACAAAGAAGGAGACGGTCCTATGGTTAATGAAAATAGTCAAGTGCTACAAACTGCTTCTGTAGTCCTGAATATGCTTGATGTTACTATGCCTGGTACCCTAGACGATGAACAAAAGAAGAAGGTGTGGTTATAACTGCCATCTCTTTCTGACTTTAGTATAATCATCATGCAATAATTTCTGACTTTATTGTGCCTGGTCCAGTTGTGCAAAATGCGAAGAACGCATGTTGAATCTTGCAATATATGTCGTCTCAGTATCTTGAAATCCTTTTACTTGTTCCAGGAGTTGATACTTATCATTTATGTTTAAGGCAGCTGAGGAAGCATGCTTTATTCATTATGTAGTTGCATAATTAAATAGTGTATCCCATCTCATGAGAGTGAAGTAAAGCCAAAAGTTTGTACTGCCATGTTTTGTGATTGAGAGAAGAATCATAGTGTTAGTACCATATTGTTTCAGTGCTGTCTGAGAAATTTTAGGTGACAATGATATTTTCACTTTCTTTCTATAGACCAGCTTTTTCTTAACCACAAAATTAGTGTTTACATAATTAGAAAGACAAAGTGCTCCATTAAAAAATATCAGAGAAATTAAACTTCTTAAGAATAAAAGGTTAACTCTCCTTCTCTAGAACAAATTTAAAGAATTTCAGAAAATTTTGGTTTAACAAATATCAAGTTAGGGTACTTTCACTCTGAATAAAAATCTTAGATAATCAATTTAACTTGGAAATAATGAGAAAAAAATACTGAAAAAAGTTATCTAAAAATATAATTTTTTTAAGATTTTGATCAACAGTTGGTCAAACTTATATGATGACATTTATTTAAATGATTTTGAATGTAAATAAGAGAGAGTAGAGAAGATGAGGGCTCGGGGGGGGGGTTTCAGCTCCTCTCTCTCTCTCTTTAAGTAAGCTCACAAGAGCCCACATCCTACCTATCTCCCAAGCCATCCTACACCGGAACCATGCCAAATTGCCCACACTCGAACCGGTTCATAGGCAAAGCCAAACTGAATGCTGTTTTCAAATTGGTTAATCGCCGGTTTGGTTTGGTTCAGCCCGAACTGGTCGGTTCGGTTCAGCCCGAACTGGTCGGTTCGGTTAACTTTATATTTTTATGTCCTTTGTATGCTATAATGTTTATCTCTGCTGATTTAGCCATTGGCTAGCATTTTTTATTATTTTTTGATTTTTTCCTCCAGGTTCTGACTGCCATGGAACAGGGAGAAACACTTATGAAAGCTCTGGAAGGAGCTGTGCCTGAAGATGTACGTGGAAAGCTTACATCTGCTGTTTCTGAAATTTTGCAAACTCAGGGTACAAACTTAAATATTGATGGGCTCAAAAGGATCAAATGGATTCCTAATTTAACTTCAGAGGTAAAGTCAAGGATCCAAGATAAGTTTAAGGGAGTTTCAACTAGTGAAAGTGGGTACAATGAGACTCTCTCATCGGAGCAGAGTAAAAGGGGTACTGGCAATGAGGAAAGAACAGAAGATGATTTGGCATCCTTAAATTCAGGCAATGACAACACTCAGGATAGCGTTGAGTCTTCTCAGGAAAAGTCTGCACAAGCTTCTGGACATGTTGAAGCTGGATCGGAAGTGTCAGGTAAGTTAAACCAGCCTAACAAATCTGAGAAAGCAAGCGCTGGGATGGATGAGGCTGTTGGTGAGCAGCACAAGATCAATCAAACGCATGAAATAACTGAGAGGCACTCTGCATATGATCAAGTGACTGCAAATGATGTCCATGACAATGAAGCGACAAAGGTGGATCCTTCAGTAGATTCAAACAAGCCAATTTCATTTGCCAACACTGAAGAAACATTTTCAGCTGGTTCATCCGCATCTGAGAAGCAGGTGACAGAAAAAGCACGGAACGAAATTCCGAAGAATGAAGATAAAGTTACTCAGGATACAGTAGATCAAAATGTACAAAGCTCTTCCACTAAATCAGAAGAATCCTCATCGCAACATCAGTCTTCGAAGCCCCCCTCAATGAGTGTCACTCAGGCATTAGATGCCTTAACTGGATTTGATGACTCTACACAGGTGGCTGTTAATAGTGTGTTCGGAGTTATAGAAAATATGATTGATCAGTTAGAGAAAACGAACAACCAGGGGAACAATGATGAAGTAGATAAAATCGAGGATCAAGAATCCCAAATTGAAGGAAATAAAAATGAGGATCTGGAATCTCAAGTTGCGTCTCATGACTTCTCTCCGATCAATGAAGCCAAATCTGATGGGATAAAGGATAGTGACAATAGACCAGGTGATGTGTCAAATATAAGTCAACCATGCAATCAAATAGAGAATAATTTACATGAAGCAGCTGCTGATACTTGGAAAGTAGTTGAAGATAAGTTGGATGAAGATAAGTTATTTATATCATCCGGAGAAAGCAATATCAACCAATCTCAAGAAAGTAATTCAGGAGGTCATTACATAGATAGTAAGAATTTTGACAAGGTTGGTTGTGTACAAAAGTTTCCACTGAATGTAGTTATGAACTCTTATTGGGGGCCACCATATGCAGCGTATCTCCATGGATATCTTTCTGCACGGTTGCCAGTAATGAAATCATCAAGTCTAAATTCAACAACCGATCTATTTCTTGACCCAGAAGAAGGTCAGTGGAAAATGCTCGATCAAGCAGGAAATACTAATAATAATGTAGGTGAAAGTGGAGAAAACCTGAACATCAATGGAATGAGTCATATTATCCATTCCCCATCAGAACAAGGTGATATGGAGAAAGCTATTGAACCATCCTACATAATCTTAGATACTGAATTTTCAATATTTGAGCAGCAACAGTCTGAAGAGTTCAATGAAATAGGTGATTCTAGCAATCAATCTGATGCTAAAAAAGAGGAGCTGATGAGCTTAATTAAGAATACTTTGCTGGAAGCTTTAAAAGTTGAAGTTGGTCGCAGATTAGGCATGCCTGACTTGAAGGCAATCGATAGTGGCCTGGTATATGACCTGGAACAAGTCTGTGATGCAGTATCCCGTGCTGTTGTATCTGACCATGAGTTGAATTTGAACTCATTTTCAGAAAATGATGATCCTAGTTCAGTGAAGGTTACTGCAATTGAGGGAGAGCATATAATAAAAGTCATTGCTTCTGCAGTTCAGGATTCCAGTCATTTGAGAAAAGTTCTTCCAGTTGGTGTAATTGTTGGTTCAAGCCTAGCATCGTTAAGAAAGTACTTTCAGGTTGCTGCTGTGCATGATGATGTTCGAAGCAAAGCCAACGGCCAATCAAGAAATATAGGGGGGAAGTTTTTAGACAAAGAAAGACACATTAGGAATGAGGATCAACATGCTGACACAGATAACTCATTAAATAGTGAAAATGAAATGCATCAGACGGACAGTTCAAACAATAAGGGCATCATGGTTGGGGCTGTTACAGCTGCCTTGGGTGCTTCTGCTTTATTGGCACATCACCAGGTATTAGATCAAATCTCAGAACCTTATGTTTCTTTCTGTACTTCATAGCTTTCTAGAAAAAAATAATTTCTCTACACTTCATCAGATCATTTTTTTAAGAACAGGATAACGTGCTTTTTGCTTCTAAGGCCCTATTTGGCATTGCTTTTGGAGGGCCCAAAAGCATTTTTGGAGGGGCCTGATGATTTTGAAGGTCTTTGGTAAAAATTTGGAAATAGCTTTCCATCTGCTCTAAATGTTGAAAAGGTGTATTAGGGAAAAGCTATAATTAGAAATGTTTGGGCAAAGGATCTACTCGGGACCTGTAGATAAGCTATTTTCATTGGACATAGAGATCACAAGTTCGAAGCACAGAAATAACCATATTTAATATTTTAATATTTTATAATATTATTCTAATAATTATATCATATTATTTTACATTAAACATTTCATAGTATAATATTATATAATACTATAATATACTATAATTTTATTAATAACATGATATAATAATAATAATAATAATAATATTATTATTATATAGTATAACGATATTATGAAAAATAATTATATTTTTATAAGATATATAAAAGTTATAATTTGTTATATTATTTAGATTAAAATATCAAAATAAATAATTTATAAATAAAAAATATTTTATAATAATTATTCTTGATACAAATAATTAGACAATTGAAAGCACCTTGTAATGTTCTTTTGAGTCCAATGTTGCTAAATGTACTTTCTCAGTTTCATTACTCAACAGTTGTTTAAGTTCTACGATTTTTTGAAAATGTAGTTATCAAACAACAAACAATTTTATATTTAAAGCTTTATAAGTAAAAGTTCTACTGCCCAAAGCTCTACAAGCAAAAGCTCTATTGCCTACAACAATGTTAAATGGGGCCTAAAATGATTATTGCAGTAACCTTTTTCTTTTCTTTTTTATCCTTGTCCACCTGCTATTTTTAGATTGCTTTTCATTGTAGTTTTGTACTTATGGACTGTCTTGTGATTTTGATCTAAAATGGGAAAGATAAGCAAAAGATCCTTTTCTTGTTTCGTCCTCTTAGATTCCAGTCTTTCCTTGACCATTTCTTTCTGAATCAATCTTTTTACAGCCCGCAAGTTACCCTATTATATGCGTAAATGTGGTGCACAACATTATATATGCCCTCACCCTATTTCTTTTTTTTTGAAATCATTATAGTGAATTAATTTCCACTGTAGTGACTACCTCACCTTTCATTGTGTTCAAATGTTTTATAGAATCTTATTCTTGGACTTGTAAGATCCATCCCTCTTTACTGATCATGTGTTTTTCACCTTTTCTGGTAACTTGGTGTTGCAACTTATCCTGGACCTTTCTTTCATGCCACTCTCTTGTTTGCTGGATGTTAGCAAGATATTAAAGAATCTACAGTTCTCTTGGCTGCTGGAGTTCATTATAGAAATCATCCTCTGTGCATGTGGGTGGTCTTGTGTTGCTGTTGCTAGGTGCTTTAATGCTTCTCTATGTGCTTGGGTTGTCACTAGATGCTGGAGCTTCACTGGAATCATATATTCTGAGCGCTGACATCTGACAGAATTTGCTAGTATCTGACAAGATTAATGGTCCTGATAGCTGAACCATGAATTAAAACAAGTTCTGTGATGGATTTGAATTCTGTATTATCCCCAGAATATATTCTTGTCCCTGTTTTTCTTTCCAGCAAAAGGTGAATTGTTCATTAGTCATTAGGAGCTCTTTAGCGTATCAACCTCTCAAAAGTTAACCCTCTGGTTTCTGTTCTACCATTAGGAGCTGTCAAATCCAAGTCAGCACTAAAACTCTTTGGCCTTTGGATGATATCTGTTTCCTTGTTTTTAACTGGAATGACCATTGAAGGATTTTCCCCCATTCTTGTCATTTTTCTTGCGTTCCAAGATCTATGGAGCATATATTTTAGGACTTGGAGTTTTGCCTTTACTGATTTCTAGCGCCAACCACCCTGCTTTCCATTTATCTCTCATCTGAGCTACTTTAATCAGCTTAAGCATGTTAGGCTTTTTTAACCAAATTTCTTTTGATATCCTACTTGTTGATTTACCAACTCCCCTGACCCATTGCATACCTTTCATTCCTTTTCACTGTTTTTTCTTTAATTTTTTTTTTGTGGGATATTTTTATCTGTTTTGGGGTTCTAATACTGACGTTTGAACATTCAAATATGTAAATCAGTCCCTCCAAGTTGATTATGCGGTGCATTGACTCAAGAAGAGCAAATTACATCTTGCTGGCCTGAAATACTTCCCCTTTGAGACACTGAACTAGAGCTCTAATGTTCTGGGCAACTAGTTTTGTTATTTTCTCACCATCTCCTTTGCATTGTTGTGGGAGTTTATTGTGGCTCTTATCATTCTCTTACTTTGTTGAGACTTAGTTGATTGCTGGTTACTGCAGCAGTTATGCTGAGCACCACTCTTCTCCTGTTAGCAATATAGAACTCTTCTTCTGTTATTGTTTGGCTCGTGAAGCTCTAATTGGGACATGTGCTATTCTTTGGCTTGTGAATCTCCCATTTGCGCATGCATGAAAGATGTTTCAAACTGACTGTAATGACAAACGGTGATTATTGTTTTTGTTGATATGTCTATGGCTTGTCCAATTGAATTACCTTAGCACTTTATGTTTACTACATATGCTGCAACTGTTTTCTTGGCTCTTTCATTGAGGCTCTCTTAGCATTTGTTTTGAGTGTTATGATTGATTTGTGCCACTACCACATTGCCTGCATTTACCTCATTTACTGCCTAATGTTACTTGAGCTTTTATCCCATCATTGTTGGCTTCTTGTCTGCTTGGCCATGCTTGGATTCTTGGGGTAACTACTGCTTATTATATAACTTATAATGCATTTGCATTTATTCATTTATCTTTATTTGCTCTCTCACTACAAATTTAATCTCTTTTTTTTTTTTTCCTTAACCTTTTGTTTTTGCGTGTGAGCACATACACCCTTGTCATCAGTGTTCATTTTTTAATTTTTCATATCCTTCATGTTCATGCCTTTGAGACTATTGTTGGTATCAATGTTTGAAATCTTAAGTAACATCAGATCCCATACTGGTACCATGTTGGTACACTTGGTTTAGGGGTCATTTCAATGTACCAACACTTGGTACACCCCTCATACTAAGTATTGATTTAGTACCAGTATGATAGGAACAAGCCCATACGCACTGGTACTGCAAACTTTGGTATTTTTGGGTTTGTCAGCTTGTTGACTATCATGGTACAGAGCATAATCATCATAACAGAAAGATGATTGGGTCTATTTGCAGTCTTTGGGTCTCATATGAGGCATGAATATCTGCCATCCATCATTGCTTCCCTTTTGGGCTTAACATCTTCCTCCTTCAATACCAGACTTTGGGTTGGGTTGTACTATATGCATACTAATCTATCTTCTTTCTTCAAACAAATATTGTATGTTAACTGTTTCATGGCCATAATTCATCTGGGACCAGTATATAGTTTTTTTTTTTTTTTTTTTGGCCTTACTTCATCTAAGAATTTTCTTGTGTTTTGCAATGACATGGTTGACACTTCGCTTGAGCTAGTTTTTACATTGGCCTCCATTTTACAATTGGAGAAGCAGGCATCCCAAAATAATGTATCAAATATGTGTCCAAACTAATATTCTATTCCTCTTCCATTTTTCACTATTATCTTGGAACAACATAAATGTGCAATTCCTTAGATTTACTTTTGTTCTTGCATACTTTCTTATTTATACTCTTGATTTCTGAATTTGTATTGTTAGCATCTGGTATATCGAGCTTATAGCACATAGAAAGATCGCAATTCACTTGTTATTTCTATATTGGCAAAGCTCCCTCCTAACTCATGTGGCTACCACATTTGTTGCTTTATTTAAACCACACACTGTGAAGTACTTCTGTTTTTAAACCTTTTATTAATAATCTTCTGTTTTTAAACCTTTTATTTAATCCCCTGGGAGTTTGATAGGGATGTCTTGTGTAGATATAAGTGTGTCTGTACTCCATATTTTCTTTGCAATCTATTCTTTGTAAACTTCACAATATGGAATTCTTTTCACTTTTGAGATTGTACTTCCATGTAACTTATTAAGATCTCATATTTCTAATCAGTACCTCTATAAAGTAAATCATACACTTAAACATTTTGACTCCTCTTACATCCGTACGATATCAGTGCAATGTTGTGTTCAATAATTATCTCTTTTTTTGTTCCTAAGCTTCAATATCTAGGAAGCACAGATACTAAAAGTTAAATGCTGTGTCTATTGTGGATATATAATAGATACTGATACTTGTTAGATACTTAAAGGATACGTGTCTGATACATATGTTAAGTTCCCTATCATTATTGTTTCTTAAAAAAAACTCTGGATACTTTTTGGATGCACTCGAGATACTTCTAGGTTACTTCTAAGAATGAGAGGGAGGGTTCATTTCTTTCTTTCTTTTTTCTATGAATGTTAACTTTCTAAAGAGGAATGGTTAATTTTGAAGTTTGTGATATTGATATTAAAAACATGGAGTGTGAATTATGGTCTATGGATTTGAATGATGACAAGATTGTTAGTTTGTATAAATTGATGCTGTCTATACTATTTGGATGGCCTACTATGTTTCAAAGGTGCTTTTTTCACATGCAAAAGGTGTGTGTGTATTTGTTGTCATATCAGCGTATTTGTATCATGCCATATTGGTATTTTGTATCCGTGTCCAAGCTTTGTAGTTTAATATACATATATATTAAATAATGACTGACAGAATGGTGCATGGAAATATAGTTTTAGTGAAATAGATCCACTAGGGTTTATCTTATTTGAGTGGGCTTTCGATACTTATCTAGACATCTTGGCATCCATAACTGTTGAAATTCTGGGATATATTTCTTATTTTCTCACTGTTTTACTAATCATGGAAGTGGGACTTGTTTAATGAGATGCATATGTTATGCCTCTTGCTTATCTGTTCATGAATTCTCTTTGTACCTTAAGCAAAAGAAGAGCCACGAATGTGATGGGACCATGGAAAATCCTTCTTCTTTATCTAATGAGAAGGGGATTCCCTATGTGGAGCATGCTAAGCTTGAGGAAGCAATGCAATTAAAAAATCAGGATAATTTAGTGAGCGGCCTAGCTGAGAAAGCAATGTCTGTTGCTGGTCCTGTAGTACCTACAAAGGGTGATGGGGAAGTGGATCAGGAAAGGTCAGATACATTGGATTCTTGTCCATTTTGATATATTCTTTTTTTATTTCATGTCCCTTATTTTCCAAGATTGTCTTGGCTTTGTTAAACATGTACAAGAAGGCTGGTTGCCATTTTGGCAGAATTGGGACAAAGGGGTGGAATGCTGCGGTTTGTTGGCAAAATTGCTTTACTCTGGGGTGGCATGCGTGGTGCTATGAGCTTGACAGACAGGCTTATCTCATTCTTGCGTATTGCTGAACGGCCCTTATTTCAGAGGTTTGTTGCGTTTTAAGTTTTTTCCTCTTACTTAATTTACAGGTTTTAGGGCATCTTTCACTTGTGAAGATTATGAAACCTGTCTAGTTCCATTTTACTAGCTTTCCTCTGCATCTGGCTATTTTAAGATATTGTATGATGTTTCTTGTTATCATGGCATTCTTGATAAAAGATTGCAATTGCTAATTTTAGTTTCCTCAGCCTACATGTAATGTTGAGTGCTGTTGCATCAATACCAAATAGATGCCAAGTTAATGATTGTCACACCTTGAACGTGACTCAAGGTTCAAGTTCTGATCCATTCTTGTTGTGTTTGTGATCTACAGTGATGATGTGCAAATTGATTATAAAATGAAGAATGAAATATGAACTAATGCGAGGTAACAAATTTAATCAAACCAAAGCATTAAGGAGAGCACATTATGGTAAACAAGAACCACTGGAAACTAAACAAAAATATTTGGATAAATGAGCGACAAGGACAAACAGTTTAGTTCATGTTGGATTTCTAATTCATTGTGGTGCTTTAAAGACTTTATGAATCATAAAGAAATGAAGTAAACGACTGTCCTAGAGCAAGTCAACTAATTAAAGCTGTGATAACAAGTATAGGTGAACCACTCTAGGTGTAACTGAAACAACAAGCAAATGAACAAGAGAAGAACTTGATTTCTGAACTTAATTTCTTTCTTTTCACTCTCACTCCCAAGGTGGATGCAGATCTATAGCTGAAGCCGCTTTGCAAGTTTGGATGCAAATTGCATAATGAAATCAAATATTTGAAAGCAAGAGTTTTGAGATATATAGTTCTCTTAATATAAATAGAATGATGAGGGGTATCAACTAGTGCAAGTAGTAAAGTTAATAGGGTTTGGATATCAATGGCCGGGGTCAAATCCAACCTTCATCCTGAGGTCTCTTCCCATCCTAAGTTACAAATGAAAAAAATACAGAATGATGTAGCATTATGGTAGAATTGTGTAGAATGAACTCATTATGATCGTATCTTATGTAGTTCACTTCTTGAGTCATGATCCATGATGTTTCTTTTCTTACTAGCATGTTTTCTTATTCTTATCGGTATCTTCAGATACCCAATCACTAGGTTTCTATTCTCTGATAATGCAGTTGTAAAACAGTGCTGCTAAATGTTTTGAACTCATGCCATAGATATGGAATTGTGGGATCCATTTACTAATTCTTTTGTTATGTGCTGCAATAGTTGAAGTTCTCTTTATTAATTTATTTATTTTTGGTTGAAAAATAATACAGTTCTGAACATTTCAATTTTGATATCTTTTTAGTTACAGTCAACAAATTTACAAAGATAATTTAAATGATTGACCTTTTCTAGTGGACTAGTTTATGAGGTCATTAACTTTCTTAGTCTCTGTATAGTATTGTACGGGAGAAAAGACACTTGATTTGTAATAATGAAAGATCATCCTCATGCACAGCAGGTGTTGCTCATGCACCCTTATGGTAGATATTTATCTCCTGGTGGTTATTGTTTAGTTAACTTATGTTACTTTGTTATGTTCCATGTTGTTCACTCTTGGTCAAACCTGCTTCTATTTTAGTCCAGCTCAGTAGCATTGATATTTTATATTCATAAAAAATCATGGTCAAATTTTCTACAACCTAAAATCTGTTTGAATATTGGTTTTTGTATATTACTTGTCATTTTCTTCTGATGCTCTATCATAAGCATTTCCCCCTTGGTAATGAATCACTGCAGATTTTTATGTTGGCTTTATTTATCTCTAGGATTCTTGGGTTTGCTTTCATGGTGCTTGTTTTATGGTCACCTGTGGTGATCCCCCTGTTCCCAACACTTGTTCAGACTTGGGCAACAAAGGCTTCAAATGGAATTGCTGAATATGCTTGCATTTTAGGCCTCTACGTTTCTATCACAATCCTTGTTGTGTTATGGGGTAAAAGAATTCGGAGATATGACGATCCTTTTGAACAATACGGGCTGGATCTGACATCGGCACCGAGGGTATAAACTTTACAGTTCCTTTGCTGCATCAAATGCTTGATATTACATAATAGATGTTTTTGTTTGGTGTGGGCTCAGCAGGACAAGTTTGCCTACATCAATCTTAGAGCTGCTCCATCTGGTGTGGGCTCTAGCTGTGATATAAGCCAATCCAGTTAAGCCTGGGTTTCTGATTGTAGGGTTTGAATAGCTTAGTACCCGGTTAGATGAAATTACTCTTAATTGTTTTGTGGTTGCAGGGCAGGCCTCTATGAAGGCATTCTGATTATTTATTATGATTACTGTTTTTTTCCTTTTCCTTTTAGACTATGTTTACACCAGTCATGGTCCTACATAGGAAGAATGTTTGGCAAATGAGGATCCTAGATAGGAATCCTTGATAAAAGAGGATCCATAAAGCCAACCCCAAAAGTCAGGACAAGGCTGGGTGGTTGTGGTTCAAGGTTTCCTTTTAGACTTAGTTGTAAGGTTTGGTTGAAACAAACAAGGTTTCAGCAATTCTTTTTTGTAGGCTGTAACAGCTTCTAGAATCAACTATTTTCTTGCAGGCGCACGATTTCCTCAAGGGTCTGCTGGGAGGAATGATGATTGTCATGTGTATACATTCAGTGAGTGGATTACTGGGATATGCAAGCCTCTCTATGTCATCAGGTCTGCCATCTCTTTCAGCAGGTCCCGTTTTATTGCTTAAAGCATGCAGGAAGATGCTAGCACATGCTGTTCGAGGCATTGTGACTGCAACTAGCATTTCTCTAGTGGAGGAATTGTTATTCAGGTCATGGCTACCGGAGGAAGTTGCTGTGGACCTTGGGTATTACCATGCTATCATAATATCTGGAGTTGCATTTTCTATGGTTAATGGGTATGTTTTACTTGCAGATGACTTTTTGAATATTTTAGAACAGCTTGCTGCAGATGATTTTGTTGGACTTGCATTTTAATTCTAATCTGGAACTCGGATTTTTATTTTTCAACCTTTGGCTGGCTTAGTGGCTTTCAACCAATGTTTTTGTTTCATTACATGATGTAGCCTCAGCAAGGTCTTAATGTAATTCTCTTTCATTATAACATATTAGAAAGAAAAGAATTTTTTCAGTTCATTCTGTTTTCCGCGAATGGGAAGTGACACTTAATTCAAGAAAATGCAAAACTATATATTTGGAAATGTAACTGTTTCAGATGCCACTCCTGGAATCTCTTGGAGAGAGAAAAAAAATTTCTTCCATATTCATGTCTCTTCACACAGCTCCTATGATATATTGATCATGGTTTATTAACTTAATCCTTTTTTATTTTTTGTTGATTGGAAAATATTAATCCTTCTTGTTAACAAATTTGCAGGTCCTTGTCTTCAGTGCCAGGTCTCTTTCTGCTATCTTTGGCACTCTTTGGGATAAAACAAAGAGCTCATGGCAAGCTCTCTGTCCCAATTGGATTGCGTACGGGGATAATTGCTACCAATTTCACTTTGCAGTCTGGTGGATTCGTAAAATACCAGCCTAGTACTCCTTTTTGGCTAGCCAGTGTCCATCCCATGCATCCATTTGATGGAGCTGTTGGTTTAGGTGTTTGTGTAATTCTGGCCATCCTTTTCTTTCCACAGCAACCTCCAAAGGAGGAAACCACCAGAGTTGTTTCAGAGTAGAATGCAAGTACATGGGACTTTTGTTGAACAAACATATTGCGCGACAAGCGAAGAAGAGTATACTCAACATGGTGATGCTGCTGCTGCCACAAAGTAATGGCAATTCACAAAGTTTTGTAGAGTCAAAATATGGCAGTGGTTAGCAGATACTTGTGCTGGTGGAATATTTATAGTATTTGGTCCACGAGAAAACTTTAAAGGTGAGGGAGAATGGACCATTAGTTTGCATCTTACGATGAAGGCATCGCCATGATTGAATTTTGCTCTGGTCTTGGACGCACGGAGAGCTTGTGCAGTCACCGTCATCTAGGTAACTGCTATTGCTCAGCCATTATGGGAGAGGTTTTGGGAGGATTGAGATTAGCAATTGTGAAGTTGAGCATTGTACAGATAAGGAATATGTATTATATTTTACAAAATAGGTTAAAAAGAGAAGATGCTCAACAAATGCCTTGAAGAGTATGCCAGTTACCCAGTTGTCTTGTACTCAATAGCTTATGGTATGTCCAAGGGACCAAAAAAATTGTGCAAATAGAAACAAGTGTTTCACAAGTTCAGGGCAAAGAGGAAACTGGCATATAAACAAAGTATTGTAAGGAAATATGTTTTGGGATGCCATTAAATATTTTTTTGATTTTTTTAATATATGTATTTTTTGAAAACTGGAAACAAGTTGTGTTCGTGGTTTAAAGCAGGCAAATATATTGTGCTGACAACTCCGTATCGTGTTCTTAAGCGGGAAACAAGCTGTAATGGCACATTTATCATTGTCTAGAAGGATGTAAATGTGTATTGATAAGAAGAGTTGTCCAAAACGAAAAAGGAGGAATTTATCCTTATTTTGATGTGGTAAAGTATCTAATTATCTCATTCCTTTTTTTTAGCATATACGATAGGGCTATAGATTTTTAGGCAGCTCCATACAGCCGATGTTCCAATGGCCACGGAAGTCGGAACGAGCTTCAGTGGTGGTTTCCTCATTGCGCTATAAGACAGCCTGACGATGATATAAGATTTCATCAAAAGACGGATGCGCCGAGAGAGATTGAATGTCCTGCTTCATAGCCCGAAGTCTCTGGTTCCCATGTAAATCACTTTTTATTTATTTATTTATTCCAGTATAATCGTAGCCAAGCGAGCAATTTTTCTTGTTAAGTTGTCGTCTTGTCTCAATTCTATTTATTTATTTATTTATTTATTTGAGTATAAGAGACTTGTAGTCAACCTAGCAATTTTTCTTTAATTGCAGTTCTAAGTCTTCTAATTTCAGATCTATTTCATATGCCAGCAAAAATAATAAGCGCAATATTTTGTTAGGAAAAACTTTTCTAAGGCCTATTTGTCTTGAAAAAAATTTCACAGGAAAAAAAGTTTTTACTATGTTAGGCTAACAGAAATTTGCATGAAAAAAAATTGTTAATTTAGCAATAATATTCTAAAATAAAGATTTCAAGTAATGCTTTTTTTTTTTTTGGGTTTGTTATAAAGGAATTAGATGGACTATTTGAGATCCATTTTTATCCTATTTTATTGGCCTAGTTTCATTACTTTTATGTAATTATATAAATAAAAATAGTGCGTGTGTGGAGCCGAAGCCATTCGGTTGTAAGCCACATCAAGTCCTTTTTTTTTATCCCCAAGCAACGCTCACCATTAGATACCATAACAACTGTCATAACCGACCATATATCAATCATGCGTTGTTTTTACACCTTCTTGCGAATTTATAACCTGGACACGGTCCTTTTGAGTGGTAAAAATCATCAATAATTACCTTAAAAGAACGATAATTAATATCAGGTTACTAATTCAAAGGCGGCAAATATAATATGCCTTGGCACATGGCTAAGCATCAGATGCAAGTATGATGTAGATAAAAGAACAGAGAACAATGTAGGCTTCTTGAAAAGAATTATTGTGTCAACCAGCAAACCGGTGTGACACGTAATAGTTTAATCCATTCTCCTAACGAGTTAATCAGACCAGAAAACGCATCAATAAGGGGAAAACGAAGACAAAACGCTTGCTCCGCTCACTTCCAACTCTTTCCACTCTCCATCTCAAACCCACTCATCCCCTTTCAACGACTGCAGCTTGGTCTGCAGGATGACGCATCACAACAAAAGTCATTCTAATTCCTTGTTTCTTTTTCAGATTATAAGCTGAAACAGGATGGTAGTCAGCTGTAAGTTCAACTGATAGTGGAAGGGGACTCGGTTGCAAAATTTCTTTAAATGCCACCATCCTTTCTTAAGAGATCTTCGAGCTATTCTTTTTTCCTACTTCAGAAGTAGACCTTCGTCTTGTTTACAAAGAAGCCAACCAGGTTGCTAACTACTTGGCAAACTGGGCAGCAAAACATCAAGAGCAAGAAAAATGGGTGTCAGAGGTCTCTAAGTTCTCTAGGCCAGTTAGCTCAAGCTAATGCCCCAGGTGTTCTATTTTTTTAGGCATTAGGCCCTTTATTGTTATAATAAAAATAATAATAATAATAAAAAAAGAGGATGGTAGTCCACCTTATGTCACAGAAACATGTAGGTTATTTCATGCACTTTGGAAGGACTTACATGCTTCAGGGAAACCCATCTAAGTGCTAGTGATCTTGTTGTTATACTGTGGCACATTAATGAACTATTCAAAATCCATCAGGTCATTGAGCTATGTATAGATGCTTGGACGATGCATCTCTTGCTTGACACAAAGGCTAGGGTTGGCGGACCTGCTTGTTTGATTCCTTTTAGAAGATTGTTCAAACCTTTTAGATAACTACTCTCTAGAGTATTTAAAGTATCGCAGAGAAATCTATTATGTCAGAAAGCATTTCACATAGTGTTAAACTACTAAATCTCTCATACTCTTCACTAACTGTCCTTAGCTCATCAATGTCTCATCAGAATTATAAATTCTTTTTCAAGCTGCTTCAGAACAAGTTAGATTATGCAAATCTATGCTTTAAACAAAGTCCCATCCTGAAAAGGTTGTTTGATATCAGTGGTCATGACCTGATCCGAATCATTGCCTTTGGTATTTTAGTTGGCTCTCACTCACTCTGGGAAGGTTGTAGGTGGGCTTGCATGGGCAAAGCAGAGTAGACCACAAGGTTCATGGAGCTCTGCCACAGTATTTTAACATTATCATTATGAATATGATGATGAGGGTCCATTTGCGTAGGTGATTTGCGAGCTCAGATTTGAACCCAAAAGATGGGAATCACGCTATAATTTTAGTCAATAGAACAGATGGCTGTAAGCTTCAGAGCTCCTCCTGACCTTTGTTGAACGTATGGTTGTCTGTGATGTTAAAATGGAGACCCAGCTAGAACAAGCAGAGGAAACTTCAGCAACCAATGATCTCATAACCTCCAGGGGTCTTCAATTGATCTGACTAAGATGATCATACGACCTGCATTTTTTTAAGTTGACCAGTTGGATTTATTCGCTGAGCCTGGGTCTTTGTTTTGTTGTGCTGGAGCCTTTGTTGTCTTCCTTTGTGACTGACCCCTGTTCTTTTCTTTTGTTTGCTTTGAAGAGTTTTCTGATCTCCTCCTTGTCTATCATTACATTTCCTAAATATAATGCTGATTATCTGATCACCATAATTCACAACAAAAGAGTACCATTATCTGATTGTTCAAAGAGAGAAAATAGTAATCAAGGTTTTGGTTTAAGGAGCTCACCTAATTCATCTCATAGAGACCTCCTTACTCCCATCATCAATCATTTTGGGCTTTGGTGATATCATCCAAACCTCATTTTGCATGGCCTTACTTAAAGAGAGATGAAATGTGAAAGAAAATAGGAAGTTGTGTAGCTAACCTGGCCCTGTGCTCTTAAGCTTCCTCTTGAACTAGGTTTACTTTGAAGATTTGCAAATTATCATCTGCAAGGGAATCGCATGACATGAATTTGCAGTGATCACTTAAGATATCTAATAATGCATTATACTTCTAGAGCATAATAACACCAGAAGTTCTGAGCTTTGTTCTTTTTACAACATCACTGCATGGATGCTGTATAACAATAATATACCTTTTTGATTTTTTTTTTGAAAAATATGGTAATGAATTCTTGAACATTGGAATGATGAGAATCTAGGAAAGAGGACAGAAAAATCCATAATTTATTTACAGAATTTCAGTAATGCTGCCTATTGACCTATAGACCTTCTCTTACTTTGGCTCAACCTTTTGGATTACTGTACAAGAATATAGTTATGTATGGTTTCTTGCATTCAAGGGAATCTCTTGTGTTTTTTTATCTTAATTATGTTATGCTGAACCATCTCGAACTAAACGGTTTAGGAAACTAGCTCGGAACCAAGATGATTCGGTCTATTGGTTCGATATAGGAAAGTACCAAAAGGAATCGACCGTACCAAACTAGACCATCTGGTTTAACTTGATTTGGAACAGTTCATAGCTTGAAACTTCCTAATCCATCAGATTGATATGCCATCAGTTTGGTACGGTATATTCTGCATTGAATTTTATTGGTTGAGTATCGAAATGATACCAGTTTCTAGTATAACGAACCTAGCCTGAACATTCTTATGGTGTTATCCATTCTGCATATTGAAGTACTCATTGAGTGAAAAAGAGAGACCTATGTAGATTCATGGTTGATTGAAGCCATGCAAGCTCAAGTATAATTTTAGTGAAACATGCCTGTCATTTTTCTTGAGCAGAAGCTTTCCTTCTTCCTGGAGCATGCGTAACTTGTCCTAAAATAGGTTCACGTCCTTAACTTCGATTCAAAGAGCATTATGGTGAATGAATTTTCTTATTCCTTTTATTCATATCACTTAGTACATTTTATATTCATTCTGCCTCAAGGATGCGTTTTAATAAAGTGGTTGAGGTGTCTGATATTCGTTACAAGTGTATTTATCTTCCACACACAATTAGATTTTTATCTGAGATCTGATTTTATGCTTGAGTCTGGTAATATCATACATGCTAAGCATCTTGGAAAGCTCTGGTGCAGTCAGGTCCCATGGTTAGCCAAGTCAATGAGTCATGCCCCTCATGGAAGCATCCTCTATGCACTCCATGGCTAGAAATGCATGTGGCATTCCATATGTATCCAAACTTGCTTCTTTTTAATGTCAATAATCTGTGATGACATGTCTAGCTTAACATATAGACCATAATGCTTTTGGTTGCAGTACCTTCATGTCCGAAAGATCCTGGTCTGATAGGATGTTATCTTCGCTTAAATTGCAAAACATGATGTGTTAATTGGATCATGGAGCGCATTGCTAATTCATATTTATTTACATTAGATAAGCTATTCTTATATTTTATACCAAGTAATGATGCATCTCATCCTCATGGACCTAAAAGCTGAGGAATTTAGCGTAATGAGAATTCTTTTACCAGGACTTGAAATGGCAAGTGGATTACCTTTTAACTCAAAAAGATGCTTATCCCTCATTGACAACAGAATACTTGCCAGAACCTTAGGAGAGATGAGACTGTTGTATCTATGCTATATTCAAATTTAATGCAAGTCATAGGTTGTGTATACATTACAGAGAAAAGCAAATACGGTAATTCTAAATTAGAAGATTCGATGAAAAATTTTGCATTAGTTCCTGATCAGTATGTACAATGAGTGAATAAATTTATACATTGAAAATATAAATATGTACAGTAAGTGAATTTGTGCACCGACAGAATAAATATGTATAGTGGATGAATAAATATATTTAGAAATTAAGAATTATAATAAGTTAATATAGGAATTAAAAGTTATAATTCTATGCTTCCAAAAATCGCTTATTAAATACCACCTTCATATTATCATGCAATTGTGTTCTTAGACATTCTTGTCGTGCTACAATGACTAATAACATCAGCAGAAGGATATGATACGGAATCTACCGTTGTCGGTCAATGCTAATTAACATAGTAGTTGGATACTGTGTCAGATGCCTAAATGCTTTGATCGCGAAGTCGTACTCTGCTATCGTCAAAGATGCTCTCTTGTCTGTTCGAACTTGTCTCATCCCGTGCGATCCACCGAGATAATTTCGCCCACGTGTCTGCATGCCCTTCGACATGGAAGAACCGTAACTTTCGTAAGACTTGCATTCGTTATTGCTATGTTTTTGTTCAATTTATTCTCCAGTCTACCATGATATGAAAATGCTCTAAAAGCTAGACTTGGTTGCATGCTCTCATTAGAAGAACACTCCACAGGGAAATCAATGTCCCAAGTTATCTATTTGTTAGCTGATCTCCTTATTCTGAAGAGAAGAGCAGAGCAGTTTGATGGTCATCAAAAGACCTCAAAAAATTTGATGATATACTGGTTTCGCTTTCCATTTACCAGTCCTAACAATCTTGCTGACTTAGAAATTAGTATACTAGTGACCATGTTGTTCTTCATGCTGCTCTTCATGGCTCCAAGGCCCTCTCTTAAAAGTTTAAGCCTGCAACCAGGTAAAAAGGTGGCATCCGTTCTCCCATGCTTACAGTCTGCCACCCTTCTCATTCTACCTTCTTATCCTGTAGTTTTAGGCTCCAAGCACTCAAAAATTAGCGTTTACTTCTAAGTAGGATGATGCTCTAACTTCCACCAATCTTAGTCTTTTTCTCCTTTGTACCAGAAAGCAATTTTATCCACACCTTCTCCTCTCCATGGACTTATATTTACTCAACAATTACCATCCACACTAACCGATCTGTAGAAATAGAAGTTAGGTTGAGATACAGCAAGACAAGAAAAGATTTTAGACACAATAAATGAAAAGGAGAGCTTCCATTCCATTCCATACATTCATTCTACAAGAGTTTCAAGCGTTATTACAAGATGATCCTCCCATTTTTACACTACAAGAAGCTTTATTGCAGAACGACTCGATCCTCCAAAACTCCTTCAAGCTACGGCCACCTCCACGGTCTTGGCCTTGGGCTGGGGCGGCGGAGGAAGCTTCTCCACGACGACGGTAAGCACTCCATTCTCGCACCTGGCAGCGATGGCGGAGGCGTTGGAGTCGTCTGGGAGCCGGAATCTCCTCAAGAACTTGGGGGATCCCCGCCTCTCCAGAAGCAGGTACCGGCACCCTTCCTCCTCATCTTCCTCCCTCTTCCTCTTCCCGCTGCTCTTGATCACCAGCATCTTCTCGTCCTCCAACGTCACCTAAAGCCACGAGATTAGATATATAAACTCTTCGATTTG
The DNA here is from genome assembly GCA_017589505.3 of Metroxylon sagu. Taxonomy (NCBI): domain Eukaryota; kingdom Viridiplantae; phylum Streptophyta; class Magnoliopsida; order Arecales; family Arecaceae; genus Metroxylon; species Metroxylon sagu. The sequence goes on from JACVBY030000657.1 coordinate 499,731, forward strand.
GATGGTAGTTTGTTCTGCTATGGAAAAGAGGAAGCAAGAAGGCACCTGGATGTCCGCCTTGGAGAGGCCCGGGACGTCGAGGAAGAAGGTGTAGTCCTTGGGGGTCTCAAGTATGTCGACGGGGACCCCGCCGAAGCCCCTCTCCTCGCTGCCGTGGCCGCCTTCGTACGGCCGGGCCGCCGGGAACACGAGCTTCTCGATCGTCTCCGGGAGGTGGAACAGCTGGTTCGCCGCGTCGAACAGCGCCGAATCCGCCACCAGACTCATCTCTCTCTCTCTCTCTCTCTCTCTCTCGATCCAACAACGGCGGAAGGAAGAGGGCTTCCTCCGATTCGATGGAGGCGATGAGAGGGTTAGATGGGGAAGGAGAAGCGAGGAAAAGGCAGAGAGGAGAAGGTTCGAGAGGGGATGGGGGAGAGAGACACCTGCCGCGCTGTGGCTCTGAACGAACGATCCAGAATAATCCCCGTCTGATTTCGCTCAGTAGATATTTATTTATTTATTTTTTAAATTATTCTTGGTACATTTTTAATAATTTTTAGATCTTTACTATAATTATTGGAAAGAGTTTAAATCTTGAAACCTTGCTGATTTTATATATAATTTAATATACAGGAGGATTTGTATTTAATGAAGTTTACTTTTCAAGTTAGGTTTTGTTGATTTTATGCTAAAGACTGCAGGAGTGCACGGTTATCTATCTCCTTCTTTTACTTAGATTTATGGCATGTTAATTTTACTTTTACGTCTGTTTTCACTCTCTTTATTTTACCCTTCCATTTTCTTGCTCCTATCTACTCTTGCACTCTCTTTACATGGTTAAAAGAGTGTGTTCCGACTCATACTTTACATGATGATGCTTGTGGTAGATAGCTTTTTACTCTAGAAACAATACTAGGTATACGCCGTGCATGGATGGACTAGTATGATTTATATTTTTAAAATTAAAAAAAAAGAGTAGATAAAAAAAAAAAAAGAAGAAAAAAGAAAAAAGATATCATATCACTTGTCTTAGTAGTGGAAATAAGATCTATTATTCCTTTTATAATATTATTAGTTGGGAGCTATAAAAAAAAAGAAAGAAACCTTACAATTAATAGCATTAAAGAAGGCTGGTCGCATGGCAAAAGATGGGGTTGTCCAGCACGGGGCCGGGGGGCAGCAGGCGGGGCCGCGGGGCTCGGGCTAAGGGGGACGCCCGGGAGGGAGGCGAGGCGGGACGTGCGGGGTTGGGGTGCAGCGCGAGGCCGAGAGAGGGGACGGCGCGGGGCCCCGGGGGAACCAAGGGGATGGTGGGGGAGGAGCCACGGTGAGGGCGAGAGAAAAGTCGCGGGACCGTGGCTCTTACTGACGATTTGTGGAAAATCGTGATCATGAGTGACTTTTTTTTATAACTATTTTTTAAAAAAGAATTTACTAAAATCGTATTGATGTTTTAATTTAAATATTTTTAATTAAATAAAAAATTAAAAATTTTGAAATCGGGTGTTAATTTTATTTTTTAAAAAATTATCAGTTATATTGATAATTTTTTTTATGACAAAAATCACATTAAATTCGTAATATATTTCAAAACCACCTTATCTTATCAAATAATTTTTAAAAATATATTATAAAAAATAAATATAATTAATTTTCGCTATATATGATAACCTTCACATTATACGTTGTATATAATTATTTTTTTTACTGTATATAATAAATATGAATATGCATCCAGTTATTATACAGTAAAAAAGCAAAGACTAAATGTTAAAATTCGATCTATAAAAAATTGATCGTAAAATAAGCCTCGAGAATAAGCATGCGATGGATCACCCCATGGCTACCGTGAAACGAAATTAAGAGCCCAATGTTTTTCTGGTTAGCCTTCGCTAGTTCTTTGTTGTTTGATTCCCATTTCTAGAACCAGGTTTGGGCCCAATTCCGTTGCTAGAAATTAAAAACAATAAAGCCCAATATTAGGTCTGGTCCTCGGTGACCATATGCAACATCGTTGCTTAAGTTCATCAATGACTGCTGTGACCCAATGACGGATGAATTGCTGGTGCAGCGAGTTCGCCGCTTCGTTGTCAGCGCAGCAAGATAAAGAACCGAAGACAGATCGATATGGGTTACCATGTCCACGTTCATATGTAATTTTATTTGATAAGTATAAATTTAAATTAATTAAATTTTATAATCATTCAATTAAAAATATTAGTAAAAAAGAATTAAAGAACCATTTAGTTTGGTATTATAATTGGAGTTGAATTTTATTTAAATTGAAATCAGAATCACTTACCTCCTGTTGTTAGGTTTATACAAAAATTAAAGTCAAAATCAGAAGCTGGGATAAGTTAAATTTTTGGATGGATACCTAGAAAATGCATCAAAAATTATAAAATATATCTATAAAATCAAACTCACCAAAAATATGAAAAAAAATTGCTAAAAATATCAAATAGATTTTACCATAACTTATCAAAAACTTATAAAAAATGACTGAAAATAGCAACACAGAGGCTAGTTTATTTCTAACAAAAATAGGGTTGAAGAGCTGTGGAAGCATTAGGTGAGAAAAAGGAAGAGGAGGGTATGAGATTAGAAGAGGGTAGGATGAGAGTGTTGGGTGGTTAAAATGGATTTACAATTTTAAGTGAAAATTTTAAATTTTAAATCCTCTTGGTAGATAATTCAAATTGCAGATGAAATCAAAATAGGATACTAATTTCATCCAAATAAATTCTTTTGAATCAGAATTTGTATTTCAATTCTAGAGTTATTCACACAAACTAAGAGGCTCTGCATTATCAATAATTTTCTTTAGATTGCATTAGGATAAGGAATTTTAAAAATTTTAAAAATTTTGAAATATAACATTTTAAAATACAGAATTTCACAAATTTTCTATTTAAATGATTACTTTTAAAAATAAAATTTTATTTAATGATTATACAATTTTTAATAAATATTATTTTATATTATTTATATAAATTCATACATTCCTTACAATATTTTAATAAATAAATAATATTAATATTAATATTAATAATAAAAATATTAATATTTTAAATTAAAAAAATATTAAAATAAATATTTATGTAAATACATTCCAAAATATTATAATATTTATGTAAATAGTTTGGCATGTAAATAAAACTAAATATTTTATCTATTTTCAAGAGGATTTTTAAGGAGGTATTTGTAAATGACATTTATAGGATGAAATTTGTAAATAATTATTTTTAAAAATTTATTAATTTTATAAAATTTTAATTTTTTTAAAAAAAGTATAATTAAATAAAAAAATTTAATTTTTAAATTTTTAAATTCTTATTTCGAATGAAATTTTTTATGAGAATTCTTCATCGAAACACATCTTTAATGAATCTTGGTTTCAGGCTCTCTTGGGTGACTCCCGCAGCCTTAACAACCGCTTAGGGACTCTTGAAATAATTCCTATCACGCGAAATTCTTATCGGCTGCGGCCCAGAGTCCGATTTTCAGCAACAGCTATCAGTGGCGCGAGAACAGAAAACACATCAGATTTTTCCTATAAAAAAAATAATGTTATGAATCAAATATTTTATTAGTTAACTTATAAATTTCACAATGGATTAATTTAACAGCTGCCATGATGTTTGCGATTGCTTTTCTTTCTCAGCTGGCGGGAGGGGATGGTGTTTCTGTTTTGGTACTCAATATACTTTTTTTTAAAATTTTTTTGATCATATGATGTACTTTTAGTGAACCAATGAATAATTAGTTCGATGGAATGCGTGATCGGTATGCATAAATAAGATAAAATAAAAAAAAATTTGCTATAGAACGTGTAGCGTTCACTTATGAGTTAATTCAATTGGCTTCATAAAGCTTTGTTAACAATAAGATAGTATTGTTTTGAAAAAAAAAAAAAAAAGGAAAAGAAAAGAAGGCCTTCTCTCTCTTTTTTTTATTTTTTTTCTCTATTATTATCGATATCTTTTGGATTGTTTTTTAGTCTTAAATTGATCTTATTTTTTTTTTGTAGTTTTTCCCCTTTTTTATCCATTGTCTGGTAGTCTACATCTAATCGGATCATGAAGGTGGAAAAAGAAAATGACAACACTAGATTGAGAAGATGATGAATTGCCTATTACCTCAATATACATCCTCTTCTTTACTATCAAACAATGGATGAATTTGATTAGATATTAAAAGGAGAGAATGAGGCTTAGCTCAAAGAAAGTTAGAAGAGAGGACAATAAGTAAAGCGAAGGGGTTTATTAGGAAAAAAAAAGATAACTGAATAACCTGAGTAGCTGATTTATTTGTTAAAATATCAAAAATGACTTTGTTTTAATGAACACTTAAAGTTGGTTTTAAAATAATGAAAAAGTATCGAAGCAAACACCTTGTTCATTATATAATCTACTTCAATCACTCTTCTTGGACTGAAGTTGATCAGCATATGGATAAACAACAAATTTAAGATATTTAATCTACTCTAATGCAGTGTTTTGTAAGGACAGAATCTGCACCTCTAATTACTTCAATCTCCAAGCTTGAAATCAGTTTGATTTCAGTTTCTCCAACGGACTAGCAAAGGCTCTGAAGGTGAAATAGGTTGCAGCAGGTTCTCAACATGAGAACTAATCAATTTTTGGTGCAAAATCTGAGAGAGGGATGACACCAACAAGCAATCATAGTTGGGACTTCAAGGGATGTAAAGTTAAAGACAACAATTGCAGAAATTAGGAAAAATGACAGTCCAAAAGTAAAGTGCTGTACTGCACCATTTCATTTAGTTTATATATACCCTTTACATCGGTACTAATAATAATGGCTCCAACTATCTAATGTAGCTATAAGTTACTAAGGCTTCACAACTTATAATACTACTAAATGCAATTTCAAACTACTAGATATTAATGACTACTTGGCTTTAGCAATAAATTTTTTGAACAGACCTCACTACCAATTCAAAACTCATAAGTTTCAAAAACTAGAATTACATAGGCTGCAACCTTTTCTACTAAATTTTGCTAACTTGGCCCTTTTTGATCACCATCAGACATTACTTACATATTCAACCTCTTTATTATATCAATTGTATATGTAAAACTACTTACTATACAACATTATTCAGTATTTTTTTTTTCAATTTTACTTTGATGTATTTATTTTCATAGCCATCTATTGTCAGAGGGTAATGATTAAAATTTCCTCGAGATAGACCTCATATAAACCAGTTAAAAGTGGTAAAATATATGGAATTTTTGCTATACTAATGATTTTTTATATATCTAATTGAGATAGGATATCTTCAAGCATTTCAAATATCTTGCTTAGTTTGTTGGTTCTAGGATATTTCTAACCATTTCATATCCTCTCAAAACAAAAAGGAAAGAAAAAAAAAGGAAAAAGCTATATATTAATGAATTATTATTTGTATAAGAATGAACTCAACATATCCTCTCATCAATAATATAATCTTACCCCTAGAGTAATGCCTTTACCTACACAAACTTTTGTACTTCAATCTAGTTTTACCATATCATATACTATTGTTATCAACACACTGCTCCTCCTTTGGAACTTTCGATGCCAACTCTCTTATATTTGCTTTCCTCTGGAATGCTAACCACCGCAAAGCCTGTCTTTGTCCTTTCTAGTGATATTATATTAACTTCACGTAGGTCTTTAAGTGCTTTAAATTTGCTTCGTTAGCAATAAAATCCAAACGCCTTCTGTCTTGGATGCCATACTCCCTTAAAATAAACCTCTTTTATTTCTCTGCAAACAGTCCTTTATCTTCTTGTTTAGTTGAGCACTCGTTAACTTCTTCTATGATTGGCAATGTTGATGCATGCCTCTCAGCGAATCAAATCCCACTACCTGACAAAGGAGAACATTTTGTTTGATCCTGGCAAACTCTGCTTCAACTTCCCTTTCCCAATAAACTAATGACCCCGTTCCAAAGCTAATGTTGGATAGGGAGGTGGAGGAGAATCTTAAGGGCTCCATTGGCAGCTTTCTGATGTTAATAAGCAGTCCAATGAGCCCAGATGGAAACAGAACTTGGTGCCTTTGTATTTCTTTGGCCACTTTTGTAATTGGCCACCCTTGATTCTTGCAAGTGTTTGATTAAATTTAGAGAAAAATGCCAGAAGTCAGACGAAAATTTAAGGAAGAAGAGGTTCCATATTAAAACAATGAACACCGTCCATTTGTCATATAGGGGCCCTTTGCTGGGTTTGCATGGTATCTTGTCTTGTAATACTAAAGAAAGTTGTCCTTGATAAATTAGACCTTAAACTTTCCTCCAAGAATGATTAGATCTCAAAGACCCTAGCTAATTGACAATGCCACCGACACAATTTAGGTGTTCTTCTTTAGGTTGGCTAGTAATGGGCTTCGCCTCTTTCTTTTGGAGCAGTGTGCTCTAAAAAAATAAAAATAAAAATAAAAATAAAAATAAAAAAATATTTTAGTACGAAAAGTTGGTCATCAACTCACAATTACACAAGGTTTATCTTATAAATAGACAAAATTTGTTGGCATATGGATACGGAAGTGATTAAATAAAGGAGCTACTTTAGCTTTTTTATGTTGTTGGGTGTTACTTTTACAAATTAACCTATTGAGGTATACCTTTGTTCACTTATTCAATTTCGCTAAACAGTAAATTACAAGTGAATATAAAATTTTTCATCTGGAGAGAAAGGTGCCAACCAACTGAACTAACAGGTATTGCTATGTATAAGTATAAGAGTAAAAGATATAACTTTCTAGATGATCAAAATTATATTCATGAAATTTATGCAACAATAAGAAGAAAAATATATTACTATCATATAAAAGTTATGATCTTAAGTGGACCTTCACTTAGATTCAGTTAGATCATGATTGAATGACGGAGTTTTAATATTCAAATAATTGGATATGATATACTACCTCTAAAACCTTCAACTTATGTTCATATATATATATATATATATATATATAATGTATATGTTCCTAGCTTACATGGTACTCTACATTGATTGCCTACGAGAAGAGTTCATAACATTATTTAGTTATTAATCAATCTAATGAAAGATTATGTTGGCTAATTTAAAACAAGATGGTATAAGTTTAGGACCTTGCAACTTACATGCACGTCTATCGCTTTTAAGTAAGCTCTCTCCAATGTTTATTTTATGAGGAATAGAAGAAGGAACAATCATGCTTTGGCTTATTTGAGACCTAGGTCCCTGCAGTTGCCATCCAACAGTGCAAAAAATATAAGCCTCTTGCATCATGCAAGTCCAAACACAAAATCATGATAATTTCTGGTGACCAGAATTAGGACCTGATTGCCAGACACTCACCAACCCTTTCTTTTGCCTCTTTATGCCTATTTCTACGTCCTACTCCCTCATTTATTAATATAGATAATCTAAAATCATACCCAAGTAATACTCTTAATATAAATAAGTCAAGTGGCTTTGGAATTAATTATAAATTAGCTATAAATCCATATCCAAAGCACAAGATAGTGAGATACTATATATCTACATCTAGAAATGTTTTGCATCTTTGATATCTATGCTTTGATTCCCATGCAGGAGTTTATTAAATAACACATACTCTGTGAAATATATATAGAAGGATGCTTTGGGTACCCTGTGGAGTAGCTCTAAGTCTTATCTATTAAGGGTATTAAAGCTCCAAATAAATTATCTACATGTGTGGTGCACAAAAATTCAAGTTGAGTGCTTATTCCCTATATACATAGCAGGACACATGTACACGCAAGCACTCACCCAGTTTAAATTATAGCTTCACTTGATAACTGATAGCTTAGATACCAGTATACCACATGCAAAATAATTATTATTTAATTGATTAATTCAGGGATGAAACTACATATATCATACAAGAGATGCATGCATGCAACAATTTATGACGCTGATTCTACTTACCAATTGTCAATTATTGGCCAATTAATTCTTGAGAATCATGGTCTCTTTTCACATATATAATTCTTGAGGATCATGGAGAGATTCATGGAATCTTTAGGTACCCGACTATATGCAAGGAATGTTGGGAGGAAGCTGAAACAATTGATCATCTGTTCTTTCAGCTATGCGAGAAATCAAGACTGATCTGGGCAAGATTGAGTCATTATGTTACCTCTAAGATCTAACCAATACAACAAGCTTTTGACTACTTACTTGGAAGTTTCATCAATTGTGCTATAAGCACGAATCAGACTTTTCTTTCCTACTCACTCTGGTGGACTTAGAAGGCCTCAAATGAAGTATATTTTTAAAATAAACAATTTAGCTTGAGATGGATAGCTAGACAAGTAATATGCCGAGGAACTCCTTTCAGGCTCACCAAAAGGTATTGATGGTCCTAAAATTTGGGGTAATTCTTCGTGCCAAGTTGTGGACTCTTTATTAAAATTTGTCTCTTAGTTACCCTCTCAATCAGTATACATCAAGGTTAACTTTGATGAGTCAGTACATCTAGAATCATCTGGTATAGGAGCTGTCATTCAAGATCATAGTAGGAGAGTGCTGCTACTTCTGGTTGTCCCACTTTTTATCAGATTAGTTACTATAGCAAAGTTAACAAGGGCCTGATATGGATTGAGGGCGGCAGTACATAATTTTTAGTATTCAAATATAATTTTGGAAGGCGATTTGATGGTAGTGATTTCTTGGATCAAAGACAAAGCTAATTGTGAACACCTTTATCTCAAAGCTATATTGCAGTTACTACCTTCCATGATGGAGTTTATTTGCTTACATATGTATAGAGAAGCAAATCAAGTTGTAGATTACATGGCTAACTTGATAGCTACAAGGCAGGAGTACCTTCATTCCTTCATAGAGTTCCATCTAGAGCTGTCTCAACTGGCTGGTGATGCTAGTGGGACAACTTTTGTGCAAGTGTAACTCATTTCTTCGTACCGAAAATATTTATATAGCATGCACTTTATAACTATATGACATGAATAGTTTTTATTTATCTACTTATTTATGTTTTGAAGGAGGTGGGTATGATTTAAAATATGAGAGTTTATACCGATGTGTATTTAATTTCATATTAATTATTTACTCAATATACCTTGCTTATATTGGATCAAGAAAATCCAAATAAAAATTTAATAACTAGTTTTTTAGGTAAGATCTTGGCTTGTTATAAATAACATTGAAATAGATCTTTTCATGTAGACTAAAGAATACTGTAGATTGGCTTGTGATGTTTGTTATTGAATTTGATTAGATATATATATATATATGCTTTGTTTGGAACAGCGATTAGACTCGTCCCCTCAAATAATAACAGTTGAGGAACAGTTATTTATGGTAGCTGATAAGAGAGGAAACAAAATAGTCATTTAAACGAGGCCTTAGACTCTTAGATGGTGAGAATGTCAAAATTTAAATAAAAGAAGCATGCAAAAGATACTGTGCTGGCATGTGTTTAGTTCGATACTTATAATGCACAAGATAGACAATGGACACTTATACATAGGATCATACACTATGCCAATATCATTACAGATTGCTACATGAAAAACATTCACAAAATATACTAATCATGCACTATGCCAGCATGTCCACACCTAATTAATCAAAATTCCTTTCCAAACAGTAACATCATTTGCCTTCGTACTTCACCTAGGTGGCACCCTTGTAACTATCTACAACACCTGGGCCCAACCCCATGCCCAACCCCTCTCCTACTCCTATTCGTTCCATTTTGGTGGTCCCACTCCCCCCGACCCTTTTATATACCGAAGCTTCTCCCTTCCTCCCCTTGGCCGTCTCTCTCCCTCTCTTTATCCGGGAGTCCCGTCACTGCCGGTGAGCAGAAAGAGGAGATGGCGAAGAGCGGTAAGGGGAAGCTGAGCAAGCTCAAATGCATGATAAAGCGGTGGCACTCGTCGAGCAGGATCGCGCGCTCCGCCGCCGTGGGGAGCGGCGGCGGCGGCGGGGGCTCGGCCTCGTCGAGGTCGCAGGACGAGGACACGTGGCAGTCCGCGTCGTTCCGCATCGACGAGGTCCCGGCGGGGCTCCACCCGGTGTACGTCGGCAAGTCCCGCCGGCGGTACCTCGTCAGCTCCGACCTCGTTGACCGCCCCCTCTTCCAGCTGCTCGTCGAGAAGTCCGGCGGCTCCGGCGCCACCATGGTGGGCTGCGAGGTGGTGCTCTTCGACCACCTCCTCTGGATGCTGGAGAACGCCGACCCCCAGCCCGAGTCCCTGGACGAGCTCTTCGAGTTCTACGCCTGCTGAGGCGGCGGAGCAGCAGTACCGCGGAGTATCGGACTCGCCATTTCCTTTGTGCACGTCCTCAATGTAGTTTATTTTTCTCTAGGGGTAGGTGCTGTAAAATTTTCATCTCGAGAAGGACGTGAAAGGAATAATGAATCCATGAAGCTGGTCCTCAGAGGACATGATGGAGCATTAATCTCACGATGATCTATTTTTCATGTATTAATATTTTAATGAGTATTTTATGTGGGTGATATAATCTTTCTTTTTTCTGAATATTTTATGGAAATAATACTGTAAATTTTAATTCGAACATTTGTGTTATATTTAACATCTACCCCAATAGGTGGATAGATCTGAGTGTTATATGATAATTTTTATTTGATCAAATGAGTGAAAAGAGTTTGATTACGACCCTGCAAGCAAGCAAGCAAGCAAGCAAGCAAGCAAACAAACAAACGGAGGATGGATATCAACTACATGTAACCTAAGGATTTGGAGATTGTGGTGGTCGAGCCCACTTGTCTTCCAAATATCCTTGTCAACCAGCTATGATATAAGGTACAAGGTAGCAACATCCATTTTGGCACCTAATTAATGTCTCTTGGTGAGTAGATGTTGTCATTAGCATCGTTTATGTCCTAGTTGTTTGATTGGACATTTGTCATGTATTACTTACCTAGCTGAGAAAGATTAAATCATTATTTAGCTGTCATACCAAACTTATATGTCATGCCATTGCCTTCGACATATCCAACCATGGTCCATGCATACTCCATTTTGTTTTTTGACTAACCATCTTTGCCTTAGAAGGATGCAATTTTCTATATACATAGACATAAGATAATTTTGGTGGTTGTCTTTCAACCATCAAACTTAATTTCATTGCTATTAAGAAAAAATATTTCTTTTCCTACATGTTTTCTTAAGCTTTATCACCACTTTTTTGTTTAGCCTAATGTTGCGAAAGTACCCTAAAGTACTTTTCAAGTTTGCTGAAAAAAATACTTCAATATATAAGGTTCGCAAGATCTTGTTAGTCCAAGCCTTAAAGTGTTTCAATTAGATGGTAGAATTGTACTTAAACAGTGTCCCCAAAAAATGATACTTCACCTAATAATATACAACCCCTATGAGGTGATTATATTTGCTTCTTAGTTTTCATGATGGTGCTGGGATTTGGTGGTATAACCTCATGCATCAATAAAAATGATGATGAAGATACTGAATCAGAAATGAAGGAAGTTATGAGCTCAGAAAAAAAAAAAAAAAGACTATTTGTCCAGTTTGATGCTCTTGTATGGATAAAAGGAAAGCGTGAGAAGTATCAGGAGATACCCAACTAAAGCCCTTTAATGTTTAAGTCCTAATAGAAAGAATATAAAAGAGTGGGATGCTGAGATGCTTGCAGTGAATAAAGGAGAAAAAAGGAATCAAAGAAATTTCTTGCCTTGGGTGCACTTTTCGCTTATAAGAAATGTTTGTACTTGATGATAAGACAAAATAGCTAGTTTAGGTTGTGCATGGTATGCTTTGGCATAATGGAGCTTACTCAAGAACCTATATCCCGTGCTATAAGTCACATTTTCTATAAGAGGTGAGGAACTTTATTGATTTGTCAAAGAGTAGGAGATGGTTGGCTTTGCTAACTTGCTAGAGAGTAGAAAGCCGTTGGCCTCACTGGCCTATTAGAAAGTAAATGTCTCCGTTTCAGCTGGTTTTACACCATTCTTAGTCCTTTGGTCATGTTTTCTGGCTGCAAGTGATGCTGACATGGTATGGATTGTCACATGCTTGCTTGGTTGAATGCTCATAGGACTTGTCCTTATCATTCTACAACTAGAATGAAGGGTTAGGGGAGGAGGATGCACTGACCGCATCCATAATATATTATTTATATAGACAAATAATATAACACAAAGCTTTTCCATCAACTTCTGTACTAGAGATAAGGACAAGCTAGAAGGATTATAGAGATTGCTGACCTCAAAGATCCAAGAATTCTAGGATACGCTAATAAGCTTGTAAATAGATTGCTCCGTCTCATGGTTAGAGAGTATGACAGGAAGCCATATACTCTATTATTGTTTCGTTGAACAAATCAACCTAATTGTTTCTCCTTTATATATTTGGGATATATCACTCAACTAGGGCAACAATACATCCTGACACCTCTTCAAATTAAGATCTATAATTGTATGTATGATCTAGCGTGCCATCAAGGAAGCCAATGATCTATTTTGGCCGCAAAATTTTTGGCAAAACTGCATGAAAGGTGAAAATATGATTTTTTTGATTTATTTAAAATAAGCACTGCTATTCAAACAGGAATGTTTCACATGGTTTCACAATGCTGAGAAACAGAGCCTATCCATTTCATATGAAGTACTAGCCTAACCTATAGATCTATTCTTGATGTAGTTCAGTGTTTGGCTGACCAGTTCTCAATCATTTTTAATCCCAAAAAAACAAATATATCTTATTTGAGCATGTTCCTTGCGCCTGATGCCATGGGCTTGTCCACAAGAACAGTTCTTGATACAAGAGTTGTGTCAATTCTAGAGTTTGAGCTTATAGACAATGACATTACCACCCATCTTGTTTAACCAAGTATGGAAAAAAAAAAAAAAATCAGACATATTTTAAGTCATTTTGTGTGAGAGCAGAAGGTGAGATTAGTTGAACCATCACCATCTTGTTAGATGACTGCCCATCTTCGCTGGGCGGATAACCCGGACTTCTGTTCCCCTTTAAATCTGTCACCAATGCTGACCACATGAAGAGAACACACATAGAAGCACTATGAGAAAGAAATTAATCAGATAAGAACAATGCTATTGCTTCCTATGGTGCATGTCAGAAGTTTTATTTCTCTATCTCTGCTGCTAGATGGCACTTTTAAATCGTTAGGTGCGTGTGGCTTTACTTAGGCTTCTCTTGCCCAGAGGCTTGGAGTTTATTGCCTAGCAAACAAGCTGCTCTTACCCAGTGGCTTGTGCTACATTTTCTTCTGGTGTTGGAGTATATTAATAACATGAGCTTAGTTACATGGTTTGATGGCTTTGGTATAAAAAATAAGTGATGATTGTCTGAGTATATTTTGGCAAAATTTTGCCAGATATACTAATCCTTAAAGCTTAAGAATCCCCACTGCGAAACTACTCTACGTTAGGTCTAGTGGTATACAATAATTAATATTTAGTGTTATAAGTACAAGTTTGTTTGCTTGATGATGTCCTTTGGCGTTTGTGCCCCGAAAAGGAAAAGGAAAAAGAAAAAGATGCCTTTGGTGGTTGTACTATAGATTTGGGATCAAAGCCGTCTCTGCCAAGGCTGGAATGATTTAAATGCATGAGGGGACGCAGCCTGGGATAACGCTGGTTTACCATAGAATGACCATAAGATGATAGCAGGCGTTCTGGAAGACTGATACTAAAATGCACAACTGGTCTCATTTCATGCATGGCTGCATGCATAGCATTCTGTGGTGTTTCGTGATTCACGCACAGAGAGAGAGAGAGAGAGAGAAAGAGAGCACATGGTTTGATGGTGGGCGTGGGGCTATGAGAAGCACATGCCATGTCTCATGGTTGCTTTTGTCTAGATGACAGTTTGATTTCTTGAAGGAGAGATGAGAGAGGGAAATCATAAGGTAAGGGGTGGCCCTGGGGGGAATGCATTCTTGTTGGCTACAACCTGGTTGGCAGGAGGACAGAAAGAACAAGGAAGAGAAGCGAGTGATATTTTCTTGTCATTTAGTAGTTCTCCTATGGCCAGTTTACTAATCATGAGTAATGGAACGAGAAAGAACAAGGAACTAAAATCAGGTCATCTGTTTCACCGCATCCTATCAATCAGTAATACAAAAAATAACACAGAAATCTCACAAAAAGTTAGGCATCCATAGTGTAATATATATTCTTTTTTCGGGAAAGATTTTGGCTTTATTCATCAGCAGCAGCCCATCTTCCAGGACCCACTTGAATGAATTAATGGTGGAATGTAGCAGAAACACAAACTGGAAGGATTTATATGTGATCATACAGCGAAGGATTGGCATTGCATGGAGTTTCCTTGGATTTATTATTATGGAGTCAATGTTAGCTAATTCACTAGTTAGCTTATAGAGAGCATCCAATGGCTTTAGCTTTTTACTTGGAAAAAAATGAAAGAGAAGAGAAAGTCCTTTAACCTTTCTAGGTTGGGTTACATATTAACTAACACTTAATCTTAAGCACAAGATTTATGACTGAATGTCTATGTGCTATGTTAACTATAAGAAAGGTTTTATCTAGGTTAATTATGAGCATAGTTTCATAAGACCTATTAGGAGAGGGCAAGTTAGGACAACTATGAATCGTTTGAGTTTGGCATTTGCCTAGCCTGATCTCAAAACACAAAGAAAGTTTCCATGGACTGATTCCTGAAGTGCTCATGGAATAATACCTAGCTTTGCTGCATGCCAACTAGTTACCGTAGCCAATGTGTGGCTCACTTTTTGCCGACTCCTCTTTACCCGAAAGATCCATCAATCAAACCTAGGTACAACATGCCATGTCGCTTCTTCAAAATAAAAAAAGCTATCATTTAACCCAGGCCATTAAAAAAAAAAAAAACTATCTTCCATTTCTTTATGGACCGTAAATAGCATCACCCGATGAACTCCCTGGAGACGACAAAGCACTGCTAGCTAGCCTATGCTAGTCTATGCAAGGACTGTTGAGAAAAGATGAATGAAAAAGATCTGAAAATGTTTTCTACAGGGATCCTTCAATACTCAAATCAGTCCAATCAGAAAAAAAAAAAAAAAAAAAGCCTAGACTTTCTTTAATTGATGTTTTAAGGCTTTTAATCTTAGACTTAGAGTTGTATGTGAGGGGTTTAAGGTTGCTTTTACAAGCATTTGAAAAAGTCCTCTAATTTGATCTACTCAAAGGCAAATGAGAGATAAGAATGAATACCAAAAAGGATGCCACCATTGGTTGCCATGTGCTATTTTTTAGTTATCCACCACATATTGCCATCAAGTTGGTTTATCAACTCATGCAACATTACTTGCTTGAGCTTATGTTCGCGCTTAAGTCGCGAAAATAGTTAAGTTGGATTGTGGTTAGATTATTTTGGGTTTCTTTTACTTAATATGGTGATTTATTCATATAAGATTTAGATCAGCTTGGATCGGGCTCAATGACATCCATGGTTATTGCTTGGTCTTAAGTCTAGTTGAGCTCAATGTTGTAGTATACTACCATTGGACTAACCCATGGTTGGGTTCCACATGGTATTTATTATAGTTAATACTACATTTATGAGATCTTAAAAAGTAGTAGAACACTTAATTTCTCATATTCCCACATTATAGTCTATACAAGCAACGGGGGAGAGAGCTCATTTGCTCCATTCTCCTCTCTAGCTCGGCTTTCTTTCTATTTGATTGATGTCTAAGTGCTCCTCTATAATTTCTCTAAGTTTTTCAAATCGGAGCCTAAGACTTTAGAGAAAGCTCTACCTTGCCGATTAAAGGTCATCCTAGGAAGTGATTTAAGACTACTCTTGGAAATTTCAACTCTTACATGTTAGACTTGTATGCCTGATGAGGCATGCTCTTAAGCTATTCTAGTTAGCTTAGTAGGCAATTAGCTTAATCTGCACTGGTTGGCTTTATAGGTGATTAAATTTGTATTAGTTGGCTCAAGGAGTTATGTAAGATCGTTCTTTTTAAAAAATCATATCGCACAAATTAGACTTATATGGCTAATGGGGGTAACCTCACTAGTAAACTTCGACTAGCTTAATTTCAATGATGCTTTCTGTAACCTTCGATCGACTTATCTTTTGAAGAATTGAGCTAACGAATGTTTCATCAGTTTTGGACTTGGTCCAAATTGTTTTGGTGGAGTTCATCAATGGTTGCTAATCAATGCATCAGATCGAACATTACCACTTCTCCATAAAGTTTAGGTCATATTAATACTTTTGTCAATTGATTCTGAATGAATAATCAGTTTCTCTCTCTTTATTTATATATTTTTTTTAAGGAACTTGAAGCTAATTTAGCTTGTATTGATATTAAGAGGTCTATTTCGGATTACTAGTCTTAACTCTTTAGGTTATTTTTGAAGAAATTAATGTCCTTTAGTACAATCAAGGATAGTTTTTTGATCTATCAATGATAACAATAACACCAATAATTAGCCAGTATCAAGTCATACTTCTAACCTAAGTTCTTCTTGGCTCACTTGTTTGAGTTGCTAATGGCCCTAGATTTAGTGGCCAAAGTATCTTCTCCATATAAGATTTTCAATTTCATCCTTCAAGTGCTAGTATCCCTCCATGTCATGATTGTGATCTTTATAGAATTGATAGTATTTATGCTAATCTTTTCTTACAAGATTAGACTTTAACTTCCACAACTAGCAGATGTAATCCTCATTGCTGATCTATATTAGAATCCGACTCTAAAATAAGTTGCATTGCTATTAGCTTGGAGCTTTGGCAACCAGTAGTATATGCAAGTATCTACCATCTCTACTAAAAAATTTAAGTATAGATTAGTCAACAAATATTATATATCTTCTTTTTATGAAATACAATAAAGAAAAAAATTAACTATTTAATATCAAATACATGTTAAAGAAAATGAAAAAAATCTAATTAGATTGGTTTTATGTTTAAAAATCTTAGAACCAACTTTGATTGGATTGATTCTAGGTTCTAGTTTGTAAAACGCGATCCATGCTCAGTTCTGTGTAACCTAGCCTCCAAAGAGGATGGAAGAATCTCCATCGTACTTTTGAACGTCATGAAGATAGAAATATGGATCGATTCTAGGTTCTAGTTCGTAAAGCTCGATCCATGCTCACTTCTATATGCAACCTAGCCTCAAAGAGAGAGAGAGAGAGTGAGTGAGAGAGAGAGAGAGTGAGTTATACAATGATTTTTCCTTGTGCATTCTTTTATTACACATATAGCAATGTTGATATCGTCTTACGGTGGAAAGCATGAAGTCACAGCGATGGATGAAATTTATTGAATAAATTTAACAATAATCAACCGATTAATCTCATGTTTATGTTTATCCAAAGATTTAGATTCTTCATCTACAAAAGGATCGGTACTACAAAACACTTTAAATTCACTTTATGAAACAACCCAAAAAAAACTTGAACGATGGAGTTGCGTTAAGCTACTTAGCTTTCCAAAATCTATATCAAAGGACTGGGCCATCATGATTCTGAGCATTCGATGCTTGTCCTTCGTGAGCATCCTCTCTTCAAAGCTCTTAGCGTCGAATTGATATAAATTCTACTAGTCCGAGTGGATCGTGAACCGCTTGGACTCATCGCCTAGACCTACACGCTCTGGAAAGTGCCACAGCCCTGCTTTCTTGATGCCTGCTACCTTGAATGCTAAAGTTTCTACTCAACTAACTTTCCCTTGCTCCCATGATGAGCCCTGAATCTTCTAGTTTAACCCTGAAGGGAATATATCGATTTGGTGATGTTGGTAGGTGGATTGGATTGATCTTTCTTTGGCTACATACTGATTCTTTTGGAGTTTGGACCAATGAGCTACCTGCTCTTCAAGTAAATGCTGCATGCCATTGCAACGAGGGTAACTAGGAGTCCTTTGGTAGATGCTAGCCACCATGTTAGTAATTTATTAAATGACTGAGGCTTCCATCAGTGGTTTCTCATGGAGATATAAATGTTGGCACGAATGTTGAGGAAGTAGCAAGAGCAGGAAAGGAGCTTATGAGGTCATGCTAGGAGGATAAACAATGCAAACAGCTCAGTTTATCTACTTTAATATAAACAAAGAAAAGTATTAAGCATCACTATACTAATTTCTATTTAATGTGTTTTTTTATAACTAATTAATTTGTACAGCTGAACATAACTTTCTTCTAATACATCTAGTTCACATAGAAAAATATCATTTATATTTGCTTTAGTAATCAGAAATATACAACACAGTTGAAATATCTAGGTCAAAATGATATCTCTATGCCAAAAAAAAAAAAAAAAGGGTCAGTTTAAATATCAATATTTAACCATCAATATCTGAAAAATTTAACACGAGCAGCTGATTTCATACAACGAGGGATTTATAAATCAGGCAGAACAAATCAAAACACATGAAAAAAAATGCTGTGATTCCTTCTTTATATATATATATATATATATAAAACAGAGTCCCAAGAAGGACCCACACGCTCTTGGCCTTCCAGTATGAGAAAATGCTCCCATGGCTCTTGCTTGTGATGTCTTTGTTTAAGATACATGTACTCATGCCATCAAGTTTCATGAATAATGAATTAATTATCTCCTAATCAAAGGATTTTGTAGATGATATAGAATCCTTAAATTTGAAGAATAAACTTAATCAAACAAATTGATGGCACATTAACAAGGAAATGGTCAATAAAACGATAAGAATGGCATGTCTCCATTGAGCATCAGAAGTTTAACAGAATCATTTGTGAAGAAATAAATTGAAGGTTACATGATTGAGGAAACAGGGAATGTGTGTCCCATTAGATCCCCTGCAGCCCGAAAAATGAAGGCAAGAAAGAGTTTAAAAAGACTTAAGCACTCCATCTCCTTAAGCCAAGGCATCAGTACATCAGATTCCACACAAACTTCGCCAATGCTAGCCAAAAAAAAAAAAAAAAAATCCTAACACTTTGATTGCCAAACAACCATTTCACAATTGAAAATGTCATTCAACCTTTAAATGCTGCAGCTGAAAAAAAATCAAGTTTGTGTATGATCATTGTTCTAGCTCTGCAGGGCTTCCCTCTGCAATAGCACAAGAGCAGAGAGATCAAGAGAATTATTAAGCAAGCCTAATGGAGATTGTGAAACCATAAAGAACTATGTTGCTTGTTAAAATGTTCCAAGATTTATAGCTAATCAGAACAAAATTAATAAACAATTAATGTATGAGCCATTAACAACTTGTCAGGGGAAACCGTTTGCAGTTCTGTAGATATCTGAAAGAATTTTTGCATAACATCAGAGTATTCGGCAAAATTTGTAGAGACTCGAGCAGTCTGTAAAGCATGGTGAAAACAAATTTAAAAGTGTTTCTGATAAATGAAAACAGTAATGAGTAACAAAAAGAAAGAAAGAAAGAAAGAAATTTCAGTTTTTGAAGAATTATTTTTTGTTCTCATGCCTATGAACCACTAGGAAAGAGGTAAATATCCAATTTTGTTCTTTTTAGAGTGGTGAGGTAACCAAACACAAACTTCTCACAAAAAATGAAACAAATCTTTATAGAATATAAAATAAGGTTTATAATCTCAACATTAATTGGAACTTGTATCGATACCATCATAAGTTCAGTATGAGATTAGTTGCACTAATATAGTCGGATTCCATACTAGTATCTTATGATATATTTGTTGGAAAGCAGTGTACTCACCATCATTGATGGGGCTCTTTTGGCGTTGTTCCATGCATTGAAGGATGTACTTAAAAGTCTCTATCTCGCAAGGGATTGTTATAGCACCCCTATGCTCAAATCCAAACTCCTCTTCAGCCTTCTCCAGCAGTAGCTTAAACTCTGGGAGGCTCAGATAACTTGTGGGCACGACGAACCTCCGATGCTCAGGTCCTACGTAGATCGGAATGTACCCCTTGGGGACGTCCGGCGGTGGCTCCGGGCTGTGGCAGCCCTCCTCATCTGAGTCACACGGGATGCACGCATTCTTCAAGCGCTTGTCCACGGCCGGGAGAATGCCGGAGGCCTGGCGTTCGTTCTCCTTTCGCCGATGGGCTACGGAATGCCATTTCTGGAACATCTCTCTAAACCGGACTACCTGCCAGATTCCGGTCACCTTCACACTCTCGTCACCCATGGCTGGAGGACTCAATGGTGGCGACCAGAGTTGGAGTCAAAATTCCGGCGAACTAGGATCATTAGATTCCAGTGATCTCTATGCACTCAAGTCTCGACTGCGTTCAGCATTAATGTAAAAAAGTTTGAGCATCTCATTGAACTGCTTACATATCCGATAAACTTTTATAGCATGATGCACTACATAGATTATTAGGAGACAAGATTGGATTGCAGGCAGAGTTAGCAATCAACATTTTACGCATTGAAAAGTTTTTAAAAGAATGTTCAATAGAGCAGTTTGATTACCGAAACAACAAGAGGAGGAAGAAAAATATATCAACGGAGGATTGTTCAGTTTTTAAAACAAATCCATAAATAAGGTTATGGAATCTCTCCAACGATTAAAATACACCTGGAAACTCTGGAACTTTAAGATGTTGATTGTTTAGAGAATTTCAGAATAATAACATCAGATTTTAGATTTGAATGAGTCCCCTAATAGATTCAACAGACCGTGATGCATTATATGGAGTAGGTATTGTCTCATTGTATTAAAAAAGAATGAGAGCATCAGATGATACCAGCCAACGATAAACTTTATTAAAACAATATAATACCCCATTTAATAGCCAAAACGAATCAGTTGGGTGGATCTAAAGTCACACATGAATTAAAAAAAAAGAAGAAAATCCAAGATTTTTGACGATGATGTTTGTCAACTGTGCTTGAAAATCTAAAGATGAGCAGAACAATTTCAGCTAATTCTATCACAAAGTAACATATAACTTTCAAAGATGCGTTGAAAATTTTCCATCAGACATTAAGAATTATGCAGCTAAGTGACAATACGATCATTAACGAGAGCCCCTTTGTTGAACGTGATACAAAAATTATGAATGGCACTAACCCATGTTCTCTTATACTGAACAAGTCAAGTTCAATATCTTTTTCTCTTTATTTTCTGCTAAACAAACTCCATGTTCTCATGATCCCATGTTGCGATCATAGGTTTTCTACTTCTTTCCTCTTTACTTAATGTTGTAATGCTTATAAATAGTAAGTAGCAAACAAATAAATGTGCAGAAGTTTATTTCAGCCTTATATCCCTTTGTTTTAGTACTGTTCTTCTTTATTTC
This sequence comes from Metroxylon sagu, assembly GCA_017589505.3. Taxonomy (NCBI): domain Eukaryota; kingdom Viridiplantae; phylum Streptophyta; class Magnoliopsida; order Arecales; family Arecaceae; genus Metroxylon; species Metroxylon sagu. The sequence continues at coordinate 520,947 of JACVBY030000657.1, forward strand.
CAGCGGTGAATAAGAGTAGCGTGCAACCCATTGTGAAGAGAAGAACTAACAATTTCTTGGTATCAGAGAAAGGTTCTATTCATGGCTTAAGAAGGGAGGTTGGCTGGAATTCCTTTACAATAGTATAAGATGTTTTGAGGTTGCAGCTTGAGAGTTCATTGCAAGGATAATTTTACCCAACAGTTGTTCGACAAAATTTTTGAAAGAGTTAGATATGGTAACAACTAATGATAATGGTCTAAACCTTTCTCAATCTTTGATTTTCATTTTTAATGGTGAATGCTATGAGTTTTGCAAGATTAAGATGAAGGCTTTTTTCTATCTCAAGATTTATGGGATCTTGTTGAGAATGGTTATGTAGAACCAAATGATGGAGGTGCTACTCTCTCTATCCAACAAAGAAATGAATTGAAAGAGACCTGAAAGAAAGATTCAAAGGCATTGTACTGCCACAAGCGGTTCATGAGCCTATATTTCCTAGGATAGCAACAGCTACTAAATCTAGGGAAGTATGAACCATTTTGAAGAATGAATATGAAGGATCAGATAAGGTGATCATAGTAAAACTTCAAAGTCTTTGTCATGATTTTGAAACTTTTTTTATGAAAAATTCTAAGTCTGTACAAGAATTTTTCTCTAGAGTTATAGTTATTGTTAATCAAATTAGATCTCTAAAAGGAGATTTATCTAATTAAAGAGTTGTCAAGAAGGTTTTGAGGAGTTTACCATCTAAGTTTGATCATATTGTTGTAGCTATAGAAGAGTTTAAAAATTTAAATACATATTCTCTTAATGAGCTAATGGGTTCTATGCAAGTACATCAGCAGAGACTTAATAGGTTATAGGAAAAGATCATTGAACAAGCTTTTCAAGCAAAGTCTAAAATCTCAAATAAAATTGAGCATAGAAACAAATTCATTGGCAAAGGTCGTGGTAAAGGTAGATGTGATGGTCGAGGTCGTGGAAGAGACGGAGGTTGTGGTCAAGGAAGATTTGATGCAAATCAAGTGGCTTTAGTAGTAAATAAGGAGACAATCGTTATGTTAATATGCAATGCTATTTTTGTAAAATATATTGGCATATGGAAAAATTCTGTTGGAACAAAGTTAAGTATAAACCAAATTTTGTTGAATAAAAAAGAGAAGAAGGTAATTTATTTCTTACTTATTCGAATGGAGAAGAAAGCAATACTAATATTTGATTTCTAAATAGTGGCTGCAGCAATCATATAACAGGTGTAAAGAAAAATTTTCAAAATATTGATTATTCTATAAAGTTACAAGTTTGCCGGCAATAATAAATAAGTTCAAGCTGAAGGCAAAGGTATGATTATGATCAAAACTAAATCAGAAAAAAGAGAGGTTCATTCATAATGTCTTATGTATTTCTCGTTTAAGGCATAATCTATTAGTGTTGGGCATTTGGTTAAGAAGTGGTATTTAGTCTTATTTTATGATGATAAGTGCGTTATTAGCAATACAAATCTTGATGTGCCTCTTATTGAAGTTTGTTTGAGTGCAAATAAGATGTTTCCTATTGAAATTTCAAGAACAGATTATGCTTTTGTTGCTAATGTGAAAACTGATTCATGCTATGGCATAAATGGAATGGGCATTTGAACTTCCATGGATTGAAGTTTCTACATGAGAAACAAATGGTTGCCTTTAGTTGAACGTATGGATGTAGTTTGTGAAGGGTGTATTTATGGGAAGCATCAACGAGCATCCTTTCCTATAGGAAAATCATTGAGGACAAAGAAGCTATTGCAGTTGATACATGCTGACATATGTGGTCCAATGCAAACACCTTCATTGAACAATAGTAAGTTTGTTGCTACAACTGTTCATCTTCTCAACATTTCTCCCACAAAGGCAATTTGGGATTATACTTTATATGAAGTTTGGTGTGGTTTGAAACTAAAAGTAAGTAGCTTAAGAGTATTTGGTTGCATTGTATATACTTATGTTAATTCGAAAAGGCGTCAACAGTTAGATGGTAAAAGTATTAAATATATTTTCATTGGGTATAATGATGAAACTAAAGGTTATTGAGTTTATAATCCAACCATTAAGCAGTTGTATATTAGTAAAGATATTATATTTGATGAGGATGCTTACCGAAATTGGAATATATTTAAACAGACAAAACCTATAGTGGGAATAGATTTATCTTAACCCATTGAAGTGGAGAATTAGTAAACATTTCTAAACTTTCAAAGCAGTAGTCCATCAAGTGAGGGGTCAAGGACATCTCAAGAATCGAGTTCCTCAAGTGAAACTCTGCGAAGAAAAGTGAGATCATTAATAGATATATATAATTCATGCAATTTTGCTCTCATGGCTACAGAACCTTCATGCTTTGAAGAAGTTAATACCAAGGAAGAATAGAAGCAATCTATGAAGGAAGAAATTTTAACAATTGAAAGGAACCAAATTTGGAAGCTGATCAAGTTACCTAAAGGAAAGGAAGATGTTGGGTTGAAATAAGTTTTTTGAACCAAGTACAATGATGATAGAAGTGTGCAAAAATATAACGCAAGTCTCGTTGCAAAAAGATATGTAGCAAGGTATAAATTATTTTGAAACCTTCTCTTCTATGGGTAGAATAGAAACTATTCAAATTGTTTTGGTAATTGCTGCACGTTATAATTAGATAGTATATCAGTTTGTTGTTAAGTCTGCATTTTTAAATGAAGATTTGTTTGAAGATATGTATGTTGAGCAACCGTAGGGTTTTGTGATTGAAGAAAAAAAAGATAAGGTCTACAAGCTCAAGCAAGTTTTCTATGGTTTGAAACAAGCTCCAAGAACTTGGTATAACAGAATTAACTTTTATTTTTATACCAATGGGTTTCAAAGAAATCCAAGTGAGCCTACATTATATGTCAAGGTGGATGGTACAGGACAAATACTCATTATATGTTTTTACGTTAATGATATCATATATACTGGCCCTCATTCATCTCTTACTAATGAATTTGAAAAGAAAATGATGTTTGAATTTGAGATGTCAAACTTATAAGTTCTTCATTATTTTCTTGATTTGGAAGTCAAGCAAACAACAGAAAGGATCTTAGTTTGCTCTTGATTTGCTAGAAAAATTTATAATGGCTAATTGTAAAAGAGTTGAGACATCCGTGAATACAAATGAGAAGTTACCACAAAGATGGTACTGGTTTGGCATATGCAAGCTTTTTTCGAAGTTTAATCGGAGGACTAATATATTTGACACATACTCAGCCTGACATTTGGTATTCTCATGCTTATAACTTAAATGAGAGTAATTAGATAGGTTCTTTGGATGATCAAAAAAGCACCGTGGAATTTTATTTTACTCTTATATATGAAGCAATTACTTGGACATTAAAAGAAGCAACTGTTGCATTATCATCATCAAAGGTTGAATATATTGTAGTTGCTTTATCATGTTGTTAAGCAATTAGGATACGACACATACTGAAAGATTTTCATCAACCTCAATTTAATGCTACAGAGATCTTTTGTAATAATATAGGAGCTATTTTAATGGCAAAAAAATCCTTTATCATTATAGGCGAGCAAAGCATATAGACATCCGCCATCATTTTTTGTGAGATCTGATATCTGAAGGATTAATTGAGATGAGAGCAACTTGCTGATGTTCTGATGATGAAGGCACTTCCTTCTAAAAAATTTTTGTTTCATAGAAAATTTCTTAGTGTTTGTGATTTTGTATCAAGAGGAGGTGTTGAACGTGATGCAGAAAATGTGGAAGCACTAACTCATATTCTCCTATGCTGAATAAATCAAGTCCAGGCATCTTTTTCTCCATATTTTCTGCTAAACAAACTCTATGTTTAGCAAACAAACATGTTGTGGTCATGGGTTTCCTACTTCCTTTCTTTTTAGTTAATGTTGTGATGCCTATAAATAGTGGGCAGCGAATAAACAAATATGCAGAAGTTTATTTCAGTCTCATATCCCTTTGTTTTAGTAGTGTTTTTCTCTTCTAGCAGTGAACATGGATAATGTACAATCCATTGTGAAGAGAAGAACTTACACCCTTTGGATTCTTACAATGGATAGAAGCATTCTTCTTGACATTATCAATATCCTTATGAAAAAGCGAACAAATTACAACCTAGCTATGGGAGTCAAATAAAATATAAATAGGGGTTAGTTGAGGGCATTAACACTTGCGTTAATGCAAACCTCTCTGTAACATTGTTTTCAAAGTGTCCTTAAGATTGGGATGGAGACCCTCCAACCTATTCTTTAAAAAAAGCATCATGTAGAAGTGCTTTGAGATATTAAATGTTTCCACATCTATAATTTGATATGTAATTGCATAACTAATCAGATTCAAAGTCCTTTTCCTTAAAATTATGTCTCCATAGCTTGGAAGGAAAAAAAGCTTACTTTGAGAATAATGAGATTACGTATCTTGTGAAATATTGCAATGCCTAGGATATATAATCAGTGGGTCTATGATAATTCAAAATTTTACTTGAAAACAATATCCATAGACTAAGCTTAATATTATATTTGACTGGATCTCCATGAATTTGTATATTCCACCAAAGCAATCGTATCACAATTCATCATCATTGTATTTTACAATCACACTAGAACTATACCATAAAACAATTTATAAAAAATCAAAGAAGAAACAATACTTGTTATTATTCACAAAATTTAAAAGAAAAAAAAAAAAATGCTAGATCAATGCCATATCAATATGCACCAAGGAATATTATATTTTTAATTTGACAACCAAAAGATACTATTATAATCTAAAAACAAAGGTCCAAAATAAATACGATAGAAAGAAGAAATAACCAGAACTTCTATGAAAGCCAGGATGACCAGGGAGAAGAAGATATAAATCTAGATCTAGCAATCTAATTTGACATATAAACAAACGGACATAGAATTCAAAAGGCCATCAAAAAATAAAGAGAACTAGGATTTTTGTTACCTTTCTGCCAGAAGGACATGACTTTGTTATCTAAGAGAGAGAGAGAGAGAGAGAGAGAGAGAGGAGAGGCCGGAAGAGAGAAACAAAGGAGAGGAGTCTATTAAAACGCCACTTTCTAATTGTCTAATTTACTACTCGCTTTTTCTGGCATTCCTTTGTTTACTTGGCCCTGTTTCCATCGTGGGTTGCTGCCATTGGAGTAACTGAACGCGAAGGCAAATTGGAAAGTGGAAACTTGAGAAGGGAGAGAAGGATGAGGAGGCCAGGTCAAGAGGGACATACGTCAATCTCTCAAGGCCTCCGAACAAACATTCCCACCATCCGAACAAATATTCCCGCCAAGGAAATAGGACCAATCACCATGGGCCAACGGCTATATTTGGTGGCAGGGAGTTCATCTTCTCATCAAACGCAACTGTGCCATACAATAGAGAAACCAGTGGTTGATTCAATGATTGGGATTATGTACATATTCTTTTAAGGATGGACCTAATTGGCTTCGTCAAAGAGAAAATTTACACTTAATCTGAAAGGTTTATGAAAGCCTTTCCTTTTTTTTTTTAAGCATTGGCTATGATGGTTTCTCTCATGCATGGAGAAGTGGGGCTACTACTCTTTAGGCTAAAGTGAGATTTTTTTTTTTTTTGGTTAAATGAATCATGGGTTGTGAGGTTACTTAGCTATGGTGTAGGTAGATAAGATGGTTTGGATTTCTTTTTCTTTAAAAAAGGCATGATGTCTAGTATTAGTTTAGGTTTGTGCAAGACTACATAAATCAATTGAAAGGACAACAAAGGGATCAAATACATGACTATCTAATAGTACAGGACATATGATGCATACTAAAACTTGTTTCTGAAAGGGGTAGATTTAATAGCCTCAAACTATATAGAATATTAGCACTACAAAATAGTACGAAGTAGTATAGTAAACTAGGTAGCTCAAAAATGCGCACTTAGATATTAGCTCAAAAATGAAGTAATATGCGCAATGCAAAAGGTATGTTCAATTTATCATTGTTTTAGAAAAATATAAATTATAATTTTTATATTTAATAAATGCTATCAACATATAGACTTAGTGAGCTTGGCTAAATGAAAGAGGTAAAGAATGAACGTTTTAAAATAATATTTTTAACAAATTAAGTTAAACTTCAACAAGTATGCATCATTTAGTTATTTCATTGTATGTTTTTTTTCGAAAAAAAGAAAATGTGGTGATGCTAAACAAATATTTTTCAGATCTTCAAATCAAATGAATCAGCTAATTTACATCGAACGTACTCTCTCACAACTTATAATTAAAGATTATTATGATAATGCTAGATCATTCTAATCTACACAATAATGCGTGATTAAATGGCAACCATTTTCCCACGTTAACATTGCCATTCTTTATATTTCAACAGTATGACATTTCTCGCTTCGCTAGAGGGATGTAGCCTTGTCCAATTTTCTCCATCTCTGGAACTGCAGTACGGGAGGGAGAGGTATCAGCGGCGTTAAGAGTTGTAATGGCCACCGAACGTGAGAAGATTGGCGATTTCTATGCTTTCCTGGGTCTTAAAGAAAGATTCCTCCGACACGGACCTCAGGAATGCCTGGCATGGCATGTCTCAGAATCCAAATATATATATATATATATATATATATATTTCTTATCCTCTGTTTTCTTTACGATCTTTGTGGTTGGAAAGGTAGGAAAGGTCGTAGCTTTCAAAGAAACGGGCGGATTGGATTCATGTGTCTTCAAAAATTTTTACTCTCTCTTGTTTCGCGGTCATGGATTCCCTTGGTTTGAAATCTTTGTTCCTTTCTGGTAACATATAAAAGCCGAAATACTACTGCTTCTCCTCCAATATCATTTTATTGGATTCCTGGGCTTCTTAAAGTTCCCATCTTTTCCAAGTCTTCTGTATTCCAGCAGTTTTTTTCCCTCATTTTCTTGGGTTGATTTGCCCCTCCCTTTGATCGCTAGTTGTCGTAGCACTGGCAATGGAGAGCAGTTGGAGAGCCATTGATGAGCACTGATCACCCCGGAGCTTGTAAGCTGTAGCATAGAAATCGTCGACTTGTATGGATTCGTTTAATTTAATTATTCTATTGGATTGAAGAATTGGGTTGAATTTATAGAATGCTTCTCATTTTTCACTATTTTAGCTGTTGGACTATTATAAGTTTGCTGGATGTCAGCAGGTCTTATGAAATTGGAACAGAAATTCCCTAGGTTTGTGTTGATAATATAAATATAAACAGTGGCGTCCGGATTGAAGTTATATTTTTAGAGGAAGAGATGAGAGCTCTCTTTAATGGAGTGGAAAGCAAAGCAACATGTTTTATTTTAAATTCATGCGCTATTATTAAGTCTGAAGTATGATTTTGTTGTGTATTTTACTTCCAACTATGAACAAAGAGCAGATATATGTGGCTTTGTATTTTTATTTGTGTATTTTTGTGTATGTGCGCTTTAAAATTATGACAGCATTGAAGTGTCTTTTGAACTCACTTTTTAATTAACAACTCTGGCAATCAAGTGCTGTTTTACAGCTTTTTTTAATTAACTAGATGCAATGTTTCATGAGAAGGCTAATTTCATTAAATAAATGAACAGATTAAGTTCAGGTAATGAGACTAATTAGCCAAATGTTAGAGGTTTGTGTGGTGGTTGGCAAGAGAGCATTGCTTCAAAGAAGGGGTTTTGAGCACATTAAACAGGAAATAAAGAGCAGCCAGGGGAACAAGTTAGGCTGCAAACGGGTGCATGCTGAACCATACAAATTTATATATGGTGGTTGAAATTAGAAGTTGAGCCATTGATCAAATCAGGTGCCTTGAGAGCAAATAATGAGAACTGTCCTCAAGCTTGTAGGAGCTTCCTGAAAATTTGCTTTTAGGGTGCATGGTTAACAATGCATTTTTAGGGCATGCGGCCATCAATAGCCTATCAAGGTCTGTCACATTCCTTGGACCAACAATTTTTTATTTTTTTTTTTGATAACAACAGGTGCCACTAGCACCTTCGGAAGACAGTTCCTCTAGCATCTGCCTTCAAATAGGATCAAAGCTCTGATGGGAAATGTTCTATCCAAAGCAACCTTTGATTGAAAGAGAAGATAAGATTAGTTAAATAATCAGCAACTTGATTTGCTTATTGAAGAACATATCTACAAATGACTCTTGACACTGACTGAAGGAAGAGTTTAAAGCACCATAGAAGAGGTTGCATATGCCATGACCTTTCATTCAACCAAAAGATTACAGTGATTGAATTACCTTCAAGAATAAAGGAAGAGTCTGAAAAGGTATCCACTACCATCATTAGCCCGAGCCATGCTACATATAACTCAGTAGAAGGTTTTGTGGATGTTGACAAGGGAATAGAGGCAGCAAGAAGAGGTATTCCCAAATGATTCCGAACAACAAAACTTATTCCTGCTGAGTTTGAATGTAGAGATAAATCAAAGTTGATTTTGAGAACTCCTGGTTGAGGGGGCTGCCAAGGGACAAGGCTTGGGAGTTGAATTTCCAGAAATCTGGAATTTTGAGAACTCCAGATGTCAGAGTCAAGAGATAAATTGCATGATTGGGAAAATTCCTCTGCCAGCAAGCTTGGACTACCTTTTGGGTGGAGCAAGGCATGCACAATTCAAGAATGTGTTTCTTATTGTGAAAAAGGAAGAAGAATTAAAACTCCTCTAAGGGTCCCAACAAGATAACAAATGAACTTGGAAGTTTCTGTACTTACAAAGTAGAAGGCAATCAATTATATCATACTGGATCTGGTTCAGATTTTGAGCTTTTGAGCTATGTCAAATGGAACGGATTTTCTGTTCTTGAAAAAAAATACTGTGGGAATATTTTCAAGAATTTAATAAATTAATCCTTGGCCTCTCCTAGAAGAGTAGAATGTTAAATAGCTAGGGCTAGTTGGTAATTGGGCAGATTGCTGTACAACAAATAACTAATTAAACTCAACTTCAGTTGAATTTGTTCTGAGTTGGTTCCACGTATAACGATGAGATGATCATCCATTATCCTGAATAGATCTTCATAAATATTAATTACTTAAAAAATTCATCCCTGATGAATCAGGGAGCCCGAATATGCCTATGCTGATAGTGATTTTTGGAAACCTTTTCACCTAATTCTTAAGTAACATGTCGATGGTTATAACAGAATATATCAACCGTTATACTATAATTTATGATGTTGCTTTTCTTTTAAAAATTTGTATGCATCTTGAGATCCACAAAACTAGTACCAAAATCTATATTGATATGTTACTGATTCGATACGATATAAGTTAATATGGTAGGTATGCATCCTATAAGGATATAGAGTATCTATTCTTTTTTCGTTCTTAACTATAATACTATTTGATGCTGAGAGACACAGGTCAATACCAGATGGTACAGAATGATTCAGCTTGATGCGGATTGGTTTAATTCATACTGAATTGAATCTCGATACTTTAATGGTGTGGTCAGTATGGATTAGTATGATAAACCTTGATGCAACTATTTATGCTATTTTTCAATGTTACAAGTGCATCATATTTGCTCCATCCTTATAGATATTTAAGGAATGTTTGACTACAAAAAAAAGAAATTTAGAAGAAACGTCCCTTTTACAATTGAATGATAGGTTATTTTGCATTTTGGCATTTGGTTGAAAGAATTAAGTACGGAAAATAAACGAAGGAAATAATATGCATCTAATGCACATTGAACTTCATGATAATCTGGATTCTATCACATAGATGGAATTGCCTTCTCACATTTTTGAGTGCTTATATAGTAGGTAAGAGTAAAATGGTAACTGAAGAGAGTAGGAACAAGTTTATTCCATGATATAAGTAGAGTAATAAGTATAGTACATCATTTCAGTAGAGCAGACATATACTATATGAGCTCTTTACCCTGATCTACAGACATTTTAGGCCTGCACATTAGGTTTCAATATGGGCAGACGAGGAGGGACACTCGAGGGATGTCCACCAATCCATAAATTCTATCAATATTTTGATGTAGCTTGCTGATATTACTTGCAGGTCCCATACAAATTATGTAGTCTTCATCTCAAAATAATTCGTCATGAACACTTAACCAAGCTCTAAAATTGGTCTGCGATAGTGTAACTTAGCTATCAAAGCTTCTTTAGTTCTCTTGGTCTTGGCTTGATAACTTGGTCGTTGTTCTATATGGCTGGTCCATCCAACCTTTCTTCTTGCTCCAGCTATCAACTGAGACATAATTTTCTCTGAAACATTGAATCCAAAGTCTGGCTGCACGGCCCAAAAGAATTTAGTGAAGGCTCATGGACCAAAACCAATATTTCTTATCAAAATGTTTAGAAATCATAGCATTTCGTTATAGAAGACTCTGATGGTCGCTAGGGTGATTAAAGGACTAAGGCTTGGTTTAAACAAATTATCAACGGCAGATTAAATTCTAAAGATTGAGTGTAAATTACCATGTATGATATCCATTGATATTGTCATGCATAAAAATTTGGGTTTGAGTTCTTAATGGCTGTGGTATCTTTCCATTTGATAACATGTCCTAGAGCTATTTACATAAGAGACTTGGCATTTTCGTATGGCACATCGAAGCATCCTTATGAGCAACTAAGTTGATCTATTTATGATAAGTTGATCATTTCTATGGTGGAGCAAGAACTTTGAAAACGATCCAACCTCAACATCCTAAATAGGCCCTGTCCATGAATGAATCATGGTTCATGTTTGGCTGTCATACCAACAAACATCTTGGAATGCAAGTAATCTAGCACAATTTATCAACACTCCTTACCTACCTATTTGGTTTGTGGTCTTAGGGGTGGCACTTAGCTAGGTTCGCCCAAGTACAAGCAATGAGGTCATGGTTTGAATCTCGCATTGCATTTTTGATCATTTAAAGAGAGGGCCAACTAAATGTGTGCACTTTTCATGTCGAAGTATTCATTTGTTGAAATTAACAAACAATCATATCTAGAAGAGATAGCTAATGGAATTTTACATAACCATCTCAGCATCATGCACAGAAAATAACTGGTTGTTTTTTTATAACACCATTAATTGGTATTTTTAGATCCTAAATAATCCACTTTGGGAGGGTATCATTGGCTTCACAGCATAAGAAGAAGCCTAGTGTCATTCTATACTCACAGACTCTCTTTTCTTTTCTCCTATAATGTACATTTAATAACAAAACGATTTTTTTTCAAAAAAAAGAAGATGAATAAACTATTTTAGAGAGAAGTTGGCTAGGATAGAGAGAAATTTGGAGTATTAAAAAGATCCTACTTAATGTAGGATCTGGAGACAAAAGAAAATTCAAATTGGTTATTTGAGCATTTTTATTTTCAAGATTAACAATATTGATTGTTATTTAATAAATTTTTATTTGTGAATCAAACAATAATTCATTTGTAAGCAAATTTGATAAATCTAAATACCTTTAATACTCATTTTAATATTATATACATGTATGCATATAGACAAGTATACTTATTTAGTAAATAGAAGGTGATTTAATACCTATGAGATGAGGTAGTCAGAAAACTATATTTTATATTTGCTATTAGATAATATCAATGCATATCTCCATGCATTAGTTGAATGAAAGAATCAATTCTCATGCTATAAATATGATCCCAAAATTTCTTACCGTATAGAAGTAATGCTATTTATTCTCAAGTAACTTGATGAAGTTCTGCTTCTTAATCATCGATAATCATTTTTCATGGTGAAGGGTTTAAACTTTCAACATTTTTTATATTCTTTTGCTTACTAAAATATTGGAGGAAGTCAAATGAAGGTAATGTACTCACATGGGATATAAAATATATTAATTATTGTATTTTATGATGTTATTCTTAAAGAATTGTTGATCTCAACCTGATGACAACGTATATAAAATTAAAGTAAATAGATTATGATATTTTATTTCATTATCATATTTTTATGTTTCTACTCTACCTATTTCTTTATATACATCTTTTTCAGTTTGCTTAGTATTAGATTTTTAGATATACGCGGGCACATGATAAATTAATAAGCAAGATTTTTTTTAATACTAACTAATAAAATTCATGATAAATTTAGCCATATATATTAATTTTTTGATTTTCAAAAGAACATTTTAAATAACCATAAAAAGAATATTGGTAAAGGTGTCTATAATTGATCTTACGTGCTTTAAATATAAGCGTTATTTGTAAACAAAAATATTTAAATATTTTACATAATATAATTATCTACTATTTTATTATATCATAAATTTATTTTTAATTATTTTTTTATTTTAACATAATATTTGATTTTTAGTGCATGATGTTGTTGAATAAAATCACTGCATTTTATTAGACTTCTTGGAGTATAATTTGTGCTCTATTTGTTAAATTATTAGGCAATGAATGCTAATATCAATTGACTCAATATAGGTTGAGATCATTCGATGCAATTCTAATATTAATGAAACATAAGGAACTTTTTGTTTGATTTGAAAATTCTTTGCTCCACAAAACCAGCTACAAGAGTGGAATATTATGGTGATTTGAAGTTTCTTCGCTCCAATAACCAGTTATAAAAATGGAATATTATGGTGTGAGTTATAAATAATTACATTGCATTTTACTCTCTCTCTCTATATATATATATATATATGAAGATAAACCAAATAGTGATAAATGTGGAACAATACTGTATGAATTATAAATAATTTCATTACATTTTACTTTATATATTTAGAAACGAAAATCAAAAGTCATGTATTTGTTTAAGATAATTTTTGTGGTGATCTAATTAGGGACAATTTTCATACTTAAAATAGCATCATCAAGTTGTATATTGATTAGTTGTTATTATTTGATAATGTAATTTTTTAATATAATAAAACATATATATTTTTTATTCATCCTATGATTAAATAAATAAACTTATTCATGAGTAAGATATTATTGTTAGTGCTGCAAGCAAACAGGGAATTGGAGGAGGCATGGGCACTTTAAAAGTTTAACTATTAAATACTGCTAATGCTCGAATCCAAGCTTATAAAAAAATAAGATTTAAAAAAAACATCTGTTATCATTTAAATGTTTTTCAATTTTATTCCTCTCATAATTTTGACATAACTCGATAAGAAACTCTACTTAAATGTACTAAATAACAAAATTTATCTATATCATATATTAGTTTAGCTTCAAATTTAATCAATTATTATTTAATGGTAATTCAAATTATCTAAAATCTAAATACCTTTAATACTCATGTTAATATTATATTCATACATAAATATATACATATACATAATCGCATATAGTCATTTAATAACTAAAAGGTGGTTTAATATTATATTTTATATTTGCTATTAGAAATAATGTTAACATGTCTCCTCATGCATTAATCGAATGAAAGAATCCATTCTCACACTATAAATAAATATGATTCCACAAATTCTAAAGTGACTTAATGAAGTTTTACTTTTCAGTTATCATTGATCTTCTTTTCATCATGAAGAGTCTAAACTTTCAACATTTTTAATATTATTTTATTTATTGAAACACTATAGGAAATCAAATAAAGGTAAAATAATCAATATTTATCAACAATTATATTTACTCACGTATAATTATTCAGTGATATAAAATATATTAATCATTATATTTTACTATGTTATTTGTAGTGAATTTCTTTGAAAGAATCTCAATTTGATGCCAACAAATGCAAAGTTAAAGTAAATAGATTATGATATTTTATTTTATCTTCTTTGTTTATCATTATATTTTTATTTTTATTTGACATATTTCTACGTATCTACATTTTGAAAAGAACATTAAAAGTGACCATAAAAAGAATATTTTTAATGGTCTCTATAAATATGACTAAGTTTGTCTAATAACTAAATTTTTAAATGATAACAAATTTCTTAATAATCTTACTTGCTTTAAATCTAAGGTTACTTGTAAACAAAAATATTTTTAATCTTTTACTTAATATAGATAATCAACTTATTATATCATAGATTCATTTTTAATTAATTTTTTATTTAACATAATATTCAATTTTTTAGTGCATAATATTATTGAATAAAATCAATATATTTTATTGGCTTTATATTGTCTAGGCTTGTTCTTATTGAATTTTATAGAGTATAATCCATACTCTATTTGCTAAATTATTTGAATGATGAAAATTGATGTCAATTCATTCAATATAGGTTTAAGAGATGGATTTCCGGGATACTCTTCAAGATATTGATTTAATATAGGTTAGGATGATTCAATTCAATTTTAGTATTGATCAAAATTACGAATGCTTTGTTTTGCAAATCCTCTTTTAAACTAAACTAACTAGTGATAAGAATTAAAAGTGGCTTATATTACATTACATCATATTACATTATATTATATTATGAGAATTAAAAGTTACATTATATTACATTTTATTTTATATATCTCAAAATGAGAATTAAAAGTTATGTATTTGTTTAAGATGATTTTCACAGCAATCAAATATATGGCTGGATTGATGAGGCTTATACTATAATGGTGCCATAGCTGTCAGAATTTTGTGGCACTCTCTTATGGTTTATGTACTGAAAACAACACCATCAATATATAAATTAACGGATTGTTACTAGTTAATTATATAAATTTTTTAATAAAATAAGAAATGTGTTTCAAGAATATTTTTAATGGTGTACATGAATGTTAATAACTTTCTTTAACAAATAATTTTTAATAATGATAACGAATTTTTTAACGATCTTACTTGCTTTAAATAAGGGTTACTTGTAAATAGAAATATTTTAAATCTTTTACTGGATACTCATCTACTTAGTTTATCATGTCATAGATTCATTTTAATTTTTTTATTTGAAATCATATTTGATTTTTTTAATGCTGAATAAAATCAATACATTTTATTAACTTTACTTTGTCTAGATGCGTTCTTATTGATTTTGTTGAAGTATAATCCATAATACTTCATTTGTTAAATTATAGGGGGTGAAAGTGAAAATTAATGTTCATTAGAATGATTCAATTAATTTTAGTATTGATAAATAAGAATGCATTAGTTTAAGGGTGGAAAATTAATAAATAATTACATTATATTTTATTTTATATTTAGAAATAAGAATTAAAAGTCATGTATTTATTTAAAATAATTTTCAAGGCAAGTGCAACTCATACAATAATGGTGCGATAGCGTTTAGATTTCATAATTTTCATAATCAAAACAACACAATTAACCTATAAATTAATTGGTTGTTACTATTTGGTTACATAATTTTTTTAATAAAATAAGACACGTATTTCTTATTGATTATATAATTAAATAAATAAAAATTTTTGTTGTTTAAAATGTTATTGTTAGCGGTGGGTTGAATTGGCTTTAATCGTATTTGATCCGAGGAAGTTCCTGCTCTCAATCATTAAATCAGCACGATATTGAGGATGGGGCCGATCGATATTTATATCCTTCTCCCTAGTCCAGAGAGAGAGAAAAAAAAAGAAAAAAAAAAAATTCTAGTTGCCAATCTCTCACTCGAGTTCCAATTCTTCAATTTATACCATTCTTCTCCAGGCTCATGTTGTCTCCCCATTATCAAATGCCGCGCTTTTTTAAAAAAGAAGATTTAAATTTACAAATAAAAAAAATCTGATATTATTTAAGTATTTTTAGTTTTATTTCTATTATGTTTAGAGCGTTTACATAAGAATTTTTATCGAAATCATATATCACCTGATGTTAAAATTTAACATCAATTATTATTAAAGGCAATTCAAATTATTTATAATTTTCAATTTTAAATTAGTCAGGTCTATATCTTTTCTTAAAAAAATCTTTAAAAATGCAGTTGAATCTTCTTAAAATTTATAAATTAAAGACAGATTTGAGAAGTTACTTCTTATAGGTTGAAGTAACGATGAAAAAATAGTGCGTTATTCTTATAAATAAATTTTATCTAAAACGCCAAATTGGCAGCAGCAGACACAATCCCATTTCAATTCATATCAAACTTAATATTAATTTTATAATCTACCAGATTTTTTAATCAAATTTGGATCAAAATTATCCAAACACAAAACATAAATATATATATATATATATAAACTGATTATTTAATTACGCTATAAATATATTACATAATACAATAATAAAATAGCAAGCAGCATGTAGATGTGGATCAATCCAAGTAGTTTAATTATTAGCTCAGATTGAATTCTACCACGCCAAGTCTGAAATATGTATTAAGGCCAATTTACTCAGTTGACAAGCAGTATTTTAAGACTATTTTATGTCCTATTTTTTGTCCACTGGATTCATAGCCTGCTCTCCCTTGATTTATATTCGTTGCAACATCTTATAATATATGCATGCCCTGCATTAAACCTTGAGTTATAATGCAGTGTTTTCAGTAATATAAAATATATTTTTGATATTGATATTTTAAGATGAAATAAACTTGAATTCTCAAATTTTTTCTCAAAATTTATTTCAAACTTTAAACTTTCAAAATTTGATTTATAAAACGTGTAAACTGATTGGGACAAAGAGACATCAATTATTTTATTACTTTTAAAATATGAGAGTTTGAAGTATCAAAATAAATTTTAAATAAAAATTTAAAAATTTAAAATATATTTTTATAAAAGAAATATATCATAAAAAGCGGACATGAACGGCAGTTGTTGCAGTAAACTTGGGGGAGTACGTGGCAGGCAACAATTTATCTAAAATTTGTTTGGCATCTTATCAGATTTTCCCCATCCCCTTGCGTCTGTCACCAACTCACCTGCCCAAAAATCTCAACCACAGCTGGCGCCATCCCTGCGAACGGGCACCACCACTAACATTACTACGACTCCAACCATACGAAGGCTTTCCTTCTCCTTATCACCAGTGGCGATAGCTATAGAAAACCAACGCTCTGCTGTTGGATAAGTGGTGTGTAAATAAAAGGACTAAAGAGATGTGCTCGTTGGACTCTTTTGGCTGGCATACAAGGAGTGATGGGCTCCTAGTGATGCTGACTGCCATTGGCAACCTAAAGAGGCCTAATGTTTAAATTGATGCGAACAACTTAACGCCACAAAATCCTGATGCAAGTCACATCCATCCAAAAAGGATGGAAGAAAGAGAGAAAAAAAAAAGCTAAATAAAAAATTAAAAAAAAAAAAAGTTCATAATCAATAACGACAGCAAAGCCTATTTGCTATTAGCTATTGAAAATAGTTCTTCTTTAATAATTAAAATAATAACTATTTCAAATAAAATTGTAGTCCATACTAAGAAATTCATCGTGATACTATTATACTTAGTTCTTTATCCATAGTTATTAGAACCGAACAAATCGAAGGATTGGATCAATGATACAATGATCGAACCAACAAATTGATGATTGAACCTCATAAATAATTGTATAATAATAAATAAAGATATTTTTTTATAAAATTTAACTAATTTAGTAACTTTAATATTAAGTTATTAAACTATAGTAAAATAATAATAATACCAGTTGATATATATGATAAAAGTATAATAAAGATAAGAAATAATTTATATAATTCATATCCACAAAGTTATCGATGGGTTAGAAAGATGAGAGGTGGAAAGAGAAATTAAAGCCTAAAATACAAAAAATATAGTTAAAAATCGATGTTTATATTTAAATTACATTGATCAAAAAGTAATTTTAAAGGATATAAAAAAACTGATTCGATTTTATCGATTCACGTTGGATAATTAGGTTAATAAAATATCGATCGATTCATTTGATTTTAACATATTTAATTATTCGATTGATTCAATTAAAAAATTAAACCAATTAAAACTTTGCATCGTTTCCGATCGATATCTACTAGAATGATGAATTTTAATTTGATATCTCCGCCATGCCTTTAATGATTTCTCTAAATTGAATGGGTTGCGTTGTTTTGGTGTAAGGGTGAAAGGAAAAAAAGCGTCATCAATTGTGCAATTGCTTTCAATTATAGCTTGCATCTTTTAAAATAGATGGTAAGCCAAGATTTGCTTAGTTTCCAAGAGAGAAGCCAAATCCATTATCCTATTTTGATATTCCTTAATAATTATATATATATATATATATATTCAATGGATCATGTGGGTGATGAGAGGCATAGTATCTAAATTTTAATCACTTGCGTAAACTAGGGAAGGTGGGCCCCGCGTTGGCTGGCCCATTTAGATTCCGATCTTAGCCATTACGTGGAAATGGCAAAGCGTGGGGCCCACCCGCGGGTTTACTCCGTCAACGGCTCCCCGATCCTCCGGTCTCCTCCCCTTCGGCTCCGTCGAAGTCGACTCGGCTCGAGCCGGTTCAGCTTGCTCCGAGACTCCAATTGGGCTTTAGAAAAGCCCAACCCACTTTAGAAAAGCCCAACCCACTTCAACATAGCTTCACAAAAACAAAAACAAAAAAAAAAAAGAAAAAAAAAAGAAAACTGAATTAAGGCAGGGTCCCGATAATTAAATAATGAAATGTTGCCATACACTTCAGGTCATTGAGTTTATTTTTTAATTATATGATGTAGAGAGATAGAGAAATCAATTGTCATGAGCCGATAAATAATTGCGTGGCATCCTTATCATGATGGTAACAACTGCATTCTTCTTAATGTCCTATTTCAACATCTTCCAACTTTTGTGGCATGTAACATAAATGATTAATAGTAGAGTAGGTAGAGATATTGTATTTTATAAAGTCATCTTTGGTCTAATATTTATATAATATTATTTATAGAGTCATAACTAAAGTAAGAAAATTGATGAATGTAATAGACTAGTAAAGGATTAATGCGAGTTCATGATTTTAATCAATATGAAATTCTCTCTTCTCACCGTAAGATTTGCCTACTCTAAGCATGCATATATCTATTAAACCCTATTATCTCTTATTCAAATGAATTATGAAAAAATAATTATTTTTAAACATATTTGAATGGATTATATCTTGATTAACTATTTTGCTTTGTTTTTCTAGCTATCCTCTATGGAGAAGATTATTGGATGGCTGAACTATCCTAGCAAAGCTTCTATTTATAAATGGATGATGTTTTTTTAACAATAACTTTGTAAGCTAAGGAAGTTTCATTTGTCATTTCTATTTAACCTTGCAAAGAAAAAAAGAGGAGAAAAATAAGTAAAAAACTGAAAGATTTGTAATAAATTTTCTTTATGAATAATTTACTTATTTATATCTTAAAAGAAAAGGCTTACTCGAATACGCATATAAGAAATGTCATAAAAGATATAAAATAATCATTGAAAAATAGGATTATATATATAAGAAAACTTAAAAACTAGTTTATCAGTAATATATATAAATTAAAAAAAACATACATTATAGTCATTTCTATCTAAATTGGACTCTTTTATCATGAACAAAAAAAAATGAAACAAAAATGTTATATATAAAAGTAACAACATTCTCTAATTTCTCTGAGTAGAACATATTTCACTTGATTTTTCTTCCTTTTTTTTTTTCTTGCCAATTCCTTTTTGTGCTCACATTTTTTTTTTCAAAGTAATAATTATTGAATTACTTTAATGATGGAATCAAATAGTGAGAAGGAGAATGTAGATCGCACACAATTATTATATATTTATATTATCATCCTCTTTATGCATCATAATCAATCAATCGCATCTTTTTTTGCCTTTTGCTTGCTAGCATGGCCTTTACAATTCCAAAAAGAGCTAGCAACTTACTATGATTAAATAAAATCGATACAAAGATAATCTTAAATACAATAAAGGATAACAACATAATGTAATTACTATCTTGCACTCAAAGCCTAATCCAAAGCCAAATTAAGCATAATACAGAACATAATTATAAGTCTTTAAAAAATCTTGAATTCTTGTTGGTTTTTTTTCCAATAAAGTGATTATTTGTGTTATTTTCAAAAAATAAATTCATCCAAAACCATTTAATTATAGATGAATTTTATGATACCCGCAAATTATTAATGACTAATTAAAGAAATTTTTATATGTTATAAGTTAATGATATCATATATCATTGCTAGTGATGGTGCTCATTTGATATTTTTTTCCTCTTTTACACTTCTTTTTAACTGAATAAATTTAAAAATATTTGAGAAAATCTTTATAAACAATAGGTAGGCTTTGATAAAGAGGGATGAGGCCCATCAAACATAGTTATTGGGCTCAGAGGCCCAGGTGTCACCAAGTCAAAGCCAGAGCCGAGCCAATTATCATCCAAGAGGACACTGAGATCAGCGAGATGTCGACAGAATCCCTTTCCCCCTTCATCATCTTTCTATAAAACCCCACCTACCCTCCTTCCCAAGGCTCCCTCTGAAGTCTTGAGGAGAATGGGCCTTCTCGACCAGCTGTGGGACGACACAGTGGCCGGCCCCCGGCCGGACTCCGGCCTCGGCAAGCTCCGCAAGTACTCCTCCTTCTCCCCCTCCTCCTCCTCCTCTCCCTCCGTCCCCACCGCCAACGCGCCCGGCGGCCTCCAGGTCACCCGGAGCATCACCATCGCCCGCACCGCCTCCTCCGGCGCCTCCTCCCCCCGCAGCGCCCTCGACTCCGGCTCCTCCGCCCCCTCCTCGCCGGCCAGCGTCCCGGAATCCCCCCTCACACGTGAGTCCGTGACCGCATCCCCTTCTAGAAGCTCCTAGAACGATCTGGAAGGCTAAAAATTGCTCCTTTCTTTTTTTCTTTCTTTTTTTTTTTTAATTTGTAGCCACGGGGTTGAGAGGAGAATGGAGGAAGCTAAGGAGGAAGCCGACGCCGATGGCGGAGGGTCAGGCGACCGCCGAGCCCCGGAACCCGACCGTTTACGACTGGTTTGTTCTTTTCCTTCTTTCTTTCTATTTTATATATTTTTTTTAATTGCTTTGTTTCAGGTATCACTTTGTGCTATTTTTTCAGTGATGAATTAGAATGTTTAAGATCGGATGAGAATTTTATTTTTATTTTTATTTTTTTGCGTTTATAATTTGACAAGAAGATCATTTTTGTTCAGTTGTCTGGAATTCATTGAACCAAAATGATATTTTTATGGGAACAACTATGTTTCAGCATGACATATTATTCTATTAGAATCAAAAACTTATTTAGAATTTTTACTGAATTATCATGATACACACTGATATTTTATATAACTACGTACCATGATTAACATAAGGTATTCAATATAATTTTGGTTTTCTTGTACAAAAATGAAAGTCCAAAGCCTTTTAATTCTCTTCAGAATATTCTCTGCCAACAGAAACCTCAGGGGTGCAAGAATACTGGACCCAAAAAAATAAAAATAATAAATAAGAAGGTTAAGAGCGAGATTTATCACTCTGAAGCATGTGTTCTTTGTTTTGCCTGTTCATTATTGCCTGGTTCATAGGGATTTATGCATAAGAAACTGTTCATTATCAAAGTGTATCACAATCCATCTGAATCAGCAATACATAGATTTCTTTGGTGAGATATGGATGAGATGATGATTTTTTTGGTTAACTTAAAACAAAAGATTCTTTTCTTTCTTACCAGGAAAAAAAAAAGAAAGAAAGAAAGAAAGAAAGAAAAAGCAGAAGACTCTTTGTTTTTAATCTTGTTAATTTTTGTGTGATTTGTTTGACTTGGTTGCAGGGTGGTGATAAGTTCTTTGGATAGATGAGACTGAGTTAAACTGGAGCAAAGGGATTACAGTGTGCTTCAGTGTGGTGGAGACTGCGGTGTTTATAAATCTGTGTATAAAATGCAGACCTTTGTCTTTGTAGTGATTTGAGGTAATAAAACTGTGAGAGAACGTGGGAAAAGAGTAGACAAGGAGTGCTTGTGTGTTGGAGTGAACTCTTGGTAGGTTTAAGTTAGTTTTGTGAAGCAGGAGTGTTCTTTGTCCTCCCCTCTCCAATGTCTATATGGAGTTTTGCCTTGATGACTCTTGGCTCAATGGAATGAATCTGATCAAAATTTGGAGCATTCGTACTGTGATCTTACCATAATCACTATCCTCTTTGACTGAAAAGTAAGGTATAATGAAATTATTTTCTTGCATGTGTGTATATTTTATCATGCTTCAAATCAGTCGCGTGGTATGGTTGCATAACTCTAAAGCTTGGATTGTTACAAATAGTACCAATGTGAAATTAATTTATGACCATGTGGATTAAGAACATTCAATCCTATATATTTTTAATTAGATTTGATTGAATTTGGATGTAAATTTGGACATGAACTCTTCATCCGGTGAAAATGCTGAAGTTTAAATAAAAGAGTATGTGAGACCTACACAACAACTATATATGGAGAGATGCTGGATATCCTTACAAGATCATGAAATCTAAATAATACTTTTTGCTATTTTTTTTAAATTTTTATACATTTATGCATGCATACGTGTATATGTATGTATATATACATATGTGTATATATGTATTAAAAGTAAATAAAAAATCTAATAAGTCTATGTATGATTTCATCCCCTGCATCTCAAGTTAAATCTATTCATGGTTATTTAACAAGAGTGTACATAGTTAGGGTACTCTAGCTTTGAGTAGTTGATGGAAATTGTAGATAAAACCAATACCATCATATGGCTGGCTCATCTGAAGCTCTCGTTCGCTAACTAATTTTGAGTGGATGTGCCCACTGCAACGTGTCGCGAACCCAGATCATAGAGATTGTCTGCTATTAGGAAGAGCGTAATGGAAGGAAAATCTGTCTAATTAAAAGAGACAACGTGAAATAGAAGGAAGCCTCCAAAAGTTGGTATTGGTAAATGGTAAGTTGACATTCAATCTTAGCAACGTTTCTTTTTAATTTATTTTTGTCCTTCTCCAAATGCTAAGGAAGGCCACCATACATTTTCCTCTTGAACGAAACAAGCACAAAAGGAGGAGAAAAACACAAAATTAGAAAAAGAGACATTGTTTCATTGATCAACAAGAGGATATGCAATGTAGAAGAATTAGCAAGAGGTATTCCAGATGATGCGTAAACAAACAGCCTCTAAACGTTAATCTAATATGTCGTTGCTAGTTGCTAAGATATGCTGAAGAACTGTCATCTTCTGAGAATATGGCATTACCATAAAAAAGACGTGGATCTCTTTGATCAGAAGAAATAAGCATAATATTTAAGGGAGGGTCTTGCAATTTCAGGTGCTGCCAAGATCGTATGCATGAAGAGACCTCCAGTTCAGAAGGATAGCCTGCCACCTGGAGTAGTCTATTTTTGAGACAACCATTGTTATTAGACCCATGCAATGGACGCTACTGTTTCGAAGTGCTCTTTTCAGACGACTATTGTTACTAGACTAGACCCATGCAATAAACACTATTGTTCGAGGTCAACTTTTTGCGGAAAAATAAAGAACTTAAGAATATTAAACCGAGTAGACAAGATTACCAGATGGCGACGTAGCTCATGTGGTAGATTGCTTCGCATGTGAGAGTCACGGGGTTCGACTTTAATAAATAAAAAAGAAGAAGAAGAAAGAAGAAGAAATGGCTTATGCCCTTCCCATTGACTAAAGCAGCTCTCCAGTAGAAATAATGGAGTCCATAGAATGGACTAATATTTGAGATACCTTTTACATGTAAAATATTTTTTTGGGTAATAGCTCTTATTCATATATATTTCTACAGCCAAAATATACTTTTATCCTCAACTTTCACTTAAAATTCAAATTCATTATCATCCTCAAGTTATTTAGCCTCTATTTTAAAAAGATTGCATTCCTAACATTGCATTATATAGGTTAAGTTTAAATTAGCAGAATAACATATGGATAGAATCCTACAACAGTTATTCATCAATTTTATTTATTTTCATGTAATTAAAAATCAAAAATATAATATTTTTAAAATATATCGAAGAAAATTATAACAATTGAAAGTTTAAGAATCAAAAATAAATTTTATGTTTAAGAATCAAAAGTATATTTTAACTTATTTTTATCCATGGGTTCTCAAACATAAATCCCCACATCTGCTTTTCCCATCCACTTTACTCCACAATATCACAAATCCACCGGCTGGTCCACAGCTCCATCAGCCCCAATGGAGAAGCGAATTGCAGCCGCTAGCACTCGATACCATCAAAAATTTATAGATCCAGAAAAAGGAATTTTACTGAATTTATTACCTTTTCAGGTACTCTACCAACCTCAATGGAAAATCATCCAAGCAAACAACATTAGTTCAGCAGCGATGCAACAGGCTATTTTTGAAACTTTCAACTACAATTACAGGCCAGAATCCATATATCACTCAAGCATACAACACACAAATAATCAACACTCGGACTATTTTCTTTCCCACCAAATGGCTCCAGAAACAAACCAAATAATTTTAGGATCAATACTTTAGTATTATCAAAATGTAAAGCTACTTGAGTGGGCTGAAAAATAAAAACAGCAACCCACACATGAAGCCAGCCACTTCATAAAGCTCATCAGCATATACATACACAATTTACATGGTCAGTGTTAGCACCACTGGAATCTTGCAGAGTAAACAAAAAGCACAACACCAGTTTAATGCACCACCTGTAAACTGAAATCAACAGCTAATCCTTCTCTGCAGCGTGCAGAACACAAAGGTGTCGTCACTATGTCCTTCTAGAAAACTTTAACATCGGTCACTTGGTAAGTCAGAAGTTTGACAGCTTTTGAGGAGAGTGGAGAATAAGAATATACATTTTTCCTACAAATTTTTTTGTTTTGAGCGTGGCAGAATAGGATGTGCAAGCAAAAATATTCAGTGCCAAAAAATCATATAGAGATGGCCAAGAGATAGAGATGTTTAAAAACAGCAAATTTGAGGGGCAACGGTTGTGTAAAAAATTGAATTGACCCAAGATGAAGGCAATGAGAAACACAAAAGGAAACATAAACAAAAAAAAAGCAGGAAAATGGATGTCCAGGAAGATCACGAGCAAACAGAGTTAAAATCAAAGCATGTCATAAGAGAAACTTGAAAGGAAATAAACAAAAAGTACAAGCACTCCACAACACACAGTCATTGACTCGGGTCAATGCCTGAGAAAAAAAATATCAAACTTTGAATCTACACAAGCATGAGGAAAGAAGAAAGAGTTCTAGGGCTCTATGATTTCATTTCTGTATACAAATTTTAGCTTCAATAATGACCATAGACATAATTCAGTTCAGCAGTCGAATTGTACTCGTCAAACTTAATCACACTACCTTGTTTATGGATAGATCCCATTCATATCACTGAGGAAGTGATGGACAAGACAGGATAAGTAGATATCAATATATGGAGCAGGAAATCAGTTGATAAAGAGTTGCTAAAACCAGGACATATGGCACCCATGCTTCTTAAAGATGCAGAAGAAACAACATCAAAGAGGAAAATAAGAAGGAACTAAGATTTAATGGGTAATCAGATAAGACAGATTCACTGATATAGAGAACATTTTCCTCAATGACAAGTCAGCAGCAGATCCTTCAGGAACATGAATTGACTCTGAGGAGGCTGAAGACAACAGTAGGATTTTAGGTGATACACCCTTCCTCTCCAGAATAAAAACCAAAGGGAACTATGGGAAACCAAAAGGGAGAGCACTGCAGCAGCAGAACAAAATATCACCTACTGAAGCTTGAAAGCATATCCATCATCTTAAGTTGACATTATAAATGCCTGGATTAAGTTCTCTGCAGCACGCTTCTGTTCAGGGGTTCCAGATATCTGAGCAATACGCTCAAAACGGGATGCTTTTGAATCAACAATTTCTATATGAGCTCCAGATATCTGCAATGGCATCAAACAGAAATGAAACTAGTTAAACCAAACCAAAATAACATTTAATTAGAAGGCTAGCTAGATGAAGAACAGGAATAATGACAAGGCACTAGGCCTTGGCTTTGGTAGGTAATACTTAGGAAGGTCAATGGTGCAAGACATGTGATTGAATGTGCATCTAATATTCTATAGCCTACATGTACAACATGATACGTCCATTACGTGACCATCTACAATAGCCCATGTGTAAATTATTCTGAGGTGGTTTTAGTGATCTACCACTTGGAACTCTTTACATTTGTAAATACAAGAGCTTGTTGGTGGGCATAATTCAATTTTCCAGGGCATTGAAATGCATCAATCTTAATTCTTAGGACAGGCTTATGAACTGCCTAACTGTCTAGTTACAATCTGGTCATACATTGTTCAGAATGTCATATGGGTGTTTTATATTTTCAAACCCACATTAATAATCTTTGGAATTAGATAAGTTATGATAGAGTCATGGTTGCTCTCAAATTAAAAACATGGATTTTGCACTCTCGTTTTGAGTAGAGATCTTGCAGAAGCCAGATCTATGGCCAACAGGTCAGTTAAGGGAATTTTTTGGCTTTTCCGCTTCTGGATAGTAAGACAATAATTGTTCAGAAGGAAGACAGTTCTATAGTTATCAGTATGGTGCGCTAGATTTGGGTGTTTCTGTATGTATGGCCAATAGGAATCCAGATTTTGATGTTTAAGTTAAAAAAATTGAAAGAAAATATGCACAAAAGAGGGAAAAAAGGCCACCAAAATACTAAATCATATCTGAATTCTAGCCAACTAGAATTTTTAATAATTTTCTGAATTCCACTTATATTTAAAACTATATGCACTTAGAGCATGTTATGAAATGCAATAATCTAATTCCAATCTGCATAAGTATACATGTTCTCATTCAATGCATGCAAAACCTAGAGCTTGAGAAAAAAGGCAAAAATATTATGAGGATAAATGTCACCGCATTTTGTAGACCCACCTTTCTTATATTTTCAATGTTTGTACCACCTTTTCCCACAACTTTAGCTAAAGCATTCACAGGAATCACCATCTCAATGTATGAAGGCAATCTGCCCAAAGTTCGAGAAAACAGAAAAACCAGAAAACAGTTAGAAAACTAATGACAACTTCTAACACACGAAGGGTATGTAATCACAATTAAAAAAGGCTCCTTAAAACATTGACAAAGTTTCATGAATATGATAAATGAGAGAAAATGAATTATAAATTGCATCCTTGTGAAAATACATGGTAGAAATGTTTCACAGAGGGCACAAGGAGATCCAAGGAAAGCAGTGGTTTGGACTATTACTTTGCTTGGATCACAGCAACAAGGTCTAAGCCAATACAAAAAAGTGCACAGAAAAGACATACCCTCCATACGTCTTTGATGAATATTGGGAAAGGGAAGCATAGCCATTCTCTCCAGCCTTGACAATGAACCAAAATAATAATGTCAATTAAAAGCTTCTATGAATTTGCCAAACATTCTGAACAACAAACAACTTGGAGCAGATATCCTGAACTAGCAAACAATATACCTGCAAAGAGCTGTATCCATATAAACTGCTGCCAGAAAGCACCCCAAAACCCCTTTCAGTTTCTACTCTCTGGTCATAGCTCAAAGGTGCAACTGGTGGAATGTTAGGCAATACTGGTGGGACTGACAGACTACTTGTATAAAGAGGATCAACTGGAGGAGCGTTCTGATTGGCATCTTTATAAGCATTCTGGCTGCCATTTCTGTCTCTCAAAGCATCTTCCCTAAGCCTCAAAACAATCTGAACAAGCGCATCACGCAAATTACCTACCTCTCCAGACACCTGGATCCCAATTGAAAATGAAAAACAATTTACACATTAAAGCCTGTCCAAGGACAACAGAAGGAAATCAGAATTAGAGGAGATGGGCAAACCTCCACAAGCTCATCATTGGAAGCAGCACGTTTAGGCTTTTCACCTTTTGAGATCCAAATTTCAGCCTTAGTCTTCTTGCGCATGTCATTTATAATTGAGCCGCTCTTACCAATGAGGCAGCCAATCACCTTCGTGGGAACAAGAAGACGAATATTCACTTTCTCATCATCCTCATCATTAATCTTTCCTTGAAGCAGCAAAACAGCTTCAACTGCAGCAGATTTCATATCATCGGTGGACTGCACACACAGATCATGCATCCCACTCACCAGCCAAAAATTGATACCAAGAAAAAAAAACTGCAAAAAACAATGAATAAGCCTAACCTCTGTAGATGTGACAGTAATAATACATTCTTCAGACTCATCCTTCGTATCATCAACATCGATACGTGCACCACTGTTTTGCCTTATACTCTTTATGGCACTCCCCCCCTTACCAATAACACGTCCAATCTTGTCGGATGGGCATAGGACTCGCACTACTAAATCCTCTGAACGTGATGGACCACTATATCCAGAAACAACAGAAAAAGCAGATGGATAAACTGGCCATGCACTAGTTGTATCAGTATATCCATGAAGTTCTGGCACAGGTGGTGTTGCACCTATGACTGGAGGCACAGATTGAGAAGGGGGAATAATAGCATCTGCAGCAGGAAAGAAGCTACCAGCTGGATAGATAGTGACATCTGAAGGAATAATAATTGGCGGAAGCTCTGGCACAGAAGTATCAAGGGAGATCTCTTCTTTTGGTGAGAACTTGTACATGATAGAAGAAACTGCAAATAATGCTTTCTTAACTGCTTCAGCATCACCAGTTATCTGCACAGGCATATAAGAAAAATTAATACAACTGGCAATAAGGTAAACAACAGCAAATGGAGTATGAACATAGAGATGATTCACATGAAGCTTGCACCAGATAAGGTAAATATCTAGACTAGCAAATCCAAATAAAGTTTGGCAAAAATGACACTTTAATCAAATCACAGAAACCCCCAAAAGCATCTAAAGTTTTTAAAGCAAGATGGGAAGTCAGGAAAAGTCACCCATCACTTGAACTAGTTGGCTAAATAGGGAAAGCTGGTTCAGCTATTTTTCATGAGCAGTAATTCTGCTTTGGCTGTAGGCTGGGACTTTACATAAGGACAGCATATTCAAAGATGATCTTCTGATGATCCAAAGAAGAAACAATAGGACAGCCTACAAGATATGCATTCTCCATATAGATTGAACCAGATATACAGAGCTACAAAAGTAGACTTCAATCAATTGCTAAACTTAAACAACCAAGAAAAAATTGCAATGCACCTCCCAAAGTAAGGATCCAAATGAACAGCATGGTTTTTAAGTGGTCATTAATAGTTATAAAAAGGTAACTTTGCAGATTTCCATGAAGGGGACCCAAATATAACCCTTTTTTTTTTTCAAAAAAAGCGGAGGCTTTGTTGCATCTAACCCTAACCATAAGATAAAGCAACCCTGAGAGAGTGAGTGGGTTAAACCTATAAAAATAAGAAGAGAATTTATCAATTCACTCCATAACTTCTACCAGCATGCAATATCACCTGAGGAGTACCCACAGCAGTTGGCTCACTTCTGGCCAGTGAGTTTACATGATGTGATATATACTACCAGAAATGAAAACAAGTTGATCACTGAATGAATATTAAGATGAACAACTGATCGATCAAATGAAGTAGACATAAAGATCACCGACAAATCCTGACACTACAAGCTAAAAGTTAGGTGTAAAGGAAACACAAAGCTCACAAACACCTAAAGCTCATGATTGTTACAAAAGAAAAAGAAAAAGAAAAAAAAGAAAAAGAAAAGTGTAACTAGGAAGATTGATGGCAAATCCTAATTAGAAAAGCCAAAAACATTAATTTTGACAAAAATATCTGAGAATCACAAAAACCATGATCAAACATGGATCACCATACAACTAGTAAACCATGTGAATTTCTACATAAAAAATTGTCATAAGATCTAACCTCATAATTCAACTTAAATCAGCTCCTACGATTCTAATTTAAGATTTTATTATTTGAAAGTCATAAAGAACTAAGAGCATGTACCTGAACAAAGTTGTCATAGCTCATAGCACAGGAATGAGTAGCTTCATTGGCATCCTTTGGGTTTACTTTTATGTTTGCCTTGGTCTTTAATCTCAATCTCTTTATGGTGGCCCCAGATTTGCCAATTATATTTGCAGCTTGGCTGGCTGGCACAAGTAGATGGGCTTCATCCTTGTTCCTCTTATCAGAATCACTAGCGTAAGCCAGAGCATTGACAATTGCATCATGCATCTTAAGCAGAGCATTCTGAGCAGGGCAAAGAGGTTCCATGCTGTCCTCATCAACATCCATAGGATCCTTGTCTTTAACATAGCAATATATGGTGATAACCCTCTTGTCCGCACCAGGAAAAGGATCAACAACCTTAATTTTAGCATGTGTCTCTTGTCTGATGGAATTTATGACCTTACCACTCTTACCAATGACACTCCCAATAACACCATCAGGGCAAAGTACACGATAGACAACCAATTCACCCTCACCAGATCTCTCCATGTTACCCGGTCTCTTGTTCTGCTGTTTCCCATCATTGTCATCATCTCTCTGCTGGCGCGAACGCTTGCCAGTCTCCACCATGATTCGGTCAAAGATATGAACCTGTTGCAGATGAAAAAACATCGTATCAGTAGATCATTAAGAGAGATCATCAAAATGCAATACAAACACTATGAAGATACTTCATCAATGTCTTTGGCATGCACAGGGCAGTCTTCCATGAGGACAAGCTAAATAACATCATATTACCCAGCAAATTGAAACTGAGAATGGATACCATAAATACAATTTCTGCAACCAAAAGTTATATATTAAACAGGTTGAAGGCTATCAAAGGAGATCAAAGAAAAATACCAAAACAATTTTCCCCTCAAAAGACACTAACAGATTACAGCCTGCAGTACATTTTATAGATTTAGCAGGAACTCACAGAATTACTTCCACAGCATAGATCTTTGAACACCAATCAGAACTAAAGGCATGCTACCTACCTGATGGACATGGACCCTGGCAAGGTAAAATTTGAAAACAAAAAAAAAGGTATGCAGAACATATGGTTGCCGCACTACTGCCCTTTAACACACTTGTAATTTCAAATTTAAGTCTTCCAGCATGTCTTTGATTGTTTCTTGAGATCATCGTTTCTTTGATAAGTGATAACCAACTGGCTGGCTAAAACAATTCGACACAAAATGAAATTGTCTAATTAACAATGTTGACATTAGTTTAGCACCTGATTTATATATTGCAAAAGCTTGGTCTGGCCACATGAAGCCAGACTGAAGAGTTCCACAAGCTCCTATTTATAATGTCACAGGGCCCACCATCTTGCAGTTAATGGCAGAAATTCCTCCGAGTCCCTCTCTGACAGCATCGGAAAGGGGCAAGAGAAATGGAATAATGGATAATGAAATAGATAATTTACTCTCTGTGCCTCTCATTCTTCCTCGTATAAGGATAATTTTTTTTCTCAGTAAACAATGCCCTCCATGTTTACTCTCTAATAGATGTACCAGGAAGAGAGAAATATACAAATTAAAGGATTATGTTATCAGATTTACTACAAATGATTACACCCTATGGAATTGCAGCTGTTCCTCCTATAAACCTTAGAGGACAGAAGTTGAGTCTTGGATTTCTCATTCACTCATTTTTGGGAATGAGAGTGTCTTGATTGTTTTATTTTTGGGTTTCTTTTTTCAATATGCCATGCAAAACGTTATGCTCATCCGAGTGCCCTTCCATCCAAGCCTTTTCATCTCTGTTACCACTTACAGCTTTTGTGTTGTTCTGGCTGTATTTAGCCATAGACATTCATTTGAACAGTCACAAGCATTGCACATGCCAAAATGTGTCTGCTTCTCCAATAACATGAGCAAATTTTCCATTGTTTTGTTATTAGGAGGATGAGGAAAATAATCAAATAACTAAACTTTATCCAATTAAATACTACCGACTCGGGCTAAAACAAAGGATAGAAGAATCAACAAACAGCAAGAATCAACCAAAAATTCCTAAACACATCAGAGAATTGAAGAGAAGAGAATCATAGGTGCGAACTATTGCATTCACTATAATAGATTTTCTCAGAAGCAAACAAACAAGACAACAAACAAGAAGATAAAGCAAACAAACAAGACAACAAACAAGAAGATAATACAGAACACGAACAAGATAAAACCTAAAGAATGAGTATCTAACTAAACTCAATCAATCAGAATTTTTTTTAAAAAAAGTTGTCATTTTGACACAGCAGTTGACAGCGATCGAATTTGTTACGAACAACAATATATCATCGAATACACCAAAAAATCCATTAAATAATGGAATAAGAGGAAGGGGTGAAGAATCCCAGAGAAAGAGCGGATCGAAGAAGAACATAATATGATCCCTGGATTTCTCAGGGGATATTCCATGCCCGAAACTAGAAAGCAAAATTCTAACGCTGATCAGGAAGAGACTAATTCTAGCAAAAACCAAGGCTCTGGGGTAGCCCCAGAGACAGGGACGCCACGGCGAAAGAGGTCAAAACCCTCGAACCAAGAAGGAATGAAGAAGGAATCCGAACAAGAGAGAGGAAGCATACCGTATCGGGGATGAAAAACCCTAACCCTAGACAGCGCCCAAACACAGAGCGCGAGATGACTTCGTTCTGCCTCGAAAGGAAGACCCCCAGTTGGGTTTCTGGATGCCAGGGACCGCCACCGGCCCAGTCGGTGGAAACTGTCCTCGACTGGGTATTGGAGGTCGCTCGGTCGAGCTTTTTTTTAAAATTATATTATCTAATATCTAGGCTTGATCCATTTTGGTCCTCTCTCTCTCTCTCTCTCTCTTAAAGGACTTGCGTGATCATGAATAAAACTCAGCCGTTCGATTTGCCGAACCGGTTGCAAAAACAAACCAGCCCGGCTCGATCCGGTCCGAGGACATAGTCCCAGCGGTCCGAAAGTTTCCGGCGGGTATAAAGATGGCGGTGGATTCCGGACTCCCCCCGGCCTTCTCTCCTCTTCCCCCCATCGTCGCGGAAAGCGGTTCCGAAGGAGGTCCGTTAAACCCCTCTACTTTTTCCTCTCATTTTCGTCATTTTGTTTTGCTTTTATTGGTTTAAAGTACGATTTTATACCATATTTAGTGAACGTTGATCTTTATAGATAGATTATAGTCCTCCAAGCCCTATCTAGGGTTTAGGTTCCCGCTTACCCGAAGAATTTGTTTACGCTTCTTAGATTTGTGTGGCTAAGTTAGATTCATCTACCAGGTCCGAGTATGGTCCTCTCTCGGCTCTCACAGTTCGGGGCCCGGTTCTTGAAAGAATCTGGAATAGGTATTCTTTATTTTATTTTATTTCATTTATGTTATTTTTCCACTCTTTTAATTTATTTATGTTTTTATTTTTATGTATTCGTTGCTGTTGGATGTTATCCAAAATATGAACTGAGAATGGTATTTAGTGGTAATCAAAGTATGGGGTTCGTAAGAACAATGATTTAAGTGGTGTGTTCTGGTGGAGGAGTGCTGAATTTGTGTAGTATGTTCTGCATGTCATGCTTACACTAAAAAATGACCTTGTGGTAACATGCTAGAGAGATATTGCCAAACTGCTGAAGCAACGGGGCAATCGACAAGTCAAAAATCAATACATGTGCGCATGCTGATTATTGTGCCATGTGTTGTTTCAGAATATATGGCATGGCATTACACATTTGCAACATATAGGCATTCAAAAACAAAAAAAAAAGCAACCAATGAACAATAATCATTACAAAAGAACCATACAACGAGAAGTTATTCTTTAGCCGTATGGCTCTATTCTTGTTACACACTTACGCTAGCTATATTATAGTTTTGTATAAGTATACTACAATTAGACCAAAGCTATGTCTAATGTAGTGATATTATAGTTATGCTATAAATATGCTACAATGATGCTGCAGTTGCACTCTATATATACTGTAATCATGATGTGGTTTTAATAATAAAGTTACAGCAGTCCTTAATTATATTATATGCTGTATTGACCACATGTTTGTATTGTTCTATAGTTACATCACAATTGTACTGCAATTTTAATCTAATTGTCCTATAATTATATTGTAGCTATTTATACTTATACTGTAGTTAAAGTTAGATTACTGTTATACCACACTTACATATTACATCTATAATATAGCTAGACAATGACTTTAATATAATTTCACTATAGTTATTCTATTGTCATAAATAGCTAAACTATACCTTATATCATAACCATACTATAGTTATATTACAACTATATTTAATATAGTTATTGTCATAGTTATGGTATGGTTTCCATAAACTTCATGCTCAATGTTAAGAACAAGCCCATTGCCTCACTTGCTTGTGAATTGTTGATGAAAAATTGAAGGGTTTGTAATTCTTGTTGTTTGGTTTCCATTGGTATGAGGCCATGTTGACATTGCCCTCCAGTTCAAAGGGACTTTGGGCACAAAACCATGCTACATGCTTGCCTTGCATTGGCACAGTATGTGTTGTACAAAATGGCCAGCACGTGTCTTTGATTTAGAATTGCATCATGAGAGAGGCTGAAAGAAAATGTAAGGTAAAGAGCAAATCTTTCCATCATTTTTTGGGTAATCTCAAGAGAAAGAATGTTACACAATTCTACAATTATTTTCTAAAAATTTCTTAATTTTTTAAACATAACCCCTTTAAAAATTTGAATGCTACCTAGTCTCTATTACCGCATAGTTTTTCAGGCTCTCTAATCTTTGGATGAGACCTACAAACTCATAAGAAGTGGAGCACATATTCATAAGTTTAGGAGTAGTACAATTAACAGAGATAATTGAAGTCCAGAAAGGATTTCCCATCAAAGGTTTGAGATGAATCTTGATGTGACTCAAAAATCAGTTTTTTGGATTTCTTAGGTGTGGGTGTGTATATATAGATTAACAGATGAGGCCTTTTAGGAGTAGTGTAGTGTGTGGATGTATTTATGTATGTACATATGTATGTTTGTATTTATATGTGTGTGTCTCTATTGGTTGCAAACATCCATACTTGACATGTGTTTGTTCTGAAGCTAGCTTGAAACCCTGATGCTTATGTTTATATATTTATTTAGTTTGATTGTTTTGATGCTAAAGCATTAATCTGCATGGGATTAGTGTGGAAGGCTTTAATTTCTGCCTTGGTTTGCTTACATATAAAAATACCTCGCTGTTTAAGTGAATTGCTTACTTAGGATTTCTTAGGCAAATCATGTTCACAAAATTTTCAATAAAGTTATTTGAGATGTGTATAAGATTTTTTATATCATATTTTCCTTCTTCCATTGGAATATGTCTAAGGAGTTGCCCCTTTTGATCATGTATCCAATATTCAGGGTCTTTAAGATAACATTGATTTGTTTTGACATGACTGGATTGAGCTAGGACAATATCTCTTTCTTTTATGATTGTATTCAAATTTCAGAGTCAAAAAACTAGCATAGATCAAATTCAAAAGTCAAAACCAAATTGTATCATTTGTTTTCAAAGCCAATGCATACTAAGAGAAACAAAAGAGAGCTTAGTCATGGATTTTTTCCTAACAAAGCTTTTTTGGGAGTTCTACATATGGTTTTAAAATGTAGACCATGGTGAAGAAACTACTGATAAAGAACTACCATCAACTAACAAGTTTCCGGCAAAGGATTGGTATTTTTAATTACTTTGAATATTCCTTGCAGAGTTTTATGTTTGGATTTATCAAAAGATGTTAACTTGTAAGTTCCTAATACTTTGATAGAGGCAACCAAATTATGGATCAGAGGATATGCCTTCTGTGCCAGTCCAAGTAGACTTGGGCCTTCTGTTGGGTAGATCAAAGAGAAAGAACTCTTCGGCAGTGCAATGCATGACATACTACCATTTGCTGAACTATATCATGCTTGTGGTTGTCATGGAGGTCCATGGCCACATCATAAATTTGATGATTTTGCAAAGGGATCAATGCTGAATGTTCCAAAATTTGAAGGTTGCATCAACATAAAGCCAAGCATTTGAAGATCATGTCATACTTCCCTGATTTTCATATCTCATGATGAGGATATTGCAAAGGGAGCAACCCAATGTGCTTCCAAAAAGCATAAGCTTTAAATTTTCTTTTGTTTATAATATTTCTTGCATTAAAAGTCTTTTAGGACTAGTAACGGAGTTTGGGATTCAATTCTCAGCACTAACTATTTAGTTGCCATTTCAGAAGAACACATTGTTTTAGGGATTAGTGCTTGCTTTTAAGTACAATTGTAGTCCCATAGCTTCTGTTACAAATCTTATATTAGTTGGCTATTGTGATGGTTTAAAGATAGTGTATAGTTAAACCTATTAGCCTAAGCATTGGTCAGTCAATTACAAAAATATTAGTAGTTTTTTTTTTTTTTAGCTAGAACTTCTATGCATAGTCCTAGTTAGGTTACCTGAGATGGTAAAGTGTTTTGCAAGTAAATTAGTTGGTTTAGACTTGTTCAAGTAGCTCCATATGTAGGGGCAGCCACAACAATGGGTCCATGTACTACTTTTTTTTCTGGGAGCTAAGAGTGCAAGATTCTTTCCCTTATTAAGGGTTTAGATAACTAGGGAAAATACAGCCTTAAACATTATGGTCTAATCTCTTCATGCAAAAAATTGCATAAACTCCTGATAAGAAGTATCCTCATCTTAATCAAGTTGCCGTCTTTTTCTCTTTAGATCTGAAATGTAATTGTCGATTTGAAGATACAAGAGCTGGTCTGATCCAAATTTAGATCAGACCAGTATCTATATAAGTGCAAACAAAGCAACAGGCAATGACATAAGCAGCAGCAGCAGCAGCAAAAATAGCAACTAATGTTAATCAGCATTCCTTGTGTTTCATGAGTGGTTCATAGTTTTATCGTGACTAAGGTTCACCATACTTGGAACCGATACTGTTTCAGTACCAGCTCGGTATGGTATGGTATGCATCATGCCATTTCGGTACTGTTTTAGGGTGATACGGGATAGCATGGAGCCTGTACCATTTTGAAACTGCAAACCATCTTGATTTTTCATTGGTTCAGTACACCTCGAATGGAGCGGTTTGGGATAGTTTGGTGTACCTTAATTAT
This sequence comes from Metroxylon sagu, assembly GCA_017589505.3. Classification (NCBI taxonomy): domain Eukaryota; kingdom Viridiplantae; phylum Streptophyta; class Magnoliopsida; order Arecales; family Arecaceae; genus Metroxylon; species Metroxylon sagu. The sequence continues at coordinate 557,811 of JACVBY030000657.1, forward strand.
CCGTAAAGTTCATGAATTTGAATGATATGTATGTTTTAGTTATCCCAAAAAGGTTTAGAGCAAGATTTAAGTGACAGTGCTAATGGATGTTCCAGCAAAGTTTACAGTCTCGGTAATAGACTGCATACCAATGGGAGACTGGTATGGCATGGTACTTGTACTATACTGCACTGACTTGTAATGGTACATATATATATATATATATATATATATATATTTGTTCTCAAAGTTTTTAAGCTTTCTTTATTTAGTTTAAGTAGAGAATTAGGTTTTCTTAGTTTATTTTTTATGTTTAAATGTAATGTACTTAAAATTTTTATCTTACATGCTTAAAGAATAGTATGACTACATAATACATGTTAAATTTATTAAGTATAATATTGAAAATGCAAAATATATTAAAAAAAATGAAAATGCAATATACAGGTATATGTTCAGTTTGAAGTCAAGTGTCGATGTTCCTAATACATATTTGGATCATGTTGATGGTTGAGTCCAGGGACTTGACTCCAGTCTTTGTATTGTGCCCATCCAGAATTCTGGTAGGCTATCTGTAAAGGATCGCCATGTTGATCCTGTCACTCTCGGGCAAGATCTGATCCATAGTCTAATGGAGTTTGGAGAGGAATGATACTCACATGTATATGTAGACTTAGAGAGCGCATATCTATTGTATGGTTCATAACTTGGCGTGGGAGAATATGATCTGATATGGTATCACAATCTTGGGTACTTGAGGGATCTTAATACGTGCAGGATTCAGATTCCCACTTGATTTACCACCTCATTAGCTAGATCGATATTGCATCCACTACCTCTGGATCTCCTCCTCTTGTATGCCATGGTATGTAGGAATCAAACATCTTTACTTTTTTTATTAATTTTATTATTTTTAATAGAAATAAAAATAGATATAGATAAATAAAAGCTATGCTATTGCATATATTTGACTAAGAAATCTATGATGTACCATGAAATCATGTCAAAATACCACAATTTGGCTTGATTTTTCCATATTTTTTCAATTTTTGCCCCTTTATGGAATGTAGAGAAAAGAAATGGAGGAGGAAATCTAGGAAAATATCTTGGTAAGTTGAAGATTTGCCCTCCCCGTTTACTCTCCAATTTGTTCACTCTTTGCCTCTCATCTCTTTCTTTTCTGTTGCTCTTGTGCAAAATAAAGGGGAAAAAGGTGGGGTAATCTTTTCTCACTCAATTATTATGGGATAAGGGTTAATTGTGTCCGAACTAGTCTCTTGCCAAGCCGAATCACCTAGAACCACTTGTTTCTGAGTGGTTGGGCCCAGTAAGGGCTGATGCGCATTGGCTTAAGCCCCATTTCATACTGAGACGATGAACTTTCTTGGTTCGTGGTTGGTACGGTATGATACCAACTGAACTAGATGGTTCAGTCTGGTATCGTATACCAAGGTGCTGGTCACTACCTAGCATGCATATTGTGCTGTGTCAGAATAATAGATGCCATGTTACTTGCATTGAGTGTTGGTATTGGTCTAGCATTCATACACACTTGAATGTTGGTTCCAATAATAATTGGCCTAATGGAAGTTTCAATAATTTGAGATTATATTTGCGATGATGAAGAGTTTTGGGGGAGAAAACTAGTATTAACTGCACGATCTAGAGGATTATTATGGAAGGTAAAATAGTTATAATAAATCTTCTGTCAGTTGTCATTGCATCAAAGTAGTCAATTTCAAGAAGTCTTGTGACAACATCAAGTGTCTTGCTTGATAAATAACTTGTCATATGGAGTTGGGTTTTGAAATAAGTGATTGAGTAAATAAATTTTTCATGGTGATCAGATTTTCTGATTTTCACAATATATGCTTGGAAGACTCAGAACTAATTGAATGTCACCTCTATCTTCTTTTTCTTTTTCCACTTTTTATTGCCATCGTGCGAACTCTTAAAATGTGACACAAAGCTAAAATAGTTTTATGGCCTTTTAAGGCATCTAGATGTCAATTATATTTGATGAAGGTACGAGGCCACTCATTGTTATGCTAAACTCTATTTTGGCAACTTCCTAATTATGAATTGATCTACTTGACAGGTGCCAAAAATTATCTCTATGTCTGAACACAAGGTTAAGTATAGAAGTCAATGCTGTAAGAGTACCTTTATCTGTAGAAAATTTAGGATTTGTTTGACCAGCTTATTGGTGCAGGTTTAGATGATGTCTGTTGGGAATTACTTAGCACTTATATGTTTGGGAGTAGTCATTCCATGATCTGTGATTTGTTATGAATTTAAAATGGAAAATGACATCTTATCTCTTATTAAAGCTCCTCTTTTCCCTTATTTCTCATTTCTTTTCTTCATGGTCTTTCTCTCCTCTCTAACCCTCCATTTCTCTTCTTTCATCTAAAGTCTAAACTAAGTTTGGTTTGTTCTGTTTCAGTGATCATGTTCTCTTCTCGTTAGATCGTATCAATAAAGTTTGGTTTGTTCTCTTTTCAGTGATCAGGTTTAGATGATGTCTCGTTGACTGCAAAATGAATCAAAACCATGGGTTCTTTAGAGATGGAGTGCCTTAAAGATTTAAACAGCACTAAGATTATGTTGATTTGAGAAGGCAATATTGTCCCTGATTATGCTATGCTTTTCTGGACTTATTTGTCAAAAAAACGGTTGTCACATTAGTCCTGATTGTTGAACATGACCATTGCAGATTTGATTGCAGAAGAACCAATAATGATGTAACTAGCGATTGAAGATTAAATTGCAGAAGATTCTCAAGGTGACAATATTACAATGAAAATTGTCCAATAGAAATGTGATGTCTAGGTTCATTAGATGAAGATCCAGTAAGCAATGAAGCTAGTTTGGTGAAAAAAAACATTTAACAAAGTTGATAATCTTCAACAAGCAATTTAATCGATGACAATTCAGCTCTCAATCCATAAGGCAAAATCTCCATGGGATTTAAACTTAGTCCATGATGGAAGCTTTCATTTGCAAGATTGACTTATTGAGCACGATTTCACCTTCATTCTAGATTATTGCAGAAAAGTTACCCAACTGGTGGATCTTTTTTTGATGATATTTTGTTGCTGTAAAGGAAAGCTTATCTTATTTTCCACTTCTCTTCCCAAAATTCTTTAGTCTGTATCCTATTGAGACTGCATTTTTGATATGGTTCCTTCTGTCAATCTACTGCAAGATTTATTTTTTTTTTTTTTTGCACTGCATGATATCTATTTTACTGCATGATATATATTAAATAACTTTTTTCTTTACCACAAGTATTCAAATTGCCTCCTGAAATCAAATTTCTTTCTGGTTTAAGTTGACACTAGCTAGCTTCGGTTTGGCAGGTCAGTTTCCTATAACTGGAAGAGGATGTATTAAAGGGCCTTACAGTCGTTACTTATACCCCATGGTTAGTTCTTTTTTTCTAAACTGGCATGCATTATGTGTTATATAACCAAATCTGTCATGATCATGGTGACAAGAATGCATGCAAACTTAATTCTTCTCCTCTACATCCCCATTGTTAATTTTTGGGGAATATCATATTTAAGAGTGAAATTAAATTACTAGTGTCAAGGAAAGTTCTTGTGCAAATATTTTGAACTTTTACCAGGTAATCAGATTTGGGCTTCTGTAGCAACTTGAGGTCAGCAGTTTTCATTATTTTTTTGCTTTAGCTCATCCTTAGTTTTCTATTTTATTTCATTAAATTTTTTCCTAGTTTAGTTTTTATGTGTAATTACATGAAATGACTTCTCTTTCTTGGCTCCTTATTTTATTGAACAAACCTGTATAAAGTTTATTTTACTACCCTTTTGTGCTTTGTTGGACTTTCAACTGTCTGATTAATCTAGTTTGTAAAAATTCATGCTTATTAATCTTCATCAAAGCCTTGTTTACATATACCATGAGTACCATGATATTTTATATATTTTGGAAGCAAATTATCATTGAACTTTCAGGTAATCATTTCACAAGCTCAGCTTCTTTATCAGGATAATATATCGAGTGTTTTTTTTTATGCTCCTGTTTCTAAGAGTAGATGAATCATAATGTTTTATGACTATCGACATGTCATTTTCAGAAAAGTCTTGCCTTTTCTACTGCAGCCTCTGGCGAAGCTCATGAGGAAAGTGGTGAACAGAAAGAGAAGTAAGTTCCTGATCATTTAGTTTCATATTAAGCGATCTTATGATGTAGCCTCCATATTTTATGAGGTTTTAAACTCCATGATTTACGTGTAATCCATGTTTTAACATTCAATTTTCTATTTATGTATAATGTATAGTCAATTCTTGATATGGCATGAAGTATGAGCTGTGCATGCTTCTAAGTTTTCATATTCTTTAGTGTTGAAATCAAGTTGCTGTCTTCCTGTTGTGTTGTTTATTTATTTCCCTCAATGGTAATGCATTGTTTATACTGTATATACCTTTTCATATTTATATTACTGGATTCAAAGACATCAAATATGGGACAAACTATAGCCTTTGGAGGCATTTAGGGTGCATTTAGGTGTACCAAATCCATAGCTTGTTCTGATATGATATCATCTTCTTTTAAATGAAAGTGATATGATTGTCTACTAGTGTGTTCTTGGATTGATATTTATGTTTAGAAAATTCAGAAAACCATGAATTGGAACTTTCTAATGTCAGTGGAGTTTTTCAGCTCATGTTATTCCTCATTTGTACTTGTGTTTCTATGTTTTAACTTCTCCTTGAAACAACCTCATTCCTCTTTTTACAAAAGGATATCAATCATTTTCAAAATATTTGAATAATAAAAATTAGAGAATAATACTTTGCAAGTAAATGATCTGAGACGCAATCTTCATTGTTGATTATTGATGTGTTTTTTTGCAGATAGTTTGTCTTCATCTCCCTTTCAAGTGTACACACATTTTTGACTGAAATTTCTAAGCGCTATCAAGTTTGTTGTTCATTCAAGCATTTGGATTAAAAGTATCTATCGATTTCTCTTGCATTTAGATGCAGCTCATAAACCTTCACTGATCATCTTATAAGGCTTTATATTTGATGCAAGCAATCTTTCATGTCAGCCATTTCTTGTGGCCATAAATTCACTAACCGTTTTTTTTTCCTTTTTATTTATTTATCCAGGCTTGAATGCTGAAACAAAATGATTTTTTTTTTTTTTTTTTTTTGTTACTTCTATGCTTTTAGAATACTCACTTTCTGCCACAAAGTTAAGAAGCACTTTTATCATATTGTTTTTGGTAAACCATGCAGGATAACTGTGACGTTTGTTGATAAAGATGGTGAGGAAAAGGTCATCCAGGTTCCTATTGGAATGTCAATGCTAGAAGCTGCCCATGAAAATGACATAGAACTTGAAGGTTTTTATCTTGTGATCCCTAGACAATTATATAGATTTTCATAACAATTTGTTTTATATATAAGGTGAACTCATTGGGCCTTTTCTGCAGTCAACGATTATTGATTTGCTTAAGTACCTCTGATGATTCATGTGCTTTCACTTAATCACTCCAACTATCAAATACTGCATGTACAAATTCAATAAGATTGTGTGAATCATGAACTTTTTGTCTACGGGTTGTTGGATGGGAAATTGTTGCATTCAGCATTCCTTTGTTTGGGGTTCATTATTCAGTTTCATTTACACCACTTCTGATGTGGCCTCAGGAGCATGTGAGGGCTCGCTAGCTTGTTCTACCTGCCATGTGATTGTGATGGTATGTCCTTGGGTATTCCACTAGTTGATACATGTAATTTCGAGGACTTTTTATGCATTCTCTGACTGGCAAGCTCCTATCAGGATACGAAATACTACAACAAATTAGAGGATCCAACAGATGAAGAAAATGACATGTTAGATCTAGCGTTTGGGCTTACTGAAACGTATGTGAATCTTCTTGTGAAAAGCTTAAACAGTTTCCATATTTTATTTGGAATAATTTTTTAAACCATTTTTGCAGATCTCGCCTTGGTTGCCAAGTGATCGCGAAGCCTGAGCTTGATGGAATGCGCTTAGCACTACCAGCAGCCACACGAAACTTTGCTGTTGATGGGTATGTAGCAAAGCCACACTGAATGTGTTGGCATACTTCTTCTTGAGTGTGTAAAGATATCATTCGGACCACAGTTTTGCAGTTTGTGCTGCATAGACAATTTTGATCTTTAGCATCCAAAATCATCAAAATCAAATGCACCATTGTTGTAGAATAATTGTTCAACATTTTGAGTCATGTATTGAGCTCTGCGGACTCCTTTTTTGGAGATGGCGGTTTCTTTGTACTCAACCTTTATTTCAGATGTATATGAGGTTCTAACTTAATTGTTCTCTCTTACGCTGCAACCACTTGGGTATGATTCGTATTCAACTTCAAGCATCTTTGATGTCCTGTTACTAATTTTTTCCTTAGCCGAAAACTGGTGTATTAAATCACATGAAGCCTTGCTTCCCATTTGTTTCTGATAATTTAGGCTTAAAAAATGGTCATTTTCGATATATTGTTATATATGCTGCGAGCCTATCGAAGTAAATGCGTATTGTGCTTTACCCCCTTGGTTGTCGGTGCACTGGTTCATTTTAGAAGCAAGTTATCCAGCCATTTGGCTTGTTAACAAAGCTTGTATGATGACTATAAAAATCCAGTAAATGGGGAATTTTCACCTCATGATGGCTTATGTATGTAATGTTTGTATCTGAGTGGTTTAAGCAGTTGCCTACCAATAATAAAAAGGACTTGACTTACAACAACATTCTGCTTGGAAGGACCTCAACCTCACCTGAAGTCAACTCACCATTGATTTTTTGTGTTCTGTTCCACCCTATCCTAGATGTTTCAAGGTTTGACCTTTTATTGTGCTGCCTTTCTAGGTTCACTAATTCAAGGTTCAAGATTTTTTAGTTGCTTTTATTTTTATGATTCTGCCTATGAATATAAATGTAGGCAACTTAGAAGAACGATGGCTTTTCCTAAAGTAGATCTGAACCTTCCAAAGCCCTTTTCCTTGGACAGTTTATGTTCAATCTTGGTTTGCAGCTCTTCACTTAGGAACACAATGTTTGCCGATGCTCCGATTTTTTTTTATTTTTTTATTTTTTGTCAATTTATTTCGTTGTTATGTTTGGTATTGCATTGTACACTTCTTTTTCGGTATCTAAACTAGCACTTGAAAAATTCATGTTTTCTGTTAATTCACGGATTATCAAGAAGTTTTATACCTAAATAATTCACTTATTTGCATATGCTTGATATTTTTCAATTGATGATGCCGTTTCCATACTTCTTGTTTGTCGTTTTCTTTCTTCCTCTTCTTCCGCTGGTATGGCTACCCTCCCTCTTCTCTCTAGCAATCGCTCAAATGGTTAGTTACAAACGGTCAGTATAAATTGAAATGGATTCACGAAGCATTAAACTTTGGTAGTTGTGGATATCTTGCCAGGTGTAACTATATGAAAATTGCTACCACAATATCTATTAGTTACCTTGCTACACTAGGCTTGCGTTTGTTGTGGACGGTCACAACTCATGTAGTCCATCCGTCCATGGATGATGACATTCAGTAACCGAGCGTCATAGCTGGGAATCATCTCACATATGCCAGTGAGGGCAACCGAGTGGTGGATCTACCTACGATAACCATGACTGCTATCTCATGTAAACCAAACAAGTCAATTAATTAAAGCCAAGCTAGTCTAATGAACCAATTTCGATAGCCCATTTCCCCGTTTACGCACGTCTAAAGATATGTGAATCTCAAACACGCAATACCAGCAATGACACATAAATACTACCGGTGAGTGCAAATCCTTCTGGCCTCTAGCAGAGCAATATGCGGTGACTCTCGCCACACCAACATCACAATGAACAGGATAAGTCAGGGAGCATGGCTAATAAGTCAGCTGACATCACCGCACCAACATCACAAGCGATAGAACAAGTTAAGGAAGCATGGCCGATATGTCAATTGATAGCACACAAGCAATAAGATAGGATGAGTATAGCTCCTAGTATAGCACTTCACCAATATCGCAATGAATAGAACAAGTTAGAGGAGCATGGCCAATATGTCGACTGGTAGCGCACAATTAATAAGATAGGATAGACATACCTTCTAGTTGATTAATAAAACCAACCACCTTCTATAAAAAAAATGCAGTACACAATAATCGAAATAGTTACAAGACATGCCCTCATTATGGAGAAACACAACCTACAAGTGGGTGGTATAATTTCATCATCAAATTTGTAAACCAACTATTAAGGAAAGATCATGTGTAGGCAACAGCTTCTTTCTAGCTTTCTTCCATCATTTTTCATCCCTAACCTTCGATAAGGTCAAAATATCTCTTCTTATCCTCCTCCATTATTCCTTATTTTTTTCACAAACAGAAAAGGCTATAAAATTTTTCTCTGATCAGCTTTCTCTTCCTTCAGTAACTTCAGTACCAGAGAGTCTTTACTGAGAAATCTTTGATGCCCTTCATACCTTTTTTTTTTTTTTTTTTGTCCCTGTAGAAGCTCTTATGGAAAGTTCGGATTTTTTTTATTGCACTTATAGCCACTTTCATTTCAGTTCATCACTTTCATCGCCTCCCCATTGTTGTCCAGAGTCTTGCCAGCTTATTCTGAGTGACATCAATTATGTTTAAAATATTATAATTGGCCCTTTACAAAGTAGTAATTAAGTTTAAAATACAGTGGGAAACATGCATCAAATCCTATGGTGCATGGCGGGTGGACATGCAAAACTATCACAAAACAAGCAATGGTTTGTAACTTTTTCCTGCCAAGTTCGGACTATCAAATTATAAATAAATAAATAAAATCCTGTGCATCAAATGGGCCGCACAGATAGGGGCCCAATTGGTGCTTTGGGGCCCAATTGGTGGTCCATGGGAAGTGGGAGACGAGCGGTGCGTGGGGTCCACCGAGGTGCCCAAGTGTTCGCCACTGGTTAGCGTGATGCATCAGCTGTGACAAACCTGGGCCCCACTGCTGTTGTGTCCTCACCGCTCGCCAGCAAAGTGCCATACTGGCGTTGGTGAGGCTTGAAACCTCACGAACTAGTCGTCGTCGTCACACCCCCTTCCCACGGCGCTACCGGCCTCGCTCCTCCGCTCGCCGGCCCGATGGGACGTAGGCCCGCCGCCGCCCAACCCGACGGAAAAGTCGACAACACCCGGCCGAAGACGAAGAAGAAGAGCCGGAGGAAGGCCATCTCCATCCCCGACCCTCCACCGGTAACTCTCCTTAACCTCTAGGGTTTTAGGGCTTTAAGTACTTCCATATAAAACCCCTAAATTGGAATCGTTTAGATAGCCTTTTAGACGTCGATATCCTCTTTTTTGATGTTCGTTAACTAAGATTTTAGTAATCTTTAGAGTGGGGGAGCATAAAATACTTCTTTACGACAGCCCTGCATTGAAATCGGCATATCTCTTTTTAGATATAAATTTGGAATTTTTTAGTGTTTCTGATAGAAATATACCAATTTATAAGCTGAATCCAAGGTCTTAATCAAAGTGTTCACTGATTCTGTTTAATTTTCCGCCTTCCCTATTATCCTGGCATGTCCAACGCTAGTTGAAGTCACAATTCATCTCTTCTTTGGAAAAACAAAAGAGCATCCACGAGATTCCTTTTTTTCCTTTGATGAAAAATGGTTTTTAACAATCTTTGCCATTAAAGACGTGTAGGTATAAGGTAGATGCTGTTGACTGGCTTCATTAAGCTATGTGGTTGCTGATATGTTCATGTTCTTATTAGTGTAAGGCATACCCGAGATCCTTTTTTTTTTAAAAAAAAAAAGGTAAAAACTGAACTTTTAATTTTTTTTTAAATCAAAAATGTGTAACACTCTTTCTGTTGATTCCTGAATCATCGTCCATGACTGTTTTCATGGAGCCATGTGGTTGCTGGAGCAATTATTGCTGTATTGGATCTTTATATGTTTTTGTGTTTTCATATTTGTTTAAAAGTTGTTGCATCCTGGAGCACCTGATTGTTTCTCTGATGTAGTTCTATTGTGCATTTCAATATGCTTTGTAGGCAGTGGACGAACCAGGCAGCAGCAGAGAAGTTATTGCTCCCAAGACTGGAATGAAGTTTAAAACCTTAGAAGAGCTATGTGAATTCTACAACCGGTATGCCCAGCATCTTGGATTTGCCACGAAGATTAAGGGATCAAGCAGGAATCGTGCATATATACAGATCATGTGCTGGAAGGGCCGCAAGAGGGATACAAGGCGAACCGATGCCCTTGCGCCAAGACCAACTCTATATACCAGCTGCCCAGCAGTGCTCAAAGTGCGTCTGTGCCGCTTTGATGGCATGTACCACCTTAAAGAAGTTGTTCTTGAGCACAACCATGAACTCAATCCACTCCGAATGCACTTCTACAAGGACGAGAATATGGTCGGGGCTGGTGTAAAGAAGCGGGAAGCACCTGTTGGTGCATTGAGGGAAGAGCCCTTAGCTTTGTGTGAAAGGGAGTGGATGAGCTCTATTGATGAGATACGATGGTTGAAGCTTGAGAAAGAGGATGTTGAAGCTATCCATCAGTTCTTTTGCCGCATGCAGGCTAACAATTCAAACTTTTTCTATCTCATAGATATAGATGGGGAGGGCCATCTGAAAAATGTGTTCTGGGCTGATGGCAGATCGAGAGCAGCATATCGGTACTTTGGTGATGTTGTCTTATTGGATACAACTTGCTTGAGGAGCAAGTATAATGTGCCTTTAGCTATATTCCTTGGAGTAAACCATCATGGTCAGCCAGTGCTGATGGGTTGCGGCTTGATTTCAAATGAGATCACAAGAAGCTATACATGGTTGTTCCAGGCGTGGCTATCATGTATGTCAGGGCAATCTCCTAATGCCATAATCACTGACCAGGGCAAGGCCATACAAGAAGCAGTTGCTCAAGTATTCCCAGGTTGTCCTCATCGTCAGTGCCTGTGGCAGATTATGAAAAGGATTCCTGATGAATTGGAAGGATGTGCAGAATATAAAGAAATAAAGAGGGCATTTAAGAAAACTGTGTATGATTCTTTAAGTGCTCATGAATTTGAAGTAGAATGGAGAAAAATGGTTGAGAAACACAATCTTGCATACAATGAATGGCTTAGGTTGTTATACCAGGATCGATATCATTGGGCTCCTGTTTTTGTGAAAGATAAATTTTGGGCAGGGCTGTCCACTACCCAACGTGGTGAAAATATGGATTTCTTCTTTGAAGGACACTTAGAGTCAAATACTTCTTTAAAGAAATTTCTTAATGAGTATGAGATGGCTATGGAGAGTAGATATGAAACTGAAGCTCTAGCAGATTTTGAATCATTCCATAAGGTCCCACCATTGTTTACACAATTCTACGTGGAGGAGCAGCTTTCAAAAATTTACACAATTGACATATTTGTAAAGTTTCAGGATGAGGTGAAGGCCTTGGTATACTGTCACCCTTCACTAATTAGGAAAGATGGCTTGGAGTATATTTTTGAAGTCAGAGAACGTGTAAGAGGGAAAGAAGGTAAAATGATGGAGCAAAAAAATTATGAAGTTATATTTAATGCGAATGTCAAGGAGGTACGATGCATTTGCCATTCCTTTCAGTACAGAGGCATTTTATGTAGGCATGCACTATCTGTGTTCAACTTTCAAGACGTCGATGAGATTCCATCTCGATACATTGTTGAACGTTGGAAAAAGGACTTTAAGGGGGTGCATGCTACGGTTTGTCCTCCTTATGAAATGGTAGCCAATGGTCCAATGGAGCGTTATGAAAATCTGTACAAGCGTTGCCTCAAACTTGCAGAGGTAGGAACCATATCTGATGATAAATACCAGTTTGCTTTAAAAATAGTAAATGAGGCAATGGAAAAACTCCTTGAGGACAATTTCACATGCAAAGGTAAGCAGGTTAAGATTGTGATGACGGAACCCACGATAGACCACTATAATGTTGATAGCACTGCAACAAATGGCAACAAAGAAACAGGTAAAGAGATTGAGGAAATTCATGATCCTAAGGAAGCAAGAAAGAAGGGACGCAAAAAGAGGAAAGAACCTGTGGAAACATTAAACAGCAACAAAGAAAAGGTATACAATAAATGAACAGATATTTTGAGCCAGCTAATTCTGAAGAGATTTTTTCTTTTTAATGTATCAATGGCTATGCAATAGTAAATGCTGCGGAAACTGACTATAAAAATGCAATACTTCTTAATGCCCAATAACACATCATTTGGCAGCTTGTTGGGACATGTAGAAGCATCAATCAGCAATGTTTACTCATTTTTGAAGTGCACTTAATCTCTAAAATTTGCCCATCTTTCTCATAGTTCTTTTCCTTTTCTTGGTTAATTGTGGAAAATGAAGGGACAAGTTAACCAGACAAATGCACCAGTTTTTCTCCATTCTCCGCTGCCTTTGAACTACCAACATCCATTGGCCAATCCATCATGGAGACAATGGAGCTTTCAGCACATGAACCAGGTTCAGCCATCTAATTTGATTTACTATGCTGCGGCACCAGTGAACCACCCACAGTTTGGCCTCTTCCTAAATAGGGTATATATGTTATACTATCATTTGCTATAGTCTTCCTAATTAAATATAACTAATTTCATTTAACATCTCAAGCTGAGCAATTGGCATTTACAGGATCAGCTCAGTGATCCAAGATTTAGCAATCATTCAGCGATTCCATGGACCTCTCAGCAAATACTAGAGGTCTGTTATTTATTTATTTATTCTCCTCCTTATTTCTGTTTTAGCCTTGTAATATAAGCATCATGACCTTTGTTTTCCCTCCTTTTCATTTCTTAGCTAATTCTAGTAATTGACAGGTGTCATATTCCATTAGTGATGTTTGATGTAATTAATATGCAGAAAACTCAAAACATGGTGGCACCTCCCAGTCCAAAGAAAAAGAAGAAGAGGAAGAATGATGTTGTAGAACTGTCCCCTTGAGGTACAATATGTGTTTCTTGCCTGCAGCTACAGTCATTTTTTGACTTTTTTTATTTGTGCTTCATGTACTGCACCTTTTAGCAGAAAGCAAACCAAATATTCACTAAAACACGTCGTATCTGTTATTTTATTGGTTGAGTCATTTGTAGCCACAGAGCATGGGTTTTTTTCAATATTTTTAAGTTGACTGATGCTCTATTCTGGCTCTCTGTTCTAGGTTTGCATCATAGTTTGGAAATTTATGATAAAATCACCTGTGCTCATGGCTGCTGCTTGGAAGAATATAATCAATGAACCAACAAAAGCTTTTCATACAAGTATATGGAAAGGTTTGTCAAAAGATCTGGAATTTTAGGGTCTTTTTCATTTCAGGATTTTGAATGGACAAGATTTATTCCATGTGGCTTTTGCTGATGGATTTTTCATAACTGCTGGTTGTCTTTTTTGAAATGCAGCTTTTGGTATGTCCACATGGCTCTCTGCTATATTGCGGACCAGCATCAGTCTGTCCTTCATGTGACTTTCCCAATCTAATAGCTCTGAAAAAGTTGTGATGGTAGCATAAAAAAGGCAGCTTACTGTTTAGATGCTTTCTGCATTTAATATGGAAGAACCACTTGCTTAATATAGCAGCATGTAGCCCATTCTTTTAGTTTTACTCTTTTGTATTATATATATCTTAGATTTATTAGAACTTTTAGCTGATTTCTCCTTATGAAGTTTTCTATGTATTAACGGTATTAGTTACTTTTTCTCTAGCATAAATCCATACTTGGTGCAAGTTTATTGGTTATGTGTATAGCTATTCTACTGGTATCTTTTTCTTTCCCTTATGTTAAGAGAAGCTTATGTTTCTTGTTTGCATGGAGATGGAATTTGAAATCTAAATATCAGGATGTGCAGATAAGTGTCTTCTATAAGACATGTAGTTTTTGTTTCTTGCCACATTCAAATGTCATTCTAATTTTCATTCCTTGTTGCTTAAAATGTTGGTTGATTGTTGGTTTCAACTTTTCAGTCATGACAAAGTGATTCACAGTGGCCATGCCTCTTTTATCATTTCTCATTTGTATTTTTTGTGGATTTGTTAGAGAATAAGGAAATTATCAATGAATAAGTGAATAAATAAATGTAGACAAAATTATTTGTGTGTAACTTTCTTTATTGGAAGCTATTAGCTTTAATAGTTGCGGTTGATGGACTCAGTATTGCAGACTTTTGTTTGTTTTGAATTACATTATGGCATAAAGTTCCTGTATTATTTTGCAAACTTTTATAGCCATGACACTAAAATCTTTCGAGGCATTGAATGATTCAAGGGCAGTGCTCTTTTTTCTTTGCCTCCTTGTGGTGTCATTGATGGCTTTAGCAACACCGTGAAGGACAAAAAAAAGGGAAATCTTTTCCTTAACAAATATGGTTATGTTTTTGAGCTCTGATGTGAGCAATGCTTGATACACCTCTTTCTGCTGACATTGAAACCCACATGGTCAGCATCCTCTCTCGGACAGGTGGTGCCCAGGAGGGGCTGGATCAGCTTGTCAGTAAGAGGTCATGAGTTTGGCTTGTTGCCTGAAGTGGGTGTGTTTAGCATATTTACTGACAAATAGTGCCACTCCATGCAATCAAAGTAAGCAAGCTGTGATTCCTTGTGCTCATTAACTTGAAGACTTGATGATCTCCATCCAATGTCAAATCTGGGTAGTTGCCAAATCCGAGCTCATTGCTAGCTATTGTCCTACTTTAAGGTGCATCTATAAAATCTTGATTCTTATTCTGGCAGCATTTCTGCATTGACTCTTGGTTTTTATGTCGTGACCTTCTTTTTGCTCCTTATATTGGCAATGTTTTAAACATTGCAATTTTCTTTTGTTTTCTTGTATGGACGCTATTCTGGCTTCGGTTAGGATCACCCCGTGTCATTGTTAGCATGGGTTTGTGTGGAAAATATCATAAGATGGAAAAGAAAGCAACCAAAAGAGTATCTTCAGTCTCTTCAAATCTTTCTTGTATCTTTTCATTCCAGAGAGATAATTCCTCTGTTAGGTACGCTCTTATCCAAATTCTTTCTTCATTTTTGCCCTAAACTTGCTAATTGACTGAACAGTTAATATGGAAAATTTAATCTAAAGCTTAAGGATTTATCTGTATTATTTTTGTGGGGCATGTGTCTATCTGTTTTAATCTAGAGTCTATGTGATCATGTTTCTTTTGTAGCTTTATCTATGAATTGTTGCACAGAACTGAATAATATCAACAAATTTGGTGTAAATTGATATGCACGCAATCCATTTTAAATCGAAACTCCTGTATGACTTTTTAAATTCACAACCATTCCAGCTGTCATGTTCTTTCCAATTAGCCCTTGACTCCTTGTTGTGATAGCAGAAACCAATTGCCACATCTTATCTTGTAAAAATGCAATTGTGCACTCAGTTTGTTTCCATCACTCACTTAACTGTATCATCATTATCGTGAAGGAAATGGTTTTGGTCGTGGGTGGAGAGGGCAAGGGGAGGGTTGGGAAACTTTAAACCCTCAAATGTAAAAATCATAAGAGAGGTCCCCTGATTTTGTATTATCTAATCAACAATTCACATTTCTTACAAGGTAATGTCAATTTGAATGCATATGTTGAGCATGCATTAGAATTGTACATATGCAGCTGGATGTTTTAGTGATAGGTTTCTGATCACTATAATTAGTTGGATTGAATATGATGATGCATCACATGGGGGCTGTAACCAATTTGTCTATATGTATAAAATGCTGTCCCTGGATACAATAAAAATAGTGAGTTGACCCCATCTATCTGTCCATTTTTCTACTATTTCTGACAGCAGTTATTTGAGTAAAACATTATTCAAAGAAATTGATTTCAATGGCATGTTCACAACTGCAACATGGGCTGGCATGCAGAGTGACACTATTCTGTACTATATGATTGTTGCAAGGAGGCATCAATATGCTAGACAATAGAAATTTTGGATTTGCGTACTCTGTAGGAATTGCTTGAAAAGGTTGCTGGAATTGCACTCATTCTGGAAAATATCAGGTTGTGCATAAACACAGGTCCAACAGCTCTGTCCGCTCTTCTCTAGACAATTGTACAGCACTCTAATTGGTATGTTAATTGGTGAAAGATGGCTATATCTCATGTGTTTTACTGTTGGAAAAGGATGGTAACACAGCATGTGTGACTTGGACTCTTTGCTTGACTAACATGCTTGTTTCTGTGTAACCTGGGCTTTTGTCTGATTGTTGTTGGACACGGACAAATGACTTTAGATTGTGAAAGAAGCTTGACAAATGAAACCCAGTTATTGGAAATTCAATGACTAATATTTATCAATGCAGTGAATACTGAATAATGTAATGTAATTGCCAACTTTGCCATTGGCTATAGTAGTTATACTTTACATAAGGGTTTTAACTACAAAAGCTTCATTGGTTTAGCTGAGGCATGACCTATAGTCTTGCTGTTTTCACTAGAGGTTTTAGTACCATTGCATTGTGAATTTGCAGAATAAAGATTGGCTCTGATGGTTCATTTGAACAAGAATAGCTCATGTTTTAAAAAAATTGAGGTCATGATGATATTTAAAGACATGACCTTTTAACCTTTGTTGAAAATGATTGTTGCTCGCACATATTGTCGTGTGGTGATTCCTATTTGTACTTTCTGTTCAATGTGTGGACTGTGGAGAATGTTTTCTGAAGACTTGACATCTCTAAGTTGATCCTTGTTTGTCTCATCCTTCATATCCTACATGTTGTATGTATTGCCTTTGACATGCTTCCTAAAATCTTTATCATGCATGCTTCATTGAGAACTGTCATGATTATGCTGTCAACGGATTTCCATTTATATCACATTTCGATCATTTTTTTTTTTATATGTGATCCTTACTGGTGATGTTGAAATTGTTCTTTTTGAGAAAAAGATGGATAAGGTCTACAAACATAAGCAAAATACAAGCCAAGGAATGCACATACTTTAATTCTCCACATCCATTTTATACCTGGAGGACACAGCCAGTGACCGATGTGTCGAACTTCTACAGCCTCCAGAATGGTGAGAATTTCAGCTTCTACAGAGCCTAAAGATTTTAGCATCTCTCCTTCCAAATCTTCCACAAAATTGCTGCCAATGAGATGTCCCAGCCAGTTCCAAGTCTTGACTCTTTTGGATCGCCATGGAGACCAACATGATACAAGAGAATCAGGTCATTCAAAGCATCTGACCTCAGCCATAGAGAATTTTCATAAAGAATTGAAAAATCTTCTAAAGTAGGGGCATGCTGGAAAAGTCTGAGAAGCTGATTCCTGAGCATTAAAAGTTGGAACCAGCCTAGACATTTTGATACGCTTATCTGCTGTAAAATCCCCTCCTTTTGGAAGAAAGTTAGATCTAAACTTTGGCTTTCAGAAGGTATTTTTCTAAATAATTGAAGCCCCAATCTGAAGCTGACTCCAAAATTTAAGAAACTCATTAAAAAATGCTTCAAGATCTCACCAAGTCTAGTATACTCCAGCTGATCGCCAAAGTTCTTCCAAATCGAACATGCCCATGAAATTGGGAAGAAGAATTCCCATACACACTCTCATGATTGTCCCCCATAATGCCACTGTTAGGCTCATTCCAAGAGTTGCCATGAAATCCTAATGAAAGCCAGACTGTTCGATAGTTTTCAAGAATTTGATAGATTTTCCATTTCCTAACAAAAACAAATAAAGCGAAACTGGAAACTGTCATTGCATCTGTAGACACCCATCCAAAATATGACAAGCAACAAGCAACTTGTTAGAAGATCACACTTCATTTGTAATTCACATTCTGAACCACTTTTTTTCATTCATTATCATGAGAGTTCGAATACATCCACCACCATTCTTAAAACAAAGCAATTTTCAAATTTCCAGAGTCCTTGTCCCTAGACCATTTTGAGACCTTTCCTTGTAAACTTTACTCCAGCTAACCATACAGGATGGATTTTCTAAAGCAAGCCATATTGTTGATGACCCAATTGGGCACCCAAAGCACAGAGTAAGTATATAGGTAAATTTCCAAGTATATAGTTCACTAGTGTTCTCCCATCAATTGACACAGTTTTGGTAGACCATTCCTAAAGTCTCTTCTCCATTTTACAAAGCAGTGGCAATGGTCATTCTTCTAAGGTCTGTCCAATCTCAAAGGTGGACCCACATAATTTATTTAGATGTCAACTCTTTTACCATTCATGATGGAAGCCAATTCAGAACCAACTTCATTATTTTCAAAGTAGACGACGACTGACTTGGAGAAGTTGAGCCTCAGGACAGAAGCAAGCTTAAAAATGTGAAAACATACGGATAAATTTACTAAACAAAAATCTTTACTAGGTTCTGAAAATAAGATAGTTCCATCCACAAATTGGAGAGATCTATCTTAGAGCCGTAGTAGGACCCCCTTGTCTCAAGCCTCTTCTCACACTCATCCATGTTCTTCTTGATGACACCTTTACATTAGTTCATATACGATCACCATTCAACATATCCAAATAAGCTGGTCTGTTTTTTCTTTTGTTTTAGAACTTGCACCCCCGTTGTTGCATGGCTCATGCATCTTTGATCTGTCATGACATCCTCATCCAACCAAATTTCTTTCTATAATAGGAATTGATTAAATTTTTCACTTCATTCATGGGCACACATGTACAAGGGCCAGGAGGTTGTCCTTGGGTTCACACGTGGCAGGTTGCTCACTTTTGCTGCCACGTGGCTCTATTGGTAGATTTAACATGGTTACAATGGCCACACCGTTTTGTGTTTGCCAGCCTTTATAGCTTTGGAAAGGGATACTTGTCGACCTCTTATTTGCTGGAACTTGCTGTCTTGTGGGGCTAGCACCCCGGCTGATCCACCTGTTGATCAGGCCTGGTTGTGATGTGGACGCCAATTGATCCACCAATGGGGGCACGAGAGCCTAAAGGAGCGAGACTGCCGAGGCTTGCTTCCCAGCTGCAGGGAATAGATGCCGAGTTCATCCAAGGAATATTACCTGTCTGATGGTCATAAATAACCAAGAGGGCATTAAACTAACATGGAGATTGAGTTGTAATTAGCTGTAACTTTGTCCTTGGGAGAACATCTGCAAGGCTGCAACAGACTTGTAATTCCACTTAATGCACTTCAAAGTACTCCTCTATCAGGTGTTCAGAGCTCTCATGTCTTCAAATGATTCAAGACCATGATGTGAGTCTCTCTCTCCCCTCCCTTAGAGGCATTTGATATTCTAAATTAGAAAGTAATGAACTATCTGTGCTTTTTATACCGATAAAAAGAATTATTTGAATTATACTCCAGTAATTCGGCAAACCAAGAATTACTTAAAGAATCACAAGTTTTATAA
Source organism: Metroxylon sagu (assembly GCA_017589505.3). Lineage (NCBI taxonomy): Eukaryota > Viridiplantae > Streptophyta > Magnoliopsida > Arecales > Arecaceae > Metroxylon > Metroxylon sagu. The sequence goes on from JACVBY030000657.1 coordinate 577,163, forward strand.
TTTATTGATAAATCATTTTTGAGTCATCAAAGAAACACCATAGAGTATGTATTTCTGATGTCAATATTGTTATTTGCATGCTTTTTACAATGATATTTAGCATTCCCCATTCTTCTTTCATCTAATAAATATATAAATATGCAAAATCTTGTTTCCTACTGTTTAATTATCTATATTATTATGATCTTTTTGATTTTTTCTAGTTTTTCTTGAACTATCAATCTTTGCTTTGAGCTTAATTGTTACTGAAAGCCAAACTTGTCCTCCCTGTCTCTTGGAGCAGAGAGGCTAATTTTGAGCTAGAAGTCAGTATTCCTCTTTCTTCCATGAGAATGAAAATTTTTTTTAAAAAAAATCAAAAAGATGTGGGTATATTTATGAAAAGAGGACTTATTATTTTTACAAGGAAATCATTGATGTGGTCAATTTTAAGGAAAAAGTGAAAAACTTGAACAAGGATTTGGTTAAAAACCTCTCAACCAGAACAATAGCGAAGTATTGATAATTGATTAAGTATAAAAAATATATCTATATTATTCAAAAAAATTTATTTGCTCAATTTTTTAATTATAAAATTTTCTAACATGAAAATAAAACATAATCAAATCCTTCTGGTGGGTACAAAATTAAGAAAATATTTACTATATTTTATATATTTGGATATTTTGAAAATTTAAATCAATCATGAAGTTTTTATTTATTTATAATTAAAAACTTATGCAAAATGTAAATCAATTTGTTTTAAAGACTCATATCTAAAGTTAAAAAACTCCTAAGATATCATTAAATTATAGATAATATGGAATTATAGTAGATAATATTTATTAGCGGTAGGATTTTTCTAGAAGGGAGTGGCTTAGAAGATTTATTTAGTCCAACAACGCTATCATTTTAGCAAAGGGCAAAACTTAGATGCGATGCTTTGATGCTTTGTATCTAAGCCATATGGTTCTCTCTGTTTTTCTTCTACTTTTTCATCATAACCTCAGCCTCCATCTAAGCCTTAAGTGATTATGGTTAGAAAAAAGTATGCAAGAGATAGATAATCGCTCGGGTCTGGATACAAAGCATCCATCGAAGTTCCATTCTTTTGCAAATTGTATGCATGAGTACAATCCTCTTCTTGGAAGGAAAACCCATCCCTTCAAATTGTTGTCATTTTAAAGTGATGCTATTTATAGGTTGCTATTTTAGTTTGTTTTATAGACTTTTAGGATGGACATGTTGATTATCAATCTATTTGCATTGTGGTGTACCATGTGTTCAAGTGGATCATGTGTTCATCTCAAACATTAATTATGAAAGAGCGTTGTTCAATGTCTTTATGGATTTCTTTTTGCCATGAACGTGTGCTATTTAGTCATAACACCAAGCCATGAAGATCATGTGCTTGTTGCAACATAATCATGTGATCGGTAGGAAGTTGGTGCGGCAATCAACTTTTCTCCATGGCTTGATCCTTTTAGGTCATGAAAGTAGACTAGTCAACCCCTAGTTATAAAGATCATGCTATTATAATTTATAACTCTTAGATGATGTTTAGTTCGTGATAATATAATAGTATAAGAAATCTTACACTTCTGATAAATTTATACTTGATAATCAAATTATAAGTAATGGAAGACTACTACGCTTAATTCATAATAACAAAATACGATAACCAGATTACTATATTTTTAAATTCTATTATAAATCTTTTTTATCTTTTAAGTTGTCCTCTCATCTTTTTGCTAGAACATTGAATGTTTCGATGAAAATTAAAATTCTTTATAAACTAATTTTAAAAATATTATATATATTAAAATAATATGAATATTTAATATATTATATATATTATAATATTATTAAATATCTCGTTATATAATATATACTAATATATATAAATATTTAGTAATATATTATATAATAATTTAATATACAAGAAGGTCATAAATATTAATAACTTAAAATTTAATATTTATATATTATATAAATATATAATAGTATTAAAAATATTGAATATTATATTACATATTTAATATTAAATATAAATATAATATTAAATATTATAATATTATATATTATAATATTATTTAGTGTAAATTGAATATATAATCAAATTAAGTATTATTAAATATTCATATATAAGTCAACAGCATAATTTATGATTATCATACTTTGAGAATCTCAAATATCCACCTTGCATATGAAAATCAGATTATCATGATTTTTATAATATTAGATTACTGAAAATTAAATATTACTGCTTAAATTACTTTAAATAATTGTAAAATATTGTAATCTGTACGATAATCTTAGATTAATATGATAAATTACCATGAACCAAATAGTCGCTTAGGTTAAATGTACAAGATCTAATTTATTTAGCTCTCTCAGGAAGGCTATAACTAGCTCGCATGCCACATCATGACCAACCATAATATGCAAGCATGTGATTGTCATCGACTATCCTCAACGCCCAGTTTAAAGCCTTAAATTTAGGTGCACATTTAAATATCTAATGTGAGACTATTAACTAGTTTTTAAAAATATAAATATTTGAAATAAAGAAAAGCATCAACCTTCTTAAAATAGTGACCACTAAAAAATCTTTTAAAATTTAAAACTTTTTTTTTCCAGAAGTAGAAAACTTAAAATTTTCAAGAATGACAACATAATTTGTCGGGACCTTTCCCCGATACATGCCTCCTTATAGAAATTTGGGTAGAATTCTGCTAGTCTTATGGTATGAACCATAAAGCATAAGTGAACCCTATCAAATTTCCATAAGTTACATGCACAACATACATAATTCTGTCTATAGCATTTAACCTGCTTAGTTTAAAAACATATTGTACATACACATCACTGTTCATTTCCAGGCTAAGTCTAATATTTACATTATACAGTTACATCTCCACAGATATAAACATACATACATCACCATCTCAGTCACCCCTCTTAGCATACAAGAGTAACTTACAATCCCCTTTTTATCCACCAACACTCTCTCTAAATACTAGCAACACATATACAAAAATGCTATAGGAACCAAGATGCTAAGCCCACCTGCTAAGTCTTTGAGTACTCTATACTCAACTGCTAGCTCAAAGATTTCTATCTCTGATCTGAAATAAAAATGTGAACAATAGAGGGGTGAGACCTAAGTCCCAGTGACTGAATAACCATCTAACAATGAGGAGAAGCTGGGAACCACATTATAAAACTCATAAGCATACCAACACAACATATCGTCATCGATACATAAATATTTATAAATGAGATAAGTTAACTTATAAGTTAGCTTATGCTTCCAATAATATAACTTAAATAAAGAAATACCACATTTACAAAATTTCATAATGATGGGCTGAGTGTGCTGCTACTAAGGTACATCCCTACAGTCGCCCTCCTGCAGGTGTACTCTCAGTGGGTGAGTGTACTGAGCACCGAAGATCCCCGCACCACATGGCACCCCTCACATGTGCAGTTAACCCCAGGTGTGAACTTGTCCTTTTTCCCTGGGCCTCCTGGTTGCCCCTCCCTTTGGCTAATATTTTTGAGCCACCTTGGCTCGTATAGTATCCTAACTCTTTACTGAGCTGTGATTTTTTGGCCCACTGGGCTGCTTGCAACCTGCCCCACTGGGCTGGTTTAGTTTGCACTTCCCCATGGCCTCGGGATCATAATACGATCGAATCGCAAGGAGGTACCGGCTATAAGTAGTGTGTGCCATGCTCATGCTATGGCACAGTGTGATCAGTCCCATAGATGGCCCAATACTTTTATACTGTATATTATAAAAATATTTCAGAATGTAGTTTATAATCCAACTATCATGTATCATGCTTTCTTTAAAATAATGCTATTTATGTATGCCCATGCATCACTTTGAAACATATACTGGAAAGATCAAAATCTATGTTTTAAACTTTAAACTCATGCTTTGTCTCTAAAATATGGTTTTAAACTCATGCTTAAAATTTAAATACATACTTTGCTTTGATACTTTTGCTTGGAACCCATGGTTCCACTTGAACATTTATTTCATGTAATCTATGCTTACTTTTTAAAACACCTTCTCTTAATACATGTGCTTTGCTTTAAAAACATTCTTAACTATGAATATCTGCTTTAAAATCATTATGAAACTTGGTTCTCATTTCCCATACATAGACTATTAAAATATCTCATGGAATATAGCATTTGCTTGGTTTGGTAATTAGATTACATCATTCATTACATAAAACCCTTTCAAAGCTAGATGAGAAATCCACTCACCTTTAATATTTCCACTTTTTCATGGTTGCTACCCCTCTTGAAAAGACTAGACTCCCTTACTTAATTTCGTTGACCTATATTACTACATATGAATTTATTTAGGCGACAGACACCTAGGTTTTCATGAAACATGCATGCATGCCCCTTAAATATACATCAATAATTCTTTATATTTTTCTCTTATCATTCGGCTTCATACCTATATGGATTCATCACATAGGTTCATAGTTTCAACACCCTTACATACTATCATGCTATCTCTTAAACTAGATATGAAAATGATATAAGAAAAGGTTTCATTCCACACATCACATACTAGGTTTTCCACCTTTCCTTCCATCAAACATAAACTCTCATCATTTTCATAACAGGAAACCCTCTCTTATCTCTTTTCTTTTTCTCTCTAACATATGATTTCATCATTAATCTAAAGCTTAGAAGGTTAGAGATTACCTTAAAAATGACAAGAAGAGAAGACACCAAGCTTCCTTCCTTCTTTTTCCTCCTTTCTTCTTCTTCCTTTCTTTTTCTTTTTCTTCTTTCTTTCTTCTTCCCCATGGCTGAATTTTCTCTCCTCTTCCACCTCCCTCTTCTCTCTCTTTTTCTTATTTTCATGAAGGGAATATATATATTTTTCTTTTCTTTTTTTTTTTATGAAAGGATAATGCTTGCCACATTACCTTTTTGCCCTTAACTAAATTCTCATACTACCCCCTCAAAGTCCACATGTCATGCCTTTTCACCATGCATTTTTATCCTTCTTCACTTATGAAAAACCCTTGATAAATTTTCTCTTTATCCTTGAAGAAATTTGCGAATGACGACAAAAATTCTTTTTTCCACTTTACCCTTGATCCTCTTTCTAAATGACTTTGTTATTTTTTCTCTTTATACCCCTCACCAATTGCTCAAATGATATTGATAAAATTTCAAAAGTGCCCCTCATTCATTATAAATTTTTATGTTTCAAAATTATGATACATGCTTTATGATTCGGGATGTTACATAATTAACTTTATTATCCCAAAAAAAAAAATCTTCCATTATAGTTGTCAAAAATTTAAGAAATGTCAAGAAGATACAATAAAATATTTTTTTCAAACAAGAATAAAGCACAACAGAAATAAAATTTCAGGAAGGCATAACAGAACAAATTTTGAACCCATGGAGAGAGCAACAAGACAATTCTAAACTCGTAAGAGGTACGACAGGGCAATTCTTGGAACAGAGGCATCACAGCTCCTTTCGCAAGTAGAATCCTATGTAGCTTTGAAGTGAGCAAAGACTTATGGTTCCATGTAGCTCTCTCAAAATGTGGACCCTCGAGCAAAGAACCAGCAGCTCACGGCCGCAGGGAGGTCCATCAAAAATCACCAGCTATTTAATTCCTCTGAACCACCAGGCACCGTTGAGCCAATGGCACCGCTATTCTCTCTCTGGCTGGGAAAAGATCAAACCAAGCTTTTAGTAACCTTAACGCCTTTCCTTAATGGGATCATAGACGAAGAATGTAGGCTCACTGCATTTAATTATATCTCGGCGGCAGCGTTGATCCTGAACCATCTCTGTCTCTTAAAAACATTGTCCAACCTAATACTTTCATACCCATTTATAACATTAAATATCAAGTTCATTTTCACACAGTAATTTCAACTTAAGATTTAAGGTTCAAATTATTTTTTATATTAATATAATATAATTTTATATTTTAAAATAATATAATAATAATATTATATTATTATAATAGAAAGTTATATAATATAATATTATAATATTACAAACTATATCATAATTATAATTATAAAATTTATAATATAATATAATAATAAATAATATGAAATAATGATAAATTATTTTGATAGTTATTTTTTAAAGAAAAGAGAGCTTAATCAATTAGGAATAATTTTAGTATTTCATAATCGAAGATTCAGAATTTTCGTGATATATCAAAAGCAATGATTTTAGATCACTAGAGATTTTTAATTATTGACATAATATATTAAATATGATGATTTTTAAATATTAAAAATTAAATTATTTTAGTATAAAAATTATCAATGATCTAAAATTATCATGATGCTCCAATTTGAATTACCGAACACGTTAGGAAAAAAAAACTAAACTTTCAACCCAATCAAATTTAAAAGGCACATTCCTTTGGTGGATGGTTTATTCTCTTCTTAATTCCATTTATGATCAGATTTTCTAAACATTTATCTTGGCACTTATGGAATGGACACTAAGAAAGATTCATGGGAAGAACATTTTATTAGAAGAATGAGATAGGATATATGCATATAAAATGATGATTAAGTTTCTTGCTCATGCTTCAATCCACAGTCTCTTTCACTTGAATTCAATTAAACCAAATAGTTCCACAGAAGACAGATTAAGATTTGCTTCAAATTTTTTTTCCCCTCAGATGGTCAGAGGTTCAAACAGGTTATAAAAGGGCAGATTCACGGCAAAGCCAACCTCTTTGGAGCTTTAGTGAATGCACCAACTCCCATTTCGGTCCAACCGAACAGGCGGCCTCCCTCCAAATGAGGAGAAGAGATTAATATAACGTGGGGCACGAGTGGACAGGAGATTGGCCTTCGCCAATTGTAGGTGGGTTGGACCTGCAGTAGGTGTTTGGTGCGTTAACTTTTTATTATTATTATTATTATTATTTTCAGTCTAGTGATCTGTTGTTGCCTTCAGAGGATCACAAGCAACGCTCTATCTCTCTTGGTCAGCTAGAAATCAGAATAAGAACCTTGGCCTTTTTATTTATTTATTGAAGGCTCGAGCAAGTCCTTAAAAACCAACAACCTTACAAGATAAAAAAAAAAAAAAAAAAAAGTTCTCAGTTAAAAAAGAAAAAAAGAGACGGTAAATCACACCGTAGTTACTGTTTAAATTAAAATTATTGCTGATCATCCGTCCTGATATATTTCTGCGGCCCAATAACATTTCCTATTCCAAATCTCTCTCTCTCTCTCTCTCTCTGTATGTCTCTGTGGCCATGGTAATAATTATTTTTATTTATTTATTTATTTATTTATTTATTTTTCTTGATCGTGGATTCGCTTGTTTTTTCTTTCGACCTTTAGTTTGCCTTTTTTTATTATTTTATTTTTTGCCGCATCTATCTCTTGCCATAAAGCATTTGGCAATGGATGCCGCTGCCTCCAGGTCTCCTCAGATTTATCACCGCTGCTTCCCTTCACAGTGAGAAGAAGAATATAAATGGCCACCTCGCCCTTCCCTCTATAAGCCCAAATCCTCTCTCTCTTAAACCCTCTCTTCTTCCCTCTCTAATAAACCCTTCCGTTCTCATCCCCTTCGATTTTTATCCAATGGCGGGATACTCGGTGGCGGCGCCGCTCTGCACGTTGTTGGTGGCGGCATGCGTGACGGCGTCGAGCGGAAAGGAGAGGCCTTTGGCGGCGCTGGCGCCGGCGACCGGGGCGGCGAGGCGGCTGAGCCGGTCGGCGAGAAGGCGGAGGGCGGCGGCGCTTGGCCTCGACTCCCGGGATTCCTCCGGGGGGCTGATGTCGGCGCTCCGCGGATCGGGGATCCAGGCGCTGATGAGCTCCTGCCTCGCCTTCGAGCCCTGCGAGGAGTTCTATGGCTCCAAGGGGGGGTCGGCGTTATTCGGGGACAGTGGCTTCTCTCTCTTTGGGCAGTGGAAGGCGGAGACTACGAGAAGGCAGCGAAAGGCCGGGCGCTCCTCTTGCGTCTCAGGTACTCCATTGATTCACTTGAAAAAAACAAAAGGGAAAAAAAACTGTTTTGTTCCATTCTTCAAGAAAAGATGCCTTTTTTATTGTTTGGTAGCTTTTCCCCAGTATAATTTGTCATTTGTTGCAGAAGTGGTCTACTACAACAATCTAGATTAGCTTGTGAAATTTAATACCTTAGCAGATTCGATATCTTTGTTCCATCTTTTTGAGGAGATCTTAGTCGGAGTGTTTAAATTAGATGGAAATATGTGCTTTGGACCTAACTATCTTGTCTTTTAAGATCCAATTTGCTGGTATTCTGTAGCTTTTGAAGGAAATTTAAGTTTTGATTGTGGTGTGGTGCTGTCATGGATTCTGAGAGTGATGTTGAGGTAGGGAAATATCCACTCTTATCATATTGGAATGTATTAAAATTAGGGGGAATAAACTTGAATTTTCTTATAAGGAAAACAGTTATACTTTGAGTCTTACTGTTTTAAGATCCTGGGTTGTAGCAAACTTGATGCTCCTGGGATCATTTCCATTTCTTTAATCGATGATGGAACTACTATTTGCACGGTTACTGTTGGCCTTTCAGAATGCCCACTACATTTTACCATGTTCTTTGCGTGAGCAAATAGTACTGTTTCACTTATTTTGTCAACTTAAACTTATAACTTAGTGAAATTATTCAGACAATAAAAATATAAACATTTGCTCTTCCTGTTAAAAGGCAGGTTATATTTTTATAAGGATCCAAATTCTGATTATTATCTCAGTAGAGTTTTTTGCTTTTATCTTTTTATAGTGTTTTTATTGAGTAAAATATATTATTTATTAAGTAGAGAAATGATCTGTGGGATGTTTCATCAGGAAAATTTTCTATATAATATTGGACTATTCATATTTCATTCTTGATTGTCCAAGAATTTGAAAAGAGATTTCATGTAGAAATGTTTCTTACGTTTGTCTTTATTCGAACCTTAAAAGGACTGCTGAAATTAGTTGCAAAACCCTTTTGCTGGATCCAAGTAATAAAATGAACTGCGAACTGCAACTTATGTGGTCTGATAGCATGCTGGGGTAGATTACCATGATTTCATTTGCACTCTTTATTCAAGGCCATGAAGACATACTAGAAGATGGTACTAGCCATCTTATGTAGTGTAAAACTACTAAACATTTTCTTTGCTGACACTTCTGGAACAGTGGCTGAGTATAACTACTGATCATGTATTAATTATTGCCAAATTTTGATTCAGTTTACATGGTTTCAGGCAAAGCAATGGCAGTAGCTGTGCAGCCTGCTAAGGAAATTGCAGAAAAGAAGAGAAGCCATACAAAACAGAGGAGGGTGGTTGTGACAGGGATGGGTGTGGTAACTCCTCTGGGCAATGATCCTGATATCTTCTACAATAACCTTCTTGATGGTATCAGTGGCATAAGTCAAATTGAAACATTTGACTGCACTGGCTATCCAACAGTAGGTTTTCTTTGGAACCCATTCCTGTTTTTATAGTCTGAAATAATAGTTAAATCAATACTTATTTATATCATTTCTGAAGCATTTGCAATATAGACTTGTGGAGAAAGCTCTGAGTTCCAAAGCCCTTTTTTAAGTTCCTGATACAGGCAATTTTCTGTAGAGAATTGCTGGAGAAATTAAATCATTCTCAACAGATGGATTGGTGGCACCTAAATTATCTAAACGAATGGACAAATTCATGCTCTATTTACTTGTTGCTGGAAAGAAAGCATTAACCGATGGTGGGGTTACAGAAGAGGTGATGAGTCAGTTAGACAAGGCAAAATGCGGAGTGCTTATAGGCTCTGCAATGGGTGGAATGAAGGTATAGTTTTAATATTCAATCCTTGATATCTAAATGCCGGATATCAAGGGCAAAAGCAAATGGTGAACTGAAAACATTGTGTTATAATGGGGAGATGGCTTCTGTCAAGGGTTTATCAGCTGTACTTTGAGGAAGTCATCACATCTACCTCATATTATTTTATGATTTTTAAGCAATATTATGAAACTTGCAACTTTTTTAACAGGTTTTTAATGATGCCATCGAAGCTTTAAGGGTCTCATACAAGAAGATGAATCCATTTTGTGTTCCCTTTGCAACGACAAACATGGGTTCTGCAATCCTTGCTATGGATCTGGTAAGCCAAATCACCTGCTGTAGGAAATACAGTCTGTTAATGAGATTTTCTGGAATACATGCAATATATATCATTCTCTCTGTTAATTGCAGGGTTGGATGGGCCCAAATTACTCAATTTCAACCGCTTGTGCCACAAGTAATTTCTGTATCTTGAATGCAGCAAACCATATAATAAGAGGGGAAGCTGTAAGTTACTTCTATGCCTTGGCTACCTTTGTTCATAAGTGTTTAAACACTTCTACCTTTAATGTGCCTTGTGTTTATACGCTTCTACCTTCAATATGCCTTTCTTTTACTCCATTTATATGATCTTGCAGGATGTGATGCTTTGTGGTGGATCTGATGCTGCAATTATACCTATTGGTATATATCCATAAGTAGTTCCACACAAGCCTTGCACTTTTTTAAGCTCATGATCAGTTATATTTATCCATATGTACTGCAGGATTGGGGGGCTTTGTTGCTTGTAGAGCACTTTCACAGAGAAACAGTGATCCAACAAAAGCTTCACGGCCTTGGGACATTGTAAGCATTGAATATTATGCCTTCGCTTTTTAAATTTCAGCATTTGATGGACTATATGATGCTTTGGCCTTAATTTGAATTGGCTGGACTGGACTTTGTATTTTGGGCTTGCATGTTACTTGAAAGAATTTAGAAACCTCTGGCCTCCTGAATTATCATGTTTCTTCATATATTTTGAAATTTTAAATTTGGATCTTTCAGTTGTTAGTTTGCAAAGAGCAATGAACTGTATGGTGAGAGGAAGAAAATAATTTTGAAACATATAAATTCTACTGTGAATTGCAATTTTCAACACTATGTGCTGACAGATACTTCTTAATTACTGACAAACACATACCTAAGGTACCATAATTTGCTCTGTTTAAAACCAGACAAAATTACAGCAATATCATGATTGTTGGTATGTCTAAACACATTTTAATTTATTTAAAGGAATTATGCCATGCACTGACAGCATACATGCATGCCAACAAATTGGGGAAGCTAATCTAGAGGTTTTCTTCTATTAGACATGTGGATACTATTTTTATTAAGAATAAAAGATGGAATTTTTTGGCAGTTAAGAATGAAGGTTTCTCTTTTCACCTGGCCTGCAGTGATTATCATTGGTGGAATTATTTTTACTCTGAGTTCATTCTGTTTATTGACTTTTGTGGTGACACTGCGTGACAGGACCGTGATGGTTTTGTGATGGGGGAAGGAGCTGGTGTGCTTCTGTTGGAAGAATTAGAGCATGCTAAGGTTTGTTAATTTGCAGTTTCATGAATAAATATAATGAGAAAGACTTAGGAATATGTCGTTACGTTAGTTCATACTTATTTATTTTCTTCTGTTTACAGCAAAGAGGAGCGAATATCTATGCTGAATTTCTTGGGGGAAGCTTCACATGTGATGCCTACCACATGACTGAGCCACATCCTGAGGGTAAAGAATCAAATTTACTATTCATTTACTATTCATTTTTTCCCCTCCTTCCCTCTGTATTTTTTATGTTTTTATTGTTGATTCACACTTATATTATTTGATATCTTGGAAAAGGGGCGGGCGTTGCTCTTTGCATTGAGAACGCATTAGCGCAAGCAGGGGTATCCAAAGAGGATGTTAATTATGTAAATGCTCATGCAACTTCAACACCTGCTGGTGATCTAAAAGAGTATCAAGCTCTTATTCGTTGTTTTGGCCAAAATCCAGAGGTGAGAGCATAGATTATATAAGTGGGTTTAGCTGTCATTTGACCACTGACTAATCTTGCATGACAGCTGAGAGTGAACTCTACAAAATCCATGATTGGTCACCTACTAGGAGCTGCTGGTGCGGTGGAAGCTGTTGCCACAATTCAGGTGAAATTTTCTAGCTTTTAAAGTATAGTTTCAGAGAAAATTTTAACTAATGCCTCATTTTTATATTTATTGCTGATAGAAGTCTTTATTCCTTCAGTTCGGCAAGCTTTAATGGCAATCTCTATCATCAATATTCATTTGATTCATTCTTCAACATCTCCCATGATTCATACTGCAGCATCTCCCATGACGTAATTGTTTTTACTATTTATTTAACTTTCTTGTCCAGAATTACAAGTCTACAACCATAAAACCTGATCCAAAGTACTTGGGTTCAAATTTTAGAGTCTTCTTTGCTCAATCTTTCTACCGGTGTCTCTACTTGCTTTTCAAATCCATTTACACAACTTCCATCTATGTTAGATTAGGTATTCTTTCCTCTTTTCTGAGTTTCCTCCATAAATTTAAGTACCTCTTGTTTTCAGGTCATCATAAAATTTTTGTTGCACATGCCCAGGCCATCACAATCAGCTTGCCATCTTTTTGATCCCAAGTGGCACAACTTCTATTGCTCCTTCAATATAATGATTTCTCACCCTGTTCTTAGTTTTATGATGCATCTGTTTTGACATTTTCATGCATACCATGTCCATCTGTTTTGCATGGGCTTTCCTAGTGGAGGGAGTATATGTAGAATATGGTGCCATCTATTGGCTGGGTCTTTAGTGTTAAATCATGTTAACTTTTCTAATGAGTTAGCTAAATTCTGTGGCCTAGTTACACTTATAGTCTGAAACTTTGAGGTTAGCTATGAACATTGTCTTCTTGATTTACTTTTTTTAGTATTTAAGGAAAAGCTGCTTAATAATGAAAAGAGGGAAAACTGTGATATTCAATGTGCTAATATGGATGCCCTTTCTGCCTATCTTGAATGAAGATGGTTCATCACATCTTAAATTGTTGTCTTGCTTGGGGGATTTAGAATTAGTTCTTTGAATTATCAGGTGTTTCTTGAGTGGTTCATGCTCCATTAGTTCTTATGTGTTATTGGTCTTCAATGTTGTTCTTGATGAACGGATGGTTGCATGAGAAACTTACACTTCCATATCCTTGTTGAGCCCTTTGGAAGGATTTCAAGGACAGGATGTTCAATTCTAAGTAGATTTTTATTTGCTTCTTGTTTGACTAGTCAAGAAGTTTGGAAAGCATGGGTTGCTAGCATCTTTATGAATACTCCCTGGTTTCTTTCTTTCTTTGTTTTTTTTCTTTCAAAAACTAGAACTACATTTTCTGTGATGAACATCTTACTATTTGGGCCTTTTTTGTAGCTTCAACGGGTGCTTTGTATTTCTATGAAGTGGTTGGGACTAGTGGCTTTTGCTCCTTGCAATCTTCTTCATGCAATAGAAGTATTTAGCAGAAGGATTAGTGCAAAAAGTTTGTAGACTTGTTTTATGTTGGTTTGTAATGTCCGCTAAGAAATTGTGTCTTAGAACTTTTGCTTGTCTTTGCCTAAAAATTTCTTGCAAATTTTCTAACATGATATTGCATCACCTTGCAAATTTTCTAACATGATATTGCATCACTGGCAAAATGTCATTTCCATTTTAAAAATCTGATTTGTTTTGGACAATAAGAGCGGCAATGCTTGCAAAGAGGTAACAGAAAGAGTTAGGGCCCTGATAGAAACTTAGTATTTTGTTGAATAGTTCAATTTCATTTGGATAACTTTGAAGTGCCTAATTTGTGCTTTTGCTAAGAGTTCCATGTTGTGGAAGATCTGTCCTCCAAGGTGATTATGAATAGAATCAATTCGTATCCTAAAATTCCCTGATTGTTTGGTGAAACTCCTTGCTATTAGTAGGGGGATACATGAGCATAATGTGAGGGAGGCAGGGGTATCTTGAGCTCGTATTTAGTTAGGTTAACTTGTTCTTGGCGCAAGCTTGGAAGGCTGATTTCAAGCTTGGCTTAGTCAAACTGATCTTGTTTGAGCTTGGGTTGGCGAGGTTGGAAAATGGCACAGAGAAAGAAAGAAGAGGAAAGAAGGTGCACAGGCCAAGCTCAGTGGTGGGAAGAGAAAGTGATCAGAGATCTTGGCACAGCCAACATGACATGGATGGAGCACCTGTTGTTGAGGATCCCTTGTCATTGTTATCTATGCTGGAGGTGGCATGTTGAGGTAGATAGAAGCAGCCTGTGGGGAAAGAGTTGATGTTGGAGGAGCCAACAACAACTAATAGCAAGCATTGTTTCAAAAGCAATCTATACACCCTTATATGTGTATGCAGCCTCTAAGCCATGGTGTAGGGTCTAGACTACTTTTATAAGTGGGCAGGCCACATGGTGTCATCAAACTGGCCTGTATAAGCCTGACCCTTGAATATGTGGCATTTTACCTCCTACATTTTTTTTTTTTTTTTTGAGCTTTTATTGAAGTATTTCTAAATTTTCTATTCTTTTATTCAACCCCCCATATCTGCTATCTCAGCCGATAGTTTGAGATAAACAGCTAAGATATTTTGTTTTTTAAAAAAAAGTGGTAAAGAAGCCAACCACCCTCCCCCCCCCCCAAAAACAAAGAAAAAAAAAAAAAAAGAGAAAAAAGAAAGAATGAAAGAAAGTGACCAAGCAAGAAAGCTAGTACTGGTGTAAGGATAGTTATCATCAGATTCATGATTTTTAATACATGAGATTTGTGGGTTATCTTAATGGTTCACATTTTTATGACTTAAAATAAATGATAAATCAAAATTTATTTATTTATTTCAAGCTATATCGAGTCGAGCAGGAGCAAGCTAGCCCCAGCTTGTATTCACCTCATTTTTATTTTGAGCTTGACATCCTGGCTCTTGTTAATTACAAATTGGGCAAATTCAAAGCCAAATTTTGACCAAACATGAGTTCATTCTTCTTTTTTTTCTTTTTTTTTAAAAAAAATTTGAGCAGATACTGACTAGACTAGATTAAAAGATATCTCCATTACCTTCATGTGTGTGTGTGTGCGCGCGTATTTTGGTGGAACTTATGAAATTGTGCTGATGAAAAGTCAAGTGATGCCAGCTGTTTATTTCTATCTTTTGTATTACAATATTTTGTGTTCTGTATGAGTTTCAACTTTCAAACATCTTGACCATGGTGAGTTAAATCTTGGTATGTATCCAGTTCAATCTCTTAGTTAGAAAGCTCATGTATTCTCTTCCTGCTATATCCATAATTCTGCTCATCTGTATTGCCTTGCCACATATAATTTTGAAACTAGCCTGCTGACTTTCAGATTCAATAAAGGAATTTTATGTATATATACTTGCAGCATGACTACGTGGCCTTGTTCATTTCCTGCTAGATATGATTTCTGTTATACGCTACTTGCTCTGTTTATTTTCTGAGCCATGTCTCTTGCATGTAGGCAATTCGAACAGGGTGGGTCCATCCTAATGTCAATCTCGAAAACCCAGAAAAAAGTGTGGTATGTTCTCTTTCATTTTTGATACATTAGTTGCACTAGTTTTCAATCTCATTTGCAAACAATCATGGCTATGAAAAGCATTATTCACACTATTATGAATCCAAAGAACACTCAATATACCGTTTCTGGTTGTGCAACTTGTGACAAATTCACTAAAATGTCTTACCATTATTACTTAAGTTATTAAGCTTGCGCATGCTCTCTGTTTTATTATTATTATTTTTTGAATCCCTTTTTCTT
The DNA here is from genome assembly GCA_017589505.3 of Metroxylon sagu. Taxonomy (NCBI): domain Eukaryota; kingdom Viridiplantae; phylum Streptophyta; class Magnoliopsida; order Arecales; family Arecaceae; genus Metroxylon; species Metroxylon sagu. Next base: position 592,812 of record JACVBY030000657.1, read on the forward strand.
TCCCCCCTCAAACCATCATATTTGAGCTTCCTGGAGTTTATCTAACTTCAAGACATTAATTCAGGATGTGAATGTGTTGGTGGGCTCGAGAAAGGAACGGTTGGATGTGAAGGTTGCTCTATCAAATTCATTTGGTTTTGGTGGCCACAACTCGTCCATCTTGGTTGCGCCTTATAAATAGTCATGGCAAGAACTTAAGCTGAACTTCAGATGTTATAGGGACAGCATTTAGCCCAGCTTCCTTGTTGGTAACCTGATCTTGTGAAGAATTCCAAGCTATAATTTTGTTTAGCTTGCAGCTAGGGGCCTCAATTATCGTGTAGGCTCATTTGTTTTTGGTAGTTCTACACTCCTTGCAAGGACATCATTACTCTGTTGTTTTACTTATAGCTGAATGCTACAAAGTTCCGAAGAAATTACCTACCGTGCAGAGAAATTTGCCAGGTTCTACTTTATCATCTGCTGCGCTCCTCCTTCAGATGTGCCAGCATGTATTTTTTTGCACATTTTGAACCTGTAGTAATGGGTGTGATTACTGAAGTTGCTGGACAAAATGCAGGGATTTCTAGTGGGCAACAAAATGTTAGTGACTCGATGAGAGTTATCAGCTGACTGCAATTTGATACTCTTATTCGATATTCAGTTGACAACATTACAATCTTTGATAAGAAAGAGTCTGCCTTCTCTCCAGCCAGGTTTTCTCAGAACTTGAAAATTATTTGAATTATGAAAATTAGCAAGCTAATAATCATCTTAGATGTTGGGCCTGTGCAAAGCTTTTCTTTCTGAAATGTTTTGTGTTCCATTACTTCTATCATTGGGTGTCAACATTTGTCTGCATTTCCTTAACCAGCCAACATTCTTCCAATTCATAGATCAGGATGAGATCGCGGAAAGGAAGGTTTTTAACCTTTCTAGTGAATATATATATTCATTGGTTGATCCCAATTAATTTGAAATTAAGATTTTGTTGTTATTATTGCAGTGCATAAGTACATGTATAGGCTCTCATTTGTAATGTTGCATGCCTACTTCTCTCTCTCTCTCTCATTGCAAGGTAATAATAATCTTTGGTGTTGGTGTTTGGACAGCATTATGACAGATTAGGCATGCATGCTTGCATCTTGGAGAGAGTTTGCCTTTAAAATACATGCAAAATTAATTTAACATCCCATCATGCTTGAAGAAATATGCCAGCACTCATATTTCATGTTTATATAATGAACTATAGGTTTGCTCACAATTCTCCTTGCTGATAGAGTCATAGGGACAATACTAACAATAGCATATGTCATGCTTTCTTCTAAACCATAGCATGAAGTAGTCTTGACCTTTGAGATGTTTGCACTACAAGAAACGAGCTTTGAGCTCCCAAACTTTTAACCATTTCTTGCACCGTGTCCGCTTCATTGATCCACTCATACTCGCCGACAATAACCAACAGAAGATCCCATGGGGAGCATTTTTCGCAGGACAACTTGAACTGCTTTGGCTCGGCAAGAACACTCCGTGTTTCTTTATCTGGATCATAGGCCTCAATGTAAACATAAAATTCGATGATGTAACGCTCCTTTCAAATCAAATATTTTCCATAATACATGCAGATCATGATAAAGGCTATGTCAGGCCATCATAAACTACAACAACCTGCATGAACTAGAAATGATTCCAAGAATGAAGCCATCATAAGATGCTGGTAGGGTTCACCAACATCATGTTACAGAGAAAGTAGAATGACCTTAGTTTGCCCATTTCAAGTCAGTGAAGTCTCTGAGGGGAGGTTTGAATGACCTTAGTTTGAATCCCGTCTTACCTGGAGGGTTGGGAAAGAGATGACTATTTTCTTTCTCTTAAAAAAGAAAAAAAAAAAAAAAATCGTTAAATTGCTTCATTACATAATTTTGGCATCGGTTTCCCAGGAACACTTGTAAGTGAAGACTACTTACAGAGAGAATAAAACTACAAGTTTGGTTTAGATCTTGGCTCGAATACTTGGATGGCTGAGTAAGAGAAAACCCTTTCCTTTTCTTGGGGGAAAAATGTTGAGTTGCCTGCTTGTCTGATATTGGCATTGGTTACTTGCACGCTAGCAAGTGAATGTTATCCATAAACAGAATCAACCCCGAGTATGGTTTGATTCACACTGCAAAACAATGACTTCCACTTTTTTTTAAAAAAAAAAAAAGAAACCCGACCATGACGTCGTTCACAAATTATCTTATGCCACGACTCCCACGCGCACAAATGTCAAAACAAAGAACTAATAAGGTGGTCAAACTGTATTTAGAAACGGTTTAAGATGGTTCATACCAAACCGTCCCAAAATTAATATGTTATAAAAGTCAAATCATTCCGTATTGATCTTGAACTGCATCAAACTGCTTGATTCGATTAAGTATAAAATGATTCATGGGTTACGACTTTGCAATGATTTATGAGTTGAGATATTTCATTTTATCTGATCAGTACACTACCAAATCAATCATATCAACAATAATACTAATTTTTAGTATGCAAACTGCAAACAATATTTGTACAAAGAAAAAAAAAAGAAGCAACCATGCATTAGATCCTACCAATTTCTGTACTCATATTTTGCACCTCACATGATGATGTTCCCTTACCTCACCTTTTTCTTAAAATTTTGATCGATTACTTAAATTCCTTATTGGTCCTCAAGGGTCTTACAATGGTAATAAAATGAAGTAGGTATAGTCTCTATATTCATACTCATCAAAAAAATTTATATTCATATCCATTCCGTATTTATTGTAGGTATAAAATTTTATACCTATATTCATGAAAATATGTAAAATTCATACCCATTATGTTACTCACCACTTTTTTTTTTTAAACATTTTTTTAAATTAAATAAATTTAATTAATTCCTAACTATTAGTCTAAATAAATTTTTTTTCTTCAAATTTTAATTCCATTATAAAATGAACTATATCCAAGACAATTGTAAGCTTTTTTTTTTTTTTCTTTAGTTTCAGACCAATTAAATGAATTATGCTCAAAAAAATTATGGTATGTAATCCACTGGCCCTTATTTATAATTTTTTTGCTAAAAATTATAAATAAAATTATTTTAATAATTTTATTAGTGGATGTAATGAATATAGAGGAGGGCAGATAAATTCGTATTTATAATAGGTATTGTCACGTGTTTCAATAATTATACTTCTTTTTTTTTTTATCTTAATACTCATCCCAAATGAAGCGGTACATACGAATTCAAGGGAAATTACCATCTTACTTGAGGGATCATTAGGGAATGAAATAATTGAATGGAACATTGAGGGTCCATTTTGCATTGCTTAACATCTTTTCGGTCAGGGCGTTGCTTAGCATCGATATACTCATTCGGGAAAAAAGAAACCTATGTGGGTTAAACTGAAGTTCCAATCACAAACCTAATCAAAAGGCAGTTGAAGCCCCTTTCTCTTCACCCAAACTGAAATGACATGGCAAAGCAGTAAAAAAATTTCTTCCAGGCTGAAATCCAAGATAGCATCAGATTATGAATAAAAGGATGAATAAGTCTCCTCCGAAATTTTAATGAACTTAAGGTCATAAGAAACTAGTTAAAACTGTAAAATTACAAAAAACATAAAGTCAAAAATACAACCTCAACTCAGCTCCAGAACTCACGTTGCCCATGGAATTTTTCCATGAACTCTCTGTACTAATAAAGTTGGAATGAGTATATATATATAAAGATAAAGTCAAAAATACAACCTCAACTCAGCTCCAGAACTCACGTTGCCCATGGTATTTTTCCATGAACTCTGTACTGATAAAGTTGGAATGAATATATATATATATATCTTGAGGCTCTAATGTTGCAGGTCATTGATCAAAAACTGACCTGGCTTGAGCACACTTCAGAACAAGCAAAACATTGTCCTCATCACCATGAGTATCCAAACCTCACCTGCTCTTGCTTCCCTTATTTTGTATTTTTCTGAGCTTCATCCCCTTGGAAGAAAGTATACCAGAAACACTCTTCCCTTCAAGCTTCTTTGTGAAATTCATAACACTTCCCATACCCTTGCGTGCAGCTGCCTTGCGCTCTGACCTATGGTTAAGCAGCTTTTGGTCAAGAGGCCAATATGCATAATGTTCACGTCTATCCTTCTTCTTGACATCCCCACCAGCCTTCTTATTGATGTACTCACTGCCCATGTGAGCCCACCCGGAATCTGTTGTTTTCTGACGCTTCTTCTGTTTTCTTGTCAAAGAACTTGCCATTGAATGGCTACCAATATAACTTCTTGTATCTGAGTCACAATCTGAACAAAGGCTCTTCTTCATTTTAGGTCTGTAACTGTCCTCGCGAACAATAAGACGGCCATCAGGATCTATCTCTGGTTAACTGAGGCAGCGAGCAGATGCTAAATTAAAACAGACAAAAGCACAACTTCTGAGAATCTAGATACCTCGCTACTGTTCTTGAGAGAGCGTTGTGAGCACTATGTAACTGTGCATTCGGCCAATTGTAGAACAGACCAGATTAGCTTCTTTATGAATGAAGACACTGCAAATGGAAAACCAACCACATGATGAGGCTATGTTTCCTGTAAGGAAATTTATTAATACCTCTTTTAAAGCAAGTACTATTTCAGTGAGGAAGGAGCTGATAATTTCCCTCTTCCTCTGTTCTGATGGATCCTGGAAACAAAATAAATGCTCAGTTTTAGAACGCTTCATATAATCAAGCAGTCAATGAATTCATAGGTGACATCTACAATTGTCAACAGACATTTAAATTTAGTATGTGTAAAACATAATAATAATAATAATAATAATAATAATCACCAACCTTTGAAACAGAGACAATCAAAAAATATGAACTCTCAAGTCTATGGCGTTTAGCTGAAAAATGACAAGAAGGCAATGCTCCTATCATCAACTCAAGTAGTTCATCCAGTTTGCTTGAAAGAAATTCATCACATCCCTGACCACATCAACATTACTATCAATAGATATAATTAGCTTCTTTAGTGATCACAAGTCAAATATAACTAATGACATGTCACAAAGTTTGGAAAAATTATTGCGGTCTCAGAGATTGAGAGCAAAGTCAAACCTTGAGCATGATTGAAAGAATTTTATATGCTTTCTTTTGGATTAACCCTTCTTCATCCTGCAATTGATCAAATCTTACCCAATGTCATTACGAGCATATAATTTGGAGATCAAACAAAACAAACTAGTATTTAAACATTGATGCACCTGGAATGCAGGCTTAATAGCACTGAGCAATAAACCAATCTCTGGCTTACCCAGACCTGGCAGAAGTTCAGCTGCCAGGTCCAATAAGAGAGCCCTGCAATCAGATGTGAAAGGTACAGCATCAAATATTGTAGAAATCCAGTTGAAGTTTTGATGAATCATTTGCAAGCAAACTTCTAAAAGTAATCATAATAAGTCAATACCTTGAATGTGAGAGTGACACTTCAGCAGATGGATTGTCAATTTGCATGGAATTAGAACTACCATCATGCTTCACTTTAATCATTTCCTGTGTCACCTTCAATAGTTTATGCATCGTAGTCATGAAAAATTTCTTGGCTACCTTTTCATCCGATATGGAAGCAAACTTATGGATTGTACTCTGGAAGACAAGGAAACACAATATTCACTTACTTCAAAGTTAACATATCACAAACACAACAGATAGGTACAAATATATATGACATATATTATTTTTAAGAATGAAAGTATGGATGTCCTGTTTCTAAAGAAATTGCAGTTGAAGAGTTCAAAATCCATGTTTTTCAGAATAAGGGAAAAAAAATGCCCATGCTTAGAAAATGGAAAATAAACCAGTTAGCAGTTAGTAATAAAAACCTGCCTATAGTCTCAACTCTCAAATATCTTGCATTGAGACTACAGGTGATCTACCCAAACTTGGGAAGTAGATATGGGTAATACATACCAGGTTAAAACCATAAGGCCCATTCAAATTACCAGTTTCTGGCATTCAGATCTAAAGCACATAAGATCTATAAAATTCTGGGCCGCAAAAACAGAACATAACAAATTTTGAAGATGCTATCAGCACATGCATGCCCATATATCATTCCAAAAAATTAAGTGAACACCTTAATTGCACTTGATACCAAATAAGAAATCTCATATACAATAATTGGGAAAGTAAGAAAACCATGTACCTGCAAGCATCCACCACCATCTTTTGGAGATGGCAAGAGAACTTCAGATAACACTGAGAAAAACTCCAAAGAAAAAGACCGTACTGCCTTCAAATTTTTGTCTGCTACATCAACTGTATAGTGATCTCTAGCTTTTCTTTCAGCTTTGCTTATCTTATCATCAGACTCACTGGAGTTTCCAGATAGTATGTCTTTGTTCTGTTGAATCAGAATCTACAAATGCAAATAAAGAGAGAAACAAGATGAGCAGCCAATATTGCATGCAATTAAAGGACTAGAATCTGGATCATGGACATGGGATAAACCTGCACGCTGGAACATATTATGCCACACAAGGTAGGCTCTTGACGAAGAGCATTACACAACACTTTCTGAAGAACATTAAAGCTACTACTAGTATCAACAGGATAGCTGCAAAAGGCAGGCAACAAAGACCACAGTGAATATACAAGGCCTTCTGCACTCCTAGCTGAATAAATTTGTCCCTCTGATTTGAGCTGTGGCATAACAATACTTTATTAGAATAGGAGCCACTTAAAAGAAATGCATCAACTTCTTATATGAAAAGATAAGTACCTTGATGGATTTCTGCTGTATTCTTCTGACAATTTCCAAAATTTTTACCGTAAAAAAATTTAAACGGGCACCGACTATGTATTGTTTCAATATAGGATGCAGCCAAACATTAGCATCAGATATATCTTCAGCATCCAGATTGAGAGGCACAAAGCGTAAAAATGCGTCAAGTCCCAAGGCACCAAGGGCTGCGCCAATGCATTCATGAAGTTGCAGGTTGACAAAGTGATCACGTAATACAGATACAAGACAGTCATCCAGTTTTAACATTGTGTATTGTAAAAGTTGCATCTAATTATACACCATTGCAGGAATTGATAAGCATTACATGTAAAGGCAAATATTTGCCATTGAACTCCCATATGTAGGCAAATAAATTTTGGGCTGAGCAGACGCCATTTAACTCTTGAGGCATTAACTTGACCTTCTTCCCATAGTTCCTACAGATTTAGAGTGCTACTTTCTAGATTTCAGGTTATTTTCATCAGATTAGATTAATGAAGAATAATAAAAGGACTTCATCAGCTAGCACTCCAAATTTATTTTACTCAAAGGTAGTGATATTGGAAGCATATATAGCAAACAATAACTCTGACAGACCAACAGCCTTGAATAACTTTGACTACAAGGTAGGAGATGGCAAAGCTAAGTGGAGGGGACTAAAGGACAATGGGTACAAAGAATTGATCAACCAATGGCAGTGGAAGCTTCCAAACGTTCATCTCCTACAGAATATTCTAACCTGTTCTATTAAGATGGCAAGGGCATTTTCCATTTCTGATAATCACATCATGACAAACAAGAGGAGAAAACTTACAGCCATTAGCTCAATGGTTAGCTTCCTTAAGACAGTGCCGATTGTAGGAACATGGGTGAGCAACCTGAATATAAAAATGTGTACACACAGAAATATGCTAGACTCAGAGTGACAAATGCCATGATGAGAGATGTTTAACCCTGAAGCCACACTTAAACAGTAAAAAATGACAAATCAGCCTCTAAGCTTTTTATGGATGTGATATAATGGGTTGTTTTTAAGCCAAAAGTTCCAAGCCAGCAAACATCCCCCACCATATTATCAACACAGAAGTGCCTACCTGAGCCTTGCATTAAGCAGCATGCACCAATTTGCCAGATTCAATCTAACTGCATAGTAGAATCACCAAGTGACCTATTCACTCAATAAAATTTTCAGCAAATGGCAGGGGCCCTAGAATTATGTCCACCTGAGATATAACCCATCACAAATTTGCAACTACTTGGGCCCTTTTTTCAGTTCTGTTCTCTCTATCTTCCAATTGTAGTTGTGGCACCCTTCTATCAGTTTCTCACAAGATCTACGTTGACAATCACCCTTATCAGAATGGTTTTATCAAATAATAGAACATCATAGATTGTCACAGCACATGAATAGAGTCCTGTCTGTGAATATATCTGCCTGTATGTAGAGAGAGAGATGGGGGGGGGGGGGGGGGGGGGGGATAGCATCTAAAATGCCTAATAAACCAAATATCATATATTCTAGAAGCGCCTTGTGCATCAAGTTATCCCAAAATAGATGGATCTAAAAGAGCTATTGTGTTAATGTATCTTGTAGGCTATAAAATTGGCATCACAAACCTTTGATCTCAATCTAGGCATGTTAAGATACACACATTAAATTCAGTTATTATTTCGATGCTTTTAACCAAAGTTCAAAAAACCAGTACCAAGAACCATACCAGTAATGATTAAATTCAATTATTATTTCAATGCTTTTGACCAAGGTTCAAAAAACCTTTAGGAAGCTAATGTATTTTCTCACTCCTAGCCATAGTACTACTTAGTATTGGATGATATGAGGAACCTCTGCTCAATTTGGATTGGTTTGGTTCATATTGAATTGAATCTCGATACATGCTCTAGCTTATCGGTACGGCAGACCTTACTTATAATCCATAAGCTAAGCCAAAACATTATAGTGTGCAATCAAGACTGTCCATTTTGTGACAGATAACTTAAACAAGCTATTTCCAAAATATAGGATTTAAATTTTAGTTTTTAAGCAATTTGTGTTAGGCACAAAAGACCATTTTCTATCTCCCAAATGGATCTTTGTTGTTCAGTTGGACCCAACCAGCTCTGCAGTCAATCAAATCAAATATAGCCAAGTATCTCCATCACTATACATGCATGCACATAAATACATGTTTGTGCTGACACATGCATGCTTTATTTTGTTGTGTGTTTTGCAATTTCAGTGCTGTCACTCACTGCTAATAAGAAGCCACCTAGTGGCGGGCAAAATAGGATGTGAACAACAATCTTTCCATCCAATACACCAACATTGTAGCTCAAATGGATAGGATTGTATGTCCTTGTCCACTTGCTTCATTATATTTACAATTCCATAACAAGTTAATATGTGAATAGCAGAATTATTTGTAGCATTAATCCTTACATAACTAGTCAAGATACTTATAAAACTAAATCACTACTTTCATCCTATATCTAACTTATTTGCAAGGCATCAGCAACCTTTTGATTTTTTTTAGAACATGGATTCAGAATTCAGGCCATCGATAACAATTTCTTAAAATATCCTCCAACTTCTTCACAAATCCTCCAACATTTTATTTCCCTCAGATTTGTTTCATGTGTGAACAATGCTCAATTATAATAATACAAATAAAATCTAAGATTATTGAACTATAAGTCTTTTTTCAACTTCTGTACCTACAACCCATAGTGAAATTTGACTATGTGAAATTTAAATAGTTTTGGCATAAAACAGAGAGACAACATATGCATCTAAGATTGTAAAGCATGACACCTCGATTTTGCAGAGAAGTTGTGGATGTTAGAAATTGCATTGGATTATTAGGGGAAAAAAAAATGAAGACAGTATACCTGCTTTCTGTAAGGAAAGTCTTCATCTGGTAACTTCTGCATATCTGCAAGGCTTCTAACTGCTCCAGCCACTAGATAATATGAAGATTCCCCTGAATGTTTCCAATTAAGAATGATAAGTTAAAAAAACCAGAACAGCATATAAAAGAAGTTGTAGCATGAGATCATTTCTAATGAACTAACCCCAGTGAAAATCTTGAATTGTTGCACAATAGTGATCAAGATATTCAGCATGAGGAAGCATCATTCTTTTTGCCTCATGGATAAAGAAAGTTGGTGGGACAAAGAGATTTTTCCAATCATTATTAACAGGTGCTGAACGGACATGGAACATGGGATCTTGAAAATCACCGAGACTATTTTTGTTCAAAATCTTCAACAAGCATGCTTCTTCACATGGTTTGTGTTACAAAGATAAATAAATGAGAAACAAAAAGAAGGAAAAAGAAAAACAGACCTTTTCATGTTTAGCAGAAAGAGATCATACAAAATTAATTCGAAAGGACAGCAAGATGAGAGAGCCATGAATCTAGAATGATGAATCAAACTTTGTGAAAACAATAAATGAGCTTTCTTTGATATCAAATGGTAATTTTTCCTCGCACGATATGGATCCTAGTTGATTGGCCATAGGAAAATTCAAATTTGATGAAAGAGAAAGAAGGAGAACTAGAATATAAAGAGGTTGAATTGAATGGACATTTTGGAGTGTAGGAGAGAACTTAATGACCTGAATCAACCTCTATATCACAGGAAAGTCTTTCCCTCCTGAAATGGACCAAATGAATCAAATCACCACTCACAGAGATTAATTAAAGAAATATTCAGGTATAAAAAAAGGTTCGTGATTTTACCCCATGATATGTTAACCAAATCTACAACATCAAAGTTTCAAATACTTGTACCAACTATTGCACCTACAATTGTGACAAACATATGGCCAACCAGCTTGGTCCTCTCCAAAAAATTAGCCAGCCTATGTGCTTTGAGAGGATCCCCCGCATATGCCCAAGGTTGTCATGGACATTGAGAAGGTCCTCAAGCAGTTCACCTAAGTGCACATGGCAAGATCACCAATGGTCTTTGAGAGATTTCATGTTTCAATGCTAAAGGTACAAACATCTAGGCCTGCAACCTACCTAGACAAGTGTAGGTCTAAGCATCCAACTCAACCCACCATTTCAGCAAAGCCATTTTCATAGGATCCAAATACTTTTTTGGATATATGTAACTAAAATACACCACTAATATGAAATATTTTGTTAACATACAACTCATAAGATATCATAGATTTTAGACGAATTACATAAATATTTAAGTATGTGTTTTTAGAATTGTATCTGTTAATAATGATAACCCAGCAACCAAGGAGACAAACAGCCTAAATGTTTTAATGACACTGGTAAGCTGTAAATAAAATCCAATTTACATGCTGTACATAAAATCCAACCTTACAAATTGAAGGAAACACACAGAAATGAAAGAAATAAGATAGAAGTATAAAAACAGTAGCTATAATCATCCAGCCTTGGCCCAACTAATTTTGCTTTAGGGATTCTCATGCACCAAGCATTTTTTCTAGGGGGCAAAGAAGATTTAAAAATGTCAGAAAAAATTATAAGATATATATGGTTCAAGAAAGACCATTTAAAGTGTTATCTTTAATATCCTAGCAACCAGACATGCAATGAACACTCTTAGACAGTATAGCATTTTAAATTGTACTGTATTTTTCCCTTGTCACCCTAAAAAAGGAATTAAAATAGATCTAGGTTTGGATGAAAGAGGAATAGAGGGCACCAGAAACTTGCCTTGCAAAAAAAATAGGAATTAAAATCCTTTTTTTGTATTTTAATAGTTAGAATTTCAGTTTTCACCTTTTTTTATTTGAAAACTCTGGATCATCTAATTAGCAATAATGAAGATTGGAAGGTTATATTCAGTAGAAAAATGATAGACAGAATCAGAATGAAATATTAGCCAAATTCAAGAGTATTGTTCTTAATATAGTACAAATAGATGCTTGTTTGTGTGCAATATTGCATGAACTTACCACATGCGTACATGAATAATGTAGATATTGTGTGTACAAAAAACAAAAATTAGGTGAAGTTAAAACTAAACAAATGCAAGCTTAAAGACAACATTAGAATGAATCATTCTCTACTATATAATAAAACCAAAAACCATAAGAAAACTTTGGATATTCATGATACATGATACAATAATTTTTGTCACATAGAAAATCTTGATACAACTATTAATTCTTTGACTTTGAGTTATATGATAAACTTATTTTCTCCATCCTTTTTCCCTTATTCCTTCTTTCACTTTGCTTCATCTCCCTTATTCTCCTAATGCTGTTAGCTAAAAAAATAAAAATCAAGATCACTTTAAAAAAAACCTTTTATAACCACCAGTTAAAATTGGACAAAACTAGTTGCCTGAAAGGAAAAGTTTCAGGTCAACTCAGACAACAATTTGCATAGCCAGATGGAGCAAAATTTGATTGGTCAGGGTCATAACCAAAATGAACCATTCTGTAGGTCTAATTTTTTGGAACTTATTGAATGGAGTAGCAGGTCTACTCAAATTTGTTCAATCACATGGTGCACAATTTCACAAATACACTGAGGTTTCTCTAGCAGCAGAGTCTATTCATTTCAGAATGTGCATAGAGTGTCATGCATGAATGTTTTTAAATCTGTTTTTTTATTTTACTGGCGAATTCAGAAATGTGATAAATGAGTCTAATATAGACATGTAAACAATCTAGATGTACATAAAGAACTGGTGAAGAAGGATGAAGCTGGCACATTACTTAGATAAATTTTGTTAATTAAAGTTAAGATTCTGGTGCTTATGTTGAATAGACATCGTTAGCTACTTGATCTACTGTGACTAGACTTGAACTCCATTTCTAGTGCATCTGAAGACATCACCAGCAATAGCTTAGTCAATTACTCATGGAAAAAATTACGTCAGATTCTATGCAAGGCATGCCTCTATTTTTTATTAAATGACAAAGAACATAAGCATTTCAAGTCCTCATTAATTTAAATAATTTAGCAGCTGGGCACACTGACAGCTAGCATGCAGAAAAAAATATCGATCAAAAAGGTAACCTAATTGATCAAATGCTGTTGAAAGAACTTGAAAAGACATATCCCAGACTGCATTGTAGCGATAACCAAGGAAGCCTTCATTGATGGCACATGTCCGGATTTTCTTGTCCCTGCATTGCTTGTCTTGATTTGATCAACTCCCTGCCGGACCAGGCTTTCATCAATGCAAGACTCTATCAATCCCTTCAAAGCCTCTGTAGCAGCAAATATGGCTTCCTCATGCTCGCTGGCTAAGATCTCTGTCAGATGATAGAATAAAAAAATAGATCATTTTATTTACTAAATAATCTAGTCTAAATCCAAAATCATGAATTGATAGAAGCTAAACCAACCTCCAAGGGCATTAAATGTGATAGGAAGCTTCACAATGCATATTTGCCTGCTTAGCTGGTAAACTTTCTTTGTACCTACATGGAGTAAGCGTGCTGTTGATGCAATCCCATCCACTGACTTTTCCTTATCAGGATCATATGATGCTAATAAGCACAGCAGATCTAGCAACACTTCAGGAGAAACCTCTGAAGTTGAACTGCTGCAGAGAGACCGCAAAATCTCCAATATACTCCTGGTAACAACTGAATGTCGCAGATCCAACAATGGCTTGCTGTATTTTAGAATGACATTTGTCGACTTCATTGACATAAGAGGAAGTCAGTCCTTCAAAGCATTCAAAATAATATAGGACCTCCATAGCTCCCCTGTGCCTTTCTCCCTCTGCAGATGAACTGGTAGAATTGGATCCACCAGCAAACAGAAGAAACCTCTCAAAAATGCTAGTGATTCCTTCACTTGCCAACACCAGAACTGCCCGCCCTTGGAAACTCTGAAGTACATCCTGCAGACATGAATGAGACTGCTTTCTGACCTGCAATCCATCCATTTAACATTTACCCATGTTGCAGTGTCCCGTTAAAAGAAAAGGTGATAAAGTAATATACCCCTAGTGATTATAAATGGCAACCTTGTGATATCAACTTTGTACAAGTAGCTATTTTTAAGGAAAAATAAGTGATTTGCACCAGCCAAGCAACAGAAAACAAAGAAAATAAGAATGGGTTTAAAATGTTTGCTAGTCTTAAGTAGAAAGAAAATAATATGGAGTATAAAAAGGTCAGGTAATCACAATGCAATCATTTAATTTCCTCATTACATTTACAGAAAATAAAACAAGAAAGTAGAAAATGATAACAGATAAAAGGAGTTCTATGTCTGTCAATGACATGATGCAAATACTCAACATGATATAGTTTACAAATATGAGTGCACAAGTTTGTAACTTCTGTTTCAATTTGACTTGTTCAAATTTGGTCATGCAAGACCACATAAGAGAACTTTTAAAACATGCATCAAATTTCTATAAACCAACATGGTTCCCATGCAGACAGCAATTTTTCAATAGACTGTACAGTAGAAAGCGTGAGGAAGCCATGCTAAATTTTCAACCTTAATTTATTGCATCTCCAATTGAATTCACGAAGCCAATACATGGATTAAATATTGCTTTGAAACTTTAAAAACAACATCAGTTTTCCATCATAGGGAAATAAAGCTGCATGCTACAAATAAGTTATCTTTAATGCATGGAAACCACAAAACAATCAAATAAACTGGAGAAAAGAATAGCTTTTGAACGTAAGAAACGTAGGATCAAAAGAAATACACAACTCGATATAAATAAATCAAAAGGCGATAGAGTTTTCAAAGTACCTTCGGGCGGTGATCTGTGACAAAGCCAATAAGAACTCCATAGAGAGTAGACACGCTCGACCAGGTCCCCTTGTCTCCAACCACGAGGAGATGAGAGACGCACTTCAACCCAGCCTTGACGCCATCCTCCGGCAACGACCCAAACCCAAGAATCCGAACCAGAGTCTCAGCAACCGAGGCCCCCTTGCTCCTCAGGACGGCGGGAGGGACCCTAGGGAGGGCCACCGACAGAAAGGAGAGCAGCGCGGTGGCGACGGGGTCCGGGGCGGAGGCGGAGGCGGCGTCGCGGGAGAGGCGGTCGAGAGAGGAGGCGGTGGCGCTGAAGTAGGCGACGGGGGTGAGGGGGATGCCCTGGTCCTTGAGCGCCCGAACCATGGCCCCGACGGCGGCGCAGAGGTGCTGATGGTCGTCCCTGGTGGAACCGTGGAAGCCGGCGAGGACGCCGGATGCGAGGTCATCTCCGGCGGCATCGTCATTGGCGAGGAAGGGCATATCGCCCTCAATCTCGACGCCCTCCATGGCGGTGAGAAGGCCAGGGTTTTGGATGTGGGAAGTCGAAATCGGGACGAGAGAATTCCGAGAGAAGGTACGCTCTTTCGCTCGTTAAATTCGGCACGACTTCGGACGCTTGTGAATTTTTGTCTCTAAGAACTTAAATGCATCCTTATTATAATTAAAACTTTATTTGCTTGCTATCGACGGAGACATGATCATGAGAACAGCCACTAATTTACATTATTTGTTATTTATATAAAAGATTGGAAGTCGTTGAACAGCATGTACAATCTCTTTACGTACAAACTAAACCCAGGAGTAAGGCTCATCAATTTAGCAATGCTATTAAATTGAGAGTTAGGCTCGTCATGGATCCAATGACCCAAGATCCTCACTCATTGTCTACCTATCCCCATGGACTTTGGATTAAGCAAGACCAGAAAGATATCCTTAAAATATTTCAACTTAGAATTGCATAAATAGTATCCTATTTTATTCATATTCATAAAATTTAACTATAATTTTACGTTGGTTATCAACCTATCACCATTCTTTTTTTCTTCATTTTTGAGACCGACTATGTAAAATGAAATTATTGAACCACATTGTATATGTAATTTTATTAGAATAAAACCTAAGCTGAACATAAATTAGATGGTTTACCTTATACATATATTATCTACTACTAAAAAACTATACTTGTAAATACACATAAAAGTTGATCAACATTTAAATATAATAAAAATAAAATTAATTATTTATCAGTATGATTATCTATTTATTAAAAAATGATAAGCATTCACTGCTTTCATACATCACTTTCTAAATAGGTGATTTTGATAATTTATTCAAGAATAATCATATGATAATTTTAAAAATAAATAAATCTTAATAGTGGTAGCATCATGAATTCAACTACTTTTACTAATTATCTAGGAAGATTAGTCGCCTTAAATTGGTATCTAGAGGCAAGATCCATCACATCCAAAGTATGTTTATATATTAAAACTTTTAAATAGCATAATTTATATTTACAATCCACTTGGGATGTATTTTTTGAAATTTAGTAATTTTTTTAAGACCAACAATGCAAAGACCATGCAAAAGGCTCAAAGGGCTCCAAATGATCCTGTTTTGAGACTATTTAATCTTCTAAGATGCCCTATCAAATCAAATTTCATCTCTTTGAAAACTTTTGATCAAACCACATCTTTCAATCTGCTCGAAGATCAATGATGTAATAGAAGAAAAAGTTAATATGATAGTTGTAATCTAGCTTTAGAAAGATTTTAGATTTTTTATATTTATTTTTAGTAACCATGATTATTTTAGGAAAGTTTTAATATCTTTTAACTAGAAAAAGAATCTTGCCTACATTTTGTAAAGCAACCTCACTAATATAAATAGAAAGTTGTAATGGATTTTATTATTCAGTTGATGAAAAAATAGGGGACTTAGAACCTTACTTTTGGATTTTTTTATTTTATTCTCTTTGAGATATCTTAGTTTAATAGGTAAAGAAAATTCTCTTCTCTCCGATTAAATCAATCAGATATGTTATATTATCGGAACATGAATTGTTATCATATATGACAAAGTTCTCACTCAATTTAAAGCATAAATTGATCTAAAGTTTCCACTCAATTTAAAACATAGATTGATCTATTACCCATTTCATGCATGACCATGCTTTAAACTATATTTACATGTGGCAAAAGATCTATTTTAACTTATATCCCTAGTAAAATTAAAGCTTGTTGAAGACCAGCAAGAGTATATTTGGTGTGGATTAATGAAGGTTTTGTCATTGCTTTTTCCCTTAATAATAATAATGGTGTAGCGATTATAATCTTTTCTTCTTTCCAAGGGTAAGAAGGACTTGATAAAGAATAAGAAAAGTTGAGCTCCTTCTCATCATCTACTGTTGCTTGTTGCATCAACTCATCATCTTCAATAATATACTCATTTTCCTTCTTAGGGTCCAATCTACTCTTCCCAACCTAACTAGCTATAATTTAGGGATCTGGTAGAGCACTATGTAACCATGCGACCATATCCTTTATATATAATTAATTTATAATTATATAACATATACATTACTTAAGAGGCTTATTTTGTTCAAAAATTTTTGTGTTTTATTTTCATGAGACAGTAACCTCATATTATCACTCCCTTAGTGGTAATTATATTATCAAATTTTATGATAATTCTCATGGGCAAATTAAATATTCAGACAGATGTCTGAGTTTGTTAAACCAAACCTGAACTTAAAATATTTTTATAGGATGCCCATCTTTTAGAAGTCCATGAACCAAATGCCTCGTAAAAATGGTCTACCCGGTGACCAGGAGAGGGGTGCAATTTTAGCCTTATCATCTTTCTATTAGAAAATAATTTTACATACAAAGTAATCATTTTTGAAAGGCCAATTTATATCTTAGATTTTTTTTAGCAAATGAACCTAGCATGACAATAGTAATGAATCCTATTTTAAAAAAATAAAGTTAGCATGCCATTAGAAAATTCTATTTAAACACGCAAACATCTCAATGTGGACTAAATTGGATTTCAAAATTTTAATTTGCTTCCTTTTAGCAATTATGTTTTTCTATAAGCATGATAGATGTTTTTTACTTCATTATTTCAAGTTTCAATCAAATTAGTGTAAAAGATGATATAAAACAAAAGATCGCGTCTCATCTATCTTGACAAAATAGATTTTGCAACAAGAAACAGATTTGACAGAAAGGCTTACATTTAGGTTGACTGCGAGAAATATTAAGTTAAAATGTTTGCCAAGGTTTCCATCTTGCTAAATATAAAATTTAAGTTAAGCTTTATAAACTCAAATGTATGACATAAATCTACTTATTGAAAATCTTATTTAATAATATCTAATCCAAATCATTCAGATTGCTAGTGAGGCAATAATTCAACATTAATATGCTTCTTTATCATTGAGATTATATAGTGTAGCTCGACAAGAATAATATGGTTTGACATGTTTCAAACCAAACATTGCTAATTGATAGCAATGCAATATTAATTAATCGTAGCTTAACTAGTTGGCATCCCTCTTAATTCATGGAAGATCCAAACTTGAAACTTTGATAATGTCCTACTTACTCCAAAAAAAAAAAAAAAAAAAAAAAAAAAAGCTCAAATAAACTAGGCTATTGTTCAAAAATTAACACATTTTAGTACATTCAAATCAAGTCAAAACTTATCATTATTCATTACTTCAGTATCTTGAGTTTGCTAATATCCAAATTATCCTACAATTGTCACACAAAAAAAAAAAAAAAAAAAAAAGAACAAGAAGAGCAATTCTAGGCTACAGAAACACTCACTGAAGTTTTACTTTTACTAAGATTCAGACATTCCATACAACAACATGTCAAAATCCTACACATAATTCCTTAAACGGAGTCGTAATACAATTTTTTTTTTTTTTTTAAAGAAAACGAAAAAGAAAACCCACTTGGCTTGTGACTCCCCTTAATATACCCCCAACATTCCACATCACATTTTATATATATATATATATATATATATATATATATCAACGGCCCCGGCCTCGGGCGGAGGCGAGGCGGGCGATGAGGTAGAGCGCGTTGCTGGTCAGCTGCGAGAGTTGGCCCACCCGGTCGGCGACGGCATCCCGGGTGGGACCCGAGAGCCCGCGAAAGGAGTCGAGACACGTGTCCTGGCAGGTCATGGCGGCGCTGGCCCAGGTCTGGGCGTTGTCCAGCTGCCACCGGAGCGTGTCGGGGCGGAGGCGCCGGAGCTCGGCCTCGGTACGGGCCAGCTGGGCGGCGGCGTCGGAGAGAAGGGAGGCGCAGTCGTGGAGAGCGGCGCGGCCGCGGGGGTTGGCGGGGAGGGACAGACTGCGGACGGCGGAGCAGGCGTCACGGGAGGCGGAGAGCGCGGCGGCGGTAGCGGCGCGGGCGAGGTCGGTGGGGGAGCGGGGGGAGGTGGGGGAGAGGGTGCGGACGCAGAGGGAGGGGTAGCGGGCGCGGGCACAGGCGGAGTTTACGAGGGAGGACGGAGGGGTGGCGGCGGAGGAGGCGGCGACGGCGAGGGAGAGGAGGAGGAGGAGGAGGAGGAGGAGGAGGAGGGGGAGAAGGTGGCGGCGGCGGTGGTGGTGGGAGGGGGGAAGGAGAGCGGGCATGATGGCCGCTGCTTGGTTTGGTTGCTTTCTTGGGGGTGGAAACTAGCGAGCGTGGAATCTGGGTTTATAATTTAAACGGGTGAGGGATTTGGCCTCAGTTTTCACATTAATTACATTTTTGTCTTAAGAAGCCTTTTTTTTAAAAAAAAAAAAAAAATGCCATTGATTTGAGACCAGCCAGTAACTTTAGATTTGTAGGCAATGTCAAACTATCATGGTATACTGAATTATTTGTCCCCTTTTTTTTTCTGAATGAAAAATACGCAACCCTGTTAACTTGCTTCCTTTTGATGCAAGTATTGGACTTGGAGTTCTCTAGTATTAGGAGTGTTGCAAATAATAAAAATAAAAATGATCAATGGGACCAAAGGCCTTGGGCGAAGGCAATGGCAATTTGTCTAGCATGAGAGCTCTAGAAGACAGGTCTCACCGTTATTGTCTCTGTCAAGCATGAAAGCTCTAGAAGACGGGTCTCACCATGCTAAAAATCCAGAATTGTTTTATTATATTTGTGCGCGTGTGTGTGTGTGAGAGAGAGAGAAATAGATAGAGGTGGTTCAACTTCAAGATTATTTTGAATTAATGTTTAATTCCTAACATGTATCTCAATATCTAGCTACAATGTTATTGAAGTGGTTTATGGTATCATTGTAGTTGATGCCAGCTTAAAACAAGTGATTAAAATGATTCGCAATTCTTTTTTTTTTTTCTCCTTTGGTACTAAGAATTATACAATAGTAACAAAGTCTTAATCTCAAACTAGTTAAGGTCAGTCATATGAATCTTTTTTCTCTATTCAGCTCTATTTTAAGTCATATTTTTTTGTAAGATACAAAAATTCTAAATCTTCCTTTATCACTTCCTTCCATGTGATTTTCGATCTATATTTATCTTTTTTTCCTCTACATGTATCAAGTCACTCTTCCACACAGCTGCATTTCTAAATCTATGTTGCACATATTCAAACCATCTAAGTCATCCTTCCTTTACTTTATCCTTCATTGAAGCTACATCTACCTTTTTACGAATGATTTCATTTCTTTTTCTATCTTTTCTTCTATTACTATATATTCATCTTAACATTTTTATTTTCGTCGCATTCATCTTATGTACGTGAATTTTTTTAACTGCCAACATTCTATGCTATAAAGTATAGATGATCTTATGGCTATTCTATAAAATTTTTTCTTCAACTTAGCAGGTACTCTACGATCACATAATATTCTAATTGCACTTCTCCATTTTATTCAACCTGCTTTAATCCTATGAACAACATCATCCTCAATCTCTTCTTCCTTATGAATAATCAATCCCAAATATCAAAAATAATCATTTTTAGTAACTTCATAGTCCCCATTTTATACCCTGTATTCATCTTCATTTCTAATTATACTAAAATTACATTTTATGTATTCTATCTTTATTTTACTTAATCTAAAACTTTTAAATTCTAATATATTTACCATAGTTCTAATTTATGATTGACTCTAACCTTAGTTTTATCTACTAGTATTATATCACCTGCAAATAACATTCATTATACAATATCATTCTGAATATGTCTAGTAAGCTCATCTATTACTAAAGAAAATGGATAAGGACTAAGAGCAAGATCCCTAATGTAAGCCTAACATAATAGAAAATTCGTTAGTATTACTACCAGTAGTTTTTATACTAGTAATTACTTCATAGTACATATCTTTTATTATGTTAATGTACCTAGCAGGTACTTATTTCTTTTCTAACATCTATCATAAGATTTTTTTAGAGACCCTAAATCAATAAAAATATGAAGATCCTGTTTCTTTGTTCTATATATCTCCATTAATCTCTTAAAAAGAAAAATAGCTGCTATGGTCGACTTTTCTGGTATAAAACTAAATTAATTTTTTAATATTTTTGTAGTACATCTCAACTTATATTCAATTATTCATTCCCAAAATTTCATAATATGACTCATAAGTTTGATGCTATGATATTAAGGCAGTTTTGAATATTTTCTTTATTTTTATAAATTGGTACTATAATGCTCTTTCTCCATTCATTAGGCATTTTTTTATTTTTTAAAATTCTATTAAATAGATTTATCACCCACTTTACTCCAGCATTACCTAAACATTTTCAAAATTTTATAGGAATCTTATTAGTTCTATAACTATTCCTACTTTTATTTTTTTTATAGCCTTTTTTACTTCAGATATCCTAATTTTAGGAGTATATACCGTAACTTTATTTTCAATGGAGCTAATAGGACATCCTAAATTATCTACATGATTTTTATTTAATAATTTATTAAAATAGCTTTTCTATTTTTCTTTGATCTCTTTCTCCATAACCAAAACTTTTTTATCATTATTTTTAATGCATTTAACCTAAAACATATCTCTAGTTTTTTTTGTCACTTGCTCTTATAATTTTATATATATTTTTCTCTTCAGCTTTAGTTTCTAGCTTATGATATAATTCCTCATATACCTTACATCTAATCTTCCGTACTATCTTTTTAACTTTTTTCTTAACTATCTTATAGTTTTCATATGCTTCTTCATTCTTATATTTAGGTAGTATTTTATAGTACTCTCTTTTAGCTTTAACTACTAATTGAACTTTCTCATTTTATCACAAAATTTTTTTATCATATGATCATTTTTCTTTTGACTTTTCTAGTATCTTTATAGCTACTTTTCTAATATTATTAACCATCTCTTCCCATATGGTATTAATCTCTCCATTTATATTCCATTTTCCTTCCTTTATTGCTATATCTAAGTTATTAGTTTCTCTCCTTTCAAATTTTACCACCTAATTCTTAAATTCTTATACCTTATAGTCTTTCACCTTTATTTTTGAATATATACATTCACAACCATTAATGTATGTTATGTAGTTAGACCTTCACCCAGTATAACCTTACAATCTTTATAAAATACTCGATCAATCTTTTTAGTAAAGAAGAAATCTATTTAACTAGCATTATATCCACTTTTAAAAGTTATCAAATGAGAGTCCTTCTTTTTAAAATATGTATTGACTAATACTAAATCATATACCATCGCAAACTCTAAAATGACATTTTCCTCATTATTTCTAACTCCAAATCCATAACCTTTATGCATTCTTTCAAAACCTATATTATACTTTCCTACATGTCCATTTAAATCTCTTCCAATAAATATTTTTTATTCGGTAGGAATCTTTTGAATTAGTCCATCCATATCTTCCCAAAAATTTTGCTTTGTCATACTATCTAAGCCTACTTGAGGAATATAAGCACTAATAAAATATATTGACTCTTTATCTATTACTAATTTAATTAAAATTATTCTATCTCCGATCCTCTTAATGTCTACAACTTTATCTTTTAAGCTTTTATCTATAATATTCCTACTTCATTTTTATTCCTATCTTTGCATGTATACCAAAGTTTAAAACCATCAGTCTCATTTGCTTTTTTTACCTATTCATTTGGTTTTCTACAAGCAAGCTACGTTAATTCTTCTTCTAGTCATTGTATCCATTAGTTCCATTAACTTTCCTATTAATGACCTTATATTTCAAGTTACTAAATATATTTATTATATTATATTTTATTTTTATTTTTTAGACTAACTTTTGTATCCACACTTGTCCATGAAGGTGTAGGAATCCTTGTTTATTTTTCGTCACATCTAAAGCGCCTATGTGACGCGTCACTTCTGAAGACTGCCCTAAATATTTTTGTCATTTCCACTACATTTGGAGTCTAATGCAGCACAATGCTTCTAAGAAGTACTCTAACTTTATGGATTTTCTTTATTGGATTCATATTCATAAAATGTGACTATAGTTTTACATTAGCCATCAACCTACTGTAATCCTCTTTCTTTATTCAGGCTTGGAACAAACTATGTATAAAAAACTCATACATAAATGAAGTTGTGGCACTAAGAATTATTAAAAAAAAAATTGATAAAAAAATTTACTAACAGAAAGAGTAATGTTATAAGGTTTTTGTTACGTGCATATGAAATTTTTTTTTTAAAAAAAAAAGGGTTTCTGTTAGTAACAAAAAAATGTTACTAACAGAAAGAATTACAGCTGATTATGGATTTGTCAAATGAATACTTGCGAAGATGGACTTTTTATGCACGCATAACGGGCGTCTCAAAATATTTTTCAAACAAATGTGGAATTGAATTTAGGTTTAGGCAGTCTTTGAATGAATTTTGAGCTGTGCAAGGTATAAAGTTTAACAAGTTGGCTGCCTTCTCCCAAGCATACGACTGCATGCGGTCCATCGATGGACCACGTTGAGGGGCCACTACAACTGAATGAATTCTCCTCAGTTTAGACTTTACCCTTAGTCGCTCGAATTGCTAGGCTTCTGGTGGACTCAAAATCATTAATTGTATGATCTTTAAGTTATGCTTCCCATTTATGAGATCAATGATGCTGGTAGTTTTGAGAGCTCGAAACCTTTTTAAGAAGAGAATCAAACGAATGCTACAACTCAGGACCTTATCCAAAATAACTAATCAAAAAATATTATTTAAACTTTTAAATTTTATATAAATATAAAAAAATTTCTTAAAATATAATTAATATGAATCTAAATATTTGCCAGTATAAGTTTTTACGTAATTTTTTATTTAAGTTTTAGTATCTTTGCTAGGCTAAGAATTCATATCCAAAATCAATCGAGTTTATATGTAAAATTTATTTATAGTGTTCCTTAGTTCATATGAATTATAGATTAAATCTGCTCTAATATCATTTGTTACGGTCCATAATCTTACATAAAAATAATTAGCAGAAAGCATCATTTAAGCTCCTATAACCAAGGTAACTCTTCGTCCGGATAAACTATACTTAGATCTCTTTCAGCAAGCCCGAGGGCAGTCCCCCTTGCAGAGACCAGAGGACATAAAGGTGGGACAGTGATTGGGCTGGGATCTTATCACCACCCACATTATAGCTCCGCCACCCTCTATCATCTGCACTCTTTTTGCAGTAAATCACAACAACCTGTCTCACAAAAGGTGTGTGAGATTACTCCGAGAGCTTTAATGGGATGCTTCGGTTCTCATCCCTTTTCCAAAAGCTGAGAACCAAAGCAAGCCTCGGTGCTTCCTTGCAAGGAAAGCAGTCATCTGTTTCAGAGACCCACCATGTGCCACCACAGGCCTCCTCAAATTTGCTGAAACCGTAGGCCTGGTGGTGTAATAAAAGCGGGGGGACAAAAACACCAGTCCAATTTGCATCCACCACTGAACACCTACACCACATTAATTGATGGAGGCTCACAGAAGGCATGAGGCAATGTTGGCTTCTGCCACCATTTTCAAAATGCCAGCTTGTTGTGTGGTGGCAACCAGGGAGAAGGGTGGGCTGTTGGGTCCTGGACAAGCACATGATATGGTCCAGAATTTAGACCCAAACGTGGCACAGGGACTTATGGACCAGACCCAACGTTTTGATGACCATGACTCAACGTTTTGTTGAGAAAAAAGGCCTCAACTTGAATTGGATTTGCTCAACCTTCAACAATGGTGATCAATGAAATGTCATCCATATCTGTTTGATGTTGGAGACTGCTTATCTTAATCTTAGGCCAAATTATTGAGGCCTCGAGGGGAGGAATGGCTCTTAGCCAGATTAATCTAGGATGGGTGGCAAGGGTCATACAGTGACAGATGTATTGCATCTGCTGCTTAAGAATTCTGTAGTGACTTGATAAGCATTAACCAACCTAATCTATAGGAGCAATGCTTTGGTAACTGGGAAAAATAACTCAATTAAGGGAGCAATGGGACCATCTGAGTGATTTATTGGGTTACATTTTCTGAGTTACCAAAGCACTTTTTAACGTCTGAAGTCAAGGCTTGGCTTTTGGTGCTTCCTTCAGAAGAAGAACAGCTGCGCACAATGCTCTTTAAAGAAAGAAGGCTCTAAACCCAACTTCTATGAGGCTTATCCCCAGCATTCATTCAACCTTATCGTTAGCCACTCAGATTAAAATACAATTTAGCTTGGGCAGTGAAGATGGCAATGGATACGGTTTGGTCATGCTGCTAGCTAGTCATAACTAAAGCTCTTTTTTTCTTTTTCTTTTTCTATTTAAGTTCAACTTTACTATAAAATAGTCATACTACTTTATAGAATATTGAGCTCATTTAAGTCAGTGTACAAGGCTTTGGACGATAAAATTGGAAGTCAGTTTCTCAAAAAGAACCTTATAAAAGCACGGTAGCTAAACTCATTCAAGCCGGCCTACATTTATCTAATCTCATATAATTATTCTTTAACCTGACCAACCTGTTGTCACTTTAGCTTAGGCTTAGCTAGGAAACAGGGTGGAGAGTTTTTGGATAACATACTTTCTGTCTTCAAAAACAGTTAATTCTAAAATGTAATACAGTTGCCCCATGTCTATAATAAATTGATAAAATATAATATAAATTAAGGATGATTGAACCGTAATGAATCGAATGATTTGAGGCAAATCACAACAAACCGTCGTTAAATCGGTATGGTTTGGTGCATAGACCAAACAATTCCATACCATCTCTTACCATTCTCCTTGCACCAACTCTAAACCATACCAAACCATCTTATACCATGCCACATCATGCTGAACTTCTTGATTCAGCTCGATACGGAATGGTTCATAGGTTTAGACCTTGCGATTTATCTGATCTGTACGTTTCAGTATTGAAACGGTACCAGATCTCAAAATAGTAAACTTTATATAAATTATTTTCAAAACTCACTTCTCAATATAAAAGCAGCTGTTACCGGATCTATCTGACATACTGTATCTATTGTTTGACGAACATATTGTGCTAACGCTAGATTATACAACATTCAAAAAAAAAAAAAAAGAAGAAGAAGAAGAAGAAGAAAAGTCTCATGGTAATGCACATTTTATTGCTTTTCATGAGACATTTTTGGCCTAGGCTTGTAAATTATACATAAAAAATGAGACTTCCAATTTTTCACAAAATCCTTTTTTTTTAAAAGAGTCATCTTATAATTATTTGTTCTCAAAGAACTCACAGGCAATCAAAAAGCCCTTTAGCCCAACTTTGAAATCAAATTAACAACCCCTAATTCCAACCCTAAGACCAGTCAAACTTAAAGTTGTACTTAAATTATGGCTCCTGTCAATTTCAATGGAACAAGTGAAAGCATGCCATGAAAATCTTATGGCCTACTGAGTACAAAGAGAGCTAAGAAACAGCTGGTGTGGAAGCGGTGCTGACCGTGAAGACTAAGACCAACGGGACACCTCTAGTACCAAAGGAAAAAGTATGCAGATGGTGAGGAGCAACCAATTCATGGCGTATGCCATGCTAATACTTAAAAGAAAGCCACCATGTTCACATGCTAATTATTCCTCCATGACCCTACCATGACTCCCACTGGCTGAGCTCTCATCAACAGTTGGGTGCAGTACCCCATTGGCATGTCACACCATTAGTTATGTGGCCCTGACATTAATTCATTGATATTGATTTGGGAGCTGGGACATGTTCAGAATCTCCCTCTTGGCTCAAGTTTTGCTGCATAGATGAGCTGAGCTGTTTCTTCTAGGATTGATTAGACAACAGAGAAAGAACCTTGACTTTAGTAATGGAGAGATACATGGGTCTCCTTCGGATGGATTAGCTAGAAGAATGGCTCATGTAGCATGATATCTTATATTCAATTTTTCAGTTTGAATTCTGTATGACTTTAAAAGCTTAGGAGGTATGACATGGCTTTTGGGGGTTTGAATACTTCATGGAATTGGCGAGGAGTGTGGCTCTATAATGCATGGAAAACCTGGTAAGAAGGGTGGAATTAATTATAGAAATTTTGTAGGGTAGCTGAAGAAATTTTGTGCATCATTAGAAGAAGTGACATCTGGTATATTCTTTGGGTCTAAAGAGTGAAAATGGTTAGCTACAAGCATGACTTGGAAAAGGTTATGAGTTTAGGTTCAAGTCGACTGCCTCCTAATATCTTCTACCTTTGGATAAAGTAGAGAAGGAAGAGGGTGCAAGTCAAATGAGACAAAACTAGGATCAGCTGACTGTAGCATTCATGTGACACATGTGGCAAAAGAGAAACTCAAGAAGAAATCTTTTCTATCATCAATCTTTCATAAATATATTGCTTCCTTTACTTTATGGGATAATCTCTACTCTAAAAAGTCCTTAGACTTTCATTAGAATTTTTGTAATCTCCTAACTTCTATTTGTGTTGCATTAAACTCCTTGTAATTTCAGCTGATTTTTAATAAACTTTTTGGGGGAATTTCTCTTCCCTAGCTAATCCTCAAAAAAAAAAAAAAAGTTGAGGTTGGTGAACTTACCGGTCTATTACCTTTTCATATATTATATTATGTTATGTTACATTAAAGTGTAATTTAATATTACATCATAGTATATCATATCATGTTACATTTAAAAATAATTAGTCCGATTAATTCTGATTGAAAATTTGCTAGTAAGATTATAGGGAAAATATCTAACCATCGTGAGGCTCTAGAATATAAATATAGATGTTTTATAAGTGGCACAACTATCAAATATTATCAATATAATTTAGGGACAAAATACATATTACATTTCCTTGGTAGGCATGGCGGGATTAGCTAATAGGGTCCTCTGGTTATTGACGAACAATTGGGCAGCAAGTGAATTTGGAGCATTACAGTTAATTTCCTTCTAACTTATGAAGATTTGACAAAGAGATATAGACTACTTTTGCTCAATCTTATATCGAGCTTGACATCGAGCTTGACTCAACTATAAGCATAGTGCTTTGTGTATTACCCACTGGTTTGTTGCCCTTAAATATTAATTAGCAACTTACAAGCTTACTTGATGGATAAGATAATAAAATATATAATTTTGCTTCGCATGGAACCAACTATCTAAGAGATGTCATGCTTCATTTTAATCAGTCAAACTATTTCTCCTAATCTAAACTATAAAAAAATTAAGTCCAAAGTTATGTCAAAATTAGATTTATTTTGAACATTTTTTTGTATAGCTTAAGTATTCATGTGTTTTAAAGCTGATCAAGCTTCCACATGAATGTAATTTAACAATATTTTAAAATACATATTGGTTAAATGTAACTATTAAATCACATGAATGTAATTTAATAAAAATTAAAGCATATGATAGTTAACTATAATATTTCAAACCATCGGGACTTAATTTGATAATGCTTAAATCACATGATACCGATCTATATTTTTTTCTAAATATAAACTCTGTTTCTCTCATGATATCAAAAAATTAGTCAATTTGATTGTTTGCCAACATCATGAATAAGATCCTAAAGGACCTAAAACAAACAGGAGCACCCTTGCAACAGACAAAAGACTAACTAAACATTTAGAATCATGTTAACCAATAAGAACACATGTAAGGAAACATTTAAGTACCACATGATTAACTATTTCCTTCAAATGACTGGGAATTTTAGATTAAATTTTTAAACTTGTTAGGAGATATGACTCCTGAATATAAGCCCAGGGGCAATTTGATATTTACATGCATTGCATAATGTATGGAATTTTCTTTCACCTTTAAGATGACTAGCAACAACGAAATAATAATTTGACTTTCCCTCTGGAGTTCTCTTTTGTTGGTCAATTCAAGCGTGATCAGCGAGTAGTTGTTGATAGACATTTTTCTACCATTTTCAGAGTGCATGTAGATTGATTGACTTTAAGCTGGGAAGTCTTTGTTTGAAAATATTGACTAAAGCTCTGCCATTCTTGCTAGTTCACATTTTGATAGCACTCTTCTTCTACCACAACTCATACAATTTCCTACGTTGCAATCAGCGTGTAACATGAGGTTCTCATGTCATTCATGTATGGTTGATAAAAGAAAAGCCCAATGGATTATGCGTAAAGGAAGCAAGTAAATAATCTAAGCAAGTTAAATGTGAAACGCTACTGTTTTTTCTTTATTAAAACATGCAATTTAGCCAAAAAGTTTGATCCTCTTAATTATCATATAACACTACCCCAACATAATAATAATAATACTAAAATGTCTATTGATTCATACAAAAATTGTGAAGGTTAGAGCATGAGCGAAGAAGCCAAAGAAAACTCTGGTAGAAGTCCAAAGCGATACTGATGTGTAAATTATCCATCTAATCTGTATCTAGAAGTGAACGATTAATCGAACCATTTAATAGCTGATTTTCTCTGAAGTTTTCCCTTAGAAGTTCATAATGAGAGGTATCGAGGGTGCAACGCCCGACCTATTCTCAAAGTTTAAAAATTGATTCTAAATGTGAATCTCAATAGTTTACTGTATAATTGATGGTGCTAGAAGGTTATGCATCACTAAACAAGTTGTTGCTTGGGTTATTATGTGCTAAGCTAAAGGAAGCAACAACAAAGTTGTTGTCTCTCTGTTTTAAATAATCAACCACCCGTTCCATGGGATACTAAATAAATAACAACCATCCCATGGACCACATCTTAATACAACAAAATAGCTTGATGAATTAAACGTCAATCCTGGAAATAGTAGTTGCCCTTTTGTTCAGCAAAGAATTTTAAATTCATATTCTGATCAATTAGGGCTGTGAGGTTGAGTTTGCTGGAGAACTATGATTTAGACTTGGTTGGGAAAGTACTCAAAACATAATAAAATGTGCAAATAATAAGCGTAGATTGCACGAAGTTAATCCATGAATCTCAGGGAGGTGAGATCTGAAGATTTATAAATTAAACCCAATAACATCTAGCAGCAGCGTATCATTGATGGTTTCTAGATTTTATAAACTTTACGATGAGAATTTTATTGGTAAAAAAAGAAGAATCTACTTCTATCATCAACTCTTTTAGCTTGTCCATATCCGAAATAAAAATCATATTTGAAATAATGGACAAACTAGCTAGGGCAAAAGATAGATATTTTAATGAAGCATTTGGCAAAAGAAGATTAAGTTGGTAACAATTGCAAAGAGTTGGTTTCATTATTGAAAGTAAGCAAATTCATTGTCTCATTCAAATATTAGATTGCCTATGGTGTAATTTCAACAAAAAACATAGAATGTTTTAGGTTTAACTTGCTTATAAAATTACTTAAAGCATTATGCTTTTGAGGACAAAGGAAGAGCATTCTGTCACAAAACATTGCTATCCTTTGCATTATAATATAGTTCAACTGATATTTAAACCAATGTGGTCAATTGGGACCAAGAGTCTACCTACAAGAATATTATGGCGAAGTTAAAATAATGCGAGGAAAGTAGGGGAATCCATAACTTAAAAGAGTTTTTTTAGTAGCACGACAACTTTGGACGGGGACGACAACTTTGGACGGGGACAGACACGAGTGGTGCTACCCATCCACAAGGGTGGGTGCATTAATAACACCTATAAATAACTCATGATGACTTGGTTCACAATTTCACACTTCATGCAATTATTTTTTCTTTAGTTTAGAATTAAATACAGGGTTGGATTAGAAAACTTCTTTTATATTTTTTTTAAAAAAATTAAACTTTAATTTTATCCATTTAAGAGCCTTTTAGACTCTTATATCTCTCAGATTTTTTTTTATTTATAACTTTATTTTTTGTACCAATGATTAAAAAAATTGTTTCTTTGCATCGAAAACTAAATTGCCAGTTTCTGATAAAAAATTAATAGTTTTAATAAAATTTGTAATATGAATACCTTTATACTTTGGTCTCAAACTCGACAAGAAAAACCGGTAATAAGTACAAAATTATCCATTCTATTTCTACATTTATTCGGATAAAATGTTTAATTAATTCGATGCATCTAATCAAAAAATCTTTTCTTTTTCTAATTTTTGTATCTATCCATTCATTTCGAGTGAACCTTTGGATCAGATGAGCTTTTGGGGAGCTACAGTATTTACAAACTTAGCTAGCACTATATCTATAGTAACAGATACCATAGTGAGATACCATAGTAACTTAGCTTTGGAGTAGTTTCTCCTTAGACAATACCACCTTAAATCATTTTCTTAGCCCCTAATATTTATCATCCACATACAGACGGAAGTATTATAGAATTTATCTTAAATACAATATATGGTCGCTATGATCATAAGTTTTGGTTAGGACCTGTGAGGTCTATGTGCAACTCTACCAATCTAGCTGTTTTACATTGTATTCTTTTAAGATGAGCAATGTTTGACTCAAGCAAATTCTTTCAATTTGTATCATCAGGTCTATTTTTTCATGAGGCTATGAAGTTCTTCTCCAAGTTAAATTATATTTAGGCAAGAAAGATGGGCTAAAAATCACTATAATTCTCATGCATTCAGGCAACAAATACCAAACTTATATAATACATTACGGTTTAATATATTTACATAGGCCTATTGATAAAACCTTAGTTGTGCAAATATATAATTCTCTTGGTTGGTAATTTGATATTAGATATCAGATGCATCTATGCATAGTTATGATATGGATCGACAATTAAACAAATGGAATAGCATTTTTTTGCATTGAAAGTATAGTTTATTAGGTAAACTAGCTCTCACATGCTCTTTGTCTAAGTTTTAGTATTCTTATTCAAATGTTAAAAATTAGTTTAAATTTAATTTATGATAAGCTTATATATAATGTGTCCTATTACATATGAGCGAATACCATTCGTAACAATGTAGGTTTTTATCTTAAGAAAACAAATTTATTCTAAGATATTATTTAAACTTTTAATTTTATATAATCATCACTGGCCCTTGCCTATTATGTTTTTAAAATATCAAAAAAAATTATTTTTCTATTTCCTATAGTCCCTTGCTTGAAGTGAGCGAGAATTTAATAAATTCTAATTGTGTCCGGCCAACAATAATTTAGCTGCAGGGAAGAAACTTATTAGAAGCAAAAGATTAAAAAACTTGGAAAAAAAAAAGGCAAAATTCTATTTTTCAATAATTATATATATTTCACAATTTTTTCTCTAAATTCCCATCATGCCCCTACAATCCGATCAGCGACGTCCTTCAAGACGTCGCCGTCAAAGCACCGTCACCGTCCCACAGCCTGACAACGCTGCCGTTAAGCGCCGTCAGGTCCTGGTAACGGTACCACCCCAGCTCCCCCGTCCTCCTAACCATCCACCCTTCCCACCCGAGCCCCTCCCACGGCACCGTCGAAGGAGCCCTAACGTCACCAACGCCGTCAACCTCCCGACCGCGATCCTCCCCCTCCTCGTCATCGCCGTCATCCTCCACGTCGAACCAGTCGCAGGAGTCGTAGTACGCCGTGAACCGGGCTTTCGGCGTGCCGACGTTCTCCGCACGCGCCGGAGCCGGCATCGGAGCGGGTGCTGTGGCCTGGGCCGGCTCGGCGGGGCCGAGCTTGGGAGGTGGAAGGGAGGGCGGGAGAGAGGCTTCTGATCGGGATCCGACGGCGCGCATGCGCCAGAGGCCGAGGGCGGCGGCGAGAACGGCGAGGCAGGCCCAGAGGGAGCCGGCGGCGGCGGCGGGGAGGGAGTGGAGGCGGAACACGAGGGCCTCGACGGGCATTTCGAGGAGGCCCATCTCAGGAAGAAAGGCAAAAAATCGGAGGGCAAAACGGGAACAATATTTCACGCACGGGGTCTTTGGCCTCGGAGTTGGAGCTAGGGGGAAGGAACGGGGGTACATATAAAGAGAGGGGAGAGTGAATCCGGGCCGTTGGATGGAGAAGGGAGATGCCAGGATCGCGGGCGGTGGGAGCGCGTCCCGTGTCGTGGATGATGGCCGGCTCGGTTGCCGTCCATTGGTCGGTCTGGCGATTGGTGGCGAGGATTAGTTTATTTTGGGATGGGACCCAAGAGGGTTAAGCATTAGTCTGAAGCCTATGATCTTGGGCCGGTCCCGGCATCGGTTTAAATATTTTTGCCGGAGCCGAAGGAATGAACCAGGGAGGTAGCCTGGTTCTTTCAATTGGGATGTTATGGATATCATCCGTTTCCATCGCTTCTTATGTGGTCGGTAAACCACCGTGGAAAACCCATTTCTGGCCGAACGGCGCCCAAGCACCTGACGGTAATATAAAAATCCGGCGGACGAATGCAACTCGAGCGCCGGAGTTTTGTATATCGCCATACACGCCGCTGTATCGATCACCGCCTTTGATGTTGTAAGCGATGCGATGCAGAATGATCGCATGTGGGATGCGGCTGGCCCGGAGTTAAAAAAAATAAAGATAAAAATTATAAGAATAATATTTTTTAATATAAATTTTAAGAAAATTTTTTATTTTTTATTTTTTTTATTGTTGCTGTTATCTATGTCTGGTGGTTTGTTACTATATTTGAAATAAAATTTATATAAAAAAGTTACAAATATTATTAATATTTTGTTAGTACCATTAATATTATAAAAAAAAGAAAGAAAATGATAAAATTATTTAATATTTTTATTAATTCTAGTTCTTTTGATTTTTTTCAATAATTTTTGCTTTTAATTCTATTAAACTATCCTCTCTAGTTTAACAATTTGGGATAAAAGAAGGAAAAAAAAAAACATACCTTTGAAAAAAAAGAAAAAAAAACTTTATATCAAATACCTTCAAAATAAAATAAAAATTATCTCTTTTAACTTCATACCAAACGCACACTTAGGATGAGCTGATCGAGATGATTGGGCTTTAATTTGTGCACTCGAGCTTAGCCCATTTACAAGTGGCCTACTTTTTTTAGTTGTAGCCTCGCTTGCCGGGTCTAAAATTTGGGATGGGATTCTCTACCGTGCAACCTTTGTACCTAGATTGCTCTACACATCTAAATGGGCTACCATGTGTTCCATCTCCAAATGACTACTTTTTGTCTATAGTGCATGCCTATATAGGCACTAATAACTAATCCATCTTCTAAGTTTAATCGCAGTCATCTGGCATTCATTGAAACACGTACAACAATCTTCGGCGCATAAGGTTATACGTTAGAAAATCTGCAGGCCTTAATGGGCCTAAGACCCATTTGGAAGGCCTTTCAGCGGCTGATTCCAGAAGCAGTGTGAGATCGCTTTCAAATGGTAGCCTAGAAATGAACAAAACTATGCGAAGTCGGAAGGACAGGATACCATATGATATTATTTCGAAGTTCTAAGGTTGGGAAGCATTGAAAGGATCGCAAGATTAAAATAAAAACAAAATCCCATCTCCAATCCACGTAGGAGATACAGGGAATTTGCCAAGGTACTAGCGATCAAGTCAAGCACGGCACAGGAGAGGAAGAGAGATTTGATTATATTTGAATTCGATCATATTCTTCGTCCTTAAATTCATATATATATCTCGGAGCCATCTATTCTTTTCACTTTTTTCATCTTTGAAATTCGTGAACTGCATGGATATAAGGATGAAAGAGATGATCGAATCCAGACTTGGCTGCATTCAACTATAGCCAAGCCTATATATATATATATATATATATATAGAAGGGGGTAAACTTGACTATATTCGAATGTAGTCAAGTTTAAATCCGATTATCTTTCTGCTTTTGGATTAACATAGTTCACGAATCCCCAAAAAAAAAAAGATGGGATAGCCTCACGATCTATATGAATTCAAGGATAGAAAAGATAACTAGATTTTGAACTTGACTATATTCGAATATAATAAATTCTGTTTCTCTCTCTCTCTCCCCTTCTATATATATATATATATATATGTATCGTATGGGTTCAATTACCATACATTTTTATTATTTGTTTGAAAAAAAGTGCTTCAATCTCAACCATTCATCCCATTATACAAAGCCTTCATCTCCTCATACAATGCAAATATACCATTAAAGTTCACATTATTTACAACACCACCCATAAAAATAAAAAAAAATTTTAAAAAAAAGCCAAAAGGATCATGCATACATACATATACACATCAAAGGTTAACCATTAGATTGAAAGCTTACTAATGCTCTCAGTTAGGAGCTAAGTTATTAGGCAAATTATATAATGTTTTTGGTTATTTATGGATGGTGCCATAAATAATAGTAACTTTAAGGACATGTGAGCATTATATAAGGACATAAACGTATTGTATGATAGGGTTGAACAGTTGGGATTGAAGCTTTATTTTAAAAAAAGAAAGATAAAAAAGTATGATGGCTGAATGGTTGAACCTAAGTTATTAACCATTAGTGAACTAAGCTAAGAGAAATAGAAAATAGCTTAGGTCTTCTCAGCAGCATCAATCTGGACTAAAAGTTGTAGAATGATAATTTTAAACTATAGAGCTCATAAGAAGTTATCACAAATTGAAAAAAAAAAAATTAGTAGTTCTCAAAACTGAATAAAAGTTGTTAAAAGTTTAAAGTAGTTTTTATCTATGGTTAGGCTAAAGCATTATAAATATGGAAGAAAATGTTATTTGCAAAAGAATTTCTAATTAGATCAAAATCTAAATTTAAATATAAACTTAGAAATACCTTAGAAGTAGCCAATAATTTACTAGGAGTAGCTTGTAATTTAGTCGATTATACCTTATTTTTATGTTAAGCTAGAGTGAGAATCGAATCAGCCCCATCACTTGATTGCATTAATTTATCTTGTATTATTTTACAAGCAATAAGATTCTCTTTGGCATGTCCTAATCTTATCATTTTTTTTTATATTTTATCTATCATTTTTGATAATTTTAAAATTTCCAAGCATTATAACTATTTTTAATTATATGTTGATTTTCTCACTTGCAGGAATGCAAGGTTTTTGGTATTCTTCTTTAAGATCTATAATCCAATATCTAAGAATATCTTGTAAGTTTGCTTTTGTTTAATTACTGATTCAGTTGCATTTAGTTCGAATTTTCAAAAAAGTCTTTGTTATCTTTTTATATTAGCTTGTGTCACGTGTTAGTTGCTGCGGTTGTACTCTTCTTAATCTTGTTCCAAGACTTGATGACTTTTCTACATTTCATCAAACACGCTCATTGAAAAATTGAGTTTGACTTTAAAGGCTCCTTGTTTGACTTGTCAAATTTGAACACGTTCCTCTAATTGTTTAAATAATAAGTAACTTATAGGAGCATCTTTTGTTAATTTATTCCAACCTCAAACAGTAGGATTATAATCAATCCTTAATCTAAACAGACCATCTAAACCACTTGTAACCTTTGAAGCATATTGATTTCTCTAAGTATAACTTTCCAAGCTATTGCCAAAGGTCCACTACCTTCTTGTAGTTGAACTCTTTTTAATCTTGTTCCAAGTCTTAATAATTTTTCCACATTTCATCAAACAAGCTAATTGAAAATTTGAGTTTGACTTGAAAGGCTACTTGTTTGACTTGTCAAATTTGAACAAATTCCTCCAATTGTTCAAATAACAAGTTACTTACAGGAGAATATTTTGTTAATTTATTCCAACCTTATACAATAGGATTATAATCAAATCCTTTATCCAAACATACTATACCTCTTCACAAGGACCATCAAAACTCATTAAAGAATATTAGGCCTCAAACTTAGAATTTATTTAAGAAAATCCAGAAAATTCTAAGTAAGAAATACTAGGCATGGAGTAGATTATTATTAAAAAATATATACTAATAAGAGTAGCTCTTATACTATACTCTATGGATGACTGACTTGAATTTGAAAAATAAATCGAGAACTAGAAAAACTGAATCTAATTGGAAAATCGATAAAACCTTAGAGTAATCTTGCATTTAAGGCAAGAAACATTGCAAAGAAAACAGGGAAATTGCGTGAAGAGTATTCAATTATAAGCACTTAAATGATGATTATATTTTCAATCGATATTTATAGCCAATAAAGAATCTATTTATGAAAAATAAGACAGGCCAGATGGTTTGATAAGTATGATGCTAAATTAGGATTTTCGATAAATAAAATTAAGTGCACAATCTAAATTAATCCCTAGATCTACTCATCTAAAAAGATTATGAATAGAGGGGTAAAGCATTTATTTATTTATTTATTTGAAAAAAATTGTCTCTCAAGTTTTCAAAGGTGGATGGATGATTCATCACAATCATATAAAAAATTATATAGTCTACAGAGATTATATAGATAATGTTTTAGACTATTCTTTTAGAAGAACATAAAAAATTATTCAAAGATAATTCATGATATCTTCAAAAACAATGGACGTGTTTTTTCTCCTAAAAATATTGAGCTTTAAAACTGAGACATTAAATAATTAGATTTGTACATCAAAGAAGAAAAATTGAAAATGCAATTACACATTCTTGACAACAAAAGTTCAGAAATTTTAACTCTAGAACAACTGCAAATTTTTTTAGTAATACTTAATTATATATGAAATTTTATTTCAAAATTATCAAGGAAAATTAATTCCCCATACCTCTATCTTAAAGATCAACCAGAAAAATCATGTAAGTATCTTGATAAAGGAAAATAATTGAAAACAAGATAAATTTTTTTTAAAAAAAATTTAAATATTCTTTTTACCCCCAAACTTTCACATAAAATTTATTTTATTTCTCAAACTTTCAATTATGATAGTTTAAAATAAATATGCGGATTGGTTAACAGAATGGCACGTTGGCTATTTTGTCAATTCTAACTAATCTTATGTACGGAATGTTAAGAATACAATATTTTTAAAACATGAAAGATTAAATTGTAGCAATAAAATGTTTGAGGATCAAAATGAAATTTAAGTGAAAGTTTCAAGGTGGAAAGTATATCTTTGCTAATTGCCTGTTTGGTATTCTTTTGGAAAAAAAATTTCTCTAAATACATTTTTTGAGAAAAAATTATGAAAAAAAAAAAATTTTACCGTGTTTAATTGGTAGAAAATTTGCATGAGAAAATATTTCTGAAAATATTTTTCCGCATTTAGTTGAAGTTAATTTCACATAAAAAAAATGCTATTTGACTATAATACTACTAGAATAAAGATTGTATTGGAATTAATATAATGTAATACATTATCATTATTTTATAATATAATATAATACATTGTATTATATTATTGGCTAATATTATATTTTATATTATATTCTACATTTATTAAATCATATTACATTATACTTTATATTATCTTTAAAAATATATATTATATTATGTTGCATGATAATATATCATATTATGCTATATTATATTATACTATATTATAATTTATATAATATAATATAATATAAGTTTATATATTGTAATATATGATATAATTTAATATATTATATTATATATAATAGTAATATAATAGAAATGATTTTGAACTTTTGATGTAAAAAAAAAAAAAAAAAAAAACATCTTTCTCTTTTTTTTTTTTTTTTTCTCAATAGGGCAGGAGAAAAAAGTGTGATCCTATCAGTTTTTTTTTAAAAAAATAAAAATAAGGGTGGAAAACTTTTTTTCCACCTTTATTCCCCACCATTAAAAGTATATACTTTAGCGCGCGACTTGGCCGCGGTTTTTCCGCTAGGATAGCATCCAGTTCCTCCAGTCCCACATCCTCCGTCACGCCAAACCAGTCCTTTGTAACGTGCCTTCGCTGTGGAGACCCGGCCTGCCACCCTCGCAGGCCACGTGCAACGAATCTAGAGGCTAATAATATAATAGAAACCCAGATGTACGGCGAGATCTCATTCGTGGACCTTTTTGCCTTCCGATGGGGCCCACTCTAGCTAGTACTCACCAAACGTCCTCCCACCAAACAATGGACGGCCGATATGGCATCGTGGAATGATCCGACGGCAGATCCTGATTCGTCGAATACGGCGGCCCACATGTCCGGCCCCACAAAGAGTACCGCCTCGCTGCACGATGACGTGTTCACCGGCTATTGGAAGAGGTGCCGGGGGTTCTCCCTTCCGCGTTCATACGTGGACTGGACACCGCTTCGGAGCCCAAACTGGTTACCAAAAGGGGCTCATTACGTGCTCGGTGAATTGCACGTGGTTGGGTGATAGATAAAGGCTGTTTCCTGTTGGAGGTCTGTAGCCGACTGAGGGTCTCCGAGATCGCAAGGTGGAAACTTCGGGAGCCCGAATGCCTCCTGCCCTCGCGGACGTGGTCTCCCGCTTCCTTCTCTTCTTCCTCTTCCGCGCTTTCTTCTACCAGGGGACAAGCAAGGAGAGAGAGAGAGAGAGAGGGATATAAAAGGGCGAGCGCGGGAGGAGATGGGGGCCGAGGAGAACGGCTGGAATCCGGTGGCGGCCATGGAGGAAGAAAGAGAAGTGGGAGGGCAGGAGGAGAAGGAGGGCGTTCCGGCGACCCCTTCGTCTGCGAAGGAGATCGATATCTCGCTCCCGCTACCCGAAATGAAGCCTCAGATCATGTCAGTCCCTTCCTCTCCATCTTCTCCGCGTTCTTCACTCCTAAATTTCGAAGCATTTCTAGATATCTTGCTGGATCGGCTTTCTTGAATGGTATTAGGGTTCCTTTTTGCTGCGTTTCGATCACCGCCGCAAATTTGTCTCTCTTTCTTTTTCCTTGGTTCGATGCTGTGGTTTTTGGAAACTTTTGAGCTTTCTTGGCATTCGGTGATTCAAAATACTGCTTACCTCTTTTCTGTTTTACATTGATTTGACTTACTCTCCATGGCTGATTTTTATTGTAACATAATTTCATGTAATTTTGAGAAATTCTATTTCTGTCCTTTTTTGGAAAAAGGGATCAAAATGTGTCAACTAGTAGAACTCAGCTGTGGTGGATTTCTTGCATTTATGTTGGATGATTGATTATTGAACCACGGCAGTGAGAAAATGTGCTTCCGAACTGTGTTGTTCGTCAGTGATATTCTACAACTCGTGATTTTCTGATCGTAGTTGATGAAATTCTTTCTATGTCTGTGCTCGTGATCTGGCTTTTAAACTTTCAGCTGTCGGTATCTCTCTTTTTCAATGTGTGGATGTCACGTGTGTTTGTTTTCATGCCCATATTTGATTTTTGATTCAAAAATAAATAATAACCTTGGTTAGATTTGCCTAGAAGCCTCAGGGGCCGTTTGGAGTGAGAGGGGCCAAATTTGTAATCTTTTATTTTTGAAAAAAAAATATTAGTGGAAATCAAAGATCAACGCAACTTCCTCTATTAATCTTATATTCTCAAAATTATTGGGTGCAAATGAGATTTTTGGGAATAATTCGTCGCACTTTAAAAGTAAAACTTTCAGATCCCAGTCAAATTGGTAGGAGTGAGGTTTTTTTTTTTTTTTTCTGTTTTAATAACAACAATGAACATGAAGTTATTTGTAATCCCAGATCAGTGACCTGTAGACTTTTCACTGGTGAATGAAATTTATAATTGTCTGTTGGAGTATCAAAATTAGCCCGCTTTGAGTGCTATCAGGTGTGTATTCCTACTTATGACCATTGGAACGACACCTACATTTATAAGAGACTGCATTCTTGTTTAATTTTTAGAGGCGCTCTCTTGCAAATAAGACGCCAGTGGTCATTTTGCCTGCAATGGTTGTCCATGAATCAGTCAAATATGCTCACTTGTTAATGTATGGTGGCTTTCTGCATGTCATTGATTATTAGTGAAGTGCATCATCATCTTTGTAGCCACATGGCCTATTATCTTTTTAGTCTATTATCTTTTTAGTGGAAAAGCTAATGAGAATACTGATTGTGAACACAAATCACATGGTTAAAAAATATAGATTAAAATTACCAAAGGCTGGAGAGATGAGAACAATTTGAGGTGAAACTAATTATAATGCTGGATGAAAGATGAACTCATTTTTTTTAATAAAAATAAGTGCGGCTATTTGATATCGATATAATTATCTTCATCAAAGAGTCAATGAAAAAATAAAATGTTGTCAGAAGTGTCAATGACAGGAAAACTTGTGGGTTGAAGTCTAAAATTGTCCTGATAAACTGTGATCTGAATATTGAATAAACAAAACCAGAAAAATAATTTTGCAGCTCTCCAATTGCTTGAAGAATTTCCTGACTGCCATGGTACCTTAGAAAAGTTGATAATTAGATACTATGCATTATGTGCTGGTGCCTTAATACTAAGTAATGGTCTCCCTATTGTCTAATTCAAATTCATTTTAACTTTATTCTTTGTTGTTATCTAGCATCATCAATTATTATTTTTTCACTCAAGATAGGGATTAAAAGATATTATGTCCAATAATGTAGGAATGTGTTGTTAAATACCAGCATCTGATTTGTTTGGCTTCTTTTGATTTTTAAGATTGCAATTTATTTCGGTTTCAAATTCTACTGGATTGTTGTGGATGATTTTTTTCTGCTGCATCAAATAAGTTCATCGAATTCTACATTTATGGTGCTACTACTATTTCTTTTTATTAACTTTCATGATGTATGCTATTTCTATTGCAGTCTATGATTTTCCCTGAAAAGTATAATGGAACCTCTGTCTCTAATCTCCTTTTGAATTATTAACTTTTGTGCTGGTTTTGGATCTTCACTTATGAATTATTAACTTTCATGATGTATGCTATTTCATTTTCCTTGTTCCCTGATATATCATATTTGTCATCTTGGTTTTGCTGTTTTTGGATTTAAAAATTATAGTATTCTAGACTTGTTTTCCACCTAATACTCTCATCTTATCACCCTTAAGATATCAACATAATTATATTATTACTTTGATTTGTAATATAAAGGTTTCCTGGTTGTTTCGTTCTGATATGAGAATCTAGTGGTTTCTTCTCAGAGATCTATGCAAGGACTTGTTTAAGAAATGGTCTTCTCTCAACAATTCATGTTTCTCCATTGAGACAGTTTCTGGTGGTATCACAAATCTCTGTGAG
This sequence comes from Metroxylon sagu, assembly GCA_017589505.3. Classification (NCBI taxonomy): domain Eukaryota; kingdom Viridiplantae; phylum Streptophyta; class Magnoliopsida; order Arecales; family Arecaceae; genus Metroxylon; species Metroxylon sagu. The sequence continues at coordinate 634,650 of JACVBY030000657.1, forward strand.
TTCTGCTGCTTGAAATTGCCAATCTTCTTGTTGTTATATTTTTATTCTTGTCAAAAGTAAAATGCTATCATAGGATAAAACTACTGATAGTGACCACATATTATTGCTAATTAGATTTGTATATTGGCAATTTTCATTCCGATGGTTTTATTTTATATTGATGTAATTTATCATTCCATCTCAAAATCAAGCTGAATAGAGAAAAAGGATTCATATAGCTGGCCCCAATGAGTTTGGGATAAAGGCTTTGTTATTGCCGTTGTTGTTTTGTAATTTATCATTCCATAAGACATGGATATCTAGGAAATGGGTTGGGTGCGGTCAGGATGGCAACATCATGCTTATACATTTAAATGAATCCACCATGACTAATTATTATGCCTGGACTTGAGTATGTACTGACGCAAGTTGGCATCCAAATGCTATGATTTACCCTGAAACATGTCTTCCACATGAGGGCCATTACTTGCACAAATGTTGCAGTTTTAGCTATGAAAAGCAGTATGCTGCTACAGCCGCTTCATGGTTGCTCCAGTCCTGTCCCTGCATATCTAAATACTTTTACAAACTTCTGGAGTCACTGATCAATGACCATTTGTCTCTCATTTTGTTATGGAGATATTCACTTTTTGAAATGATTGCATATCATGTTCCCTGCAATGGTCAATTTATGGCATTTGATATTTATTTCTTGCAGTGCTCAAGGTTTCTGTGAAAGAAGAGAGTGGCCGTGATGTTTCTCTGACTGTTCGATTGTATGGTCCAAATACAGACTTAGTGATCGATCGCAAGCGAGAGCTGCAGGTAGTTGTTTCAATTCTTAGTTTTTGGAAATCCTATAGTTTTGAGGATAAATGCAAGATCTCCTCTGGAAGGTTTGTAATAAATTTGCTTAAATTTTTTCTCAAAAAAAATGTCAGAGGTTCATTTTTCTATGAAAATCATCAATATGCATGCTGTTTTGTGATTCTTTTTAACAATGGACCTCAAATTGCTTCTTATTTTCTTCTTTTTTGGTGGTTTAACTTTTAGTTTCAGCAGCAAATGTGCGATCACTCATATGTTGTTCATGAGTCCCTGGCGTTTGTGGCTACAATCTTTTTTATGTGTTTGGCAAATGATTAAATGCTACTTCAACTAATAGTTTAACATGATCTGCCCTGATAGGAAATCAAGGAATAAATGTGATTTGAAGGTAAGGAATATAGAGGATTCATCAATACTTTAAATCTTACACCTGCTAAGGCCTGATATACTTTCTATTTTATACTTTTCATTTTTTGCCTTCATATGCATGGTCTAGGCCGCTTGTTAGGGGGCTGTTAAGGCCTGATGTACATTATTGACCCCTTTGTTGGTAGCTTAAGCTTTGGATTGTAGTGATAAGTTTATCATGCCATGTTGTTGTTCATAAGATTTTGATCAATCTGTCTAGAAATCCCTAATTTGTTGTCTTCTTGCATTTATGTTGTATCTCACAATCTAGAGTCCTTGTTCCTTGTTCATGATGTATATCTAGCTCTCATGGAATATTAGATCACCTTTCCAAAATGTAATTCTCTGAGAGTTTTAAAGGCTAACTCATCAACTAAGAACCAAATTCTTCCATCTTTCCAAAGTACTACTGTCACCTGTCTAATATTGTGTAAATTGTTTATGATCTTGTAGCACCATTGGGTTCATAGTTTGATGCCAAAGTCTTGGGTTTTTGAATCTCTCATATGGATCTTTGTTGTATTCCTGCATCTATTTTGTCATGACAATCTAGAGGTCAAGCTTCTCCATGAACCAAATGTAGCTCATGTGGTACTAATAACTAAGAATTCTAATGCCTTGGTCTTTTAGTGGAGGCCAACTTCATCCTCAATCTAATGGCCTGTGATCAGATGTCCTGTACCATGCAGATTGTTTCATGTTTCTCCTTATGTCATTGGATAATAAGTTGATGCTCAGCATTGGGGCCTCGATTTACTGTCACTTGTTACCATTTCGCTCAAAGCAGGAATTCAGATATACTATGAAGACATTTTGAGTTGCTTGGCTAATTCTCTAAGACAACAAGCCTGTTTTCTGCTATGATTAGGACTAGCTTATCAAACTTGGGCTCAAGTCAGCTCAATGCTCTAAGATTTTCTTGGGCCTAAAGTCATTCCAAGGCCCTAACGAGGTTGATTCTCTTCTTCTTCCCTCTGTCCTCTCTCCTCCTCCTTTCCCTCCCTCTCCCCTATGCACAGGCTGCAAGCTTCTCCAACCTAATCAATATTCAATCTCTATATTAAATTAAAAAAAAGAAAGAGAGATTGAAGGAATGATTATAATAAGGTTTAGGAGACCTCTAATCCCCATCCCTATTCCTCAATCCCATCCTGTGGCTCTCTGATCCAGGAGTGGAGGCCCTCATGGAGGTGATTGACCCAGGAACGGTGGTTATTATTTAAATCATTGTGAGTTGGGGCAACTTGAGAGAGGATCACCAAGGGTTCAGATTTCTATAGAGGAGGAGGGCAGCAAAAGATGGAAAGTGGGAACTTTGCAAGAGGAAAATCTGAACTAGGTGGTGTTGGTTGATAGAAGAGTCGGGGCACCAAGTCAGTGGGGGAAAATGGGTTACAGGGTAGGGACAAAGGTGTAGGACAGACTGCCATTTTAGAAGAGGATGAGAATGAATGGAGGAAACGCAGACACATGTATACATGTGAATATGGTATTTCAGACTTTATGCGGGGCCAAAAGCTGCTTGGACCCAGTTCAAAATTAATTTAGGCTTCTATTTAAGCCTAGGTTCAACCTGAATTAAAAAAATTGGGCCCACAGTCTGGCCTAGAGGTGGCCAGTTTCAATGGGGCTCAGGCCAGCCTGAGTTCATTTCTGATCCTAGTTATGATTATCGTGGTTTATTGTAATAATTAGGGGATTAAATAACCAAGAAATCAGCAACCTGAATCATATTAAATGAGTCAATTAATATTCCTTGTTCCTTTTGTTTGTTATCCAAAAATCCTGAATGAAAAGAAAATAATATTTAAGTGCAGAAATTTTCTCAGGGCTTTCTAGCTATGGAAGGAAATCATTCCTTCTGTGTATTTCAATTCTCCCACCAGTCTAGACTTGTCCAGTGAGTCCTACACACTTAGAATTGAATCAAGAACTCATTCATTGGCCGGGATGTGCTTAGCTTCCTGATAAATTCTTGGAAAGCTAGCAGCTAGTGTGCTTCCTTACAAACATGATAAAATATACTTTGCGCAGACACCAGCTTTGGTTCAATTTTGGCTATCCATCCTCCTTTTTCTTTGCTATTTCTCATATAAATTTCAGTGGAAATGTTAGCTAAATCGCAACTTATCTGCTCTATTAGAACTTCAATTGCATAGCATGTGACTAATCAATCACCGATATTGTTGGTAGGCCATATCATATATCTCAGCAGCTGGATTTGGTGCTGAATTGCTAGGAATATTTAAAAATGGCATGGTTCAGTCATTCATCAATGCTCGTACACTTTCACCATCTGGTAAGCACATGCTGTTATCAGTCATATAACGCCATTAAATAGAAAAAATTGTTCTTGTTTCAAGTTTCTGAATTTAAAATGAAATACTTGCTAGCTTATATAGCACTGAATGATAGGGCTGCAGAGATTGACCAAGACCACTAAGGTTGTTCAGTATTTTGGGTCTAAAGGGCGCTAAGAGCCCTTGGCAAAGGGGATGCTGGACTTTGGGATAGGGTCTAAATGCTTTTTCACTTAATTGTTGTCCAGTCCACTGGTAAAAGTTGAATTGATTCACTATGATAATCTAATAGAGATTTATTTTGACAAGGTTTCCTCTTATTTGTAGTTGCTGTCAGATCTACTATGGCTAAGTAGGCTACATAATTGAAATTAAAAAATCATGTTAAGCTTCTATTGTTTTTTCTCTTAAAAAATTGTGAAGAATTCAAATTATTACAAAATAGAGCATGTACTTGTTATCGCCCTTTTGGTGCCAATTTCGGCCTCATGCCTGTGCTGGAGTTGAGCAGGCTTGGAGTCTCTCTGCTGATTTTCTTAGTTGGTCCATATTATAAACTTTGGAAGAGATGTTCCGCTTTCATGGATACTGCAATAAAGCTCGCTGGTGTGGCACAAAGCCCACCCCCTGTATTATGCTGAGTAATGCCTAAAACAGTATTTACCGTATGACATGGTACTGCATGGAATGATATTTTTATGTTAACAAGTTTCTACATTTCAAGTTTTCCCCCTTGTTTTTCCTTAATAAAATTTTGCATCCTGTTTTCATTGGCCTGAATTTATTTATTTATTTGCAGACATGAGTAACCCTAAAATAGCTGCTGAAATTGCTAAGCAACTTTATAAATTCCATCAAGTGGACGTACCAGGTTCTAGAGAACCACAACTGTGGAACGATATCTTCAAGTTCTTTGAAAAAGGTCACCAAATCACTCTTGCGGCCTTATATTCAATTTTTAAGTGGATGAATAAATAATTTTTCTTTCACTTTTCTTATGGTACATTTCTTGTGTTCATTCTGTATACTTCTGTTGACATCCATCCTAACTTAAGAAAAGGTTGGTTGCAGCTGCGGTATTACAATTTGATGACAGGGAGAAGCAGGCTAAGTATGAAACAATATCATTTAAAGAAATCAGCAATGAAATTAAAACACTCAAGGTACTATTTCTGGGGATGTAATGATTGTGCTTTGCCGCATGTTATCGCTACTGTCCATATTCTTGAATACATATTTTGGTGCCATATATATACACATTCTAGAATTAATGATGGCACAGTTTGTTAATTAAGGGGAGATATTTACAATTTTGCAGCTTCTTCTTTTATGAGTTAGATATTCTTGCACAAATTGATATTTCTTACTATCAAATGCTACCTTTTTACGTTATGACCACAATGGCATAATGTTGGCTATGGAGAAGAAAGAGTTGGGTATCCATGTGAGACTGGCTTTACCATTGCATTTGAGATTATGTACACCAACTTATCTCCTTGTATTACTGAGCCATGAATTGAACTGCACACTGGACTATTTTATGGGAGAAAAGAAGTCGATCTGTGTAAAATGATTTATATGCACTGTGCTTTCTCTTATGGTTATCAGAAATATATTTGTAATCCTCACACTTTTATTTTTTGCCTTCTTGGGTGCCTTTAAGATTTGAAGATCTTGAGTTTTATTGGAGTCATGTATATATTCAATTCTTATCCCTTGTGATTTTCTGTCAGGAACTAACAAGCCTTCTACATGCCCCTGTGGTCTTTGCCCATAATGATTTACTTTCTGGGAATTTGATGCTAAACGATGAAGGTAACTGTTATCTTCAGTTCCTAAGTTTCTGGCCTCTGGTAGATGATACTTAATTTTTCTTTCATTCATGAACTGCTTAGGTACAGTTTTTTTCCCTGCATTTCTGTATTTTGGAAAGTTGACATCACTTGGCTGTGTTTGGGTGGCCAATGTTATCACAATTTTAGGGAAACTCTACTTCATTGATTTTGAGTACGGGTCATACAGCTACAGAGGCTACGACATTGCAAACCACTTCAATGAATATGCAGGCTTTGACTGTGACTACAACTTGTATGCTTCCTCATTATTGACAATCAGTTCAACTCTTTGTTTGTTCCTTTAAAAATATGCATTGCTGAATCATAAGCTGTTTGTTGGGGATGTAATGTAATGTAGGTATCCAGAAAAGATTGTGCAATATCATTTCTTCAGGAATTATTTGCAACCTGATGGACCGCATGAGGTATGTGAATTTGATGTTTAGTCTACATGTCCTTTACATGAGAGATTATTGCTAAGATCTATTATTTGGTTATATTAATTACTGGAAATCTTATCATAAAGTGGAAATAAAAGAGTATTATTGTTAATCTTTCTGGGAGCAATCCATCTTGCTTTTCTTTTGCTACTTCCTTGAATGTGAGTGAAAATTTAATCTTTCCCTTCCTCATTGTTAATAGCATGCATTATAATCCATGAGCTTTCCTTTTATTCAACCTGATACTATGTGCTAAATTGACAAAAACTGCCATGAGAAGAGACCATAAAACATTCTTTCGGCATGACTATTATGCGGTTTCTTTCTGTTTTACTTCATTTATATACAGTGGCCTTCTAATCAGCAAATTGGAACTTCAGTTAGCTTGATTTACAGGGTAGAGTTTAAAACATCCAGACTACTAATGAGACAGCTTAAAGCCTTAAAAAGAATTTATATCATCGGTTTTTTTGTTATGGAAATATGGAGGGGATAAAAAATGGCATGAATCTGACATGGAAACTAGGGTGATGACTGATGATCTATGCTTGCGCTCCAGAGTTTAACATCACCCAGAAATAAAAGAAAGCAGTGTATACTGCTATCTGAAATGGAGAGAGATGATGCTTCCTCTTTGTGTTCATTCTCAACAAGTGGAGAAGAAAATTTAATTTCCTCTCCTCTGCTTAATTTGTTGCACAAGGGAGAGAAAATGCTGTCTTTTTCTCCCCAACAGATCATAAGGAGCAATGCCTCCTTTTTTTTCTCTCACAGACCCTTGACCTTCCTTCTTTGACTTGTTACTCTTGGTGTTGACTTCTAAGGTCTATCCACAACCAGTAGATTCAAAAGCTCATGGAAATAGAAAGTGATGGAATTGATAAGTGGGACTAATGCATATGAATGCAAAAAGGGTACTCTACTTTGTTATCCTTTTCTCTTTTGTTCCATTTGGATCTATAAATTTACCACTCACATTTATCATAAAAGTCCCGTCACTAAATAAACCTTCCTTTTACTCTTAAGAAATATGCCTTTTGCACTTAATAAACTCTACATTGTGCCCTATGATATTTTTTTAATGTCCTTATCACACATATACAGTGATAATCATCCAATGTCTGCAGTACAATGACCTCTATATTTAGCTTGAAGATATTCAGAATATTGTTGTTTGGAGAGTCCTCCCAATATATATATAAGGTAGATTTGGCTATATTCGAATGTAGCCAAACTTAGATCTGATCATTTTCTCCACCCTTAGATCCACACAGTTCATGAATCCCAAAGATGGAAAAAGTGAAAAAGATGGGGTGGCTTCGAGATCTGTGTGGATCCAAGGATGGGAAAAGTGATCGGATCCTAAACTTGCTACATTCGAATATAGCTAAGTTTACCTCTCTCTCTCTCTCTTTATATTATATATATATATATATATATATAATATATTATATATATAATATAATATAAAGAGAGATTAACTTTGCTACTTGAGTAGATCTCTACTTAGATTTGATGAAGTATAAATTAGACACGAGAATCTCATATCGATGATCCAAGTCATTGGATATGATTTGCCACATTTAAAATACTTAAATAAAAATTATATAATTTAAAGACTCATAATCAAGGATGGCTAAATTGTACCAAACTGAGCAATTCAGGATGAACCATATCGAATCATTTCGAAACTAATATAGTTTAGTTGTTCAATTCAATACGGGGCCGAACAACCCCATACCAACCCTAAACTATATGGAATCGTCCTTAGTATAGGATGGTTCATAAGCTAGGGCCTTCCAGTTCACTTGATCAATATGCCACTGATTCGGTATGGTACACCCCATATCGAATTATACTAGTTTGGTACCAAACAACCCCATATCAAGCCTAAACTGTATCGAACCTTTCCGTACTGGGCTGAACCATTCGATTTAGGATGGTTTATGGGTTGGAGCCTTTCAGTACATTTGATCAGTATGTTATCGATTCGGTATGATACGTTCTATATCAAACTATACTAGTCTGGTACTGAAATAGTACCAGTTCCTGATTCCGTGAACCTTCTTCCTAACCCATGCATCAAATGATAACAAAAATATATACAGTTTCGTATTATCTAAACTGTTCATTTTTTGATCACTTGATACATGGGATAAAGCATTTCAAATCATATGATTTTTAATATTTAAATATTTTATAGATAGTAAATCACATCCAACAGCTTAGATTGTCGATTTGGGACCATTATACAAAGTAGACTTAACTAGATCTGAGTGAATGTCCATTTAATGTGGTCCAAAAATATATTGTTTTAATGGCTTGGTATAATGTTTTGCATAATTTATAGTATAGAAGTACCAAAATTTATTGAAATTTCACGCATACATGTTTTATGAAGTGATGATCAATGGTATTGATTTTTAATTTATATGTTTTAAGACACAGTTCACAACATTGAACAATGCATACATGTTTTATGAAGTGATGATCAATGGTATTGGTTTTTAATTTACATGTTTTAAGACAGTTGGCAACATTGAACTTATTACAACCATTGATGATGACACCCACTTGATGTATGGGTAGGGAGCTTCCAAGAGATGATTTTTTGGTTTATGGGTTCTCAATTTGGAATTCTCATTATCTATTGAGAGTATGTATGTATATGTACGTGCATGTATATGTCTGTTTGCAATAAAAATACTCTGCTGTTTGCTTGCTTTCTACTTCATCTCTGTTACTAAGATTGCTTATTGTTGCTAACAGGTACCAGACAAAGATCTTGAAGCCCTTTACATCGAAGTAAATACCTTTAGGTTAGCATCGCACATTTACTGGGCTCTATGGGCTCTTATCCAGGTATTTTTCATTATCCTCATTTTAGAGTCCTAATAAGTGACCCTAAATTTTATGTTAGACTTACTTTTGCCCTCTAATGAAAAATAGGCAAAGGTGTCTCCAATTGATTTTGATTACCTCTGGTACTTCTTCCTTCGCTATGATGAATATAAGAAGCAGAAGGAAGCCTGCTTCTCCCTGGCACAAAAATACCTTTCTGGGTCAGGCATTGGTTGAATCATCAGTTCCGCTCCATTTCACGATACGGATTTCCATATTTTACCAGAAAGAGAGAGCTCACTTCTTCCTTATTGTACCGTACAACAATTTTTTTTTCTTTTATAGACGAAAGGGTATGAGCTTGGTGAGCCTATTTTTTGTTACAGATTGCCTTTATATCTTTTTCCTTGTATCCTGAAACAGAATGTCAGATATTTTTGTTCATATCCTTGGTTGAATAGCTTGGCAATTTAATCCAAACCACTCCGTTTATAAATTTGCAAGTTGTTTAAAAGTTATAAAAATATTCATATGAGTCAATCAGTTCCTGTTGCCATTTTATGTCTTTTCGATTCTATGTTGCTTCTTATTTCAATAAATCATATGCAGGTTTATTAATTACTTCATTTACTCTTTGTTTGAAAAAAAAAAATAAAAGCGTTTCTAAATTTTTAATGAGCTTTTGGTTATATATTTGCCCGTTGCCTATGCCAATTTTGAATTCCAAGGCTTGTGTGGATGCTTCTGAAATTATCTTCAAAATTACTCACGCTCGTTGTAATGTCTTGAACAAACACTAAACGAAAATTTAGCCTGTACGTCTCCATCCATTTTTCATGTAGATTCAATGTGAAAACGCTGAATGATATTGCACTGAATCCCATAAATGAGCGTGGTAATGGGTTACAAGGATTAAAAATTTGTTATCTTCACGTTGTGACCACCCATGAACCAGTGTAATGTGAACCATCGCTGTTGACAACCTAGAACAACACGGTTGGGTGGGCCTGTCATCTAGAAACTACACATAAGCAGCACGCTTTTCTAATATAATTTTCGAGGATTATAGCATGATCGTTGACGCTTGGAAACTGTTGGACGGTTGAAAACAAACAACTCCATTAAGCAAAATATTATCGTGAAAGCAACAATTAGAGAGTTTTTTCTTTTTACTCCAATCACTTATCTTTGATGAGTTAATCATGGCTTAGACCAATAAAAAAAAAAAAAAATTTAGCGTTACGCGTGCTCACAGATGAATGGTGCTTTACGTCAAGCTTCAAATCATCAAACAATCGGCCAATGTGTGAGAGCCCAATCATAAATGGAGGAGTCATCAAGCAAGTTGTTTATAGATTCCTCATTAAGCCTTTGGGTGCAACCAGACATTAGGTACATAATAGATTGGATGGTAACCCTTGTTCCCACTTCCTCGAACTTCCTCCTTAAAACAAACTGCCTAACGACATGTTCAAAGGAGCCCTGGAGGGTGGTCTGCCATTGATCAAAGTGTCTTTTGGTAGGTTACTAGGTAGAGAGTGGCAGACAACCATGTCCTCCCACAATACCAGCGATCACAACCTCTGATCAACTACACTCCTTTTTAGGCAGCCTAACCCTTGAAGCCACCAACATGGCATCCCATGCTCGCAAAGATATGATTAGTTTAATGAGGTCTCTCGCGTATAAATGGACGGAGGTGCAAATAGTCTTCCTTGTGCTGTACCTTCTCCTAGGCAAGCAAGCAGCGACGGGAATGGGACCGTGTTCGACGTCGTCGGAGGAGCAAGAGAAAGGGGACGAGCAACCGTGCTGGAGAAGCAGGGCACGTGTTTGCGGCATGGGACGGGTGCCAGCAGCACGCGTGCGCTACCTCTCCAGTTCGGACGCTCGCCCCTCCTGCTTTAAATTAAGGACCGACCAAACACGCCAAGGCCTCAAGGTGAGTTGCTAGAGAGTTTGGAGGAGCTGAATGCTTTCCAAGTGGTGATGCATTGAGTCTTGTTTGCATATCATTCAAATCGCTTCTGTATGATCAGAAGGTTTCTCTTTTTTTTTAACTTCTTACTGTTCAACCTGATCAAAGACTGATTCTTCATAACATATATATATATATATATATATATATATATATATATATCATTACAAGACTGAAGAAACTGGTAGCAGATTACTGTCTCTTTTGTTCTTCCACATATTTGCGATAATATGGTATTTGGGTCTTTATCAATGAATGGATTTCTTTTTCCCTTCAGTTGAAAAGAAAAAAAAAAAAAAAAAAAAAATTGCACTGTTAAATAAGTGGAAGGAGTGAAGACATGAATATAAAGAGCTGCTTCTGAAATCTTTTGACAAAGAAGGGTGAGTTTCACCTTTTTTTTTTCTTTTAGAAGCCCTATAACCACATTTTGGATTCCCAAAACTAAAATGCTTTTCATACTCATGAATCAAATGTCTGCATTTAATTTTATCAAAAATATTTTTGTTGAAATTTTAACAATTTATATATTAAACTAAATTAAAGGATGAGGAAACACAAAATGATCAATTTAGTGTGTTGAAGTTTATATCGCATGGGTATGTTATAATATGAAACAACACTCTTGTAGCCACAATACTTCTCTCTCCTTTTTTTTTTTTTCTTTTTTTTTTTTTTTGTGGTGAAGGCAAATCTGGAATTCATATTTCTATCTTAATCTACTTCTTCAGATTTTAATCCATATTTTTTGAAGTTTTATATAACTACAAAAGTTAACATATTACTTTAGGTTCATTCATTTAAAAAACTGTAGAACTTGCAATAGGATGACATAATTCACCAAAGTCCAATAATCTCACAACTAAGTTATTGTCTCTTTACCAAAGGGCATTTCAGTATTCCTTTCTATTGCAGCCTTTTTCATGTTTCAGTCTAAAACAGTTCTGATATCTCAGCTAGTCCACAGTTTTTCTATCAAGTTCTTTTTTTTTTCTGAAAGGAACTGTTAATCAAATTCTAGGTAAGGAATTAAGATTTAATTATGTTTCCCCTGTTCATGATTAAGTCACATGCTAGGGCTTTCAAAAAATTCCACCACGGCTACTTCCAAGCAAAAGTGTGGACACATCAAATGCAACAGGTTTTGCCTTCGAATAAGTGATGCCTGACCATTTTTCTACCATCGTATGGCTGAGAACGTTCATGTGACTTTTATTTTTTTTTTTAAAAAAATTGTACAATGGAACTATACATCAAAAGGCAGAAAAATGGGAAGAAGAAATCAATTCCTTTTGATTTGTGTAAATCAAATGTCTGAGTAGGCTTTGGAAGTGGGCTTAGGCTGGCTTGTGGCCCATTGGACTAGCCTGACTTTGGGTTGGATTATGGGTTAGGCCCGAACTAATTCGAATTAGATCTGAGCTTAAAATTAGAGCCCAAAAAAATTTCAGTTTATACTCGGGCAATTAACTAGTGCAGCTCAGATCCGACCCAAAGCCCAAGTTCAAAGAAGACTCGAAGTATTATGTCCAAATCTAGCCCTAATCTCAAAACCTTAAAATGTGATGGTTCTTTTAAATTTTATATCGATTTTTTTTTATTAACTATAAGAAAATAGCTCTTTATGTCTTAGCAAATTTTTTTGAGTGATTAGATATAATTATTTGAAATGTAGCTTATTTTTGTGTAAGCACTTAAAAACTAAAAGTTGTTATGTTAACCTAATTTTTAGCTCAAATAAATTATTATAGGTCAGTCTAATTAGGTTTCAGGTCGCATCTGGGCCTGGGTTTGTGTTGGGCTCAGAGCTAACTTTTGAAAAACATTTGGATCTAAGCCCATTGGAATGTCCTGGCACACAAAACTCGCCATTCACATTGATGAGATTTGGGCTAATGAACTCCACAAGACTACAAACCATACAAAATTGAGACATAACAGGGAGAAATTGATTCTCACAACCCTGAGTCACATAATACTTCAGAATCTGTGGAAGACTATGTTTTCCAAACTATCAGTAGGATGTCTAGCATCCATTGGAAACCTTTATTACTATATCATGCTCCATCAAAATTGGAAAATGCCGATGGTCTTGACCACCATTCTCCAATCTAAGCTTAGATTTTTCACTTCCCTTGCTATGAAATGATGCAGGGGAGAAGAGTGCATGATGTTCTGCAAAAACACAGAAAACGAACCACATATTCAGAATTACCAAGGAGATAGATGCCAAGATAAAATACTCAATATCGCAATAAAAGTACAACCGTAATTAAAACTTTTGTTAGCATCCCTTCTGATGTAATATGAAACTGACTAGAAATTGGTAGAAGAAAATCCAAACAGCTAAAAGTCAAAGAGTTTGACTGTCCTGAAAGAAGAAGAAGAAGAAGAAGAGAAATATCCCTTCCACAAGTTTTTTGAATGAGCTTGGCATAGCCAATACGTTTCGCTAACTGCTTAATGGGGGGTTGTTTGAATAAGCTTTGGAAAATGAAGAGAGTTGGAGGAATATTTAAAAACTAAATGCCAGAATGTTCTTTGTTTTCATCAGAAAGAATCCTCCATACACTTGGCAGAACCATTAAAATAAGGAGATAGGAAAGAAACAGTAGAGACTAATCAAGATACCTTGGTTAGGAAAAGCATTGGTCTCATTTAGGCTATCAAAAGCAGGAACCTTGTAGTTCATTCTCAACTTCCATGGATCATCCGATGATTGGTTTGCCAGATCATGGCCATTATTTAATATAATCATCACCTTCAGAAGCTGTTGAGAACTACACTCTCTGCACCTTTTGTTTTCTTCCAAAATTTAAACAATCTCTTGAGCCCTTCTGTTGCACTGTTATTGAAAATTTTTCATATATAGGCTACTATTAATTATTATGATTTTAATTTTATAAAAACTGACTGAACAAATTTTATCCAATGATATAAGCATGATGAGCCTACCGTTGATTAAAATATGATTCATTTGTTTTGAGCTTGAGTGCACTTTTATTGATTGATATGATTGACGATTTGTATGGGCTTGAAGCCCAATAGTGACCCTATGATGGAAGGATATGTTAGGATTTTATTATAAATAGGCTAGGCTAGATCTCTGTTCTCTTCTCATATGTTGCGATTGGTTTTTTCATCAAAAATACCTTCTGTAGGAGAAAAAAAGAAGAGAAAGATTTAGTCCCAAACATTTCTGATGAGTACAGTTTTTGCATAAATCATAATGCAAATAGATACGGTAATGAATTTAATTAATCATGACACTGACAATGAGTTGAATTTTATGTGATTCTATAAAATTTCTACAACTGTTTGACAGTCGATGGCAAGCATTAGTGGCAGGAAGAAGTTTCTGGGCTCTAGTCCATTTCTTCCTCACTTGATCAGAATCAGCCTCCTGCATTTGGCTCACGATGTGCGAATTCCTGGAAGCTGGGCAGCTTGCAAGAGTATCCACTGAAGCATTAACATCTAATCCCTCATGAGAATTGGAAAATGGATGTTTGTTGCGTGAGTTCCAAGACCCAACTTGGAAACAGTTGTTGAATCATCATCCACTTGAGATACAGGTGCAAAAGCATCATCATCATCATCAGGTCTGGGATGACCAAACTTCTGATTTTTGGCTGGCTTTCTCACCATCCGAGTAAGAAGGAAAACCAGTTGCCCTTGTTGTGTCTAACTGTTCATCTTTAGCAGTGTCAGGTGGACATTCACTCTGATGCACCAAACCTTCAGACTCCTCTCCATCTTTCTGGATCTCAGAACCTCTGGCACCAGGACCTATTCCATGGCCCCTCCTAAGAAATGCCTCTGATCTACTTTTATCCCTTGGAACCTGTTAATGGTTTGCTCACTTTGCTCCTCTGTAAATTTTGATGGAGTCAGACTGGCACTGATAGTGTTTACTGATGAAAGATCTTTTAACTCACTGAGCTGTTTCTCAGAGGCTTGGACCTCGGTGGCTTGCCTTCCTTGAAACTATTAATACTTTCACTTTCGAGGATGTGTCCTTGACTGTGAATGAGTGGTCATCTTTCTAGTTCCACGCAATGGATTCAAATTTTCCTCTCTGTGATCAGAGTTGTTGGAAACTGATTGAGCTAGAGGATTTTCAGGTACTGTCCTTTGCCTTATGAAACCAGATTTAACAGGAGGCCTATGAATGGGTGCAACTGAGCTTGGAGATGTAAAGAGAGATGCTCTTCTACTGGATAATAGCTTCTTAGAGCCACTGCTGCCAGAAGTCCCACCTCTGACTAGTGTATCATCACAGAATTTATACCGAGGAAGTTGCTTGCGAGGATTTGTCTGGATGAACTCTACCATCTGCTGTCCAAATGAGAGCAAGTTGCATTAGAAATGATACAAGTCAAATAAATAATTTCCAGTCTCTGTCAAGTGTTTATGTTAAAGAGGCAAAAGATTTATAGAAGAACAAACAATGGAGGACATGTCCAAAGTGACGAAAGAAAAAGATCTTTTCCTTGCACCTTGAAGACTTTAGGTCCAATATGGAAGCAAAATTACGTATAACAATGTGAAAGAAATAGATAGATATCATCCATTCATGATCTTTGTTACAAAGGAGGCTAAACACTAATTGCAACATGACTCCTCCAGTTAAAAAAAAAAAAAAAGCCATAATGACGAAGATGATAAAAATAATAATCTTATTTTTTCTACATAAAAAGGAAGACCATAATTAACACTACCAATAATACTTCCTTTTTTTAATATATATATATATATATATATAGAGAGAGAGAGAGAGAGAGAGAGAGAGAGAGAGAGAGACGTGGGGTCTAATCTGGGATCATGATTTGATAACATGTAATTCAGAAAAAAAATCCACACCTTCCTATGATTCCTGAATCACATGCATTCTTCCTAATGTACCAACAATAAAACTATAAGCATGATCCTAAGCTCAAAAGCAAGCATCAAGAAGATAATTAAGGAAGAAAAAATTAGTACTTGTTCTTTATCCTTCATTGCTGAAGGAGCACCAAAGCATTCCAGCTTCTCTCCATGTCCATAAGAAGATCCACCACATCGAGCCTTCATCTCCACCCAACTTTGTTCCAAGCTATCCCACATAGACTTCATCTTAGCTTCCTTCCCAGCCTTTCTCAATCCCCACTCCTCCCTCAGCTTTGCATCTCTCTTCTCCTTATATATCTCATATAATCTTCCTCTCAAACCTCCTGACCTTTTCCTATTATTACATCTATTTGTCATATACTTTCCATGAAATTGATCAGGATAAATCTCAGCTGGTTTTTTCTCTCTAACCATGTGCATGCGTTCCAGCTGCAAGTCTCCAGCTCCACTCCATGATGATGAGGAGGCCATCTTGTAAGCAGCGAAGAACTTTTCCAATTCATTCACCTTGGCCATCAGCTCATTCAATCCTCCGCCACCTTTTGACAGCCGCCTCGCCGGCCGGTGTTGATCCATTGGAAAGAACTCCTCTTCCATCCCTCCTCCCCAACCTCATCAGCTACTGAATCACAGCAAACTCAAAATCCATGGCTTCAGCCTTCAAATACGAGAGCAAAAGTCTCTTTGGTTTGCATCCAGCTGTGTCTTTAGTGCTTATGAATAATTCTTTAGTGCTTATGAATAATTGTAATAATATAAATATTCCTAAGATCAATGGCATTAGAATTAATTGACCGAATTAATAGCAATTAATAGCGCTGTGTCTCGGCCGGCTCGCACGGACGCGGTTCCTCCCCGCACCCGGTCCAATGGGCTTATACTGCTGCCACGTGGCACGCCCGGGCCGAAGGTAACATCATTGCTTTAAATAAAATAAAAATTAATGGCAAAATGAGGATAAATATATCATTATTATTAATTAAAGTCAAATCTTGGAAGGTAACGACGGACGCTTTCCGCGTGGGAAAATGCTTAATTTTATTAATTAAAAAATGTTTTTTTTTTTTTTTTTTTAAAGTTATAGTAGACTCATTCCAGGCATGTTTGAATTTACCTAATTAAAGATAGTAAAATTAAAATGCCAATTCCAATGAACTAACATAAATTATGGGATTTAGATATGAAAAATAGATTAAATATTCTAATAATTTATTGAGGCAAGTTAATTAATTTGGATCTCGAAATCAGACTAGAAATTTATTGGGTTGAGTTTGGATTTTGATTAATTCATATCCAAAAATTCAAAACTAAATGTATATGTATGTATGTGTGTGCATATATATATATATATATATATATATATATAGAGAGAGAGAGAGAGAGAGGGATATATATATATATATATATATATATAGAAAGAGGGAGATAGATATGGCTACATTTAAATCTTGCTAAATTTAAGATCCGATCATTTTTTTCATCCTTAAATCCATATGTATTCCGAGCCATTCCATCTTTTTTTGTGAAGTATATGGATCTAAAATAGAGAGGTGACCAAATCTGTACTTGGTTACAGTAAATATAGCTAAGTTTAAGATTTAATTATCTTTTTCATTCTTAAATCCATATGAGTTTTGAAGTCACACATCTATTTTATTTTTTATCTTTAAAATTTATGAATTATATAAATTTAAGAATAAAGAAGTTAAACGAATCTTTTATTTATCCGTTTCTCTTTCTCTCTTTCTTTATATATATATATATATATATATATATATATATATATATATATATATATATATATATAATGCCGATGCTAAAGACACATAGCATGACAATGATTAGAGGGCGAGCCAAAGTCGTGCCTCCATGATGATGCTGACCACCGTCATGCCCTTGTACCACCCCTATGTTGCAGCTTCCTTTTTCATAAGCTTTTGTTTTCACCTCCTCCTGTGCCAATAGAAATAATAATAAATAATTTTTTATAAATAAAATTAATCATGAAGAGTCTAAAGATTTAATGAAAATATTAAGAATATTTTAAAATAATTTATTTACAAATAAAATACCATTGCTTTTATTTAAGATAGCTCGTAAAGAATGATAATTATATACCTTGAAATTGTATTTAATTATTCATTAGTAAAAAGTCTAGTGTAAAATTTTAGTTAATCTCGTATAGTCATTGTTTATCGTTGATATTAATAGCTAAAAAGTTATGAAGTAGATTCGACTATATTTAAATATATCTAAGTTTAAATCCAATCATTTTCTTCACTATTGGATCCATACAGTTTACGAATCCCAAAGATAAAAATGGTGAAAAAGATGGGATGACTTCAAAATTCATATGAATTTAAGGATGAAAAAGAAGATCGGATCCTAACTTAGTTACATTCAAATGTAGTCAAGTCTACCTTCAAAATTATTATTAAGTTCATGATTTAATATGAGATTTTGTTGAATTTTTTAAACAAGCAAATTTACATAGATTTGAGTATAATAAATATTATAAACCTAAAAAAAATGTTAACAAAAATTTACTAGCAAAGATCCTTTGCACTTAATTCCTTTACAACTAACGCAAGAACCAAAATTAATAGAAATAGAATATGAAAGATTTGATAATTACAAATTGAATATTAAATTTGAATATAATGAAAATATATGATTTTAACAAACAGATAGCAAAATAATGAAAATTCACCATTTTAACAACATATAAAGCATACAAATAATGCACCTTCAGTATTAAAAGGATCATTTATAATTTAGTTTATAATTCAAGTAATCAAATGAATGGTTGATATCTCCAATTGTTATGAAAGATATTATAAGATATATGAAATTTACAGCAAAGTTGCTGACATATAGCTTAAAAATTGATAAATGAATACTAAAAAAATAATTTGTGATTCAATTAACACACACATATATATATATATATATAATATCTGCATGTATGTATGTGTAAAGAGAGTTATACTTGATAAGATTTCTACTCATATTCAGTCAAGTCTAAATTTAAATGATGAGTGTCTTACATCGGTGATCAAAGTCATTAATTATGATCTATTATCTGTAAAATACTTGCACATATTTTAAGTTTGAGGATTTTCTAACTCATTACTAAGTGGCCAAAAACTAAACAATCTAAATAACATAAAATAGTACATATTTTTTAATGCATTGATGTATGGGATATAGATCTTCAACTCATATAATTTTTTTATATATAAGTACTTTAGAGGTGGTAGATTATATACAAAGGCTCAGATTATCAATATAAGACCATATTGTATAAATATAAATTTAATTGGATTCAAGTAAAGATTCTTTTGAGTGTAGCCAAGTCAAGTTCTTTATTTTATTTATAAATTTAATAAATTAATAAATAATAACTAAATGATAATTTATTTTATACATTGAATCTTAGATAGTTATATGCTATGTTTGCTTCCAATGCTCTAATTCATGGTAGATTAAGTTTATCAAGAGTATTTTTCAAAAGATTATTTATCAAGTAGTTAATATTTTATGCCAAGCATTTTTACTATTTTAAAATGTCATATCAAACAAATAGCCATGCAAGCACAACCTAAGGGAAGCTAACTCTATTATTGTAATAAAAAAATAATAAAGTAAAGAATTTCCTCTAGATTTGCCATGGATTCTTGAGGTTGATGCACAGAGGTAACCTACCTTGGAGTCTAACTCTATTATTATAATAAAAAATTAAAAAATAGATAGCCATGGAACTGGGAATGGCATGGCT
The DNA here is from genome assembly GCA_017589505.3 of Metroxylon sagu. Lineage (NCBI taxonomy): Eukaryota > Viridiplantae > Streptophyta > Magnoliopsida > Arecales > Arecaceae > Metroxylon > Metroxylon sagu. The sequence continues at coordinate 653,927 of JACVBY030000657.1, forward strand.
AGCTATGACAAGGATGATTAAAGGATAGGGATAGTAAGACAAGATTGGGGGGGGGGGGGGAGGGGGGGGGGGGGGGGGAATTTATGGGTTAGCTGTGAAGAGGAGCGGAGTGTGAGTTTGGAAAACAAAGTTTTTTCCCACTTTTTTTAATGGAATAGTACCTTTCTTTTTATTATTATTTAATAATGACAAGCTTAGCAAATAATGAAGCTAGTTGGAGAGTTATGGATCAACTTTTATTGTAGGTCCAGCTATAAGGCAGGCTAGCACATAGTTTGGAGGCCTGCAGCTCGATGCAGCCTACAAGTTCTAGGATAAGCGCTAGAGACCTAAACTCTCCACAGCCTCAACTCCTCTCCGTCATTTTTATTTCACTTAATTTTTGCCAAACTCTCCTCTAAACATAAAAACCAAACTTTCTCGAGTCAATTGCTGCAACTTAAGTTACCTGGCAACTTCAATTATAAAACTTCAAATAGCTTTTTAATTTTTGTTTTGTAGTTTACTTATCTGCTAGCCCAAACTTCGTTAGTAGACTAAAACCATATGACCCAAAAGCTCAAAAAAAAATTAATGGGTAACAAGTAGATTTAAATTATAAATATATAACGCTTTCTTTTCTATTCAATATGATACTAAATTTGAAGTATCACAATCTTCTCTTTCTATAATGTGACATCCTCGTTGCACGCCACAAGCTATAATCTGTCGAGTTAAGTCGTTGGTGCTGCAAGGGTGGCTTCACGCCATGGCGAGACTCTACCATCGTCCCATGAATAGCTCTTTCCTCATGCCCATCAACCTCCACACATTCGAATTAAGTCTAATACCATTTGTAATACTCAAAGCCCACCTACTAACCCAATTATTATAATGCGATGTCCTCATCGCACGCTACAAGCTAACCAGAATATACCCCGAGCCGAATCGTTGGTATTATAAGGGTGCAAGGGTGGCTTCACGCCATGGCAAAACTTTACCACCATCCCATTGGTAGTTCTTTCCTCATACCCACGCCATAGCAAGACTCTATTACTGTCCCATGAATAGCCCTTTCTCATGCCTATGCTATAGCAAGACTCTACCACCGTCCGATTTATAACACTCCAAGCCCATCTGCTAACCTAATTATTATAATGTGACATCCTCGTCATACGCCACAAGCTAACCAGAATCTATTCCTAACTGAATCATTGGTGTTGCAAGGGTCTAAGGGTGACTCTACCGTCGTCCTATAGGTAACTCTTTGTTCATGCTTACCAACTTTCGCACACTCAGAGCACAAAAACTCGAATAAAAATTAATGGGTAGCAAATAGATTTGAGTTATAAGCACATAACACTTTCTTTCTTATGCAATATATTACTAAATTTGAGGTACCAGAGTTATGCATTAATATTCTATTTTGAAATTTTTTACATAAGCTATTCATTACTTTGAGATTTATGCAAGAAAGAGATTTAGTTCTTATACAGCTTAATATTTTAACATATAATAATCACAACTTCAAACTCACAACTTCAACTAACCTATTGATCAGGCCCAAGCTGCCTTCATGAATGCACAATAACAGTCCTAACTTTGTCTTAAAATGTTCACGCTAGGTTCGCACTTCAAAACTATCTTACAATGCCATTAGATAATAACATGAAATATTTGAGGGTATAATAAAATTATGAATCAATAGCAAATAAATGGACAACTTCTATGCTCATACAACATCACAAATGCAAATAAACTATCAACAGGCGAACAAGCCAATCATGCATAACATGTGGACAAAAAAAAAAAAAAAAAGCCTAAAAAATAATAAACTAACATCAACCTAAATATTTTAAAAATTTCATCATTAGAGACCAAAATCTTGTGCTTTATATAAGACCTTCCGCAGTATATAAGCAGTGACTTTGATTTTTTTCATTATGATTTAATAAGACTCATAACAATTAAGATAATTTGCAAACCGGTTCAGTCACGATCGGGTCATCTGGCTCGACGATGGCCGAACCAAAGCCGGTCTAAGCGGCCCAACCCCTCGGGTAATATTGGATGTTCCCAGGGACCGGACACGAACAGAGACAGCTCGCTTCCGACAACTTCAAACCTCCACAGCGTTCGAAAAAACAAAGAGAGACGAGAGAGAGACGAGAGAGAGAGAGAGAGAGAGAGCGCTACTCGTCCTCGGTAGCCATGGAGGTCGGGCAAACGGTAACGTTAGCTCCATGCCTTCCCCCATCTCCCCAGTGAGCTTCCACCCAACGTTTCCCCCGCGTTCTGGCCGTCGGAGTAGAGGTAGGAGGAGGCGGAGTGGGGTGGAGATGGAGAACCCCAAGAAGTCGCTGCTGAGGGTCAGGCTTCGGGTCACGGCGAAGAAGCGGGGACGGGAGTCGAGCTCCGGCGACGGCTCCGCCCGGAAGCTCCGGGAGCGGGACTGCGTCAACTCCGTCAGGAAGCTCCACCGCCGCGAGATCGGCGGGTTCCCCCGGATGGCCCGGGGCACGGCCACCAACGCGCCGGAGAAATTCCGCAACATCCAGCTTCAGGTTCGTGCTTTAAGACGTCTCGAATTAGGGTTTCTTGTTCTAGGGTTTTGGGTTGATTTAGGTTTCGCGTTTGATGGTTTCTTCGTGACAGAAATCCTAGAAATGGTTCGGGGGTTTCGTGGTTGGTGTTTCTAATTTGCTGGAATTTAGTTCATGGTGCTCTTGATTAGGGTTTTGGATAGCTAAATTTTGAAGCTTGTTCACGGATTTGTGATGGTAAGGCTGCTGGGATCAGTATTCGAGCTAGGGTTCGCGCTTGAATGCTGAATTATTGATTTAATCGTTACGGCTCCTAATATTATAAGGAAACCCCAATCGGCTTTTTTTTTTTTTGGCGCTTAATTATTTTCTATTATTTGTTATATTTCATTGTTTAGCGCTTTTATGATTGGGTCTTGAGGGTTAGTCAATACACAGTGTCCTATATAAATATGCAAGCCTCTTGGGCTTATAGATTCAAGCACTGGATTAATAAAATTTGCATTTTGGCTTTGGAGGTCTTGATCCCTTGGATGTGGTTGGACAATCCTTCCACTCTTTTCTTCTATTTTTCTATTGAAAATACCATTGATAGGACTTGGTTCCTATCAGCTTGGGGAACCCCAAACGCTCTTTTGGATTTTCAATTTTATTCAATTCAAACTGCTTAGATAGATCTGTGATGCTGATAATGCCTAAATGACAAGTCGTTTGCTTTTATTGATGCTCCACTTTTTTCGGCATGTTAATTCAGGTATTTATTTCTTTATTCAATTTAATTTTTCTTTATGTTGGTTCAGTTGTTACCAGTCACAAAAGCAGATAGTAGAGTGGTATGATGATGGATTATGTTCCTCTTGTTTGGTTGAGAGTGACTAGACTGGCCGAGTGCTGCTTTTCTTGCATGCCGAGTTAGATTGACTAGATGTGTTTCTGCTTGAACTGGAAGTTTCATAAACCGCAGTCATGGACATGTGGCAAGATAAGTTGGGAGCCATGTGTTTGATGACCTTTTGGACTGGTAGAATGCACTGTATGATAGAGAATATAGTTTCACATTTCTCAAGGAAACTATTTTTTCTCACATGTCTCATGGTAAAAGGAGAGGAAATTTAAGGTGTGTTTGGTTTTTCAAAATAAAAAATAATTATGAAAACATGTTTGGCGACTGAAAATAAAAATATTTTTTTAGAAAACATAACTTCAAAATAGTGAAAAACTAAAAATAGTTTTAAGATGAAATAAAGAGGAGAATAGAAAACAATGGCCAGAGAACTTGAAAACATGAGAGGGAATGGTATTCCCTTTAGTTTTTTTTTTGCCTACTCTATTAAAAGTGCCATCTAATGAAAATAAAAAAATATAAGATATATATATATATATATATATTTCTGACCTATCAAATGCATTTTTTAGAGATTAGAAAATAAAAAATAAAAATTATTTTTTGAAAATGAAAATGAAACATATTTTCAAAAATCAAAACGTATTGAATGTGACAGAGCCAAAAGGAACTACCTTTATTCATGTTGGATTACAACTTAGGTTGGATTTTCTGCTGACGAGATATGTCCCCATTCAGTTCGGATGTGATTTTAATCCTGATATATAAAATTTGTTAGAAGTATCCAACCAGTTCATAGTATGAAAGATGATGTCTATGCTTTCTTATTGTAATATCTTTAAAGCAAGTGTGAAATATTGACACATTAACAATAATACTTATTTGCTTCCTTTTCTAATATATGCTAAATAGTGCCTTTGCCTTGGAGGTTCAAACTTTATACCTCCGTGAAGGTGCAGCATTAGCGCCACAGACTATCCCTCATAAACTGAACACTATTCTCAGTGTGATTGTTGATGGGATTGTGTTCCAAGTCAGCTCTTGATTATTAAAAGGTACCATCTTTTGCCCTCATCTGCACTCTTTGCAAGCTTTAGGGAATTTTTTGAAGGTTTGCTCGTTTATCACATGAGTTTCTCTAGAGCAAAAGTTTTTAGAGGTATTGTTGTTGAAGCTAGAATTGTGTTTTCACAAAAAGTAGTGTTACCTAGACAGTTTGCTTGGTTTCCAGAAGTGCACAACGTTTCTGCCTCTAAAACTTCCAACACACAAACACTTCAGTCCAAATCAGACATGTATTATATACAGATAATCATTGAGAGTTGAAGTGCTGTCACCAATATGAAAGTTCGAACTTTGAAGTGTCTTATGCAATGACCCTTCAAAAAGCCATTGCCCAGTGCTGGTCGTTGCTCATTTCTATCTCTTAGGTCTCAGCTTAATGAAATTATACAGGGCAATTGAAACATTATAAAACTGGTTCATAAATTAAAGCATGCCATATGCTAGCTAAAAAGAAAAAGCATACAACTCACCTAATTTGTGCATCAATTGTTTGGTTTGTGAGGAGCAATATAAGATTTCCCCACCTCACAATTTGTTTTGCAGATACAGCGATAGTTATAATTGGAAGTTCTATTCATTGTCATAAATTGCAGATTTGAAATTTTTGGATTTCTATCTCAATGGCATAAGGGTAAGTTAGGATTTCTTGTTGAGTGCAGATATATGGATTTTGTTGTTTTCTTCTCTGAGTCAGTTGTCAATCTGGTCACATCTCCTTTTCATTTAGTAGTAAACCGGCTTCATATTGCTTGCAAGGGTAAGTAAGTAAGCAATGGAAGATTTAAGAAAACGTAGATAGAAGTTACTGGAAGTGATTTGAACTATTTTTGCCTCCAGAGCTTGTAGTCCTTGTTAGGAATAGTAATGCCAATCCATATAAATTGACTTCATTTTTAAGGAAACCAAAACAGCAGAATTCTGTCTTCTTTGATTTATCATTTATTTTGGCTTGAAGGACTTAGCAGAGAAGCAGTAATTTACTTTCCTGGCATGTCAAGGTGTGCTGGGAAAAGAATTTTTCCAGAAGCCAAATGTGGGGATGGTTCCACAGTGAGACAAAATGAGTTTGTTTGCACTGCTTCTGACTGTTAGCTCTGCTGCATAACAATACATCCCTGTTTTATATCTGAGGAAATATTTTTAAAATAGTATCTCCTAATTAAATAACTTAGTAAGAAGATTACGAATTATTGTACAGAATATCCTTGGTCCTAAATTTTATAAGATACATTATGATCATTTCTCATTTAAGAAAGTATTGACCCATAGAAAAAACAATAACATTGCATGTTTCATGGTTCTCTTGCATGTTTCATGGGAAGAGACCAATTGTTGCTTACTCCAAGCATTGAGTCCCCTCTTATTTTTGGAGGTTTTAGATCTTCATCTCATAAAGGTGCTCCAGAATTTCAGACTATGGCATGAACAGCTTTGGGAGGAGCTGCAATGTGATATGGATGAACTTGAGGAGTGTAGGGTTAATATAGGCTAGATGCTAGCTAGTGAAATGTTAAGCCATGTGTTGAAGGAGTGCTAAGGGACCTTTATATCTAGCCATCAGGCTCAACTAGTGTTACCTTGATTCTCGCATTCATCTCAAAGAATTTGTCTATTACTAACAGGGGTTGGTTACTTGTTGAACTCTTAGATACTTAACAATTTGATGGATAGAGAAATGGCCATTCTAGCAATGAGTGAGCAATCAATAATGGCATTACAAGTAGATTTTATTATTTTTTGGATTTTTTATCACACATAATATTTTGTCAGTATTATATATAAGACCTCTCTTTGTCACTGTCTACAAATCGACATAGAAAATATTAATTTAAATTACAAACAGCCCCTCCTATTAGTCTTCTGTCACCCTAATTTAACCATGGTCCTTGTTTTGGTGAAGAATACCTTTGGTTACTCTCAACTACGGTTGACCCTTCCCCTTCTCACATGAACTAAATTGATTACAATGATTTGATCTTGTCTCTAGCACTGCCACTGCCAGCTGTGCCATCGCTCTGCTTGCCATGAACAGGATCTCAAAGAGGTGCATGTACGTCTCCTAGACCATTAGCTACACCAACAGCCTCTTCACCTTGCTGCCACCATTGCCACGAGCTAGAGTAGGAGCAAGCTCCGTTGGTTCCAATTTTGGAGCAGTAAATGAACGGTTGTGATGGTTGGAGGTAAGAAAAGAAGGGATGGGGCAGTTTGGGTTGTACTGTTGGTGATGGTAGTGTTGAATGAAAAATGAGATTATATCTTGTTTTGTTATTTTGGCAGCTTAAAAATCAACCATCATCCAATCCTTTTGTTTGATGGTTGGTTATCATCCTTGAACATGGTCTAGGTTAATACAGACTCAGATGCAGCTTTCATTATTCGGGAGTTGAGAGATAATTTGTTAGTCATGATTTAAGTAGAAAAATATGCAACTTGTGGCTTAATCTCCAGTTATATTTGGTAGTACATTTTTTTATTTGAATGTCAATGAAACCTCTTTTAGAGTTATTGTAACTGTGGGCCTGCCTAGCAGCCAACAGCTGTACCCAGCAGGCCCCATATCATCCAAAGTCCATACTATTGAAAGTTCTTCGATTCATTCACGTTTTTTTTCCTTTGCCAAATCTTTTCCCAAATTATTTGCAGGTTATTGAGTTAAGCTAGAATATACAATTATTCACATTTTTTTTAATGATAAATGGCTGTCATTTCAAAAAATTCATGGATTCCAAATTAATAATTCTAAACTGTTGTTGCAGGCAATTTTTTTGCATTCGTTTGTCAGTTTCGTCTCTTTCAAGTAATTTTGAAGTAAACAAATATAAAATATATCTATAATATGATAATAATATTACATTTTTTAGCTTTATGAGTCATTCCCCTCATTTTGGTCATTCCTGTCTAGATTCTATCCAAACTTTTGGTAGATTTTCCACAGTTTTACTACATATTGAATCTTTGTCCGTTGTTGAATTGTTTCAGAACACCAATTTGTGACTATGCTTAGAATTAGAAAATAAAAATGATGCTGATAGAAGTTTTTGATTCCTTAGGTGGCTCTATAGTGGAGATGTTTTCTTATTGCATATTTTGGATTTTAGCTTCTCAGAGAAATATTAACATTGCTTAACAATAATGATAGTACACTTTGAGTAAAATGATAACAATTTTTCTAGATTGATATTCTAGCATAGCCACTTGCAATATTCACCACATTTTTTTTATATTTACTGAAAACCAAGGGCTTTTTAGACTGACTTATGTTGCCTACATGCTTCCAGACTTAGGCTTGTAAAAGATGTATTTGTGTTGCTGGCAAAATAATTGTTGAGATTAAAGAGTGAGGAGTTGTGATAGAGGAGTAACTAAAGATGTATAATGAAGGAGAAATTAATATGATGTTAAGCTTTTTTATAAGCTAAAATTTCTGGATATTTTTGGAGGTGTAAAGGTGTTTGAGATTAAAAAAAATAGATAGTTGCCAGATAATGGGAACAGAATTAGGTTCTGGAAGGTTGTTTCAATTTAGAAGAAATTGGATGGGTTTCTTGAGTGGTCTGGTGTTGCCTTTGGCCTAAGTACTAGGTTGAGGGGTTATGGATTAGGGGTAACAGAGATGGATCCTGGGGTCTGTTTTCTTGACTGAACATTTGAACTTCATGGGGAGGAAATGTGAGAGGCGACTGCCTTCTTTTCTATTTAGAAGCGATTTAAATTTGTAATGCTTGAATTATCCTCATTATGCTCATCACAGAGAGAAAGAGGCGGGGGGGAGAGAGGGCGGGTGCCGTGGGGGGAGGGCGGGTGCGGGCGGGGCGGGGTGGAGGGGAGAGAGAGAGAGAGGAGTTGCTGATAATCCAAACTTAGTTTGGATAGTGTTGGAGATGCTGTCACCTTTTTATTTATTGTTTGGGGCTGCTTGTATTTGGTGTATTGTTGTTAGCATCATGCTCTAAAAACCTCTAGATGGTAGTTTTGGTGGCTTTTATGGATACCTTTTGGTTAAATTGATTTTCAGTAAGCATTAGAAATAGCTTTTGGAACATTAGTGAATTTCCTTTTAGGTTGGGCTATGTCAAGTTCAGACATAAAATTCCTAATCTTGCTATTGTAGTGGGACAGACTGGAAGTGCAACTTAATGACTTGAAAGTCCGGTCTCTCTGACCATATGTACATATCTATGTTACATTGTTTATCGGTTTGCTTAGTACAAATTCAAATTTGTAACCAACCCAACTTGATAGGGGTAGGATTAGAAGATACATTCCCGCACATTAGAATATATATCAATTTTTTGGTGGCAAAGGTGGTTACTGGAATCAATTCCATTTCAAAATCCCAATTGAAAATATTAAAACCTTGGATCCATAATAGAAGGTCAATAATATCATGCAGATTATAAGGTCTGAAATCTACATACTATTTGATTTATACAGGATTTATATAGTTCACCGCTTAGTAGTAGGAAATGCCTACTGCCCCTCTTGAACCTGCCCAAGATTCGGATTTCCATATTTCTGAGCTGTATTCAGCCAGGAAACATGGATCCTGAAATCTTGAAATGCTGTTTGAGAGAGAAAGAGGTGTCGTGATGGGCAGGGGGGCTTGCATGGTACTCTTGGCAACTAGGGGTTGGCTAGAGGCCAAAGCCTTGCAGTATGGTGACTCATTGGACTGATTACTAGGATTTTATAGTGTTGAGGGAAAGGTTTTAGCATGCCAAATTACTAGACTACCTTTATCATGAAGCAGAGATTGGCCAGGACATGATGAGTTATCTCTTCTAAAGATCGGTATGGAGAAGCAGATTCTTCATTTCCACTTGAAACATGGACTGTATATATCATAAATGTGCTGTTGAAGTTATCTCTGCAACTAGGGCAGTGTTATTCGCATCCGTTTATTTTTTGGAGAGAAGATCCGTATTCTTTCTCATATCTCTGGTCTCAGTTTAAGCTAGGTCATTGAAAGTGCAAGCGTAGTTTCATTTTATCTTTCCTCAAGCATCTTCAACGTGCTTATGCATACCTACTGAGAAATAGTTTATTCAAATTACTGACTGAGCCTTGCACAAAAGCCAGTGCCCCTGCTGCTGAACCTATTCTGATGAAAGCGAATTTCTCATGTTTCTGCTTCTTTCTGGTGAACCTCAATGACCTTCGACTGCAATGTCTAGGTGAACATGCAACATATGTACTTCAAGTCCTTGAGAGATTTAGCCTCTGCTTCATTAAAGGTTTTAATCCTAACATGACCAGATAAAACCCTAAATGCTTGAGCAGCCTGAATGCCTTCAGAGTACTATTTTGAACTTCTGAGGAGTTCCACGTAGTTAATGTTGATGTTCTCCCTCACTGGCCCTTGTCAGAAGTTCTGAAGTCTTTTCCTATGGTGATAAGATGATGCCTTGTCTGACATGTTATCACACCCAGCATGTTAGAACCTTCCAATAGTGTTTAGTTTTATGTTATCTGACCTTTTCTTTTCTATTTTCCCCCTCAATTCAAGATTCTTAATTTAAATGCCCACTAAAACTTAGATCTTCAGCCTTTAAACATATGTAAGTTTCTGAAAATGCTGAGTAGAATGTATGTTATTTGTAGATGATATTGTTCTAATGGATGAAACTAAGGCTAGAGTTAATCGTAAGTTAAAATTATGGGAAAATGTATTAGAATGTAAAGGTTTTAGATTAAGTGGGATAAAAATAAAATACATGGAATACAATTTTAATACAATTAGAAATAGAAATGAATGTAGGGTAAAAATTGATGACCATTAAGTTTTTAAAAGTGATCATTTTCGATATTTTGAATAATTTTTTATAAGTAAGGAAAGATTGAGGATGTTGTTGTTCATAAGATCAAAGCTAGATGGATGAAATGAAGAAGTGCAATTAGAATATTATGTGATTATAAAATACTTGCCAAGTTGAAGGAAAAATTTTATAAGACAATCATAAGATTGGCGATGCTTTATGGTATAAAATGTTAGTAGTTAGAAAATTATATATGCATAAGATGAATATGGCTGAAATGAAAATGTTGAAATGGATGTGTGATAATCCAAGAAAAGATAAAAGGAAACGGAATCATTCGTAAAAAAAAAGGTGGCACCAATCGAAGAAAACTTGAGGAAGGACAGCTTAGATGGTTTGAACATTTGCAATATAAACTTAGAGATGCATATGTACGAAGGAGTAGTTAATGCATGTAGAAGGCAAAAGAGATAGAGGTAGATTAAAAATTGTATGGAAGTGCTAAAAAAAGATTTGAAATCTTTGCATTTTACTGAAATATGACTCAAAACCAAGTAGAATGAAGAAAAAAGATTCATACTAACTAGTTTGAGATTAAGGCTTTGCTATTATTGTTATCGTTATATTAATATATTACACCTTTATGGTCCCTAGATTTTGTTTGGGTCCTTTGGGGGTTACCACAAGTATTGACGCATTAAAAGTGGGTAGTCCAAACGGTATGTCATATAGGGCTCCACTAATTGATGTATTAAAAATTGTAGTCCAAAGGTATATCATGCAGGGCTCCGCTATCTCAGAAACATATACGAAGATGAGAAACATTGCTCCTGTTAACAAAGTTAAAAAGTTAACAAAAGGACCCGGATCAAACATATCTTCATCTCATTTGGAATTCTGTAAGATATTTTACATTTGATGTCCTGAAGTAACATGCTAGAACTATACTGTTTTTTCTTTAACAAACAAAAGAAGCTCAGTACAGAATTATGTGTAATCAGGTTTTTCAATCCATAGAAACATGGAAACATGCTGGATAAGCCCTGCTACAAGGAGTTATGTAATTCTTGCAAGCTTCTGTAGGTGGGGAGTGGTTTTAGGGCCCCCCCTCCCAGCCAATAAATAAATAAATAATAGAAGCACTAATTCCCCAAAGGTGATTCCAGGGAATAATGCAATACATGGGTGTGTCAATCATAAACTTCCCTTTCTCATCCTCTGTATGATCAACTTATTGCTATTGCAATAGGTTGCCACGTAAACCCCTTCCCTGTTAGTGTCCCAGAAATTAGATTTTATCTGCTTGAAAAATAAGTGTTATCTGGTCATGGCAGTCATAGAGCTGCCATGCAAGGAAAGATATTGGAACCCATTTGTGTTCCTCATTTTCTTAGCTCATCTTGGTACTTTTATTATCTGTGCTTCTGACCAATCTTTTCAGGATTCTGTGCAAAGAAGGCTTTTAAATACCTAGTAAACCCAAACACCCTTATTCTATTTGATATCTGATTGATGAAACAGGATTAGCATTAGGGTGGTTTCTTATATATGGGATTATCTTATTGATTAAGCAATAGTGTTTTAAGTATTTGCTCAAAAAAAGAGTACTTCTATATGAAATTCATCACTTACTGTGAATAGATGACAAGTTTTAATCTTCCTTAGTTCTGATCTTGCCTCATGCTAAATAAATGCTGTTTATTTGAAATGATTCCCTTTTTTTGCCCACCAAAAAAAGGAAAATGATTTCTTTATTGGGTAATGCAGGAGGAATTTGATACGTATGATCACAATGTCCATTTTTTTCTGAAATTGCAATTTCTAAAGAAGAGGTCCAAAATCATTGAGATTGTTGCAGCAAAGGATGTCATATTTGCTCTTGCACAATCGGGTCTCTGTGCTGCTTTTAGTCGGAGTAAGCCTGTTATTCTTACATTCTTCTGTTGACCTTTTTGTTTATTTTGATTGTCATTTGCACCTCTTTCTTATTTGGGCTGGCAGCAACAAACAAACGCATATGCTTCTTGAACATAAGCCCCGATGAAGTTATTAGAAGCTTGTTTTATAACAAGAATAATGAGTCACTCATCACAGTGTCGGTTTATGCATCAGACCATTTCAGTTCCTTGAAGTGCAGGACAACTCCAATAGAGTAAGAAATCTAATTTATGCAAGAATCTTAACTTTCCAAGAATGTTTGTTTTTGATTATTTTTTTCCTCTAGTTAGTCTTAGTATATTACAGAATAAGGTAGGATTCTCAGCAATGATCGCAGCATGCTTATATTACAGAAAAGATAAGATTCCCAACAGTGATCATTGCTCATTGAGGCTGTTATTGAGATTGTCTTGATTTTATTGACAATTAGTTGCAGTGTTGGTATTGGTTACAACTAATTAATAATTGTATTATCCTAATTATTTAGGGCTGGCGTTTTGAGAAAATTCATTCATGAGGGAATAGTTCAGATTGATAGTTGAATTGGCTAAACTTTTCAACCTTCATTCATGACGTTTTATTGAACTCTGACAGGTATATTAGGAGGAATCAATTGGATGCTGGCTATCCTCTTTTTGAAACCGAATCATTAAAATGGCCTGGTTTTGTTGAATTTGATGATGTAAATGGCAAAGTACTTACTTACTCAGCTCAGGATGGGTAAGCAACCTTTGGTCCCTCTGCATATTTATATCATGACATAGCTGCTGGTTGTCTAATCAGATCCATGCTAATGTTTGCAGCACTTACAAGGTGTTTGACCTGAAGAACTACTCCTTTCTGTACTCGATAAGCGATAAGAATATACAGGAGATCAAAATAAGGTCTCCATTTTTTCAACTAACCCATTAATGCATCAGGCATTACTTTGATGCATCTGAATCTCTCCATCTTATCTCTCTTTTATTCTCTCCTGACTACAGTCCAGGAATCATGCTGCTAATATACCAGAGGACTCCTGGTCATGTTCCCCTGACAATCCTGTCAATTGAAGATGGAACAGTGTTGAAATCTTTCAATCACCTGTTACACCGTAACAAGAAGGTTGACTTCATCGAGCAGTTCAATGAGAAGCTTCTGGTCAAGCAAGAGAATGAGAACCTGCAGATTCTTGATGTGGGATTGGAGATCCTTTTCCTCCTGTAACTTTCTATTATGTATTCTTCATTTTAGTGGTAACATTCTATAGATGGTGCAGGTGCGGAATTCAGAACTGATTGAAGTGAACCAATCTGAGTTCATGACCCCCTCCGCATTCATCTTCCTCTATGAGAACCACCTCTTCTTAACATTCCGGAACAGGACAGTTGCAGTGTGGAATTTCCGTGGAGAACGTGTTACTTCCTTTGAAGACCACCTGCTGTGGCATCCAGATTGTAATACCAACAACATTTACATCACCAGTGACCAGGACCTGATTATCTCCTACTGCAAGGCTGAAGAAGGAAGTGAAGATGAGGGAGAAGGTGTCTTCCTTGCTTTGAATCACAGTTGAATTTTATTTGTCCTTTTTGTTGTCTTAGCGATGTCTGATCCTATGACCTAATGAAATCTCTGCAGCTCCTCCTGTTGGGTCCATCAACATGAGCAACATCCTTACTGGGAAGTGCATTGCCAAAATATGCCCTCTTGACCCTACACTCCAGATTGCCCCTCGCAAGCGAGGGGACCCCAATCGATCCACCATCCGGAGCACCATCAGGGAATCTTTGGAGGATGTGACTGCCCTTTTCTATGATGAGGACAGGAATGAGATCTACACCGGCAACAAGCAAGGTCTGATCCATGTCTGGTCCAATTAGTAGTTCTATCTGCTCTAGTGGACGTCCGTAGCATCTTCAGACACCAAGTGCATCTCCCGACCGTATCATACCCAAGGTCCTGTTGATCACATGCGGCCTTGTTTTCATCCTCACCAACCCACGAGTTCTATGTTGTCTGTAGATTCAATAATGCTATATGTATGACAATTAAGATTAACATTAACATCATCTTTGTTTTGATTTTAAGAAACAAATTCTGTTCCTTTTTTTTTTTATTTTTTATAGTGTATTTTGTATTCCTGTATTTTATTATATGTACTACTCTAGTATCTAGATCCTGTTTGTAACAAGAGGGCATCTGGCAACCTCGTCCTGTTTTAGCTTCAATTTATATTTACTTTTAACACCAGCTGTTGGTTCCTCAAAAACATTTGGTTCTAAATCTGGATTCTCATATTTCATCGAAAACTTCAAGAAAACGTTCTACTCTGCATTAAGTGACTGCTTTGGATTTTGAGAAGAAATTTTGATGTTTGGAAATACCATAATCATGTGGCCCTAAAATTTGGTTTCCCTCTCCTTCTACTGAGAAGACAAATAGGTTACCAACCTCTTATACATTGGATGCCAAAAGTTTAGCAAAACGTCGTACCCATAAATAATCATAAGAGTTAAAAAAAATTTATATAAGAAAGGCCTCATAAATTTAAAAAAAATAAAAATGATGAAGTAATTTTAACATCCATGTAAATTTAAAGTAAGAAAAAGGTGATCACACATTTTAAATTTAGTTACATTTAAACATATTTAAACTTCTCTCATAATAACGTCATAATGTCATTAATAAATTAAAGTTGCTCAAACCACCATGCGGGTCTGGTTCCAACAAACATTTTGTTCCTCCTGTTAGAAGCTTCGACTTACGCATCAGATGCCCAAATTTTCAGAGAAATCACCCAAAAAATTTATAAAAAAAAATCCGCAATTACCAATCATAACATTGATAATGGAATTTGTCAGAGCGAGAACAGAGTACAATTCCCTTCAACATTCTTTAGATTCAAAGAAGGGATGGAGCTGTCCACAAATTCCCATCCTAGGTCCAAGATACATTGGTTTCCAAATCCTGCCCACCACCCAAATAACAATAAAACCCTCCTTGCTGTTTATTTACCCACTGCACTGCTGTTACTGTTACCACTGTTGTTGTGGTGGTGGCGGCGGCGGCGGCGGCGGTGGCGGCTGTTGCCACTGGCTCCAGCTTCATCCCTCCTCCTCCTTCCATGGTGGCGGCTTTTCAGCTGGGTGAGCTCCATCTGGGTCTTCATGAAGAACTGCATCCTCTGAAGCTCCAGGTCTTTCGCAAACGCCATCCTCTGCTGCTCCAAGTCCTTTGCCTGCCGCAGCTTCGAGCCCTCCACCCTCTCGTACACCTCGCCGAACCTCAGTATCGCCTGCGTCAGCTCCCGCAGCCCCTCCTCCTCGTCGTCGTCCTCCTCCTCCTCCTCCCCCTCCAGCTCGGTCGCCCGCTTCCCCCTCTTCCCATTCACCGCCGGCTCCGGAGGGAACCCGTCGGATGAGTCGGCCGAGGCCCCGGCCGACCGGGACGACACCGACGGCGGCGATCTTCCCCTCTTGTAGCCCTGCTTCGAAGAGCGGTGCGAGGTGCGCTGCCGCTGGGGGAATTGGGGCTGGATCGGGACTCCGGCCGGAATTTTCGAGGGATGGTGGGGGTTGCTGGGATTCGCAGGCGCCGGCAGGGCGGGGACGGGCTTGTGGTTGGGACCGAGGAGGGCATCGAGGCGCCTGAAGAAGGGCCAGGAGGAGGTGGCGGCGGCGCCGGAGGCGATCTTTGACTTCTCGATCTTGTACTTCTTCTTGAGGGTATCGATCCGGTTCTTGCACTGGACATCCGTTTTCGGGGACTTGGTGTAGCCGTCGCGGCTAGTGACGGCGTCGGCTACCTCCTGCCAGTGTTTCTGCTTGAGATTGCCGCGGCTGAGCTCCAGGTACCGCTCGCCCCACGCGTCGATCAGGGTGGAGGTGGCGCCCTCGCTCCAGCAGTCCTCGCGGCCGCCGCCGCCGCTGCCGCCCGTGGCGGAGGGTCGCTGGATGGGGAGGGCTAGGGTTAGGGTGTGCTGGGGCGGGGCAGCGACGGTGACGGGCTCGACGGCGGCGCTGCCGTTGGGTTCGGGGCTGTGGGCGGCGGAGGAGGAGGGCGCCACGACGGAGACGGGGTGAGGGGGCGGTGACGGCGGCGGGGATGGAGACAGGGAGTCGGAGCGGGCGTCGTCGTCGTCCTCCATAGGGAACAGAAGGCAGCGGAGATCCGGAGGGCGGCGTCGGGGAGGGGGATCGAGGGGAAGCGGCGAGGGGAAAAGGGTGGGAATTTGCTGGGGGGAAGAAGGGGGCGAAGGGTTTCTGCCGACCGGCGATGCCCTCTTGACGGGCGTCTTGACGCCTGAAATATTCTTTAAATAATATTTATATATTTGGTTTTTATTCCATCATTTTGGGAATAAATAATATTAATTTCGCCGTAGGGTGCTCTCTGTTCTGACGGAGCGGGCTGACGGCGTCACATCGTAGATCCGTATCTGGGGATGGACACGTGGAAAAGGATCTGTAGGGATACGTGGAAGATTCTGATTGGCCGACGAAACTGACTAGAGTATAGAGGGGGTGGGGATGACAAAAAAAAAAATAAATGCCGGCACTTAACTCGGTTTTCAGAACGCACCCACCATAGAAGACAGCCATAAGGGGACCCAGGCCATCTGGGAGAGGGTGTCATTCTGGGTGCCCAATCAAGTGGCTGTGTTTTCGTATTTCATTTTTGGTAGGGCAACGGCTTTGTTTCCGGCGTTGGGTCCTCTGGTTTCTTCCAGTTTCCTTCCCTTCTCGCTCGGGGAAACTTGGATGGAGTTAGGGGGATGAAGCTTTTTGTTGTTGCCCCCCTTTGCTTTTAAGTAAACATTTCCATCGTCATTGAGGGTGCCAAAAGTTGAGAACCAGTGCAATTTTGATGCCTGATGTAAATGGAGCAGATGATAAATCGATAATTGTAGGTTCATTAATGGAGGGAGTAAGGGATGCTTGAAATTTTGGATTTTGATGCAAGAAAATGAAGCTAGAATTCACATTGCAAACGAGTTGAATCCACTAACTTTAATGTTTATTGTTTGTAAATGGCCGTTTAATATGTTTGGATTCAGATATCCAAAACATATTTGAGTTAGGCACCTGTGTTCTTCTAATTGTGGTTAGGATCCAGGTAGGATCATATTTGATTGTTTCTCTACCTCTAAGAAAATTAGTTGGGAACAATGATTTGATATTCTTTTGTCTTTTTATTTACTTACATATATAATCTCACAATTTCATCTCATGATCTTAAGAATAATTATAAAATTTCGTGGGAAAAAGTGGGATAATTAATGTCTATAAAATTAAGGGTTGAGATATGTAGACCTCTTCAAAAAGAGTTTTGTTTTATGAAGAAAGGCATTATTGATGTCTAACCGGTGAAAGGACCATCTATGAGTGACAGCAAGAGATAACAACCCTCTTCGTCCCAAAGTTTATATAAGTTTTTCTACTGTCTGATAGATTGTATTGCATGGATCGATAAGCCCACATATAGCATGCTGGCTCCTTTGGTTGTCCAAGTGGTTTTCCATTCTTGTGGCATTTCGGCAGTTCGGAAGAAGCAGCTTCCACCTTGAATCACAACTCCGACGATCGTTCAGTAAGCCTTGAAAAATCTTGTAGTGAAACCGTCTACCGTTGGCTTATTGTCCACAACGAGGCTTCTCAGAGTCATTTCAATCTTGGTGCTAATAGTTAGCACTCTCTCAGCACACTTGGAAAGCTAAAGCCTCGACTGTGATCTACTTCTTGCCATCCTCTCTCGTAACTTTAGTATGAAGCAATTCCGATTATATCCTGCAATGTAGGATCTGAGAGGCCTCCAAGATCATCTTCCTTGACTTGCATGCTGTAATTATATGTCCTTCACGAGGTCCTCCGTTCGGTGAAACATGCAGCCAACTTCTCTTCTATCCCAATGTTCTAACCATGATGATATAGAAGGGCCACAGCAATGGTTATCAAACCAAAAGCACTTCATTAGAGTTTAAAAAAACGAAGGCAATCTCCTACATGTACTGGTAATGGCTGGGTTTTCCCGTCCCTAAGAACTTGGGCTAATATCGAACTAGTGATGAAGCCGGTTGGCTAGAAGGAGATAGCCAAACTCCGGTCATAACACTCCCAAAGGAGGAGCTAGGGGAGTAGAGATTGGTGGTAATGAATCGGTTGGCCGATCCTTGAAAAATTTCGCCATGAGTTGGGCTCTCTTTTTTGAACGTTATGACCTTGAACCTCGGCCAGACTTGGCTGTCTCCTCCTCGGAAACCTGATGGATAGCAGGTAGTCAACAAGAAAGCAAGGAGGACAAACGAAGTTTGTGAGGTCAAATTGCCTTCTTGGAGATTATATTACAATCCGCGACGCATATAAAGGCAAGCCGATGCACAACTTAGGATGCAAGTCTAACACAATTAAGATGAACAAAGTCGTTGTTCCCCAACTTTGACATGGATACTGGTACTTCAGCTCCAAGTCAAAAACGGAGGGAGACTTGCTCACCAAGTCATTAAACAAATTGAACATTGAGGCATAATTTACTTGTTATGCTGGTGCTCCCATTGGCGGTTGGCGCGTGCTCACGAGAGAGAGAGAGAGAGAGAGAGAGAGAGAGAGAGGGTATTAAACAACTTACTCAAACTTTAGTATCAAGCTATTACAAATTTATGGTTAAAATATAGATGGTTAATGTGATAAGACCTGAGGATCAATTTGTCTATTATTATTTCTTGTCCAAAATGTTTCTATCTTATTTGAAGCAAAAAACTTAGGTCCAACGCCAAGGGTGCTGCATGCACAGTGGCCTGCCACCCATGCACGTCACCCTCACCCCTCAAAGTGAATTTTGTTTTTTCTCTGGATTCTTTTTGACTATTCATTATAGTATGCCATTTTTCTATTATCTATCCAATCCATTTCACTGACATATTTAGTGTGAATCAAGATAAAATTTTCAAACTAAATTATATAAGTTTATCGAATGGAAATTTCTCATCCTAAACCATCGTTCTATTTGACAACTTGGAACTCTGAGTCTGCTGCTGTGGAGAAGGATTTCCTTTTTCTCCCTCTCTTTGTTTCTTACACCATTACGTTGGTTTTCATTTTCATTCTAGTGATTGTTATGCTGACCTATCTGAAAGATGATTTTTCTAATATGAGGTGATGGAGAGGCTTGTTTATTCTTTTTTTATGGCATAAAAAAGTCAAAATCACCGAGTCATCTTCAAGTGGTGGTCAAGCAAGAAGATGCAAAACCGGGCAGATGCAAATGTATGTATGTTATGCTTAATGTTACACACATATCACCGCTAATACTTACTCTGCTTGGTGGCCTTTTCCACGGTAAAGGGCGGTGGGTGGGGTTCAATGCTCCTAAAATCTCCAAAGAAAAGAAATATAGAGAACAACTTCATCAATCAAAACTTCACAGGACGAGCGGTTTGCAAAATAAAATATTCCAGCAGCTCATGTATTAAGGCAGACCTCTCACATGCCCACCAAGTTCATCTAATCCAAAGAGGATTCCTTAATTATGATATAGCATCAGATAGTGGCAACCGTCACCGGCCTATGGAACCCACCTTCAAAAAATTATGCAACATTAAAATCAACCTCAACGGGTCGGCGCCTTCTAATACGGCTAAAGTAGTGGTTTTGTCACCGATAACCATTATGGAAGCTCTCTACCGTTGCTGCTGCAATCCACTGCAGCTTGATTGATATGAGCTGAGGCCTGGATTGCTCCACGCTTCAACAGCAAAAGGTTTTACTCCGAAAGATGGCTCAGTTAAAGTTGTAACTTAGATTAATGACAACTCCGAAAGGCTCCATCCTTGTTGAGAATAGTAAATCAAGATTGAATCTCTTCCAAACTTTTTTTGCCGGCATATGTTTGAAGAAGCCAACCAAGCAGTGAACTTTTTTACCATCCAAAGGAAAAAAAAAAAAAAAAAAATCAAAACTTCACAGGTGGAAAATCGCATAAATAGACAAATCCAGGAGCACAAATGAGAAAAGTTCACGTAATTCAAGATCACAAAATCAGCATTCTCTGGGCCCACAAGAATAATAGATCAAGTACAATGGAATTAGCAAATATCCAACTGATAATGAATGCAATGTTAAAGATATAATATTTCTCAGAGTGCAAGCGCAAGGAGCATTCTCCTAAAGTGACCAAAGCCTTTACTTAAACCACCTCGTGGTACTCCTTTCCAAATTTATAAAAGCTATTGTTGTCAAAAAAAACCTGCTTCAATAGAAAGAAAAATGCCTACTTGCCACAACAAAATTCTTTCCCCCGTAAATGTCAAAGATTTCTCTAGTTGGAACAGAATGGAAAAAGCAAACTGTGATGGATCATGGCTTAAAAGGTGCAAAGACCACCACCGAATTGTGCCCTCCAAATCCAAATGAATTAGAAATGGCTGCACAGCAGAGGTTATAGTTAAAATGAGAGAGAGAGAGAGAGAGAGAGAGAGACCAAAGGCTATTTCAACTCACCAACATTCACTTCATGTTGCTGCTTTTTATTTGCCACGGTATCAAATTCAACTGCAGGCTCTGGATTCTGCAGTTAAGGCACAGAAACAAGAAGCCAATCAGAGATGTTAATAAATACACTTAAAACTACAATATGTGCTTTGGTTTTATTTGCTTTCATATCTGCCACACACTATTGCCTACTTTCTTTGCTGAATCTGCTGTATCATGTTTCTATTTTGACTTTAAGCTAGCACAGGTCAACATATTCATAAAGGCCGACCGTATAAATGAATCATTTTGCAATTTTGCCCTAAAGACCCCGTTCAATTTGATCTCATGTGTTCATCTCTTGCGAACATCATGGATTGATTAATCTTCAATCACATGGATATGCAAACATATATACAAAATGCAATGTGCTAATGAAGACCATTTGATATGATTTTTTGCTTCCATTTGCTTTACATGTTTGTCTTGGTTACAGTTACTGAATATTGTGCATTTCACGCTCATCTTATACTATCAGAAAATCAAGATAGCATAGCCCATGAGGATGCAAAGTTGATATACGAACGGTTTGAATATGAAAGGATTTCTCACATTACTGGCCTGACATAACATTACTATTTACAGTGTTCTATTGAAACAACTTTATACTCACAAATTGATTTATGGTTGGATGCAGCCACCCAGTTGTTATGGCCTTCACTGTTGCAATGGCTTCTAAACCCCCTGCTGCACCAAGGCAGTGCCCTATCATAGACTGTAGACAGGAAACACATCAGAGAAGTGTGGGGTAAAAAAAATCATTGGAAAATTCGGAATATTGAAAAGTGAGTTAACCTTGGTTGCATTGATCTTGATTTCTGATGGGTTCTTGAAGACCTGTTTAATAGCATTCACCTCAGCCAGGTCACCAGCGAGGGTGGAAGTTGCATGGGCATTTATATGGTTGACCTGGAAGACATCATCCAGTCATAAGCACATAAATTCAGAGGTACTTCAGTATTTTGACTATGATTACCTACATAGTTCTTAATAGGCACCCAAATGAAAAGCAGGAAAGATATGTGTATCACAACTGACAGAGTTCTAGAACAAATTCATACGAGAAAAAAAAAAAGGTAAAACAATAACAACTTTAGGAACTAATTTTTTGTCATTGCAACACAAATGTCCTCTACTGATATGAAGACAGACATAAACCATGCATACATAAATTCCTTTCCAATGAATTAGCAACATAAATATAAACACTGATTACAGATGAACTGTACGAGATTCTATAAGATGGTTCACCATGTCTTCTAACAATTAAATAAACCGAACAGAAAATCAACTAACCTCTTCTGGTGCAACTCCAGCATCTTCAAGACTTTTTTTAATACAAGATGAAACACCAAGCCCATCAGCTCTGGGATCTGTCATATGATAAGCATCACAGTTGACAGCACCTCCCAAGTACTCAGCAATAACAGGTGCATCACGTTTCATTGCATGTTCCAGACTCTCCATAACCTTTTGAGGACCAGTATATAACATAAGATACCATAGCAAAACAATAAACAAGAGATGGTACAAAGTAATTGTGCTTCAAGGGAGATTGCATTAGCATGTCTGGCCAAGGTAATCAAACAATCTCTTAGAGTTAGATGTGCGTCTTCAGTTCCATGAAGTGTAGCATGCGTACTTTGCATGCTTGATGCCAACATAGCAATCTCCAAAATTTACTCATGGTAAGGTCCAATACAATATCAATAACATAAGAAATTCACATAACTTTACAAAGATATATACATATGTTCACTATTTTAAGAAGATGATTACTTGATGGAATTCCATTTAAGAGAAAAAAAGCTCACACTGTCACTGCCTAGCTACCTCTTATATCCCTTCCCCATGGACAGATATATAATGCTTGGTTTCTCTCTCTAATGGTAGACATTTTGTTTATAGTCCTAGAATTTGAGGAAAGTGTAGAATGCTCTCTTAGAAAAAAATTGGTCAACAGCCAGTAGCTTTCCGTGAACCATAATTTTGTCTCAATAATGTACAGTTTTTGCATATGTACAAAAAATTGTTCATATGTATATGCACGTAAATGGACTATACATTACAGACTTGTGTCAAGCCCTATAATATCATCAATTTGACCCCTGCACTGACGCACTTGCATACAAATTTTAACATTAAGCATTAATTATTAGAACAAGTCTTGTGATTCAAAACTTAGGAAAATCAAAGTAACGGTGGCAAAGGCAAAGCAAAACACATATAAGAGGAGATTTAGAGTACTTTGCAGCTTCCTTGCCATGTCTATATTGCCTCAATACCAGTCCTGAGTGCAAATGAAAGTGGTAATGCTGTGTGGCATTTTTCAATAAAAGTCTAAGCATAGAATGAATATGAGGGCATTTAAAAAAAAAGGGCTTCTCATGAAAGTGCAATAAAAAGGAAATTTATTCAAAAGCATCACAGTATTAATTGACAATCAGATCCAACAGATCCTGAAACCATGAGTTTTATGACGCTTATGAATATCAATCTCATTATATGAATAATTTGCTAAAACCGAAAAAAAAAAAGAAAGAGAGAAAGAACGAGGACTAAAACTGCCCATATACTATAAGAAAACCACAGATTTTTTGTACACAACTCAGAAAATTATGAAAAGTTAATTCAGTCATGCATACCAACACTCCAGCACCTTCTCCCATAACAAAGCCATCTCGATCTTTGTCCCATGGCCTTGATGCAGTTTTGGGATCATCATTTCTCTGTGACAATGCTCTACATGCCACAAAACCCCCAACCCCAATAGGAATAATTGCAGCTTCAGTACCACCAGCAATCATTACATCAGCCTCACCACGACGAATATGGTTGGCAGCAGCATAGAAACAATAATTCGAAGTAGCACAGGCAGTTGAAATGGAGTAGTTTGCACCCATGAAGCCAATATCCATTGCCAGCAAGGCAGAGCCCATGTTTGTTATGGAATAAGGAATAAAAAATGGAGTTATTTTCCTGTGGCCTTTCTCTATGAGAGCCTGGACGCTGTCAGAAAACACACTAAGGCCACCCATGCCCGTCCCCACAAGTACACCAGCTCGTACCTTGTCAATCTGCTAGAAGAATATTATGATCAGAAATTATATAAAAATATTAATATGGAAAATATGTGGTGAGAAAAATAATAAAAGCATCAGCATATCATGAGATAAATTGATGGAAAATTTGTACAACATGATATATAAGCAATAACATTAACGCTGTATAACAGATACAAATATATGAGACTCTTTTTTTGATGTAAAATATATAAGATTTTGACCACAATAAAAATGACCTATCCACCGTGAAATATGTGGCAGAAGAAGGATTCTTTCAATTGTTTACATGTTGAGTGAGTGTTGTTTGGTTGCTTTCTTGTGTGATGATTTGCAAAACATACAGGCTTCACTTTATCTGCAATGACTTGGTTATTTTGTGCCTGGGACTGCTGGTTTAAATTGGGTATTTTCATGATTACTGGAAAGTTGAAGACATACCAAATTAGGCATGGCTTCTTTCTTTTGTGTTTCTATCCAACTGGTGCAGAACTTCATGATCTGGACCGGACCATGCTTAGTGTTGTCATTTATGCACTTCAGTGAGGCTGTTTGTCATTTCTTTTCCAGTCTTATAGTTTCTTCCAATTGCTACTTGCAGTTGTTTTGTTTCTTTCCCTTGTTTATACTTTGGTAACTTGAAATAAACTTCCTTCCACTTTTCGCACATGTATGTGAGGAATAAGGCATTTAATATAAGATTTCATCTTTCCTGTTGCAGGCTAACCATTGACCACTCAGAGATTTGTCACGCAAGTGCAAGCCTTCATTCAGAATGTCATCTTCAACCATCTACTTGGCATACTTTTTGAGGTGTGCCCACAGACAAAGCTTTCTTCTAAATATATTGAAACAAGCTTAACTACTAATCAAGAGTAGAAAATTAAAAAAAAAAAAAAATTCACAATCATGTTAGCATCCTAGCATGTCAATCAGTAAAACAGAAAAATGCCAACAAAAAACTGCCAAATCAGAGTTAAGGTGCTGTATAGATATGGAGGGAGATAACATTCTACAATGGACTATCATGATAATAGCACTTTACATGTTCATATTGCATTTCAGTATTTATCCTTGACAATTCTTTTCATTATACTAAGTTCACAATGTTTATTTCAAATGACCAGAGACAACAAATTTTAAAGAATAACAAAGGGAAACACATTCTCCTTAAAAAAATATCTTGATATGATTTGGTAATAGATAAATGACTTTATTGATTTTATTAGGAGAACAAAGAATTTTAGCAATCAGCAATCAATGCTTTGGTCAAGTATAAGACGTGCTTCAGAGAGATGTTTTCATCACTTAAGTTTTCAAAGGATAAATAACATAACAATAAATTATGGTCCTAGTGCCCCACAGAGCACCAACCAGAAGTCATCTAGTTGTATAAGCTAAGCAATAATGTTTACTGCTCCAGTGCATACAAAATAAAAAAACAGATAAGGCCTGCTCAGAGACTAAACTTGAAACTTGTGGAATGGAGTCTAAGTTGACTTCTATATGTTCCAGTGACATGATACATGGCTCCATTATTTTATGCACCTGATAAAGTTGACCCAGCAACAGCACATACAGCAGCTAAAGAGGGTTTGTGAAGTGAAAATTAATGAAAGCAGGGGAATTGTTATCCAATATTGGAGGGGTGAGAGCAACAAGCAATATCTAGTCCTAGTTCATTGGAAATTACCAGGAAAGGGATGGTAGAAATAATAGCAGTCGCATACTCAGCAGCAAGGATGACAGTGCTGATTGAAAATTATCATGGAAGATGACATGGGCAAATCAATTTAAGCATTCAAAAAATGAAGTCCCTCAGAGAATATCTCTTGGCATTCAGACATAATGCAGACAAAGCATTACAGGATGAGATTATCAGAGTCTGGGTGGAGTCAGACTCATTAAGTAGCATGGACTATATTATGGAAAAGGCAGATCAGCCCGCTGGAAATTAACTTGAAGAAATCATGCAAAAATTTGGGATTGGAGACTTATAAGATAATCTCATATATGAGGGCATAAGGTCTGAAGATGGCAGATATCAAAAAAATAACACAGGCTTCCTGTTTAAACAGATAAATAAATATAGCAAAGTACTACTGATGGGAAGGTAAAATAATATGTGCATTGAAGAAATGCAAAAGTGGTCCAAGGAAGTTAACTAAGCCTGATTTGACGACAGATCATCAATAAATAGGACAGGTCATCAATTTTCTAACCCCTTACCCTACAACTTGTCTTTAGATGTTAAAGAACCTGAAAAGGAAATCAGTTGGTGCATTCATGAACTTTCATGAAGTATATGCCTTGATTCTACAAATAATATATAATGTGTTACTCTTCAATTTCAGCCCTTATACGAATAAAGTGGAAGCCCACTTTATTATGTATAACCCTCTCATAAAACTCTAAGCAAGGATAAGCGCAGTATGCAACTTATATTTTGCCACACTTGTAAAGACAACTCATCTTGGACACTGGCCATGCTCAAATCATTTTTCAACCCAAAAAATTTCCACGTGTAATGTCCCAAGCTGCCCTATATGTGAAATACCTGCTGGTCCTCCTATAGATAGATCTTAAATGTGCATTCCCTTGTGAGTGAATATGCACAGTTAAAATTTCTCTTCTTGAAGAACCATTGAGGAGCCATATAATTTATATTGTTGCATCAAAATGAGGATCACTAGATTGCACGTAAATTATCTCACTGCATTTGCTACAAAAGCAATTAGATATGGTAACTGTCAGATCAATTTAGCAAGAAGTTGAAGATTTCCTTTAGGGACATCTAGTAAATTTGTTTGATCTATCATGTCATTGGTGGACTAATGGACTTAGTCCATCATATTTGCTTCAATTGACAATCACTTGCATGCTTTCTTGGCAATAGACCAACAACAATTTTAATTCTTGCTGCTTTAGGACCCATGAGATTACCACAATCTCTCCTAAATATTTAGTGCCAAATTATTGCCCTGGGGTGCCTTCAGCTTTCCAAAACAGAACAATCCTGGTAACCTTGTTCTTATGCCAATCAAGGCACTTTGTTGCAATCCTCCAAATTAATAGTACAAATATATTCACAATATAGCTTCCAAGCTTTGCAGCTCCTTGAGAAGATATCAAACTACAAAAGGAGATGATACATCACTATTGTAACATAAAAGGATACTCTAATACACAAAATATGCAAGCAATCCATTATCTTCAATTTATCTCTACTACTATAATGAAAGAAGCTCTTTGCGAGTAGACTTTTGGTTTGTAGTTGAGCGCTCTGAACTCTTTTTAGATATTGCATTTTTTGCCTCTTTCTCCCTTGTTTGGTTTGTAGTTGAGTGCTTTCATGTAGTCGGATTCTTCCTAGCTATTGCTTTTATTTTTGTTTCCTTTCCCCCTTGTCACAGTCTTTTAGGTGACTCCCCCTCCTCCCTCGGTTTCCCACTCTCAATTTTAGAACTCATCCAACCTTTGAACTCCTCCAATAGACCCATCCCATATTATGTTATCCCCTTTCTAATTATGACCCCCAAAGTGATTTTCAGCCCCAACTTCTGATTATTTTTTTTTTTCTTCACTCTTTTTTCCTCTTTTCCTCCTTCCCCTTTTCCAAAAATGGCTTGTGCGCCACACATGCTCAATACTTGTAGCAAGTAACAACTAAAGCATGTTCCATCCAACACCACTTGTTAACAAGTTCTCTACGTAACTGCATTACACATGACAAAGCATTCTCTATGCTCCCAAGAAAAACTTCAATGTAACCATTCAATTTCACAGTCCACACCCAAAATACATGTAACATTTGCTACTCTGATAAACCCCAGAGCAGTTCCCTAAAAAAAAAAAGAAAAACCCCAAAGAAATGGCCTTCTCACGTTTTATAGCATTATAACTGAATCAGCATTGAAGCACAAGAAATAGGCATACTGCTGCATCAGTTTGCTATTTTCCAATTAATTTATGTTTCTTTACCTACAGTACCATCTGTGACACGGATAAGGTGAACTGACTCGTGCAAGTCGAGCAAATTCCACACCCACATAACAATTAGAAACTTGACAACAAGAAAGCCACACAGATTCAATCCCATCACATCACCAATAAACATGCATCTGAGAATGCAAATAAACACTAGTTCATTGACCACCTTTCATGTTATAGATAGCATATTCCATGAAATAGGATGAAATTAAGCTTCAAATCACATTAGAAAAGAAAACGTGCATCAGAATTAACGAAAACGATTCAATGTTTCCGATCCCAAGACCAAATCCTGATTGAATCATTGGATGATTCCAACAAAAATTAGACCGTAATCAGACATGATGGGAGTGATACCTCGCTGAGGGCCTTGCTCCCAACGCCAAGCCCGGCGCTCTCCAGTGCCTTCTTCCCACTGACGAGGCAGTACCTGAGGCAGTCGTCGAGCCGCCGGTCGTTCTTTCCGTCGATGTACCCCTCCGACGAAAACCCCCTGATCTGGCCGGCGAATCTCGTCGGGAACTTGGAGGCGTCGAACCGGTCGATCGGCCCGATCCCGCTCTCCCCTTCCAGCAGCTTCTCATAGTACCCATCCACGTCGTTCCCGAAAACCGATACCAGCCCCATCCCCGTTATCACCACCCGCTTCTTCGGATCCATCTCCCTCCGGGGCGCCGCCGCTACGGAGGCGCGGACGGCGGGCCGTCGGATGGATCGAAGGAGACGGCCGCGCCGGGAGGGAGTGGCCGCAGGCGGCGGCGAGGGGGAGAGGCGGAGGCCGTTCATGCAGGGGACGTGGAGGGACTGCATGGCCGTCGAGGGGGTGGGGAGACGGGGGAGACGGCGAGAGAGAGCGGAGGAGGGACGGGAAAATAAGTGGGAAAAGGAGGGGGGAGGGGGGGGTTTTGTCCTAAATAGAGGGCCGAGTTCGGAGAGCGGCGACGCGAAAGAGGAGGAAGGGATCTGGATTCAGGTACCCGTTCGAGAATGGCAGAACGGAGTGAATCCGATGTTTGGTATGGAAACTTAATACACGGGTACCCATGACCTTAACTGTGACACGTATCAGACCGAAGCGGGTCCCCCGTAAAATACAAGCATGCTTTCATCTCTAAGACTGGTTTGCTGTCTACGGGAGAGAGCTGATCTAAAAGTAATGTGGAGGTCAGGTGAGTTGCCAGAACAGGAAACAATAGAGAACTGCGATTTGAAAATAGACACGTGTTTCGTAGACGGCGGGCAACGGCTGTTACCGTGGGAAGCTGGGATCTGGTGCTTTCGTAGTAAGGTAGAAGCGGATGATGGATTGCGGTTAGCGTGGTGACGCGTGCCAGGTGGGCGGAAAACGCTTGTGTAATTATACACGTGATCCGGCCTTCTGCTGATTTGCAGCTGATAGCTGATCCGAGGGCATGGACCTGGTGGTTTAGACGCTGACGACCAAAGAAGACAGCTAACATTGAAAGTTTTACACGTGTCATGCACGACATGCCACCTTGACATGTTAGTGTAGTTTATTGTTTGATTTCTCTGAGCGAAATTCTTTATGCACCGGAGTAGAAAATTTTCGCTGACCTACACTATTTATTGAGCTAATAAAATTTATTTAAAAAAATTAATATTTTGTTTCTAACATATGATATTTTTCTATATTGTTACCATATAGATGAATGAAAGCATGCGATACAGGTAACAAGAATTTTCTGTATTGCATATGGTGCATAAAGTATTTCTTTTTTTCTAAAGCCTTTCTTCCGAGGCATGGGCTTTGATCGACCGCTGCATCGAAGATTACAAATTTGAAGCATAAAACATATTCTCTCTCTGTGATTGTGTATGTTTGACGACATGAATCTCTCTCTCTCTCATATAAAAACATTCTCCTCAAGTCTCTGTCCCATAAATGAACCTCGTGCCACGGCCACCCTCCTTTAAATTCTCTCCGTTCCGCTTAGATTGACCAAACTCTAGTAAATTTTTACTCAAATCCAACCAAATTTAAATTAAATGATAAAAATATTACATCAATTATTTAAGTTATTAAATACAATTTATTATTTTTAAAATATGAAAATATTAAAAATTATATAATTTAAATATATACAACTCAAACATCAAGCAGTTAAAAAATAAAGCATAGGACCAAGGGTTGCCAAAATTAATTTAATGGCAAATGGTGTACCCTATGGATTTTAGGAATCCACAGCAATGGACGTAGTTGATTTAGATGGGTCAATGTTTTTTCCTTGAACAATGAATCCGAGTGATGGTAAGTCACTTCCTAGCCTTTTAAATAAACTGTAGAGGATGAGGCAAAGAGAGTGAATTTAGATTAATGCTAGCGAAAGACTATTGCACATTTGAGGAGGTCATGGAGGCACACTCTTCTATTTCTATTCTCTAACAGATTATGATTTCATGCAAGCTCAAAAAAATAAAGAAAAAATTAAGACGAGCAAGAGTGGGGGAATGAGATGCTCAATGCTGTTGCAATGCTTCTTAATTTTATTTCTTTGTTGTGTAAGAGTTGGGATTAGAGTTCCTTGAGATTAGATAAAAGTGGAAGAAGGCGCAAGAAAAGTATGAGGTCTAGGATTTGCTCAAAGTAATTGCCATAAAGTCACCTCTGCGCCTATTTTCTACCTTCACTTTGAAGTTGATTGAAAGAAATATCTACCAAGGGAGAGGAAAATTTAAGAGATAGATAGGCAAATTATATACTATATTATAAAATTTGATTGTAACATTAGCGGTGTATATTAGCTTGACATGTATATATTTTTAATGAGCTCTTTATTCACTATATGACGTATTCTTTTTTACTGCATGATAGTATTAATTAAAAGAAATTGAAAAGCCATCTCTTCTTCCTTTGTAAATAAGCTTTAATCCCTTTTTTTTTTTTTTTTCAAATTCCAATGCCCTCTCCTTTTACGTCTACTCATTTTCTCCCTTTTTTTTCTGTCATCTATGCTTCTTTTTCTTTCTTTTCTTTTTCTCCCTTCTTTTTCTGTCATCTATGCTTCTTTTTCTTTCTTTTCTCTTCATTGATACATAGCTAGCATTACTTCTCCTGATGTATTATACATATTTTGGCACTGTTATTAATAAAATATCGATGATGGCAAACTATCTCTCTTCTCCATCAATCTGGAACCGTATTATTAACTGAGATCAAGAGAAAAGGCAAAACTTGAGGCATGAAAAAAAGCGATCTTCACTATAGTCTCCTTAAGCCAATGAGCCAAAGACTAAGGAGGCCAAAAGAGGTGCGAAAGCTTTGTCTCTTGCTCTTTTGGTTTCTCTCCCGAAAACCAACTCACAATAGTTATACAAATAATTACCGAAAACCTTTCAACCTGCTAGGGCCCCTTTCATAGCTACCATCGATGGATAGGGAGTAGTGATAATGAAGGAAACCCAAACTCTAACAATAACCCTAAGCTAAGGGATGAGAACAAAGCGGGGCAGAGGGAGATGAATAGAGAAAACCATGTTCGGACCAGCCATGGAAAGATATTTATATGTGAAGAGAGATTTGCTAGTTCAGAGATTGGAATTAGATTCAAATTTCACTAATATTTTGTTAATACTTAAAAGGGATTGGTTATAGCCTTATGAAAGGCACACTAAACAATATTCTTCGGATAAAGAAAATATATGTTTTAACCCCTTTTAGAAAAAGAAAATATCTATTTATAAAAAAAAAATAAATCTTAGGATATTTGATTCCTTTTTTTTCTAATTGATCAAATAATATTCTAAATTATTTTTGATATTTTGGATTAATTTTATCATGAATTATATTTTTTTCATTAACTATTCACTGATTACTTTATCGTTAGAAGGCCATTCTATGCTACATTTTTCACGGATAAAAAGATATATACTAAAATTTTATTGTAAACATTTTGTTTTTCTCAAATTTTATTTAGAAAGGTTTTATTATTTTACATTTAGAATGTGATTCAATATTCTAAACAATGTATGAATATTTTACTTTTAAGACTTTGTAATTTATTATTTTATTTTTAAATAAAATTATTTCTATACATGCATATTATGTTTCGTGCAACGCATAAGTTTAAATAGAAGGAAAAAAAAAAGAGACAAATTTTAGCTTGACTAACATGTATTTTAAGAGAGTTTTATATTTATCATGTGACAGTATTTTTTTTTTTTTTTTACCATGCGACAGTATTACTTAAAAAAATAATAAAAGAAAGTCTTGAATTAAAAGTATTAATTAGAGGTGGGAGGCGTATCTCGAATTCGAAGCGTTTGAATTTCTTAAATAAATTAATCAACTGTGGTTGACCTTCGCAAGGTATGAATTAACACAGTCAAAAGTTAAATGTCCGTGTGGATAACTTATTTAATAAGAACTCGTTGCTAAGGATTGCGAGCCTGGTGATAAGATAAAAAGATGGTTGTCTCCCGAAAATAAAAGAGAACGGAATAAATTGTCCCGAATCCGGACACGCACCAATTTGACTTTGCAATCCACCATCCCTGTAGCCCCTCTGAAAGGTTTTTTCTTTTAAAAAAAATATATTTGGATGGTACTGTGTACATTTGGACGGCCACCACAGACAGACAGCTAACCTTCATCCACAGTATATGCTAGTTTGGTTTAATAATTTTTTTCCTTATCTTTTAAGTATAGTATAGAGGCATAGGATAGCCAATCAAATATATATATATATATATATATATATTCTATGAGCTGTCCATCAACAATCATCCTGAAAAATGTCCATGCATTACTTGACATTCGATCAACATTATATATATATATATATATATAATATAAATTAGTTATATGCTGCATTATCTTTAAATATCAATTGAAAAGGTTTCCAGAATATGATTTTGAGTGCCAATACAACGCTTCACAATACTTTCTTATTAAACTTTTTATTTTAAAAATTTTATATAAGTATTAAGTTGCCCAAACAATTAGCATATAGTAACAGTTGACCTAATCAAATAAAAAAAATACATAGGTAATAATTAATTTTAAAAAAAATAAATAGCATAATCTCATAAGATAAAAGGTGTGTGCGTGTGTGTATATATATATATATAATAAAAATTAAATTTATTTATATTTGAATATAATCAAGTTTAAAATTTGATCATCATTTCTATTCTTTCATATTTGAATGCATATGAATTTTAAAATTATCTTATTTTTTAAAAATTTTTTATTTTTAAAATTTATAAATTATTTAAATTTAAGAATAGAAAGGATAATTAGATTTACATTTAATTATATTTGAATGAAATTAATTTAATATATATATATATATATATATTTATTTATTGAGGGATTCCATCCTTGGCAAATGGCAATGCGCAGATCATTGGGGGCTTCTGTCAACTGCTGACCCATTTTGCGGCAAAACGCCGGTTTATTTAACGTGAAGTGATGCGTGAGGAAAAAAAAAAAAAAAAAGGGAACTTTGGCACAGTGGTAGGTAGACCGAGGATGGAACGGAAACGTACGCCTTCGCTTTCTCCAGATGGTAACGGAGTGATCATCGTTAACTTTGCCGGTGGGTCCACTCCGAGCGGTTTCCATAAAAAGAGCGAGAGCGGCGTTAAGCGGTCCGCGGGTTGCGAGGGGGCGCCATGCTGCGCGGCCCGTGCCGCAACACAGCGCCACCCGCGTACGGAAAACAGTCCCCTTCAATTTACGCCGATATTACGGCTTCGGCCGTGACCGTACGGACGACGGGCCAATCGGATTCACGGCCGTGGACGAAGGTCCGATAAAGCCGGCCATGGCTCCACCGGGGGTCGAGTCAGAGGGGCTTCTTCGGCAAAAGCTGCGACTGCCACGTAAGAGTCCTATATCTCACACCTTCGGCACCTTCGTTTTTTTTTTTTTTTTGCGTCCTTTCATAATCTAATTCGAAAAAAAAAAAAAAAAATCTTTTAACATCAGTTTAATGATTTTATTATTATTATTATTATTAAATGTTGAAGATAGAGAGATGGTGTCTATAACGCGTTTAGATAGTATAAATTAAACTATCGGTATTTCACGAAATGATGTGGGGTGACTCGTATCATAGCGAAAATCGAAATAAAAAACATATTACCTTGTAATAAAAATCCAAAATTATTTGCTCTTTTTGTTTGATTGATTTATATAAAAATCAAAATCAAAAAAAATAAATAAATAAACTGAATTTTTTGTTAAATATATCAAAAGTTATAAAAAAATTAAAAAAAAATCAAAATTTTCATGAGAAAAAATAATTTTACCAAAAATATCAAGTAAATTTTATTATAGCTCATTAAAATTCAACAAAAATGAAATATATATTACACCTATCAAAGCGTTAATGTATTGATACAAGCCTTAACATCAAATTTGCGGTTGCAATTATTTTATCAGTTAGAGATTTGAACATCAACGCCGGTTGGATTTTATTTATCATATTGAGACCCCGTTCAGTTCATCGGATAGGTAACAGGTTTTCAGGGGAATTGAATATTTGAATCAAGTCAATACGATTGTGTCGTGACTATCTTGATTAAGCTTCATGGGATGTGCCAATGTTTATTGGTAAGTTGAAAGGCTTTGCACCAACCCCAAACCAAGAGTCTATCCCGCGTGCGTTGTCGTTGTCTACAAATAACTACATGTTGATCTCACAGGCAAGGAATATGTTAATATCTACTGACACGTCTTCTTAGTAGGAAATAGTGACGACACCATTGAATTCATCGATCATATTTTTATCAAATACCCCTTTGTATTCCATCACTCCATTTGGATTCAAATAGAAATTTCCTTGCAAGAAGCCAGCAATCAGCAATTGTCACGTTAATTGCTGCACTATCTTGGTCTTGTTGGAAAGAAAGGAATTGCAGCATCTTTGTAAGCAAGAAATCTTCTCCAACCAAGATAGCTTTGGCTGGACTTTGGTGTTTGCTGTGCCATCAGAGAGAACCTCCAGGCTTTCTCAAGGTTTGGACAAAATTCAAAGGAAACCCCTTCTCTGGTTTAGATATATGTTCTTCTAACAAGATTGCCTATAGCTCAGCTGTAATTCTTCTGGCAACAATATTTTTTCGAAGGTGAAACAGCTTCCATCTAGATGCTATGGAAATCTAGAAATAAGGTGGCGTTTTCAAGGCATACTTCACCTTGGAGAGTCCACAACATGGCTCTGCACCAAGCCAGGGTATATTCACTGGCCTTGGCTTCTATTTCTAGTCAAACAGCATCAGGTTTGTCTTAACTTCGCTTCTATGGTGTCTAATCTCATCGTGTAATCTCTCCACACTTGGTTTATTGGACACCCCATCACCAGGTCATCTCAAGATGAATCTTAGCAGCAGCTGGCTTTGTAATTTGAGATGATTGTCGTCATCTGATCCTATAGTATAAGCTGATTGGATGGGAATTATGTTTATGTTTCCTATCTGTATGCTTCTAAAACTCTAGATGCTAACATGGTTGTAAAGAGAAAGAAGGGAAGCTCTTCGAACGTTTGGACATCTTCAAAGATGTCAGGATTTCTCATATCTTCTAAGAACGGAATCGCCTGGCAGATTGGATGGCTGTACTTGGTGCTGCCTCCACTGCCTGCTTTATATCAGATTTGTAATCTTCCAGCAGGCTTGATGGCCTTGGCTTTGTTCAATAGACTTTAAGTTGGGCTGAGTGGTAATCGGAATTATTATTTCAGTGGAAAACAGGCTTATTAGCAATGATTCTGTTGAGAGTGCCAACTAGCTGAGTTGGTAAAACTTTTTGTTGACACAAAGGACTTCAATTCAACCCTGCTGTGACTCTAAATTTCAGCCAGGCCTCCACCATCCTGGCAACTCTATGACCTCATTCATGCTATCCTTTTTGGCAGAAAGAGACCTGCCAGCAATAGTGCGCAACAATAGGTTAGCCTTAAACATGAGATCATCAACAAGCTAAGCAGGCACATTGTTTGGCATTCATGCATGAACCTAGTTATGCTTACATATTTGATTCAGGATATCAAATGAATCCAACCTGCATGCATTCTATCTGCATGATCTCTTTTGAAGCCTTATTTGGCTGCATGCGGATGGCACAAACAGGAAAAGAGAACATCATAGAGAAGCCAATTCTTAGTTGCTATGTCATTGCACTCCCAATGGGTCTTTTCCTTGCGTACAAGCAAACTCGGTGAGGCTCAGTAACAAAACACATGACCTTGCAATATAACAATCAACCATGCTTTCAGAACTAGCTTTGTTGGATTACAAATTACAACAGGGGTTGCATTGGTGCTTGATACAGGATCCAACTGTATGATATGTAGCTTGTCAAATATATGATAAACCGTGCAGGATGGACACAGACGAGATAGCAAACCTGAGTTCTTACACTTGGAGCACCTATCAAGCTCCAGGCTGTCTTTACTTCTGAGAATCCAACTGCTGGCATTCTGCTGCATCTTAAGTTGCACAGTGTGTTGATATTGGATATGTAAAATTCCTGCCTCGTTTGACTTGATTGCAACTGCTTTATGCCATTGAAAAACAAGAATTATACAAGTAATATGCCTCTAATTGGAGAAGCACAAAACATCAAATCAAAGCACACTATCAGGTAATTGGACGGTACTGTCTCCCTGGCTGACATGATATATGGATTATATTTGAGATCAACAACTATAATGGCAGAAGACAAACTCATATATGGATGATATTGAGATCAGCAACTATCATGGCAGAAGACAAACTCATATATGGATGATATTGAGATCAGCAACTATCATGGCAGAATGAACCACGAACCAAAGTGATGTTCTGGGTCATATTTTTTATGTTTATAAAATAGATGTAGTTAGCATGCCATGCATAACCATTGACCCACTGCTGAGATTGAAGATATCTCAATGACCATGGTTGTTCCTAGTGGTTCAACTGAGAACTACCAAAGAATTGCTGGGATTGCATGTCAAGGGTTGAGTAACCCTGCAAAACATTGAAAAAGATAATGAAATAATAAATCGATCAATTCTGAAGTATTAGAAAAATGTGTTTAACTGATGTGAATCCAAAGCAGCAATTGCAATGTAATATATGGATAATTTTCAAATTGCTATTTTCAAAAAAGAGAGAGAGAGAGAGAGAGAGAATCAAATCACATGTGTTTTGCCTTCCTTGACTGCAAGGCTATGTCCTAGCCAAGGAGCTTCAACAAAATTGGTAAGCATAAAAAACAGGTGCTTTGAATAAGTATTACCTGACCTAACCGAGCGCTTCCATTGAATTGTTGTTGATGTAAATCAGAAACTGGAGACCCCTGTACTATGATAAATATACTATCAATATCCAACTGAGGAAACATCAGCTTATTATCTTGAAAATGTATCTGAGCATTACCTGATTAAACTGAGTCATGCCGAGAAATCCTTGGTAATGAACCTGTGAAGACAACGGAGTGTGCATTGAGGTCGCTGTAGGAGACCTTGGGTCACCGTCACTTGCAACTTGTTGAGGGTCCTTCTCTGTCCCAGACTTAGCATCTCTCCTCCACCTCCTTAAGAAATAACGTTCTGGTAGCTCTTTAATGTTTCTAACATCAAGCACTTTTAATACATGACCACATTGAACCCCCACAAACTCAAATTTTTTACAACTGCAGACAACTGAACAATCAGATGAGTCCAATCTAACAATGTGTTCTTTAGATTTCTCACCCACGGTTATTTTAAATTCAGATATTGTTCCAACCTCACCACAGCTGTATAGCATACAATCCATGAATATCTCAAACTCCTTCCGAAACATTTCAAACACAATAGGAGTATACAAATTAGCAGCTTGTCTCAACATCTTTGAAGGAGGAATTCTTGGGAAACTTTGACTTGCATGAAAATCAGCTTGCAATTCTGCATACCTATGTTCATCCACCACCCTTTCATACTGTTTAAAAAATGACAAGAGATCTAGTTGTGGACTTAAATATTTCTTTAGGACACTATTTATGTTAGCGCTCTGTAGAGTTCTTTCCATATCACCACAAAATATTTGCCGGCCATATGCCAAAGCCCACTTCTCCCTATCTTCAAAAAGCTTTGCCAACCACTCGTTATTCTTAAGATCATACTTATCTAACATTGTTCTCCATGCTGATAAGAATTCTTCCTCATCTTCATAATCATAAATGCATCTGCTGAAATCCTTCACAAAAGTTTTTGAAGCTTGGAAGACATGATTTAGGTG
Source organism: Metroxylon sagu (assembly GCA_017589505.3). Taxonomy (NCBI): domain Eukaryota; kingdom Viridiplantae; phylum Streptophyta; class Magnoliopsida; order Arecales; family Arecaceae; genus Metroxylon; species Metroxylon sagu. The sequence goes on from JACVBY030000657.1 coordinate 691,844, forward strand.
CTTAACAGCAATTTGATAGTATTGCCACACGCAGAGACGGTGACTTGTGCCTGGCCACACCTCAGCTATAGCGTTACTTATTGCCACAGAATTGTCTGTCAGAATTGTCTTTGGTTGTTTTCCATGCATTGCAAGCTTGAAAGTCTCAAGCAACCACTTGAAAGATTCTGTGGTTTCATCATATAGCAATGCTGCACCAAATATAACAATTTGCTTATGGTGATTCACACCAAGGAATGGAGCAAATGGCCTACCATATCCATTCACCTTGTAAGTTGTGTCCAAACAAACTACATCACCAAAGTAGCTGAAATCCATCACAGACTTTGAATCAGCCCAGAAAATGTTGGCCAATTTATCATCCTCATCAACTTGTATGGCATAAAAAAATGATCGGTCGTTAAGCTGCATGCTCTGTAGGTATTTTAACACAGCTTCTGCATCCCCTCTCTGCATAGCCTTCATACGCTTTGATCGGAGACCTATTTTGTAATCTGCAGGAAGAAATCGAACATTTCGAAGACCTCCAACTTGTCTGCCTACAGGCTCATTAGAGGATTTTGGTGTTGTCCCTGAATCATCTGACAAATCTGCTTCAGCAGCTTTAACTTCAGTTGTTATCCTCTGAGACCGTAGCATGTGCATCGCTGAAGGAGGTGCTGGCTGATGGTTATGGTCTGGTACAAATTCAGTGACACGATATTTACCAGCAGGTGTAAGTTTAATGGTCATACGCGCAGGACAACCAATTCGAGTCTCTGGCCTTGGTCTCTTCACTTCCTTTGCTCCCTTTTTGTCTTTGCGGAATCCTTCTCTTGAACAAACTAGTGTTCTTGATCTGGTAACCTTTTCAGATGATTTGTCTAACCAACCTTTTCGTACACTGAAACCTATCATCCCAGCATACCTATTGTAAAATTCATACGCCTTTTCTTCATTTTCAAATTCCATATCAACTTCTGGAACCATTTTCGAATTTGTTATGTCTTCGCTAGGAGCATCATAGTCAAGAACTTTCCTCTGTTTTCCCTGTTTGTTCAGTTCCAAGACTATCCATTACTTATCGAGCAAGTTATGGAACAACCATGATAGCTACATTCACTGATGGATGACAAAAGATGATAACATTATAAGAAAGAAATGTTATCAAAATGTATTGACAGGATACTGCATAACAAACCCACTTAAAATGATCATTCACAAACACACACACACAGATTCATGCATGCATGTATGCATGTAAATGTATGCATATGTATATACATAAATTAAGCTAAACAGAAGACCATTCAATGTCACTATCTTCTATATACAGAAGTATTTCAAGCAAAAACTAAGACAAACTATATAACCAATGTGGTGTGTTACTTACTTTAGAATTGACAAAGGTGAAGAAACAGAAATGAAGTTTGTTCAAGTGGCACAAAGCCTAAAATGAACGGATGGCTTATATTTAGATAGTCGCAAGAAAACTAAGGATATACATTGATAAGCAGACACGCACCTACTTCATATGCAAAGATGCATATTGTAGAGATTAATGCATGCAAGTTGTGATATATACCTACTTCGAATGTAGCCAAGTTCAGGATCCAGTCATCTTTTCCACCCTTTGATCAACACGGAACCCAAAACCATCCCACCATTTTTACTTTTTTCATCTTTGGGATTCGTGAACTGTGTAGATTCAAAGATGGAGAATGTAATCAGATCCAGGCTTAGCTACATTCAAATGTAGCCAAGTCCATCTCTCTCTCTCTCTCTCTCTCTCTCTCTCTCTCTATATATATATATATATATATATATATATAAGTGAATTGAAACCAACATTTTTTATATAGCACCCAATAAATAACTTTTCTAGGGTACAAGTGATATTTATGTAACACTTCACATAGTTTGTTAGGGCCTGTTAGGTCTAGGGAGCATGCCATCTTCATGACAGACAACATCCGTATTTGCACAAGTCCAACTAAGCTTCAACAGGACCAGAGCATCAAACGGACAGTTGTGATGCTTTAAGGAGAAGTACTAGCTTTTCACTATTTTTTTTAAAGATCCCGGGGCGTTTACTGTTGAAACTTAGCTCAACCATTCATTTAGTTGCCCTGAAAATTGCCCTGAAATGAACAAGCACATTTCTGAAACTAGAAGCATACAGAAAACCATTCATTTTATATTGTTTTATATGGCTTCTAAACAATGACTTGGTAGCAATGAAGTCTGATTCCCACTTGTGCAGATTCTAACTTCAGTGTTGGTACAGCAGACAATGTAATATCATGCTATATCCTATCTGCACTTGTTCCAATATTTGATGTATATTAAGAAGGAAACACAAGGTCATCATCAGATACCATAAAACAAGTAATTACCTTTTTCCACGCAATTCCACATGCATTGCACAAAGTTCTTCGTCCCTCAGGGCCACGGCGCATATGCGATGTAAACTTTGCACTAATACCACAGTTAAGGCATCTGGAGAAAAAAAATGATGAAAAGTCTCATCTCAGGGTTTCCCATTTCTTTTAGTCATGCATACAGCCTATCATCAGAGTGAAACAGCTGGCATATTGCAATAGAGGGAAATATCTTGCATAACATTTGTCGGGAAGAGGTTGGATTAATTATAATATAAAAATCAACATAAAATGAAGATGCAATAGCATAGCTAAGTCTCCCCAACTAGAATCTAAGCTTCAGCAATTCTCACCATGGGACTTTTACCAATTAAAATTGCAAAATAATTTTAGAACTGTTTGATGCAAGCAAAATACTGCACTGCCTGATTAAATTTGAAGTTTTGTCATAAGCAAATGAACTAAATAAAGAAATCCATCAACCCATTGTTCATTATGTTCAATGTTAGATAGAACTATGCTCACATTATTTCCCAAACTGCAGACTCAGAAAAATTTCAAACTCCTGATGACAAATTCTACTGTATCTTATTTTTTTTAAAGGAAGATGACAGCATCATTGAGAATATTTTTCAAATTTAGGAAAGTGACAAAGCCAAAGAGAGCATATAGTTTTATTCTTAAGAAGACATCAGAAAGATGCTAGAAAAAATGGCAGAAAAGACTCAAAATCCAACAAGATCAACTATTAGGAACTAAGTTGATGTAGCTTAAGAGTATACATAAGAAGAACTAGAGAAGAAGAATAAATGGACTTATTTGAATACTTTGATCTCTTCCTAAGCGATGAGTAATGGGATGACAACTTCGCTCATTGTTTATTTGATTAAGTCATTGAAGCTCTCCCTTGGCACTCATAAATTCCCTACAGCGAATCTAGATACATGTATTACAATTTTACAGAATTTTCCTCTTTGAAAGAAGTTGGAAAAACTTTGTAATTGCTGAAGAATCTAATAAGACTGGACTCGACAGTTACAACGCTATGAGAGTGCAAGTATTTTAAACTATGTGGTTAGCAAGTGAGTAAATATAAAAATAATGAATGCTCCTAAGTTTTATATCTTATAAAGGTAGGGTTTTAAATCTAATGGGATAGGGTCATTTCAGTTTTCCCATAGAATAGGACACACCACCATTCCGTCCCGTCTCAACACCTAGGACTGGGGATAAAAGCATAATACACCGATTGGGATGCTGGAATGATGGTAGGATAGTCACATCCCAACACTTGAGACAGTAATCTATCTTAGCATCCCATGAGACATGTCACTGGGATTTGTAACCATGCACCAAAACGTATCTCTCTTAGCTAAAACTTCGATGCAAGTCAGAAATACTCAACCCCATAATTGAATGACCCTAGGCCCTCTTGATTTAAAAGATCTCAGAGGATTGAAACAGCAGGTAAAAAACAACCAAGGATGAAGAAGAAATCAAAGATGCATCTAAAATTGGGATGGAATAAGAGTGGAGGCCAAACTCTCACCCTTCACTATCACAAGGCCCTCAAGTGGCCCCTGGACCCATATAAGATAGTTAAAAGGACGATATAAGGTGACACTTGAGTCACAGGTATCCAATGAGCTTAAATTTGCAAACTAAGTCAATAATCGATTATATCATAGTCCAACGCATGTTAGTCCCAAAGATGGCACTATCATGGTCAATAAAAGATGAATTTCAAGCATAAATGATTTCCAATACATTAATATCAAGCTAGCTTTTCAATACATCTTGAATCACCTAAATCAAAGCTAAAACAAAGTTATGGCCATTTTATGCTAACGCATTGCTAACAAAGTGTGAGATAATTACAGAAATGCCATTCCATGGTTTATCAATTAAGAATGTTTTTCTAATATTTTAAGTCAATTTTTCATATTTCTTCAAAAAACTCTTGTTGATATGATATTTGTTCTAAAAGCCTTGCTTCGCAACTGAGTTGAGTTTGAAACTAGTTCTAGGAGACCCCAAATTTTCTTGAATAAAGGGCCCCACAACCTAAAACTCCCCCCCCAACAAAAAAAAAAAAAAAAAAAAAAAGAGTACTCTATTGCATAGAATCAATGAAAGCTTGTTTCTCTTGAGTACACATTAACTCATATTTGCTCCTTTTTTTTTGATGAATTTTGTATGTGTTATGGTGGATTAAGTAGTAATCCTGATGGATTCTAGGACAACAACACCCATTAGTTGGTGGAATCCTTGCAGCCAGAATATCACTCCAGCACAAAAAGCCAGCATATCACTTCAGCATCTCCTCTTGCCCCACCCACATCCACTGCTTGCCCCATGGGTCCTACCATGGATCCAACTACTTCCATGTTGAATTCCTTGTTGTCCTTCCTTTGCCATCTCTAACCATTGGACAGTCAATGCAAGACCCTCCTTTGCCTCCTGAATGACAGATTTGGAATCTCTTACATGTACTTCCCCATGACCTCTGATCTTCCCAATGCCCTCTGATGATTGGTCCACCACTGGCGATGGCTGCATATATCAATCACCGCTTTATTCTACAATCACCCCTCCACCCCTCTCTCTAGCTCCCTCTCTACTTCCTTCAAATCCTTGTGTCAAAAACCTATATAGGATTAATCCCACAAACTTAAAGACCTAAAAATTCCCAAATTTTGTTTGATGTAGGGATTCTTTATTTTGGGTTGTTTCTCATTCAAGAAGGCTCGATTCAACTCCATTGGTTAAATTGATATCTCAACTATAATGTGCCCAAGCCTCTAAGGCAACCTGATCAGAGTTTCCTTTTAGCTCATGAGGTTCTTGTTGCCTAATATCATTGAGTGCAAGCAATGCATATGCATATCTTAATCTGTCTTAGCAAAATCTATCAGTTCATGTTGTATCTTGTATGCTCTATATGTTACATGCTTCAAGGGGGGATTAAAGTCTAGATTGTTAACTGCTATTCAGATATCACTGACTTAAAACTTGTTTTTATATGTTTTATCTTCTGTTTTGTTTTCCTAATTTATCAAAGTCATTTCAGATATACCTTGACAGTTCAATATCTGAATAATCAAACTTTCTTAATTATAGGATCATAATCCCTTATTGAGAGATCACAGGCTTCACATTGAATGGTATATAAGTTATGGGATCAATTTCCTTCTGGGCTAGTTCTTCATAAAAAAGGAATTAGTATCTTTCTTTGATAAGATGTAACTAATTATCATGACTTCATTTGCGAGTCGGTTGCATCTGTTTTGAAATAGAGAAAAAAATTTCTGGTGCTGTCGTTGCAAGTTACATGAATTTCAAGATTCAGGCTACATAACTTTGCCAGACGTTCATCATTTCAGTATGATCTGGGCCACATAATAAAGTGCACATGCACTAGACTGGAATTCCTTTATATTGTATTACTTACTGATCAATCCTGCATTAGAGTCAAGATAGGGGCTCACTCTGATGTGACAGCATCCTTGCATCATGGCAATTACCAGCCTATTGCATTATCCTATTTCGTGTAAAGCTTATTGATGGAATGTGTTGATTTAAGTAAGCAATAAGGCGGATCTCTCAAACTACCAATTGAACTTCTAAGTTCCAATCCAAACCCTATTTTGCCTATAAAACCCTTCTTTGTACATCATTTCATAAAATCGCAATTACTGCATTATATTTGAGACCTTTGAGCATATAAACTTTCTCTATTTGGACCAACAACTGCCTTTTTTTATGTGAAATCCCCTCCACCATCTTGAGAACTTGACCTGCTTTTAAATTATATCCAACAGATTGATTAACATCTGCTTTTGTGCACTGACTGATTGAGACAACTAAGACTACAACAAATCTTTATAGTAGCTGAGACCCCTCAAGATTACAACATTAAGAAAGCAAGTTCCCTTGTGCTTAAGCTTGTTAAAGCATCAAAACCATATTCAATATAAAGAGGAAACATGACAACACTGCTAATGCCGGTCCCAAGTCTGGATGAAAGAGGTGGAGGGTTACGTTAGGTCGACCACTTAAAAAACCTAATTGATTGTAGTATGACACGCAAATACCTCAAAATGCAACTTGGATTCACAAATGCAACAAAAACAGTTCAAGAAACACAAAGTTGGTGTCTTTCTTCACCATTTCGTACCAGTACTCCCCACCATCGAATATGACAAAACAACATTGCTTTCAGAATAACTGGCATCAGTGTGCTACACTGCTGAGTAAACCTTAAAATGTATGCCTCACGAAGCAAGAATGAGAGGACCGAGACAAAAATTACGCTCAATACCCAGTAGGAGGCGCCATGCCCAAAAAGTTATCGAAATTTAGTTATCATGACTACGTGAATGGTAAGCAAAACAAATGAATCAAACCCGCGTGCAAAGAATTTCCTTCCCAACTCCCTCGAGCTCATTTCAAGCAACAGGCCTACTTGCCGCGGAGGAAGAAAGATAAAGGATAGTGGTACTCATGAAATGGTGTGATTCTTACCTGGGAGGTCCCTCCAACCCATCATCGCCGCTGTTGTGGTGGACCTCCTGGTCCTGGTCCTGGTCCTGCCCGTATGGCATCTGGGGATCGCTTCCTCCGCCGCCGCTGATGGTGGCGTTCATCGGGCGGCCAGGTAGCCCATTCTCTCCTCTTGCTCTCTTTCACTGACCAGAACGGATAAAAAAGAATCGTTGCCCCTAAATTCAACTGGAACTAAATCGATTGTTAGCAAAACGAAAACCCTAACCTAGTTTGGGATCGGATCCGACGGAAAGACTTCCAAACAAGTGGAGATCTGAGAAGGCCTCGGAATTTTCGTCGGAAGCTCTAGAGATTTTGTTAGGGTTTCATCCCGCTTGGTAGGGGACGAGAGGGCTGGAGAGTGGGGACGAGAGGGCCGTGAAGCCCGGTTTAGCAAAAAGACAAGATACGACGCACGGCCGTCTGACACGCGTCCCGTTCGTTTCCGCTGTTCCACGAAGTTATTTGATTTCAATTGAATGCACACTTATATACCCGTGTGATACACGGAAAGGTTGTTATTCGCAAAATTTGTATTAATGTTTAATTATACTCAAAGTTTTTGAAGAAGAATTATTTATGAATTTGATAATATAAACACATGATATACATACATAATATAAATATATTCATTTCCTTAATATAATATAACTCTTTAAATTCAGCTACTGATCTAATTAATTTATTGATGAATCGATTTTATATAACCTTAAAAATTCGAATGCATATTAATTAGTAGTATTTGAACTTGATTTATAACTCTATGATAACTTTTCAAACTATTCTTCTTTCAATATAAAAATATTTGTATACAAAAATATTACGTATAACTCAATAAAAATATTTAAAAATATTATTTTTTTGTAGATATATTTTTTAAAATAATATGATGTTGGCAATCAATAATAATTGCTATAGATAACTTGTAAACCATAAAAAGATGTTTTCTTGTATGTAAAAATTATGATTTTTTTAAGTTAAAATAAATTTAAACTTTTCTCAACGTATAAGTTGTGATACATTAAAAATTGATATGAAATTTATAAAATGCAAGCATTTTTGAACAAAATGAGTTATCATACAATGAAACACTTTGCTTTTTTATTTTTTTAATTCAATATTTATTCTTTATTCTATTATTATACACAACTGCTATTTATTTAAATATCATGACTTTGTAGATATTTTTCTTTAGACTTAATAATGATCATGAAAAATAAATAATATATTAAATTATTAAGTCTATAATTGCTGTAACTCCAGATCTTCTTTTGGAACGTTCAATACAATTCGATCACAAGAGATGCAATGCCAAGATTAGCTTTTTAATCAATTGCATATTTTTAAATAAATTAATAGCATAAATATATGGCAATAATAAATCATACAATTATCCTGCACTCTTCTTAAAGAACTGCATAAATTACGCAATAGCAACTAAACCCTGCACCCTTTCTCAACCTCAGCTTTCATAGAATTATTCAATTAAACATTTGATTGGCTAAATTTTATTAGTTAGTATGTTCAATTGAAAGAGAAAAAAAAAAGATTTAATTAAAAATCTCAAATAATTTCATATAAATACAACAATCCCTTTTGCAAATAATTTAAAAAATTATGATTTTTTTAAATTTTTTACGAATTTTTAAAATAAAAATAAAAAATAAAAATAATACCAAACACATCTGCATCTAAAAAGTTGAGCATTCGTTGACCCAACACTGGCTGTAAATGTTAATAAGGAAATATTTTTCTGATTTGAGAGCGGAAGAAAGTCCTTGGAAAAAAAAAAGAAGAGAATAATAGTATTGGGCCCTTAGTTTGCGTTTGATTTAAAATTAAACCCTATGTCAAAAGATGAGAATGTTGAGAGCTTCATTCATCCAAGAAATGGCAGTATTTAATTGACCTTCAATCCAAAGACTAGTTGAATGGGATCTTTTGATAGCACAAATTGAACCAACCTAAATAGGTTTCAGGATATGGGCAAGGTCTTGTTGCAAGCATCCTTGCATTGGAAATCTCCTATGATAAAGCTTTCATGAGAGACACCATCATGAATAAATTCATTTAACTTGGTTATGGGGTGTTCAATAAACAAGAATTACTGAGGAAGAAACTAGGAAAAAAAGGAATCTTAGAAATTAGAATCTTTCCTGTTTGAGCTGAAATTTAAAATGCTCAATCTGACTTAAGTGGTGGAAATCCAATCAACAAATTAAAATTGTTCGAATAGATTATGATGTTAACTTGAAGCAGAATTTAGTTTTATATAAGAAAGAAAGAAAAAGTTAAAAGCCTTGTAAGTATGGGCCTATTGTTAGTGTTAACTTATGATTATATATGTCCATGTGTATCAAATGTGTAAAAAGAATAAATATTTATTTATATTTTTGAAAGGATACTTATTAGTAAATAGGTGCTTAAGTTTTTTTAAAAAAATTAAATTTTTAATTTTGAATGTTCTAAAAGTTATCAAAGATAATTGTGTCTTAGGTAACAATTGTATCTTTCCGCTAAGTATAAATAGGCTTTCTTCTTTCTTATTCAAAGAATATTTTCACAAGTTTCTTAGAGAGTATTTTGCGGCTTCGTTGTATCCTGCAGGTATATGTCTCATACTCAATTCATTCATAGTGAAGGTAATATGATTTTTAGAAGAATATTTCAAATATGCCTCAAAGCGAATTTCTTTGTTCTATTTTAGCCTACTGTTTCAATAATTGCCCTATTGTCCCTGGATGAAAATATGCATGTTACTCTGATGTCATGGTTACCACATAGCATACCTAAGAAGAAGACCAAAACAGCTTGAGTTGAAAAGCTTATGACAGAATCCTAATTACTCTGATTCAGCTCGCAACCTTGCAAGACATCTGAAGACTCAGGAACCTGACTTCAATAAACTCCAAGCACCAAAATTGTTGAGGCTTAATATACCTTGTCAACCTCTTCCCTAATAATTTAAGCTTATGAGATTAGGCAGTAAATTATCATGATATCAGAGACAAATCCTGGGCTCCTTTAGGACAATTTTACTTGTTCATTTTCTTTTGTTGTCTTCGATTCATTTCCCATTACTACTTGAGCCCTTCTGACTTGTTATCTTGAGTTTTTTTTTTTTTTTTTTTTCTGATAAAAACCTCGAGGAGTCAGAGACTTCCTAAAATTTATTAAATAATTATTGATAAGTATACAAGAAGAAAGGAAAAAAAAAAAGAAAGAAAGATCAAAAAAAAGAGCACGCATAAAGTAGTTAACTACGAAGAGTGTTGGGCAGTCCTCCAATGAGAGAGAAGAGAGTCTGTAGAAAAAGGTGGTGGCTGTGGCTGGCCCACTTTCAGAACATATAGAGAGCTTGGATGAGAATAATGAAATAGAGGATATTTTTGAAAAAAATTCTGAAGTTTCTTTCGATCAAAATTTATTTGAGAGACTGATGGTGGCTGTGGTTGGCCCACTTTCGGAACATATAGAGAGCTTTGATGAGAATAATGAAATATAGGATATTTTTGAAAAAAATTTTGAAGTTTCTTTCGATCAAAATTTATTTGAGAGACTGATCCTACTAGTTGGTCCCAACTTCTTCTGATGATCGGCTGGACATTTCCTTTCTTTTTTCTAATTGAGCCGCAACTTTCTGAAAGTTGCAGGCTGGCTCTAAAGGTTTAGGCTATCTTGAGTCGTTTGTAACTTGTTTATGCCTTAGGGGATGGTGTTAAGATCTGACACATATTGTTGTCCTATTCATGACAGTCAAAGTTGTTGGAATCTAAGAGTGAGTTAATAGTAATAAAGCACGTCCAATGGATTTTGATTTTGAGCCAGAACTGCTACTACTAGTACTGTGACTCAATCTTTGCCGAGCAAGAATGTCAGAAAATGGGAGCCCCTGAGCTTTTTCCATTGAAAATATTGGAACGTTGGATGATTCCCTGGCTTCTAAATCCAACTGAAATATGTAGTTAGGGAGACAGACGAGTCTCCGAGTCTCCCTGCAAACGTACTCATCAGTCATTTCGGACCCCATGTCTCAGTAAAGCATGGTCAAATCTCGCCCGACCTTGGACAAGGCATAGAAATGATCTTGTCCGCCACAACATCAGCAACAGAGGTTCCATAAAGAAACGGTCCAACTCCTTGCAGGTCAGAGGCAAGCTTTATCTTCGAAGCTTTTCTTTACCCTTTTTCTTCTTCTCAAAGCTTCTCTGTCTCAATAATAACCGCATCCCCATCCAGCAGTGCACACGTAAGAACATTGGAAAGTTTCTCACGAGAGAGATAGGCTGTCTATTAAAGTGGCATTACCAAAATCATGCATCAGACGATCAAAAGAGTTGAGAGAGAGAGAGAGAGAGAGAGAGAGAGAGAGAGAGAGAGAGAGAAAAAGAAAGAAAGAGAGGCCAATAAATTTTGAATATTTTTACAGAATTAAGAAGCTTAAATAATATTTTTTAACTAAATTTTTTATTTAAAATTTTAAATTGTTATAAATAATACTAGTGAAGATCCAGCTTATGATTTGTATATATTAGGATACATTACAAATAAGCTCTTTTAGATTTGACTATAAGTCGATCATGATATTTATGATTGTAATTGAACTGTATGATTGTGATTAGATTAACGAGATTTTAATTTGAACCTTTAGTCTAATGAAAATGCTAGGACTTAAATAGAGATAATATATGAAAGCTCATGTTGATGAGTGTTTAGTCCCACATCAGTTATATAATAAGAAGTTTATAGGTACTTATAAAAGAATAAGAAGTTAAAATAATACCTTCTTACCAAATCCTTTTGAGTGAGATCTTAGGTTATTACATGTTTGCTAAAAAATTATGCTTTTATCAAGGAATGGCAATTTCAACTTGCAAAGCAGAGCCTCACCTCGTCTTGTTCTGAGGAGGGATTCTCCATCTTGGCAAGGATGGAGACAAAGATAGGAATTATTTTTGCATTTGCTAGTGAAGATGGGGATAAGTATATCCCTTCTCTATTGATCCGTACTTATGTAATATAATACTTTTGTATATTTTTATATATATTAAAATACTCTTATATATATTAATATTTTTTCTTTATCTTAATCTTTTTTTTTCATCATCTTTTTTTTTAGCTATATTATTAATTTCATAATTTTTACTAAAAATTTGTATATATGATTAGAAATATGGCAGGAGTGAGGCAGGGGAAAGGATAGAATGAGGATAGGATTTTATCACTCCCCATGGAATGAAGAAGTGAATGAAAAAATTTTCATTTATGGGGATGAGGTGTGAATGAAAATTATTTTTTTTAATAAAGATGAAGGTAAGGATTGAATTCCTGATTCTATCTCGCTCCATCCCTTCCCACCATTCCTACTCTTATTGTCTTCAGACTTAAAACAAACCGTTGATGGCATATTTTTGGAGGAAAACACGCATTTAATATATGTGCAAAGAAACCATTATGAAAACACCAAGCTTGATTCCACTGGTTATAACCGGCCAAGCGAGAGTGAAAAATGCGTACAAGATTGATTGACATAACCGGCGAACTTTTCCTCTCGGCTGCGCAACAAAACTTATTCCAAGCGAAGCTTCTCAAGAGGGAATAAGTTTTAAGAGGATAATTTTTGAAAGGTTATTTCAAGAAGATAATTAAGGATAGGAATAAATAAGCATATCAATTTTTGCAATGATTTAAATGTTATCGTAGTGACAATATTATCCTTACTTTTTGATGTGTTTTAAAGAGTAGGGAGGATAAAATGATAATAGAAAGAGATATCTAAATAAAAAATTATTCCTTCTCTTTCCTACTTTTACTAAACATAAAACTCTCTTTTAATTTTTTTTAAAATTTTGCGTAATTCCTTAAACTTAGATTGGTTGCCAATGGCAACATGAGTGGTTCAATCATCATAAAATTAAACCAATCAACCCACCTAGGTTTCTACATATTGCTATACTATTTCTTTGTTCAACTATATTATTTTTGTTATAGCAGTCAGGCCATGTCCCTCAAATATAAACAGAAAAGCCCATGAAACTATTCAAAAGACTTCAGTTGTATAAAAACTTTTTATAGAAGAAAAAACTAGCAAAAACTGAACTCAGAAAATTTAACTCCTCCGTAGATATGAAAGATTGACTAGTAGAGAATTTGAATAGTGATATTATTTAACTCAATCTACCACAGCATTATCCTTTCTCTGTAAATATATGAGACTTTAAATGCCTTCATTATTCGTTTCAGTTGCAAAAAATCTTTCAGTAAAGAATTATGTATAGGAGCATTGATAGAATTAAGGAATGAGATGATAGTTAAAGAATCTCCAATTTCAATCATATTTGAGTAGCTTTAAATTTATAGATAGTAATATAAAGGCCATGCCAAGCAATAGTTAGCTCGGAAAGAGGAAGAAATATATAAGGAAATTTTCTTCTGCAGAACTACATTTATTTTAAACACAGTTATACTTGAGTGTAAGGTCAAAGACTAGACATTAAATGACCATGAGAACCAATATGTGGGGGGAAAAAAAAAATTTAATCAATAAACAATTGTAAAATGATGGTCAAGCAAAGGATCAAGTGTCTATTACCTCAATAGAGCTTTTGTTACTTACCTCTAGTGTGAGAATTGTCTATCTCAAAGGTGAATATTCGTTAGCCAGCTGCTATAGTAGTGGCTTCTAGTGCAAAATTAGCACCAGAGAAGATGGAAACCGAGGGTGGTGATTTACAATCCGACTTACCAACCAACATGACTTTGTCTTGCAATAAATGAATTGTATGTGATATAAACTAGTTTGGATCATAAACAAATCGATTCGATTGAACCTGTATATTAAATGCATCAGATTTAGGATTCCTCGTCTGTTTAATCCGTTAGATCTATTTAAAAATTAGAGTAAGTTATGTCAATCCATTTCATGGCATACAATTAGTTATAAGCTATTACTCATGTCAAATTGGGTTAAGAGATCATTACAGACCCAAGTTGACTCGTTATCACTGAATGTGTTCACTGAACAAGATATATAGTTGGCCGGATTACCTATTAATTATTATGGATTGAATTTAAATTTTATTTTTTTTTAACCTATTTAATAAATAGATCAATCAAGTTGATAATTTTTCTCTGGTACTTGCGTCTTGACCTGACTTGAATGTAACATGTTGCCACCTCTAATAAAAACTCTGAAAAATATTAGAGAAGGCAGGCTCCCATTTCCTAGCTACCACGAACCAATCGCCACGACTTCGGACCCCAACACTCATTGGCATCCTATTTGGATGGAGGTTAACAAGGGGAAGAAAAAGAGTGTTAAATAGTTTGTTTGGAAGAAAGGAGAAAGAAGAAGAAGAAGGAAAATAAAGGTTACTCATTTTTGTTTATTCTTCTTTAAAAGATCAATTTTTTTTATTTTCAAATTAAAAATTAAAAGAAGGGAAATGGATTTATAATTTTTGTCTCATCTTTTCAATTTTGCTCCTATAAATTGATTGAAATTTTTCTACTGATCAAAGATATATTTATAATTTTATAAATATAAATTTTATCTTTCTTCTTCTTTTTCTTTATCTAAATAAGATGAATATAATTTTTTTTTTCTTTCAAATAAAAAATAATAATAATTCTCCCCTGCTCTTTCCCTTGTTCCCCTTCCTCCCTCCTCAGCTTCGTCTCCAAAGATCCAAACAAATCGTAACATTTGCGGAAGGTTCGGATTAACTCGCGACTTCATTCGATGCTATGTAATTTTAATGTTGGTCCATATTTAGACTAGACTTCTTAAATTCATATGGGTTGCGTTTTGAGAAGTAAGTCCAACTATATTCAGACCTAGATACATGAGTCTATGTGCCGCGTTTGAGACGGGAAAATAATTTCAGTCCAACATGGCAAAGTCGTGCCGGTTCAACGCTGTCAGTAATTGAGTCCACGCTAACATTCCTCCCTTAATATGTGGTTTCTTATTTATACTTTCTTCTTTGGCATGCGTTATATTATATTTGAGTATCTGTAATGCCTCAAGCCCACCTGCTAGTCCAATTAACTTCATTAGTAAATCGAAATCACGTAACCCAAAAACTCGAGTGAAAGTTAATGGGTAGCAAGTGGACTTGAGTTATAAGCACATAACACATTTATTTTCCATCCAATGTGTGACTAAATTTGTGGTATCATAATCTTTTCTTTTTATAATGTGATATCCCCATCGCACGCCACAAGCTAGCCAAAATTTACGTCCGTCCACGCCGCACGCCATAAAATGTTGCGTACTGCGATAGCAATGCCTTGTAGCGAAATTTACATTCGAACTAAATTTAGGGTATCACAATCTTCTTTCCTTGTAAAGTGACATTCTCGTCGCATGCCGCAAGCTAGCTAGAATCTATATCCGGCTTCCTTATAATGCGAATGTCGCATGCCATAAGCTAGTCAGAACCTATATCCGGCCTCCTTATAATGCGACGTCATTGGTGCGGCAAGGATGTCTTCATGCCATTTACAACGCTTCAAACCTATTTGTTGGCTCAATTAACTCCATTAGCGAATCAAAATCATGTGGTTCAAAAACTCAAGTAAAAATTAATGGATAGAAAGTGGGCTTAAATTAAAAGTATATAAATTTTTTTTTTTTCATTCAATATTAAGATTAAATTTGAGATTAAATTTAAAGTACCAGAGTCTCGTATGATGTAGAATGGTGGTCTAGAATTTGAAGTCTAAGAATACGCATGGAAATGAGAAGGATAGAGAGTCAGAGACGAAATGGATCGAGGTGGGTAGAGGCCAGAGATCGAGCCGGTACCAAACAGGAGAGAAGTCCAAACGCGGTCGCGTCGTGAGGCGGACGCTCCTTTCGGCCTTTTTCTGGTGGACCAGCCCCAGGTTATCTCGGATCCTGGACAAGTAGCGCACGCAACTCTCCGCTCACTCCTGGAATGGTCAGAGCGGCCACCACGCTCTCATGTGTTCCATCCAAAAGGCGTGTCGCCGCTCGCAATGTCAAATGGCGCCCCTTCCTCGCGACTTTGTTTCCTTCTGTGATGCCTTAAAACTCCATAATAATCACATGCTTTTAGGGGGTGGATTGGGTTGCTTTGCGGCCTCCTTTCACTTTTTTTTTTTTTTTTTTTTTAAAGTCTAAGCAATCTTGGAGCACGTTGCATTTTTCTCGTCATTGCTGCCGTAAGTTCTTAAAAGAGCGGCTGACAAAAATGACTCGACGAAGAAGCGAACAGAAACGAACAGCAACTATCCAACGCATCTCCATATCCGACATCCACAGCATCGTATTGTCTTTTTTTTGTTGACATTCTCCATTAAATTTATAAAGCATACATGCACGTGCATGCTCATGTTCACATGTACGCACATATAAAATCCTACGGTAAATCTATTGTGCGTATGTGTGCACATACATGCAACCTTGCATGTATATCTTTGATAGAAGATCCAATAGACTCCAAAATCTAAGTCATTATCAAGGTATTCAAATCAAAGATTCGTTCTATTTATTATGGTCTACATTTATAAAATATCAATAAATAAATATTATTTTTTTAAAAAAATATAACTAAAAAAATTATACTAGTATATAAAATATATATGATAGGACACTTAAAATCTACTTTATTAATCATGATCTACATCTACTAAAATATGTATGAATTGAAAATTAATAATTTTTTATATTTAAATTATAGCAAACTAAGGTTTCATATAATTAAAAGTAGCTATTTTTTGTGTTAATGTCATGCATATATTAGAAAAAAAACAAAACATGCAAACAAAAATTGGAGATACTATCATACATTTCGTTAGAGATGAAATGGAAACAAGAAGGAAAAAATAAGAGAAAAGAAAAACAAAAATAGTAAAGAAAAGGAAATGAGATAGGTAGAAGAATTTTAGGGCCTATTTAATTGCAATAAATTGAGAATGTTTTTTGAAAAATTTTTCATAAAAAATAGAAAATAAAATTTTTTGTTCAAATCTAATATTTTTCAAATAGAAAACTAAAAAAAAATTATGTTTTTCAGTTTTTCAAATGTACAATCTAAAAAACATCTTTGTATTGTTTTCTTTTTTTTTTTCTTCAAAATAAAACCATATTTTCCCCATATTTTTTATTATTAAACTGCCACCACCTATCATCTCCTCCACTCTCAACCATCCTTTACCATTTATTATTACTACTATCATGACCAATACCATCACCATCTATCATCATTACTTCCACCGCATATTTACACCCACCATCTTCTACCATTACATCAGTACTACTATATCTCCATCATTCATTACCACTACTGCCACCACCACCTCCATTATCTTCTATTATCATTACCATTGCCATCATACTTTTATCACCGTATCCATCATATACTATTATCATTGTTATTATCAAACCTTTACCACGATCATTATACATTCACCACCTACCACTACCATCATCATACCTCCTCCACTCACCACCACTATGACCATACCTCTACCATCCACCATCATTTCCACTGCCTATCTTTCGCCATCATCTATGACAACCATCACATCAATCACTATCTTTTCTACCATCCTCCACCACCACTACTATATTTTTACTATACTCACCATCCTTCACCACTATCACACCTTAGCACTGCCGCTACCACCTTCATCCACTCACCATCATCATCGCCATTGTATCTACACCACCACCAACCATCTCCACCACCTACTATCCTATCTCCACCACTCATCATCATCACCATCTTACCTTCATTATTTACTACCATTGCTGTCGTATCTATACCATCTGCAAACACTACCATCCTCTTTCATCACTTACCATCATACGATCCACTTTTTAATTTTTTGAATTAAAAAATAATTTCTTATTTCTAATAAATGAACATGTTTTTTAATATTCTAATAGAAAATGAAACCTAAGAATGAAGAAAAAAAATAGAAATAGAAAATAAAAAATATTTTTAATGCCTAAATAAGCCCTAAGTTAAAACAACTCTAAGCCTACAGATTGCCTTGACCATCACCATCTCTGTCATAAGCTCCACCAGGCATCCTATCTCCACAACAATCTCAACCATTACCATTTTTTTCATCAACTATTGCATAAACATAGGGCATACCCCCATAAAGAAAAGAAGTGAAGGACAAAAAAGATAAAAAGATGGAGAGAAAGGAGCAAGGGAAAAGGGCAAGAGACTCTCAACTATAGAAGTGCAAGGAGCCTAGAAGAGAGGGAGCGGTGCAGATGAAACTAAAGCTAGGTTCATTTGAAGGAGGCGGTGATAGAGCTAGGGTTCATTTAGGGAAGGGATTAGGAACATCTATATATATATATATATATATATATATATATATAGAGAGAGAGAGAGAGAGAGAGAGAGAGAGAGAGAGAGAGAGAGAGAGCATATTGATTTTTTTTTTTTTTTTATCTAGTCCTTATTTCTAGACTTTTTAAGTGATGCAAACCATCATCATCAATATTTATTAATTTAAAATCATTCAAACTTTTAATTTAAAATAATATACATTATTATTAAATAGCCATTGTAATAGTATAATTATAAATAATAATAATAATAATAATTTATTTAATTTATCCATAATGCGAGAATGCTAGCTATGCTAGGTCCAGCCGGATAATGAAGCCGCAATTGCGTTGAGCGTATCTAAAATTCTTGACAAGCCTAAATGGCAAAGGCGATCCAAACTCTCCCTCTTATTTCATTCCGAACACAAAATACCTTCCAAACTCTTCCATAATCCTCTCTTTTTCCAAACTCTTATATAATCCTCTCCTTTCCTGTGCAGGCTTCACACCAAAGGCCGCCAAAAAGCTGCCCCTCGCAATCCAACGGCGGTCCTCCGGGAAACCGCCAGGCCACGAAGCTCATCCGCACCCACGCCCGCCCCCCCGAAAGCGACGCGCTCAACATCAACTTCACACGCTTTCGCCCCCTCATTTTCCTCATGTTCTCCAGCTCTCCAAAACCCGCGTGCTAACGTGCTCTGATTCCCCCACCCTCACTCCCCCTTCCTTCCCTCCCTCCTTCGGACACGGGTCGCCTCCCCATTCGTCCCCCCACCACCACGCGCTTCTCCGCCCTTCCCCCTTATAACCACCGCTATCCCCCTGCCGCCATTTCGAACCAACACCACTACCAAGCTCTCAGCTCCCTCGCCGGACCCCGAGATTCGAGACGATCGACCTCCCATCGTACACGCGTCACCATCGCAGCCGTCGACATGATGAGGACCGAGCGCAGTGGAGGAAGCGCTGCCGCCGGCGAGCGGCGGTATAGGGGGGTGCGGAAGCGAAAGTGGGGGCGGTGGGTGTCGGAGATCCGGCTGCCCAACAGCCGGGACAGGATCTGGCTGGGCTCGTATGACTCGCCTGAGAAGGCGGCGCGGGCCTTCGACGCCGCCGTCGTCTGCCTCCGCGGCCGCCGTGGCCGCCTCAACTTTCCCGACGCGCCGCCACGGATCACCGGAGGCCAGTCACTCAGCCACCGCCAGATCCAGGCCGCCGCCGCCAGCCACGCCCACAAAGCCGACTCGGCCGCAGCCGCCGCTGCCGCCGCCGCGGCGGAGGCGCCGTCGGAGGTGTCGGACGCCCTCACGGCGGAGAGCGAGGAGGTGCTCGACTGGTCGTTCCTGGACCTGATGACGGCGCCGGATGGAGTCGGGATGGATTTCCCTGCGGCAGGGGTGATGGATGATTTCGATTACGATTTCTTCCCTCCCGCGCCGGCGCCGACGCTGGATGTGGCGGAGGAGAACAGTGGAGTGGGTTTCGAAGCGAATTCGTATTTGTGGAGCTTCTGAGATCGGGCGCAAATTCCATTTATTTATTTATTTATTTATTTCGTTACTGTATTAAAATAATTCTCTCTTTTTTTTTTTTGGGTTGAGAGAGAGAGGATTAAAACAATTTTTTTATTCTTTGTTGGGGGAGTTGGGGGATCAAACGGCGAGTTTTTGCAGCCGAGGGACTTTTCCGGCCGCCCGCCGGGATTTTTGAATCCGGCGGCGGTTGGCTTAACCATCATTAGGCTCAATTATTTTGTTCTCACCAGAATTAAGATGTACGCAAGGAATAAAATGATTTAAAATATCGTTAAATCTCAGTATTTAGTGTGTTTGGTGACTGATATATTCTCACTCCTATGCTTTGCTGAAATGCGCCGTGGGAGAGTTCAAAAGTCGTCAGAAACCTTTTGAAGCCGACTTGTATGAAGAAATAAAGTTATGCGACCTATATTAATTTACATTTACGTTAAAACTATTGATTATCATAATTTAAGAGACTTGCTTACTCCTTGATCAAATTAATTATATATAAAAAGAAAAAAAAATATATATATGGGAAACAAACTGAGCATAAAATGCCTAAAATTTTCACAGATTAATCACCAGGTGATAGTCAAAGCAAAGGATCAGGTTTTTTTGAGAATATTTTTATTTTCTACTTTCTATACATAAAATACATTTGATAAGTGCGATTTGTTTTTATTTTAAACAATATATTTTAAAATGTCAGGCCAGAAAGAAATTAAAGGGAATCTTACTTTTTCTTCTTGTGTTTTTAAAGTTTTTTAGCTTTTATTCTTTATTCTTTATTTTAATTTTATGAATAAAAATAAAAATATTTTTAAATTATTTTCACTCTTCTATTGAAATTGTATTTTAAAGAAAGCTATTTGTATTTTTAGCCACTAAAAATATCTTCATTTTCTATTGTTTATGAAAATAAAAATTATTTTAAAAAATTAAAATACATCCTAAATTTTTCTATAAAATTTCTTAAAGTACTGTGTTAATAAAAATATGTACTAAGTATGAACTTAGTGTTGATAATAAAATTTAAAATCATGTTATCTATCATCATCTACCAACAACACATGTTTGTTTTAGAAGTTGCGATAAACTTCACGCCACCACATCAGCGAGATATGACTCACATGTTTTAAAAGCCCTCTTCATGTGCCATGCGCGCATGTGACCGCATTTAATTCCCACGCGCGCATGACGGGGACATGCATCATCCCATCCCTCAACCACGGCGCCAGTCTATTGACAGGAACGCAGACTTTAATCATATGGACCAAATTTAGATGCAGTAAAAGAGATGAAAAGTATTATAACACACTGCACCTCAAGTACAGTCCGCAAAATAAACGAGTCAAGCTTGGGCCAAAAATTAATTTCAAATTAACTTTAAGTTTAGGCAAGAATCCATCTAATTCTATCTCACTTAGAATGATTATTTTTGTATTATATCCTATATAGAGAAAAATATATCTTGATTCTTAAACTTTCGTTCGAAATTTATTTTAATTTTTAAGCTTTTAATCGTTACAATTTAGTTTCTTATATTTTTAAAATATTATATTTCTACTGCAGTATTAAATGATGTTAGTTAAAAATGATAAAATAATCGATATATCATACTGTCAACTAGTTTCATCAGTTATTTTATTAATTTTAATTAATTTATGTAACAGAACATCAAAAATGCATCATTATCAAAATATGAATGACTAAGTTGTAACAACTAAAAGTTTAAGGATAAGAATGAGTTTTGAATAAAAATTTAAGGATCAAAAATATATTTTAGCCTACTATGTTATTATATTAACACTTAATTATTTTATTTTATTTTTTAAATTAATTAAAAATTAATTTAAGCCTAAGTGAATCTTGAAATTGAACTATGATTCAAGCTTGAGTTGGTTTCGACTTACTTTTAGATTACCAAGTTACTCAAAATTCAAGATTAAAATTGATTTCAAACTAAGCTTGATCATAACAAAGCTCAATCAGACTCAATTATACTCCCAAAGTTGAAAATCAAATTAAAACTGGTTGCATCATTTCTCCTCTTTACTATTCTTTCCTACATAAAGATCTTCTAAAATATTCAAGAACAAGCTCGATATCTAGGTATATTGCATTTAAGTTCCAAATTCGGCTAGGTGAAATCAAACCTAAACTCTCTTTAAGGTGGATAGGTCTAAGATTAAGCTAGCTTGTGTTGGGTCTAGATTTAAAACGGCCCAAGCTCAAGTAGGATGTGTATCTACCCTAAAATCATAAAAAAAAAAGCTACCATCATGCTTTGGATGAATAGGTCCAAGATCAAGGCTAGTTGGGTTGAATGTAGATTTAAACGAGTCAAGTTAAGAAAGAAGGTGTATGCAACCTAAACCTATAAAAAAGAGCTAACATCATGCTTCAAAATAAAGAGTTCTGAAAGAAAGAAAATTAAACTGGCACTTAACCTTACACAGTAATATTACTAAAAATCTTATATTTTTATTAATCTTATGCTTATTAATAAAATTTTTAGAATATAAGATTATGATTTTTGGTTCATAATAAGAAAATACAGTAATAAGTTTATCATATTTTTAAATTTTATTTAAATTTTATTATAATTTTTTTTATTTTTAAGTGATATTTTTCTTTTTATTTGAATATAAAATATTTTGATAAAAATCAAGTATCTTTACAAACTGCTTGAAGAAATATTATATATTTAAATATTATAAATATATAATATTTAATCTGAGACAAATTATAAACCGAAAGGCTAAATCAAAACATTTTCCCAAATTATTTTGAGTCTCCATGATAATGCAAGAGATGCAAGAATTGTTAACAGAATTCTATTCTCCCAAACTCATTAGCTAGTTTTCATGCAGGAAATAAGGAAACCTTAAATCTCAACCATGAACTAAGGCTCCAACCCTTCATCACAGAAGAAAGGAATAAAGTTTCTCTTGATTTCTTATGTCACAGGTTGGGATTGTGTTTTGATGCCTTTGAATGAAAAAGCTTAGTTTGCATGAACCAAATTTGCTAAGTCATGGGAACACACTTGACATATCATGCATTCATAATATAGCAATATTTTAGATATTCTATCAGGATGTCACTCTTCCTTTTCTTAATAGTTCACTAGATTCAGAAATGTAACAGGATAGGACATGATTACATGGGAAATAGAACTGTGTATTATACCATGAATGTATCCATAAATCACTGCAGTGAGATCTTCAAATGCAAAGATTAGCAGGCTTTCAATCAATCTATGCTCATAGTTCAGTACAATTTTAGCCTGGGGTCTTTCAAATCAATTCTGTTAGAATCTTGCTCGAAGACTAAACACCTATCCAAGCCATTAATTCATGATATCACTCAATAATGCATCACTGAATTGCACCAGTAACTATCTTTGCATTTACCATACAACTGTTCATAACCTTATATAATGTAAGAAGTTACATTGTGCATCCTCTGTTGTCAGAAATAATCAACAAGAAGATCTACAAGCTTCAACAGAAGAGTAAAATATACCAACAATGCATTCTGAAGCATGGCTCAGAAAAGTATTTGCAGCCAAGAGTTCTGCAATAGCTTGACATGCAGAATGACTACAATATCTACTCTTCTCTTCCATCATAAATTCTTCTATTCAATGAAAAAACGCAAAAGAAATAGGCAGAGTGAGAAAATAAGAGGATTACCTTCAAATTACCATCTTTGTATGGGAGCATCTCTTCGCTTAAATATGTAATGTAAATAGGGCCCTGTTAATCAGTGACCCTAAGGCATTCATTATGCTATAATAAATAAGGGACAGACATCACTAAATACATTGTTGGAATTTAAATTCTTACTTATTATTTAAAATAGTAATAAATATTGTCTTCATAAATTATTTAAATGCCCTTGCCATATTACATTGAATTTTTATTTGTAAATATTGACAATTATATTCCACAATATGCATAAAAAAAAAATTCACTTATGGTGGTGCTTTGAGCACCTAGTGTAGGTTTGGGTGAAATAAAATTATATTATATCAACCTAGTTATAATATAATTAATTTCATATCTTTATCAAAATTACGAAGTTCTAGTTAAGGTGGCATGTTGATATAGTGAACAAAACTTACTATTATCATCGAAGGTTAGGGATAGCAAATTATGTTAACAGATTATGTCGATATAAAAGTATAACAATAAATGGATTAATTTAAATCTAACTTATTTGTTAATTATGCTAAAAATTTAAATTCAAACCTAATCTGTGCGTTACACAGGTTACGCAGGTCGATCCGTTTAATAAATAGGTCATGCTCGATAATGCTTGACCTATTTTCAATCCATATAATTTAAAATTAGATTCTACTCCATACAACCTATAAACCTATAAAACCTATCAATACTAAATAAATTATAAAATAATTATATATTTACCTAGCATAATTTAAATTGTAGACTAGTCCATTTCCATCCGTTCAATCCCACATGATGACAAAATATTAATCTTAACAATTAAAAATTAAAGGATAAAATTAACTTAGATAAGTTAACTAGGTTTAGTGAATCATGTCTAGGTTTGTAGGTCGTACTACATGAATTGATATATTTAATAATCAAGTCAATTGTTAATTCAAAACATAACTTGTTTATAAATTATGTTTAATAGGTTAATCTGATTTTGACCTAAATTTATTTATGATCAAACCAGCCATCTTGGATAATACATAACACTCTTATCCTCTGCAGCGCCATGTGGCTCCATCAAATGATCAATTCTGCCAATGATGAGAATCTGGCACCCACATTATATTATTGAAGAACAAAGTTTCATGTCTCCTGAGCTGCCTGGCAACATACCAACACATGAGCTACATCTTCCAGATGATCTGGGATGAATCCAGGTTCGTGAGGCCACACTGAATCAGGATTATTTTACAAGGTATTCTCCCCCACAAAATTTTCCACCAAAAAAATTATACTAGAGGAATAGCAGGTAGTTTCCATGTTCTAACAGGACCTTAACTCCCTCATTACATCCAAACTATTCACTTGGCAACATCATTAACCCCCCAGATTTTTCCATCCCGCCAATCCCACAGCTTCATTGCACACAGTCATATTCAAAGGAATAAATCTTCTATTTATTATAAAGGAAAATAATATCATCTGGCATTTCCAATCTGTCAGTGAAAATAACCTTGAATGTAGTTTGCCAATTCACAAGTTAGCCTCCAAACAGCTGCATATATTCCTCTCTCATGAAATTAGATGCAACTTTAGTCATAAATCCTTGTCTCCTACCAAGCTAAAACAGACCCAAGCGACTCATAACCTTTGGTTGAAAGATCTACTCTCATGAAATTAGTTGCAGCTTCCTGTGCCTAGAATCATGTCCCAAGAGAAATTTATAAACAAGATCTCGAAATTGTCAAGAAGATGCACCAGAATTGCACAATTAGTCCACAAGAATACCAGAATTGCACAATTGGTCCACTTCCAAGCTGCTAACCTTCCTTTTTACGTTATCAAAAGGTTCATTAACATCAGCCAGTGAAAACATGTGCGCTGTTGGGCTGAGGTAGACATGGGACTTCACCATGCTGAAATTTTGGCCTGACTGAGAGTAGTAAAAAGACATGGCTTGTTTAATTTTCTCAACAATCCACACAGTTTCTTTAGCCACTAATAAGAGATCATCTGCAAATAATAAATGAAAGATCTTAGGTCCTCCATTCTTAGGCTGATAAACATGAAGATCCCCCTACTAACAACACCCTGCAGCAGTCCGGGCCTGAGGCCTACTCTTGAGGTGAAAGTAGATGTGGGTGGCGTCTTTGATACAGCCTTCGATCTAACTGATCGAACTATCAAAAAAACCCAAAGTAAGCAAGCACAGGAGGCAAGTCAATTTGATTCTATAGCAGGGTCTTTGATACACCTTTAATCACCTCTTTTTTTTATGCATATTTTGCAGACTGAATGGCCTCTTGTGCTGTCGCTATGTTTTCAGTAATGCTTCGGTCATGGATGAAAGCTTCCTGTTTGGGTGATATGAACCTTGGCAAACTAAATTTCAGCCGATTGGCTAGGAGTTTTGCTAGTAGGCCTGCTTCCTTTGGTTCCATCAGGCTCTTCTTTTTTGAGAATCAAAGCAACAAAGGTTGACTTCCAAAATATTGGCATGCGGCCTTGATTAAAGAAATCATCCATTGCAGCCACCATGCCAACCTTCATAACATTTCAAAATACTTTGAATAATGAAGGCTTAAAACCATCAGGCTCTGGAGTCCTGTCAGAGGCAAGCCTTGCTATAGTCTTCTTGATTTCCAGCTCCAATACCTTTCTAGTAGGTGAATTGTTCTCCTCAGAAGAAGGAATTGAAGTGAGCTCTAATGGCTTATTGGGCAGATTAAAATATTGTTTAGCATAAATTGGAATACACTTAGTCTGTAAAATATGAATACCCTCCACAATAGCTTCAGTCTTCTTAAGAGGTGTCTTCCACTGAATTATTATTGAATTGCTTCAAAGCTGCCTTTTGTATTCTTCAATAACTTCATGGCTGCCATGCTTCCTGATGCCATCAAAGGACAACCAAAATTTCTTGAAGCAGAAAGGAGTAGGTTTCCTCATAACTGGGCAATGTCAGGCCTTACCCTGCTGCAACCAATCCCTATTTGTCAATGCCCTGTCCAGCTCTTACCCCCTTCTTCTCAATGCTAGCCAGAGTCACATTGAAGTCTCCTGTGGTTAAGTTGGCAGACCAACTAAAAGCGCACCCTCTGAGAACCGAAGGGAGAGGCTCTCCAGAAGATGTTAATCCAAAGACAGCCTGTTTATTGGAAATAAATAAATCCAGAGTCTGCTTCCATATTATAAACACACCACCCAACACGCATTCAGAAGGGATTGCAAAAAATTTGCCTTTTAACTTTGCCATTCCGATTTCCCAAAGGTCTTATCAATGGCTTTGCCTTTCGACTTTTGGGCCTTGGGAGTCGAGACCTCTTTTTGTTGGATTCGATCACATGGATTGGCCCATTAGACTATGGAATAGTTTTTTAATTTTTTTTTTAAAAAAAGAGATGCTTTAAAAATGATGAGAATAAGTTACACCTCTAAGATTCTCATTCAAAATAAAAAACAAATCAATAGGAGTATCATCCCAAAATAGGCTTTGAGAAAGTGTCACCGCTCTAGTAGTAAGATCTGCAGTTGGGTTTGCTTGTCCGAGAACATGATTTATAATGATATAGAAGAGTTGTATGGATATAATATCTTCTTTGTACTGTATAGCAATGAAAGAAATATTAAGAAATATCTTTTTATTCATCCAATGATAATAGTAGAATCACTTTCAATAATAAAACTATTAGTTGAAAAATGAAGATGACCTTCCTTATTCCATTCTCTGCGATTGTTAATTCTATTTGTTCATAATCATAAGAGCAATAACTCCTGTAGCAATGAGTAATCCCAGCTCATTGCAAAGAATATAATCAGAACAATTAAAATTTCATTTTAATCATCCCAATGGTGGGGAAACCAAAAAATAAAAATAGTTGTTGAGCCTCTTCTACACTAAGGGTACGTTTGAAACGTCAAACATAGTATTGTTTAAGATTATAAATCTAATCTAATATTTGGATAAGCTTATCAATCCAATCAATAAGGAAGTATAGGATTAAATCATGCAGGCCCAGCTAAACCATCGGTCACAGAGATGGGATTGGAAAATGGAAGGTGCCCTTATGTTTCTAAAACCAAAGGCATGGAATTAAAATTAAATTTATCAAATTGCTCTTACTTCTCTCCCAAACCCTTGTTTTACCGCAACTCGATGCCTTTCTCTTGTCGCAACTCTCTCTCTCTCTCTCTCTCTCTCTCTCTCTCTCTCACACCAACAAGTGTAAAGGAGCAAGCTTAACGTAGCTAGCGGGCAAGGAGAAAAACAAGACAGAGGAGGAGATCACTTATTTAGCTTTTTCTAGATGGCAAAACGTGCCAATAATACTAAATTGATTGGAGCAGAGTTTTTCTAGAGTTATGCTAGCGCCCTTGGATCTCTATGGTTCTCTTTCCTAATGATACCAAAGTTAAAATCCAAACCAACAACCTTTGGGAGGATCATAAGGCATCAATAGTTAGGAAATATTGATTTAATAATTTTTGTTTACCTAAAAATATTTATTTAATAATAAAATAAAATATTTATAAAATAATATTAGAAATATTTTTAAATAAATTTATATTTTTATTATAAATATTTTATCAATTAAAAATAAATTTATTTTATGAAAACATATAAATTAATCATAAAATATTTAAACATATTTATCATTATAAAATACAAAAATAATATATATATATATATTATCAATAATATATTTAATAAATATATTATTAATAATATTATTATTTTTAAAAAATTTTATTTTGTTTATATAATATTTATTTATTATTAAATAAATCGTATTATGTGATATTAATAATTATTGCATAATATTTATGGAAATATTAATATTTTATTTTAAAAAATATGTAATAAATAATTGATAAATAAATTTAATAAATATATAAAATAATGTAATGCAATTTGGAAAAGTAAAAAAAAACAAAAAAGTATTTTAAAAAAATTAAAACTAATTCAATTCGATCCTATAATTCAATTCAATTCAATTTAATAGATATGAAATAATATAGATTTGATAATCTCATGCCATCACAATCTTAAACGCTGAACCAAATGCCCAATGTGAGGTGGCCCCACTTAGAGGAGGCATCTTGGAAAACTCTTCGCAGTGTCGCATTCTGCTTCAACTCTCAAGATAAAATCAACAGGCAATTCTCTGCCCAGAAAATCGCCAAACAGAGACGGTACTCATCTTGAGCAGAAGATAGCAGCTTTGTTTTGTTAACTTCTTTCATGGAGACGGATCAAATTATTCTCCATTACTCTCTGCATCTCTCAACCAACGACAACGCCCCTTAGTGACCAGAGCCGGAGAACACCATGCATGGTTCCATTTCCTCAAGTTCTCGCTCTCCATCTCCCTCGAAAGTGAAGAACCTCCATCTGTCAATCTCTCTCCTCCTTTCAATTCCCAATATTAATTCAAAAACATGTCTCCACTTCAATGATAAGGGAAGAGTATTTTCATGTCTCTACCAAAAGACACTCGCAAAACCAAAACCAGCTCACATTTTGTTTTAAAATAAATTATCTTTTCCTGAATAAAAAATAGTTTTATAAAACTTCATCTTTATCCTAAGCAAGAGTTCTCCACGTGCCTAAGTAGGTGGCTCATCTACCCCATCTTTTTATTTTATTATTATTATTATTATTATTGACTCCTCTTTCCTAGGGGAAGGGGTGCAACTACTGGCAAGCTAACCCTTGTCCAAGAAGGCACAGCCTTCACTGTGACGCCCATGGATTCAATTTTCTCTGCTTTGGGCTCCACCAACGAGACCACAAGGACATGCATTAAAGAGAAGACAAGGGTACGCCTCCAACTGCTAAGCCATCAAACACCCCCCTGCATGGTCCCAAGCGCACCACCCCGGCAAGTGCAATTGCTCTGATTGGATTTACCAACATGAGAAGGTGGCCTTGCTGGGTTTTAAATTAAAGCGTCATGCGTCCATCCCACCCACCACTGTTCTCTCTGGAGGATAGCTAGCTGCCCCTCTTTCAAATATATATATATATATATATTTATATATTTAAAAGTAAAATTATATTCTATAACCATTTTAATTTTTAAACTTTTATTTATTATAATTTAATTTTTATATTTTATATATTATAAATTAATTAAAATTAATGAAATAATTGATATATCATCGTAATGTAAATATATAGATCATCATTTAAGCTTTTAGTAATAGTTCATGTATTTATGTTAGGATAATTTTTTTGATTATTTTATTAATTTTAATTAATTTTATATAATAAATTATTAGGATGTAATATTTTTTAAATATAATAGGTTAAACTATAAAAAATGGCGGCTTTAGAGCTGAAGTTTGAGGGTTAAAAGGATATTTTAATTTATTATTATTATTATTATTATTAATCCACAGTCCATCCTATTCGTTCTTATCTCTCTTTTAGAAAAGACCATTCACTTGTTTTTAGCGTGGGCCCCCTTTGGTGGTCTCGTTCTACACATGCTTCTTTTTCAAAGAAGTAAGCTTCCTTGTAACTTCCGTATACTTATTTTTAATATAATACTAATTTACATTCAATAATCTTATTTTATGTGATTTCGGTCTACTGCAAAGAAGAAACTTTCATTTAAAGAATTTAATTAAAAAATATAAAATTTAGTTTTCAGATCTCAAAGTTAATTAGTTGTCTGATAGGCCAGTCTGAATCGGAAATTAGGCAGATTAATCTCTGCGTTAAAATTAAATTTGATTTACCATAATCCATACTTAAGAAGTTCTAGAAAAATTGCATCTAAAGGCATGTCAGTGTGGGTAGATAAGCATCCACATGCATGTCATTATGGCATGCAATTAATGGCCAATAGTTTAAAGGGATGGAGTAATTGCCGTTATAATCAAATTAAATCATCCATCTATATGTGATGATGTTAGTCGATAAGACCGCGGTCGGCTGCATTATTTTTGAAGGATTTTAAATAGATTAGTTCTTGGACACTTCTTTAATCACTTTGGAAAAGAAGTGCAAGAAAGTTTTAAGAAGTTACATGTATGATAAAGTTATCAGACTCATCCAAATGTTTAGGTGCTCAAAATATGTAAAACAAATGGAGGACTCTGGGTACCACCATATCATGTGCTCTCTCTTCCACCATGCTTCCATGGTTATTGTCATACCTATAGTATATTGTAAAGCAGGAGCAACACCAACCATTCCTCATGAAATTAGAAACAAAACTAGTTGGTTCTATTTGTTGAAGGAACTTGACAACTACTTTCCCAATATGTTTTCCCTTGAGAAAAATCATTCTCAATTGAAAACATTTTGCTCTTGGATCAGTAGACAAAGGCCACTATTACATTTTCAAAAGAAAGCAGATGCATGCATGCAAACAAATCCAATAGCACCAGATGCATGCATGCAAACAAATCCAATAGCACCATCACATCACTACTATAAGATTTAACCAGCATCTTCTCCTAGCAACTCAAAATTCCATCCAAAAACACAATCTGAAAGATATTATTTATATTCCTTAATCTTATATAAGTGCCTAACATCTTCTTAAAAAATCAGCCAAAAAAGTATTGTTTAAAATTTTAATCCTATATAAGTTTTCAGAATTTTTTAGTACAAGTCCTAACATCATCGTCAGATTAAAAGTTTATATCCAAATCTGCATTCAAATCCAAATATAAACATGTAGAGCTCATTTACGGTATCTTCTATTCTGCATAGGTCCTAACCTCATCTACAAAGGGCCAACAACTAAGGTATTATTTAAACTCGTTTACCTTGTATAAGCATCCAGAATGCTCCTAATACATAGTTAATACGAAACTAAACATCATCATACATTTAGCATTTACTAAGACTTCAATACTTGGCACATGACCTTATAAATAAAGAACCAACATGACATATGCCATGCGTCAAAGCCAATGGAACAAATGGTATCATCTCTTCATCTAAAATACCAATTATGCGACTAGAAATGATATACCAAACCTATTGCCAAGTCCAGCACGGAACTGTTCGCAGTCATTGGAAGATGGTTGTCTAATCTAAAAGCCGTAGGGACGAGTCACATGTTCTTTATGGGCACGTATGTGGATGCCTTATCTACAGTGACTAAAGAGAGACTGCAAAAAGATCACCTACTCTCCTTCCGTGGTCAAGAAACCGCGTCACCCAGTTGCAAAACCGTGTACGAATAGAGCTAATAATAATCTGCGGTCCCTCCAGAATTCGAAAGCAAAGGTGGGGAATCCTTCACGTGATCGCAATTCTCGGTCATCATTGGGAGAGAAAAGTCACAGGCGAAGGTGTTGGGCCAAGTGGCCAGAGTTTTATGGTTTAAAGAAAGTGACTTCAACGCCAAGGACTCAACCGGATCGTTGGGTGGCAAACAGCCCTTTAATCCAGAGGAAATCTTCCACAACAATGACAATGGTGATTGATGGATGATGATGGCTTGCAGATGTTATGGCCGGATGTGACCATCTTCAATGCCAAGTACCTAATTTGAAGCACAAACAAGCAATCCGGATTGATGGGTGGAGGTCCTACTTCTATCCAACTTCTGCAATAACTTCAAGCGTGATTCATGGACACCGGTAGCTTCCAGATGTTACGGTGATTCATTATTAACTCGTTGTGAAGAGATGTATCCTTTGATATGATTTTGTTAAAGATGAAGACTAGAATACATAAAACACATGCATAGAGGGGTGATGGACTTAGAAAGAGCGAAAGGCATTCTCTTCCCAGTGGTGTACATGAATTCTTTTTTTTCTTTTTTTTAATTCAATTACATATGGGAGACAGAAGTCTTCATGATAGCTGTGGAGATAATCTTTTGAGAAATTAATTGAGTGGCTGTTCTATTTGCTCCAAGTAAACAACAGTATTTATTGTGTTATGAGAAGAGAGAGAGAGAGAGAGAGAGAGAGAGAGAGAGTACAAACACATAATGTAAGTCAACAGAGTTATGGGTTAAACATAGATTCAAAATGATAACAAACATTTATACAGATGATTGTCATCATTTTTCTCTCTCTCTCTCTCTTTTTTTTTTTTTTCTCTTCCATGTCACTCTGTATTGCAGGCATCACCATCAGCTAACAAAGAACTCACAAAGTTTGATGCCTAAACCTAAAGAATAATAATGACAATATTCTTCCTAAATAAAGAGCGCCCTTGCCCTGATACAAACTCCCAGCAAATCAGGCTATAGACTTCAGTCAGTGCATCCACTAAAGTGGGAGGCAACAGAGCAATGGTTGAATTCAGGTCAGATGGTCTTAGCTTCAGAGTTCTAAGCCACATCTCCTATCTTTTACCCTCTGAGTCAGAGCTCTGCTCTGGCTTTGAAACTGGTCGACCCAAATTAAGCCAGGACTTGCCATCCTCCGGCTTGGCCGCATCCGCTGCCGCTGAAGAAGAAGAAGAAGCATTCACTTGGTATGGTGCTTTGGTGCTAATCCTGAAAAATTTAACAAATATTAGTCCTCAGTTACTCTCAAAATAACTATTAGTCTTCCCTTGTTATGATCATTGTGCAAGAAATACTCACCGGTCCTTTCTCTTCTCAAGAAACCTATGGAGGGAATTTCTTCTTGCAATGGGCATATCTGTGTCCCATAAGAAACACATCATTATTAGTCATCATGGTCAACAATGATATCTCATCATGAACAGATCTAAATAAGCTTGCAATAACCTTAGCTAAAACTAAAAATAAAATTTTTGAAAACTTAAGACTTTGATTGGTGGAATGTGATTGTAAAAGAATTGTTACCTGATGCAGGGGCTTGTGCAGGCTTTGGCAGGGTGCTTTGAAGCATCACCTGCTGGCTTCCGGAGGTGGATGCAAGATTAGAACCATGTTGGTGAGAAAGATCAACTCTTGATGGAGTTAATGAAGGGGTGGTGAAGCCCACGTTCTTGGCAGCTGAGCTCTCCTTGCTTGCCATCTGCATCAAATCCTTCACCTTCTCGGCCGGAAAATTCTCAAAAACCAACACCTTTCCCCCATAGAAAATAGTCAATTGGTTCCTCCCTGGCTCCCTAAATAAAACAGAGGCATAAGAATTAAACAAATGAGAAAATAAGTTCTTGAATTAATCTTCTTTTTTTTTCTTTTTTTCTTTTTGGTTTGAAATTGAGGGGCCAAAGTCATACTTATTATGTGAAGTCATGCTAGATTCCTCTTTGGCCGGGGCAAGGAGAGAGTCAAAGCCAGCGTGTTGGGGAAAAAAGTCCATAGATTTTGGAGCAGTTTGGTCTGCGCCATTTTTGGCAAGGTTTTCTGCCGACAGGGCAGCTCCTGGCATCAGGCTTATGGTCGTGGGCGCCCGAATATTTCCTGAAATAGAAAAGAAATTAGTTCATTGAAAAAAAAATTAGATTTATTTCAAGTTTAGAATCTAACTGAATTTAATGACAATAAGTGAATCAAGGGTACAAATATAATTTCAAAACTTAAAAGAGTAAAATGAAAAAAAGAAAAAGAAAAAGGAGTTGCATCATAAAACATGAAAAATACATCATGAAATCAAAGAAAATAAAAATAGCTTAGATTCCACCACATTTTTTTAAAAACATTTAATTTTGATAGAGTATAGAAAATGATGTTTTCAATAAGTAAGAAGATATTTTGAGAGAGAGAGAGAGAGAGAGAGAGAGGGGGGGGGGGGAAGGAAAAAACTAAGGTTGAATCTAGAAAATCTAACTCTTTAATTGCAAGAAAATACAATCGTAAAATACTTAGATTCCACCACATTTTCTTCAATCATTTTTAAAATCATCGAAAAAATTTAGAAGTCTGAGATCGAACCCACCAAATCTATCTCATTGATTCCATAAAAACTAAAACAAGAAATCCACAGAACTCCCTCATAAAAGTCTCAATTTTAGCTTCTTTTTTTTTTTTGTCGAAAAAAAAAAGGAACAGGGAAGAAGAACAAGAGCTGAGATAAAAACCTCACCTTTAGCCTGTTCAAGAGGCCGAGGGGTGATGCCGAGGCCGAGTTCGCCGAGGCTGCCCTTCTCCTTCAAGTACTGGCTCAAGAGGCTGCAGGTGACCGAGAAGGTGGACTTCTCCCCTGTTTTCTCTGCTCTCTTCCCACTCTTATCTGCCATCCCTCCTCTCTTCTTCCCTTCCCTTCTCCAACTCTTCTCTCCTCCTCCTCCTCCTCCTCCTCTCTCTTCTTCCCCTCTCTCTCTCTCTCTCTCTCTCTCTCTCCAACCACTATAGCTCCTTTTATGAGTTTCCTGGCCTTTGCCTTTATAGCCCTTGCTCTCCCCACCTCCTCTCTCTCTCTCTCTCTCTCTCTGTAGAATGGTAGTATAAAGGCACGTGTGTTTTGAGCTGAGGAAAAGGAGGAGGAAAATGGAGGGGGTTGGAATTGGAGGAGGGGAAAAGCAGGGGTGGGGGAAGGGAGGAGAAAAAATAATTCAAAAAGAAACACGTGGTGCCTTCGGTAAAGCAAGTCCACATTGGAAGACAGCACAAAGCTAGAATATAAGTATACGGGTCGCTTGATTGATGAGTGGTTCAGCTGAAACTCGTGGATTGGACGTGGACCGAGGGAGAATCTGACGAACAGAGCCATGGACCTCGTGCCTGGTTCCATGTAATTTAAAGCTATCGCCATCTAAATTGAAGTAGCTCTGCTGCCCCTACATGTGAAGGAATAGTACCTTCCTCTGTTATATCTTGGGCTTTTGCCGATGATGCTCATCAGTGTCATTGTCTTGGACCAATGGCATGGCTTTCTTATCCTTTCCCAAAGATGATGCTACTTAATTTGATTGTGAATTATGCCATGGTTTAGGTGAGATGTCAATAATTGTAGTTAAAGAGTGATTGTGATCACCATTGTTTTACCAAATTATGAATGTAAATTAATACAATATGAGACCTTACGATGAGAAAGAAAGCAAAGCTTTTGTTACATGTATTTGTCCAGCATACTTACGATACTCGAGTAATACTTGGCCAAGACAAGAGCTTGACCAGTGATATCAAGTCCAAGGCTATCTCAATCACCTCCACATCATAGGTGCAATATTTCTATGAGTTATTGAAAAAAATTTTCTCTTGATTGAATGATTCTCTAAATTATTCTCTCAGGACGGATTGATTCAAAGCTGTCTAATTATCTTCAAATTATACACCAATTTTAATATTCATTCATGAATTATTTATGAATAATTTAAGAAATTTTGTGTTATAAATTAATAATATCATATATCATATCTAGTAGTGATTTTTTTTTACTATTGTTTATTACTTTTGCCTGTCATATATTTATTTTAAGCAAATAAAATTAAAAATATTTTAGAAAGCTAGTCTTTTC
This sequence comes from Metroxylon sagu, assembly GCA_017589505.3. NCBI lineage: Eukaryota > Viridiplantae > Streptophyta > Magnoliopsida > Arecales > Arecaceae > Metroxylon > Metroxylon sagu. The sequence goes on from JACVBY030000657.1 coordinate 727,623, forward strand.
CTCAAAAATATGGAAAATGGTCCTTCCTTGACGGGAGGTACGGTTGTGAATAAATAATCCTCTTCAGATCCTGTGAAGGTAAGAGCATCTTTTGGATTGAGATGTTTTTGTTTTTGTTATCTAATTTTTTATTAAACTTTTGATAAATCTTTTAAATTTCTTTTAATTTCGAAATCACTACATGCATTTGAATTTTTTATGCAAAATTTGCCGCTATGCTCTACATAAACTTAAATATACATAAATTAAGATAGCCAGATATATATATCTATATTCTTGAGATCTACTTAAAAACTTCAGGCTATGCTTGAATGTTTGGAATAAAATTCATGAAGGAGAATATTATATCGAGGAAATTGATTCCAAAATTATAGTTAATTTGATTTCTGTATTTGAATAAATACATATAAACTTGCAGATATAGGTGAAGGATGGGTTAGGCTAACCAAGAATCGATACCAACCCAAATTGATAGAATTAGATTAGTTCGAATTGATACCAATCCAATTTGATAAGATTGTATTAGTTCGATATCAATCCAATCTGCTAGGATCAGATTAAGTATTAATAGGATTGATTTTAGATCCAAAAACTTAATTTTGGAAGCATCGCCCATTTGCTCAAGTTAGGTATATTCTATGGAATATTTACAATCTCTACTAAAAAAACCCTTAGGTATTAAATCAGTCAATAAAATACTATATATATCCTTTTTATTAAATATAATTAAAAAAATTCTCACAATCAAACATCAATTATGTGTCAAACAAAAATTAAAAAAATTAAAATTTGGTTGTACCTTGGAACCAACCCGAAATCGAACCAATCTAATTGGGTCGGTTTAGGTTGGTTCAAAGAAATGATCAGATCAATTATAGATCTAAAATTTTAGAACTGAGCTTGATTATATTAGTCCTAATATTTGGCCTAAATTTGATCCAATCTAGTCTATGCTTACCCCCTACCTATAGAAAATGAATGAACCCAATAACATATAATAGAAAAATTAATATATCATTTCAATATTAGTGTAGTAGTATTATTTAACAATATTATTATTTTTAATATAATTAAATAATACATCTTATTAATATTATAATATTAGTAATAAGAGGTACATTTGGCTATATTTGAATGTAGTTGAGTTTATGATTCAATCATCTCTCTAATTCTTGAATCCAGATCCCGAAGTCACCCACATTTTTATTATTTTTCATCTCTGAAATATGTTTGTGTGGATCCAAAAGTAAAGGTGACAACTAAATATAAGCTTGGTTACATTCAAATATAGTTAAATCTTTAATAATAATATCATATATAAATAAAATAATACAATATATATTACATCTAATGCTATATTATTTATAAGCTTGTGAAATATATAATTATAATTATATAATATATTATATTTTTTTAAAAAATGGGTATCATTAATATGTTGGTACTGATATTAATTTCATAAAAATAATATTTTAAATAATTATAATTAATATTAATATAATATTGTATGACAATATTAGTTAATACTAATATTAGTATTATTATAATGATAATAAAAAATGTAATACAATAATATTAATACTAATGTTATAGTAATATATTAATCTTCTTATATAACATTGTTTGTTTGCATAAATAATGTAATATATAATATCATATTATCTGATGTATAATAAATTATCATCATACATTTGTAAATGGTAATATTAATAATAAAAAAATATAAATTTATTTTTGATTATTAGTTAGGCAAATACTTAAGGTGAGGGCAAACAATATCTAAGCCTCTTATGATGTATGGTTTTATCTCTTGCGATCAGCATTCACATGAGTTACCAAACATAGAAAAGGATGGATGGGAATCCATGTCCGTTCGTACCTTCCAACATGGCCTTAATGACTTATCTTTTTCAACCATTCATCATGGGTGGCATGTCCATCCACATTTCATGAGGTAAATGAGACAATCACCCATGGAGACACCAATGATCATGTTCTTATTTGAAGCATTCTTATTTCAGAATGGGTGGTCCTGAGTGCGATGTCAAACGAGGTGGTCCTCTTCCAGAGTGCCCTTATAAAATAATCAGATCATTATATTAAACTATATATATATATATATATATATATATATTATATAAAGGGGATAAGAAGGAGGGAGCCTGGGGTCAGTGGTTGCGTCCGGCGTCGGCATCCACAAGGATTCACGTGGGAAATTTACGGGGGAACATCCGATGGCGATGCTTCACCCCGGCCTCTGTACCACGAGGTTGGGCTCTGCTACCGGCCGTTGGGTCACCATCATACGGTCCGGATCCGATGCTTGGAAATTTTTGACATGACAGCCGTCTGATCGATGTTCCCCGTGCCGTCAAACCGTACAGGAGAAATTCAAACCCGGGGGCCGCCCGGTCGGGGGTGGTTGGCCCGGTTTGACCATTGCTCTACCCAATTGGGATCCTCTGCAAGGCTCTCTCTATAGAATATACACCGACAATTAGGCAATTTCTATTATCTTAACTCGATTTACATACTTTTAAACTAACTAAAGTTTGACATTCTTTAATCAAACCTATTGGCGTATGAAATTGGCTTCTGAGCTCTAACGGACTAGATGAATCTTAACTTGAACAATAAAGCACTCGCTATCCACTCGTTGCATATGTTTCTACTAGAGAGAGAAAGAAAAAGAGCAAAAATAAATCTGAAGATCATTTTTGACAAACCTTCTAACATTTAAGCCGAATCAAGATTGTAAAAGGAAGAGGATGTCTAAAGTTTCATAAAATGATGCCCTAGGGTTTTTGAAGCATATGATTTAACTCTAAGATTTGGAATATGTTTACCTAATATCGGAAGTTGACTTTATTGCATTCTGGTAGGATCTTTCTTTTCTTTGATCATTCATTGGTAGACGATTTTAATGAACTGATTTTTCAAATATGGCAATACCTTTGGTAGAGCCTCTTTCGAATAGGTTTTAAAAATTATTTTTGGATTGATCATTGGCTTCTATTCAAAGTGGTCAATATTTTTTGTGAGATTAATTTCTAAATTGAGTGACAGCTTTGCTGAAAATTAATTCTGATTGAAACTTCTTTCTTTAAGAGGACAAGTGTAGCGATATGATTATTCACAACATATCACATTCTAACACATCACATATTGCCATCACGTAAGATAAATAGCTCATACTAAATCAAAACCCAACCCGACTTAATTGAATTGTATTTGTCTAAACTTGGTCTAACCCAACCTAATGAAACTTGAAGTGACATGATCCAACCAAATCAACTTATACTAGAGTTAAAGCAAATTCATCAAGATGATATTGAATTGGAATTTCCCATCCTAGCTTGACTTCACTGTCTATTTCCTCCATCCTCTTAACGAAACTAGTGGAACTTTCTTCTTTTTCTTTTGAAAATTTCTAAAATTCTTTCAACACATAGCTTTCATTCAAAAAATATTATTATTAGTGCTAATATTTTTAGAATTACAAGTTGATAGCTTTACATAACACCATTTTCGTCCATAGACTTCCAAACAATTGATCATCATGATTCAGATCAGAAAAACCAATACTAGAGAGATTAGTTTATAACTATTGGCAATTACAACATAGGTTCAACATGTAGCCAAAAACATCAAAGACTAGAGCATGGCCATATTTTTATTCATATGGGTAATTTCTCCTCCTCCTCCTCTTCTCCTTCTTTTGTTAAGACACATTTTCCTCCTCTTTATTGCATTAGAATTGCTCATAATATGTTTAATTTTTTCATTTTCTTAATTTTATATATTAGTATCAAATTTATTTTGATCGGTGAAATATTTGTTGATAAATTATTTATGAATTTATGAAGATATATATAATAAATGGCATAATTTTTCTTTGTTGGATTAGTTTCTTTCATTTCTAAAATTAGTTTTAAAAAAATATTCATGCAGCCATCCCTAATTGCTCGAACTTTTTGCATTGCATTGAAGGGTTCAACTAAGGTACTTCTTTAAAACCTTTTTCATAAACCTTCAATCTCATTCGTTTAAAGCCCTTATTTAATGCTTCAGCCTCTTTTGCCACCCATTTATGCCTTGAATAATTAGAAACAATATAGAAAAGCCCTACATTAAGTTGTTCAATGAATTGCTTCAAGATTTTGTCAATCAAATTATTATAGATTAAAGCAATGCATTAAGAAACTAAATTTAAAAATCAAAATTTTAGGCATTTAGAATAACTTGGCTTCATAAGTACCTTCCAAGTTTCACAGTAAAATTCTTATATCAAAGATTTTTGTTTGCCTATTTATGAGGTAGAATTCTTTAACATTCATGAGATGATATATGGTAACCTGGTATGCATTAGTATCACTAACAACACAATCTATAGGACAATCAATCAATCTATCTAGAAGCATGTGCCTTACAGGTCGGTTGGTGGTGTATGAGATAGAATGTGTATGTTTCTTAGTAGATTGATGGGAATGAATGCCCACCTATAGAAAAGACGGTCCACAACATCATGCACAATTTCATTGAGAAATGCGGGCACATCATATCACATCATATTAGGATACATAACTTAAAAGCAATCCATGCAATCCCATCATCCAATATGAGATCTGTTTGTAAAAGGAAGGCTCATTGAAGGACAAAGGATCATTCTTCATGACTCATCCAAAAGTAAGAAAATGCTTTAAAAAAAGAATGTATGTCTCGAAATAAAAGATTAATCTTTTATAAGTATGTGCCTATTCGATGGCGCATAAAATAGAATGCGCGTGTTTCTTAATAGACTGATAAAAACTAATATCCATATGTAGAAATATGGCCTACCACATCCTGCATAGCTCCATTCAGAAATGTGGATTCATCATGTTAGGATCCATAGTTTATGATTTAATTAATCTATATGATTTTATCATTTGATATGAGATTTGTTCGTAAAGAAAGCTCATTGGAGGACAAAGAATCGTTCTCCATCGCTCATTTCAAAATAATAATAATACTTTAAGAATAAAGATGGTCTGCCTCAAAGTAAAAGATTAATCTTTTATACATTTTTTTCATTTCATGATCTTAATGAAATGATGGCAAGCTATAAAAAAAAAAAAGAAAGGCCAATCAAAAATTTTACCACTGTTCTGAAAGTTTAGAATCTCTTATCTTTTGGGTTTATTATTATAAGGTTATTGGCATCAAAATTGAGCGAGTCTTGCACGGGTTGAAGATGTGCAGGCATTCCTCGTGGGAGTGCGTTCTTTCCACGCTCAAGCGTTTAATACTCCGTGGCACTCAACCCGATCCATGACCATAGAAAGAATACAAAAGAACTAACGGCCGGAAATTATCCTCCCCTTTGGATCGCTGGGCCCACCTTGTCTTGTCTTATTCGCGAGATGCCATCTTCCGGACTGAGTGCAAGTATTCGTCCGTCCTCAACTGGGGCTGGTGTCTTTGGGCCCTACGGACCGGAACCATCTAACGACAAAAGTCGCGACAACAACCACCACGACTTTTCCCGTTTGAACAAAGAACAGGATCCCCTGTTGTGCAAGCTTTGTACCGAATAATGCTCTGCAAACTTCAAAGACCATCGTATCCCATCTTAAATATAAATAATTATTTTTTATTCATATTGTATCATTTATACGATATCTAATAATTTTTTTTAATTTCTTAATTATATAATAAATATTTATTTATAAAATAGAGTATGTAATGGCATCTAAATTTGCATTAATATTTTATGATACAAAATTTATACCATAAAGGATTCGAGCACCTACAAAAAATAAAAATATTATATGACAATTTTAGAATTAGCATGAATATGATGGTTCTTCGAAAACCTATCAAAAATTAATGAAATTTCATCTATTATATATATAAGTTTTAAATTCTAACTCATATAGATTTTTTTTTCCTATTTTTCCTTTACAAACCTGTAGAATGGAGAATTTTATAGTGGCATAGTATAGTTCAATCTTTAATTCAGATGGCAAATGATTGATTTTAAAATTGTTCACTCAAAGTTCATTTTGATTCTCAAACTTTTAGTTGTTATGATTTATTTCTTCATATTTTAATAATATTATATTTCTAATCTTTGTTATATAAGATCAATTAAAATTAATGGAATAATTGATGTACCGTCTTGATGCAAATATGTAGATTGATTGATAAAATGATATGTTAAATAATTGCATCAATTTTAATCAATCTTATGTAATAAGATATCGTGATACAATATTTATAAAACATAAATGTTTAAATTATAATAACTAAAAATTTAAGAACTAAAATAAATTTTTAGCTAATGTTTGAAAGCCAATAAAAAAAAATATATTTTCGTCCAAGAGTAAACAGAAAAGGATAGTCTAACACCGTAAATATAGAATGATTATATCAGCAATCACTTTAACTCTTATTTTTAAACACCTATCTGACATGCCATGACCCTAGTCAAATAGTTTCCCAACATTTCAGCTCCAATGATTTTATCTTGTATGAAAAGAGAAATGTGTGTTGAAAACTTTCATCTCGAGGTAAAATTTGTAAGGGTTGCCTGCAATAAAGCTAGGAGATCATCACACTGCCTTGATACCTTTACAAAATCTTCTTGCTTTTGATTTTTATGAATGCCTTTGCTCTTGTTTTGTAGAGGTTTTTAATTTTTCAACAAAAGAAAAAAGTTTAGTTATTATCGTGATATCTTTTCACCTCTCGCACTTCTTAACTTGGAAGAAAAGTAGATGATTCGAAATGATAAGAGACATTTGACCAGAAGAGCTCATGGAAACAATTATTTGGTTCTCTTTGAAGCTCCAATGGGCTGAGTTGCAAATTTGCATCATTTCATCAAATCTTTTAGAGCACTAATTTCCTCACTTCAAGATTAATTGTCAACAATTTTATGATGGTAATTTTTCTCGAACGAAATGGTAAAAAGTGAATACAAAGTACTAGTTTGCTTCTGTATTTTGGGTGAAAGAGATAGGAATGACTGGCTTTCCTTTGACTGCATGCAAGGCACATGCATCAGACATGCAACATGGGCTTTTGGTGACATTCCAACCAACATCCAGGCAATGCCAGATGCTCACTTGGGAAAGAGATAAAATAATGGGGGAAGAAGATAAAGAAGTCCAGGGGTTGCAGAAGGCTGTGGATCCCATGATCCCTGAATTTTAGTGGCATTGTCATCATTTACCAAAAGAAAAAGTATATGTATAGACTTCTTATCTCATTAAATACTATCCAACAAGCTCACCTCTGCCCCTGTTTTAGTTGAGCACAGATAACCCAACCAGATCCAAGATTAGCCTCCAGAGTTGCCCCCAGCCAAACCACCAAACCACCTTTTGTCCCACTTTCATCACAAATATAACCAATGCCATGCATGTAGGCTGGTAACAAGTGGATGAATTGTTATGGTAAATTGGTACAATTTTGCAGAGGAAAGAGGAGCAATTTTACAGAAGAGGAGGTCATAATTTTGGGACCACAAAAACAAGGACGGATATAAGGTGCACGCTCTAGAATCTCTTTTTAACTGGATTCTTTTATCTTATTTTACAAAATATTCCCAGCCAAAAGAACTTACATAAATGATAAACGTTGTATTAAAGTTGGTACATATCATATTTTAATAGCATATTTCATTTCAGCAAGTAATGCTCAGACCAAAATATATTTTAGGTCATCAAATTTTTACTTAAAATTTGTTATGATTCTTAATTTTTAAATTATTATAATTTAATTTCTTATGTTTTAAGCATATTTAACATTCTATTATTATATGAATCGATTAAAATTGATAGAATAACTGGCTTGTATCATTTTGATGCAAACATAAGAATTATTATTTATTTTATATGATAAATTATTCAGAGTTCTATCAAAAATTTAAAGGCTAAAATAAATTAAAACTTTTAAGTTTGTAGGTGGAAGTATAATTTTGCCTAATTTTTATGGGCCTATCAAACCAATTGGAAATCCTGCCCATATTATGGGACGTCGTACCAATTCAGGCCGTATTGCTCCGCATCCACAGACAATGATTGATGTGGAGGCGTACCATGATATGTACCATGCTAGCATGTGACCTGAAAACGCTACGCCATCATACTTCAAATCTTATTCAAATTACATAAAACTAACATTGTTAATTTTTAAGCTATTCAAAATAAAAGTGCCATATTTTTATTCTAAACCTCAAGGGACATGAAATTTCATGTTGGAAGAAAGAAAGATCACATTGTTTATTGGTAAGTCTTAAGCAAGTTGGTAGATCTACATTAGGAGATGCTGCATGTGTAATTACAATAAACATTTTTTGTTTGATAGGTTAATCTGTACATAGAAACCATTTTTTATTTTATAAAAGTTTGGGAAGAGATTAGATCTTTTTCTGCCCATCTAAATGAAAACACACCCTTGATCTTCAAACTTTCACTCAAAATTCATCTTAATTTTCAAACTTTCAGAGTTATTATAGTATAATCTCTCATATTTTAAATATATTGCATTCTAATTATATGGATCGATTAAAATTGATGCAACAATTGATATGTTATTAGAATAACACATTAGTTCTTTCTTATATAATAAGAATGCAGCATTCTTAAAGCATTCTTAAAACATGAGGAGCAAAACGATAAGAACAAAAAATTTGAGAATCAAAATGAATTTTGGATAAAAGTTTGAAGACCAAAAAGGACATTTTAGCCTTATTTTTATTTTATTTTGGTGAGGGGAAGGGAGGAAATATGGATCTGGTAAAATTACCAACTTTCGCGCATGAAACTTGCTCAGTTCATCCGGAAGAGGTGTCGACCACGGCCCAGTTTGCTAAATAGCAATCTATTTTCAATGGCGCAGTGCACATTACACATCACAGACATAAGAGTATGTAGCCTAGCTCATCGGAAAAACGTTCATAGTCCCTACAATTACAGCCACAAAAACACCCAAACCATACTGTAAGAAAACGAGCTTACTTTGATCCATTCGCTTGTTTGGCTAGGATTGGGAAGGGATGAGATAGCTGAGGAAGGGTTCGACATTGGGAGCAAGAGTCTTGAGCTCAGCAAGAGTGGCTAACTCATTATCCTCGAACGGGAACGCAGGGGCGCAGGTGACGCCGACCAGAGAATAATGCAGCTCAGGGTCCCTGTTTGGAGCTTTGACAAGAGCACTGCCATCTGATGCAAAGGATTCAACATCCAAAGTTGGGAATGCACCAAACCAAACATTTGGTAGCACTCTGTATTGTGGGCGTTGGCCAGCTTCTAGGTCCGGTCCGACCACTGTCAGCTTGATCTGGCCATCATCAAGTAGCTCAAACACCTGGTAGAGAAGTTTGAGATCAGAAGAATAAAACAAACCATTGCATGAAAAGGCACAGCATATGTTTTCTAACCGTGAGAGGCTCTCCCATGTAATAGTGCCAGGTTTCAGAACAAGGGATGCGATGGAGGTGAGCAGTGCCTCCAGATGGCAGCAAGAAGTAGATGGCTGAGCCCACAGGACGATCCACCTTGTCTGCAAAAACTTCAGTTAAAAGGGTGTAATGCTTCAAGGAGACTAATTATAACAAAACCAATAAGTAACAAAACTTCATGAATCCTTCTTCACCCCTTGTTCCTATTAACAATTAATTTGCTTGCACTGCCAGCTGAATCAGAACTCGTTTCATAAAAATAATTACTCCTGAGAGTCGGTATCAGCCCGAGTTTTCACACTCCAATGTCCTGGAAATCTTTGGCAGGTGACTCATACCAAGTTGAATCAAGAAATTTGTTTCACAGAAGTACTTTCTTTCTTCTACTTTTCCTTTTAGTACTGAGGCATCACTGTATCAACTGATGTAATTAAAAAGTGATTAACTACAACTTTATGCAACGATTTTAACATTTAGTGACTAGAATACCCACAAATCTCAGCCATTATATTAGTCGCATATCAGCAGTACCAATCTGTATCAGTTTGTTTGAGCTGGCAGACTAGCATTTCATTAAAATGACCAACTTGGTGCAAGCCAACCTCATGAAAGCAACATTTATGAAGAAACAAAAACAAAGTCTCCAAAGAGATACGGCCAGTTAAGTAGAGTATGCGTTCACTTTCACTCGCTCAGCTAATCTGAGATACTAAGAGTGAGACATCCAACTCCTGCGGCAAAATTTTGCTGAACTACCCTGCACTATTTAGTATTATGCTGTCAATATCTAAACACAAAGAATGGTTTTCTTATAGATAGCTGAGGTGATTTCATATTTTGGATTGTACTTTGATATCAATGACAACCATGTGGATTTTAATTAAAGAGGAAGTACTAATGCACTGTTCCCAACCCTAACCCTTAAATCAAACTCTTCAAGCCCCGGTCGAATTAGGGCTTTCCAACGCAGCAAAAAGGAGAATCACTAACAGCAATCAAATAATAAGCATAGATTACCAAGAAATAATTGATGAATCCAAGAAACTTCATCCATTCTAAGACGCTCAAAATCCAATAAAATAAGGCAACGACCGATGAATATGAGTACTCAAACAACACCCAAATGCCAAGATCATAACTTGATCGAATCCACCATTAAAAAAAACCATAAACAGCAATAAAAAGGTCAAATTTAGGAGCAAGATCCACTAGAAATGATGAGATAGGGAGGACCCTAAGAAAAAAGCGCAATCAATATATGGCTTAAAAAAAAAAAAAAAAGTTTTTATAGGAATTTTCAAGCCTATAGCAGAGAATTCGTGAATGAAATAGGCTTACAATTGGGTGGGAGCTGGGATTTGGGGAGAGTGATGGAGAAGTCTCTGAGAGTCTCCAAGTAGAAGCCTCCGTCAGGGTGGGGCTTCAGATCCAACAAAGCTGCGATCTCCGAAGCCTTCATCTTCGGCCAACCCATGCCCTTCTCCCACGCGCACGTAAACTCCGGGAGCTGGATGCGGCGGCGCGGGAGGGAGGCCGCCGAAGAACTACGCCAAGAATCAGAGGGAGGTGGCGGGTCACGTGTCTTGGTTCAGCCCATCAGTCCGGGATCACGGTCTCGATGATGCCGTTATCATTAACGATTTAAACGGTGGCTGCAAAACTACTGTAACTTGGATTATTTAAATTTAAAAGGAGTATTGGAATGGAGTAAGAGAGAACCAGTGCAACCCGTATGATTTATTGCCAAATATCGAAGTGGACTTCATAAATCTCTCTGTAATGGTAAACCAATTGGCTTGCTAGATCCTGGCTAAACCATTAGATACCTCCTTTAGCTTGAAGTTGGCTTGAGCTATATTCCAAAGATCAATAAAGTTTCACGGAAGCCTGAATTTGATTTTTGATAAATTTTTCTTGTTTTTTCATCTATTAACAGGAGATCTTTTTTGTTTTCACTAAATACTACCTAAGAAACATTCACAAAAGACTTTTTTTATTTTTTATTTTTTATTTTAATTTTTAATAGGCTAGAAAGAATTCTCATTTAAGAAATTCCTCCATAAGCATGGAGACTACTGAGACTCTAAACCATGATTTTCATTTGGGAGAAATTGAGCTAAACCGACACCCTTGGCCACAGCAATTTTAGCTTTTGGTTTTTTCCTGAGAAATGTTTCAAAAAAGAAATGGCTGTGTGCTATTCTAAATTTTCCAATGTACAGCTAATTAGGCATGAAACGCCATGGCTTGGGACACTGAATTACCAACCGTGATGTCAATATCATCTACAAATGTTTAGGAATAAAAATTAAGAAATACTTGATTACTTGAATCAATACCTGAAAGGAATTGCTGGAAAAAAGTTATCATACCATGGTTGGGATGAGATTTGAGGGTTATGAGTCACAATGAACATTCCAAACGCTTAAACAAACATAAAACAAAGACGTGGGTTTCTAATTGTGATGGTTGACTGATATCTGATATGCAAATGGGATAAACAGCTGCAGTGGTATTCGTAAACCCTCTTGGATCCAATTTCTAGTCTCAGTGCAGGATGTGCATGCTGTGTGATCCTCAGCTAATTGTTTATTTTCAAGTCCTAATCATTAAAAGGGACAAAAAAAAAAACAAAAAAAAAAAGGGCATTAAGATGGTCTGCTTACATCATTACCGATTAGCACGCCATAATACGGATGAAGCATTTAAAACTTATCTATTTTAGTAAAACAATAAACTCCCTACGAAGCACTCTATTTTCCACTGGCTAGCAATTTCAAGAATACCCAGGTATATGGCTGTGATTGCCAATTTGATCGCTTGACCTTGGAACTGTAAATTTATACAAAAAAAGAAAAAAGAAAAAATGCTCCAACTTGGGAAAAACAAATACTATGCTCAATAACATATGGAGAAATTAATTGGATCGTCTTCAAATCCAGCAGCATGAGCTCGAGGTTTTCAGTTGTCCTGGTAGAAAGGGGCAAACTTTAAATCACCATGGCAGCAACAGCTATTGATAGAACCGTCCTAAATGTTATGATGATCATTAACAACTGTGAAACCAAAAAAGTATTGTTTTTCTTAGAAATTATTACGGTAAACTACGTTATTGATCCTTACACTTAGGAGGTTATGCCACTTTGATTCCTGAACTTCAAAAAGTTACAAAACTAATCCTAAACTTTTCTTTTTGTTTCACTTCGATCCCTACCGTTAAACAGAGGAGACGCCGTTTGATTTTATCCTACGTGATAGTACACATTGCATACACGGCAAAATCAAATTTAAAACCCATGCTCAACCCGTTAACCAAATATTCAATAATTCTTTAAAAAAAAAAAACCTTTCCCCTCCTTCCTCCCGTCATGGCCTCCTTCGTCCACCCTCTCCCCTTCCCTTCGGCCCCCTCCGTCCATTCTCCATCCTTCACCTGCGGCCTCCGTCCCTCACGGCCTCCTCCCTCCCCTCCCTCCCTCCCGCGTTCTCCTCAGCACCCCACCTCCCCTCCGGTTCTACCTTCGTCCCTTTTGGATTTCACCTCCATCCTTGCTCCCCCATGGCCTCCTCTCTTACATTGGGATGAGAAGGAAGGAAAACGCAGCACCACGACCCCCCACCCCCCCACGGTTCCCCCTCTGTCCTTGCTCCCCCGTGGGGGATGGGTGAGGGGGAACGTGGGGCCTCCTCCTCCATGGGTGGTGGGTGGGAAGGGAGAGATGGGCGAGGGTGCCCTTGTTCCCTCTCCGTCCTGTTCCTCCCCCCTTGAGAGACGGAGGAGGCTGCAGCGGCCGCAAGTGAGGGGTAGAGGAGGTCGTGGCCAAAGGGTGAACGGAGGGGGCCACAGTGGAAAGGCGGATGGAGAAGGTTAATTTTTTTAAAAAAAATTATTGGATATTTGATTAAAGGGTTAACGAATTGAGCATGTGTTTTAAATTTGATTTTGCCAAGTACATGTCTTGTGTACTAGCATGTAGGATAAAATCAAACGACATCTCCCCTATTTAACGGTAGGGATCAAAGTAAAATAAAAAGAAAAGTTCAAAAACTTATTTTTAGTTCAAAAATAAAAGTAATACAACCCCTAAGTTCAAGGATCAATACCGTAATTTACTCAAACTATTATTGCAGCTTCTTCTTCTTCTTTTTCTTTTTCTTTTTTTTTTTTTTTTTTTTTTTTTTTTTTTTTTTTTGTACAATTACGTAACAGCTTAGAAAGGTCAAAAGATGCACCGATTTAGTGCAACTGTATTAAGTTTTGGACATTAAATTCACAACTAAATGTCACCATTCAGAGTTCTATTTCAGACTTTAAAGGCATTATACCGTCAGATTTCAGCTGTTTAGCATGTATTGCTGTGTACGTTCACCACCCAATAGAGTAGCACCGAAACTGCTGTAGCATTGAAGTAGCTGTCATTTGACATCATGGAAAAACCAAGTATTTTTTTTCATTGGTTGAGGGAAATACAGGTACAATGAATAAGAGAATCTCTCTTGCTCTTCCAAATTTCAACTTTAAATCCAGTAAGTTCTCGGCTATGCATATCATCTATAAAACTGATTATTCAAGAATTTTGAGCACGGAGAATGAACTGCCTCAAGACCATGAAATGGCCATGCATAGTACCTGACATTCCAAAAATTCAAACAATTGACGAAAACTTTATGTACAAGCCCCAAAAAAAAAAAGGGAAAGCAAGAACAAGGGGAGATGGAAAGCTCAGTACAGATGCCCAACAGAACTATCACTGTTGAAGAATAACCTAGCACTCCTCCCATTTTGAACAATTTTTGTTCAAATGTCATAGTCAATGTCAGTGCTGTTCTGTGACACCGACCGTTTCACCAGCTGCCCCTGCTCATCATAATGGTCGAGGTTCTCACATGGTGCAGGGAAGATGGACCCGATCACACGTCCCTGAACAAACGAGCACTGGAAGATGTGCTTCTTCTTGTAGGTTATACCCACTGACATGTCACGGAAGCTGACATCCTTCACGGGGATGTCCTCACTGCCATGGATCCGAACTGGGACTCGGACTCCCTGGCCATGAATACTACTGAAGGATATGTTCTCGATAGGGGGAACAGCCCTGGGATCGAAGCCTTGATCAGGGTGCTCATTGTAGTCGGTCTTAATCACGATGCCAACACGAACATTATCAAAGGTCACATTGTGGTAGGATATGTTGCGAATGTAACCCCCTCTCCCAGGGGCAGTCTTTATTCTGATGCCCCTCCTTGTCTCCCAGATATTAAGGTTTTCGACTTTAACATTTGAAACTCCTCCAGACATCTCACTGCCTATTGATACTCCAGCACTGTGCAATAAAGAGTTTAATTTAGATTGTGAAGATCTAATGCAATTGATTAATTAGTTCAGCAGAAGAGTATATTTAATTTCTTAAAACAACAGTTAAAAATGCAACAGTACAACACCAAATTAAGTCTTGATAACCAAACTGAACTGCATCAACTTCTGCTTCTCACATAATACAATGGATAAGGTCTTCTATCGTCCTTACATTATGCTGGAAAAACTGCTGAAAATGAAATGTTGAAATTTCCTACCAATTGTACAAGGAGGCATTGCAATTCAGGGGGCTAGGATCCTGCCCTACAACCCCCATACATGCAGAGTACGTCTGCCTGCAGTTGCAGCAGTTCCGAAGAAAACTTCATCGATAAGGCAAAACATAGCGATTTATTTATTTTTTTAATCCAATAAGGAGAGGGAGGGAGGGTAATTCTCTTTTTGCCAATGTGGAATGTCAATCCCTGATTTATGACCAAGAAAAGTGGCCATGTGGCTACACTGCTAATCAAATCTAGTAATGCTGTTATGACAAGCATAGATGTCAAGGAACAATCGACTACAATGTTAAAAAAACATAAAAAAGGAAAATTAATAAATATTATGAAATGCCTTGTTCCTAATCAAATCTAGTAATGCTGTTATGACAAGCATAGATGTCAAGGAACAATCGACTACAATGTTAAAAAAACATAAAAAAGGAAAATTAATAAATATTATGAAATGCCTTGTTCCTCATAAATTTTATGAAGTCAAAAGAAATCACCCTCAAATTAATGATATTCCTTTTGTAACAGAGGCAGGGGAAGAAAAATTCTTGTTTTAGTTGAGAAGTAACCTAGAGTGCTTTTCACTGGTTCCTCACAGTATTTAATATGTTTCGATAATTGTTCACTCATTTGCCGATTTTGGGTGTAAAATCAAATCAATTACTGAAATGTACTGAAAGTGGGCACATGAGCATGGAACATGAACACAAACACATTGAATATTCATTAAAATATTCTATAAACAAGAAAAAAGCACTCTAGCATAGTTTCTTCACTTAAATATCTTTTCTGACAATTGATGAAAAAGATATAGATTTTGACAAAAAGAAGTCCTATGTACGCAGTAAACCAATTATGCTAAAGCAACATGAAAAATGGAATAAATAAATACAAATGTTCAAAAGGTGGCTTAAGCTTTAAGTTGAAATTGTGAAAGAATTACAAGGTGTTTTGTAATATCTAAAGGGAAAACCTTTTCTTTAGTTGCTTTTCTTAATATATATGGTACACCAAATTTAAGTTGAGAATGAGAAAGAATTATGCAGTGTTAGTGTAATATCTAAAGTGAAAACCTTTTCTTTAGTTGCTTTTCTTAATATTTATGGTACACCAATTAACTTTCATCCACTTCACGCCAACCAAAGAGACCTGTTGTGAAACAGTTTTGAGTTGTGTGGCAAATGTTGTTTTGATGAGCGTTGTTCTTGATAAGATTCTATACATATATGTGTTTTTATATAGGATTACAAGGGCAACCAAAGAAAAAAAGTAAGTGTAGAACTGTCAAGAAAACAAGATAAATCATGCTAGCCAATTTGCAACAGTCCATGAATACGTAAAGTGCTTAATGTGTAAAGAAATGTAAAATAATCCATAAAAAAAAGGGCTCACCTCACCACAGAGCGAACAGTAAGATTGCGGATTAAAATGTTAGTAGATGGCTGCCCATATGCAATTCCATACTGATCCCAACCACTCTTTATGGCTATTCCATCATCACCTACGCATATGTAACAGTTCTCTATCACCACATCCTCACATGAATCTGCATAAAGCATGAGCAGCAACAAGGATTTGTTAGGCTGAACGGATAAAAAAGGAAAATGCTATCAAGGAATTCCTAAACTATGCAAACCAAATATGACCATCAAGCATTAGACGTGCAAGTTATCAATGCAATAGCTGTTTGCATCGCTTGAGAAAAAAAATAAAGGTGGTAAATCCTTAAAATGCACTCGCACCTGGATCTATTCCATCTGTGTTTGGAGCTCCAGTAACGGGAGCCAAGATGGTAACTTTTGTAACAGTTACATTCTTGCAGTCGAAGGGGTGGAGCGTCCAGAAAGGAGAATCACGGAGAGTTATGTTGGAAATAACTATATCTTTGGACCACATGATCTGCACAAGAGGCCCTCTCGTGTAGTTGAGAAGTTTTTTGCGATATTTTGTCCACCATGCTTGACCTTGTCCATTTATGGTACCATTATGTCCTGTTGGAGAAGTGGAAGAAAACATCTAAGCAAGCAAACCACAACCATCTTGCTAATTAGTAATTCAAAATTTTCAATTTTGAAGACCATTAAAATGTCTAAACATTAAAACAGCAAGGGATCTAGTAATTCTCAGATTATAGCTTGTAATGCCATGCAAGATCGTAATTTACTGAAAGGATGGTCTTGATAGCATTATCAAGATACAATTGTAAATTTTTTGTCAAAAAAGAAACAATGCACAGCTTAAACTCTTTGAATGAAGTTGTTTATTTATGCTAACTTAGCAACCATACTATTTTCTGGTAGGAACAAGAGTTCTGACAATGGTAACCTCTTCCCAATCTATATTCATGGCTGCAAGCAGTAGATTACATGCCAACTGGAAAGCAAGTGTTTACCAATACATTATTATGTGCCCTACACTAAACGAATGGAAGAAGGTAAAATTCTTGCAGTAATGAAAATCAGACAACTGTCATTTGTTTGCTTCCAATCTTAGTTAAGGTGAATTTTTCTTTTTTCCCATCCACTCTCCCAAATGTAGGATAGGATGTAATTGTTAAGAGATAGTGCAAGAATTTTTCTGAGGCAATAAGGCAAGAAATACAAATTCAATCTTGTTATTGTGAAGATTTGCCTAGCAAAAAAAAAAGGGATTTGGGTACAGGAAACATTTCATTTGTTTCTTAACACTGAATCATTAATTAAAATTTAGTGAACAGAAGAATATAAGCTTTTAGCTCAATTTTTCCTGTGATGAGACCATACTGATAAAAATTCATAGTAGAAGCTTGATACAGAATAAATTTCCTTACAACAATTAGCAATTACTATTTTGAGTCCTTGGCTTGACCTTCAAATTATATCAAAAACTCCAGTGACTCAAATATCATCGACTGGCTATAAATGGCTGTAGTCATTAGCGAATTTCTGTTAAGGTCACATAGCATTCCTTCCTAAATAGCTAGGACACAGTTTAACCACTATAGTTATGGTAGGTTATTGCAAATCCTTCATTAAGATCGAGTAACCTAATACTTGAAGCCTTTAAATTTCTATGTGAAGGCTTTGAGTCCTAGCCAAAGTCTTCATTCCAATCAAAATATGGTAAAGACACATCACCTTGTTAGGTTGCTAACTGGTTTTCAGCATCTCTCAGCCATTAATTAAGTAAAATAAGCTATGTTTAAGCTTACTAAATTAAGTTATATTTATGCTTAGGCCTATGATTTTGTTGATATTACTTGCCAATATAAATCAAAAAGGAACTTTTAGGAGACAAGATGTGGCTCGAAGCCAACTTAAACAAGCATGACTTCCAAGAAGTGATGTTAAGAGAGCTCATGAAATCATGCTTGTTAGTTTTAGATGTGAACTCTTATCCTTTTCATTTTCCTCCCATTGATTTATATAAGTTGTTTATCAAAATCACTGTACCTTAATTACCACCACATTACCTTAACATAATACATCATGTCATTCATTATTTTAGCCTCCAATTCATCTTTCTTTCGCAGCAGAATTTTGTTTTTACCTATTTTATACATTGGGACAGAAACCTTGAAGATATACTATGCAGCAAATGCACTAACCTGTGATAACCAAATCCTTCAGATTCTGGCCATGGATCAGACTTCCATATCGAGGTCCCTTATGTTCCCTCCCATATCCATATGATGGCAGTGGAGGCATTAATGGCCAATATCTCTCATCCTGTTGCAGCATAAAAGGATTGCAAAGTTTATGTATTGATACTTCTCCCATACCCATATGACACAGCATAGAAGAACTTTCATAATGAATGGTAATTAATGCCCTTCTGAACCTATATGATGAAAAATGAAGGCCTCGGAATAGTGAGGCACATGTCTCACTAAATGACTATAATCCGGTTACAACAAGCAGAACCAAAAATATGGATTAAGGTCCACTAAGGAAAAGATAATATACATGTTATCTGAAAATGAAGCAAGCATCCAGACGTATTTTGATCTACTTATAATAAATGCTTCAACCGCATGTTAAGTACTATTTTGTAACAGCCACTCCCAGAGTCTCAAGCCTCCAAAAAATAAAATTAGATGCTAAAAAGATTATAATTTCTGTCATGTGGCTACAGTTTCCCTAGGAACTACAATGATAAGGAAGTTATTATTTTGAATACAAGGAGCAACAAGAGCACTCATGACAAGGTATTAGCAACCTGGTTATTATAAAATAGAGACGGAGAGGATCAAAACCTCCCAAACAACTTATATGAAATATGAAAAATTTTTCTTTGATTTTGTTTTGTTATTTTGATTAGATCATATTGACTTCACAAGCAGTATAACATCTTTAAATTATTTCAGAAAAGAGAGCAAGGAAAGGTGGATAAGCTAATGAATATAAGACTTCAGTCTCAAGCAACATAACAATGATTATTTGATGTTTACAGGGCAAAACCTTCAATTATTGCTATCCACTCCGTGGGAATTGTTCTCACATTGAATGAAATAAAAGCAAACAAACATGCAGCGCTATCAACTTCACCAGCAAAATATAGGGCTATGATTTCCACATATTGCAAGTTGATAATGGTTATGGCTTTACAGAAAAAAGCTTGAAGTTGGGCCATCTATCATTGTCAAATTGGGTTGGCAACTTTGTGGCAACACAAAAAAAACCATACACACCTTTCACACCTTAAGGAAACCAATATCCTGCCATGCACCGGAGAAGTAAATTTATAAAGACAACCGTTACTTTAAAATTAAGGCATCCGCTTTTTTTAAGTCATGTTAAAATTAACTGTTAATTGGCAAATTTCTTCAGCAAAAGTCTCGATTAGGATCCGTTACAATACATAATAGCATCAATTTGAAGGGACAGATGTGTCGGTCCCATAGAACTTCCATTTTATCATACGTGAGTGCTAGAACTTCGTCTTACAAGGCTACTACTTTCCAGTAATTCAAACAAAAACAGGAGATAACGAGCTAAAACAACGAATCTCACCTCGATTCCTCGAATCTCTGCACCTTCTGCAAGGAAGAGAGTCATGTGGCTCGTGAGGTTGAACGGCGCCGTGAGCCAGACTCCGGGCGGCACATTGAGCTGCCCGCCGCCCCTCCTCCCAAGCCTCGCGATCGCGGCCACCGCGCGCTCAAACGCCTCAGTATTCAGCGTCACTCCATCCCCAACCCCCCCAAAGTCCGTGAGATTATACGACAGCGGCCGGAAACTCGGCGCCCTCATCACCGGCAGCGACCGCCGGAAGAACCGGAGCCCGTCGATGGAGCTGCTCTGCCACAAGAACACCGTCGCGAACCCCACGATCCAGAGAACCAAAAAAAGGGTCTTGTGGGTCGAGAAGAACCCTGGCAGCCACCGCCGGTGGTTGTGGAATGGGAACCTCCCGATCTCCACCATTATTCCGATCGATCCCCCCAAATCCAAACCAAAAACTCAGATCAACAACCAAAAAAACCGCAAGATCTTCGTAAATTATCGACCAAAAGAGGTGAAATTTAGATCGACGGATAGATCCCAGAAAGACAGAAAAAAGGCGGATAAAGAATTGGAGGTAAAATTAGGGATTAGGTTTGGCCATTGGCAAAGGCGGATTTAAAAAGAGCGGGACGTGGAGTGATGTAGAAGGGAAGAGAGACTAAGGTCAGGAGGGTTGGTGGTTTTGATCGGTGAGCAGCCGTCGACGAAGAAGCGACGGATTTGCGTGGCGAAAATACCCTCACCTGGACAATATATTTTCCAAATCATGACGGCTCCGTCATAACGTTTTCTGGTGTGATTGAGATATCATAACCGTCAGATTGTGATCCAACGGTCGAAGGACAAGGGAATATTGGGGAAGTAGTTGGGATCATCGGTGACAACATAAAGCTACCATTTGTAATTTAGTACAAGATTTGGTGTAGTAGGAGGAATAATAAATGTGACAAATAATACATAGTTGGATCATGGATTTTGAAATGGAAATTAGATGCTTTATTCCACAAGCTAGCCACGGACCCGTCCGTTGCGCCGGACTTATATAATGCCGATGATAGAGCAACATAATATATAATATTAAAATATACTTTTAATTTAAATATAATTGGTGATAGGTCAACATAATATCAAATATAAAAATTCATAGGATAAAAAAATTTTAAAAATTCCAAGCACATGCAACTTCAAGCCAATTGAAGACTCCGTGTCAAGAAAGAAATCATCAAGAGTTGAAAAACTTATAAATGGGAAAAGAAAATGCCTGAGGTTGAGACACCAGAAAGAGGGCCATTGAGATTAGGAAAAATCCAATAACTAAAACTGCTGATCTAAACTTCTGGAACTCTTAGTTGAAATAATTCCGAACCAACTTAAATCTTATTTGCCATGTTTTTTTGGTGTGATGCTACCCTTCAATCTTTTATAGTGGAGAAAGATGGCTATGTTTGTGAAGGGGACTCATGAGGTCAAATGGCAGTGAGGCTTCCCCATTTTCTATTCTATTGACCTCAAGAATTGAGTTGCTTTCCGCCTCCTCGGGAAAAAGAAGAAAGATGAGAAGAGAGGGGAAAAAGGAGAGAGAGAAGAAAGAGAGGAAGGAGAGGAGGAAGAGAGAAGGTTGGCGATGGGAGGAAGAGAGAATTCAATCTTCATTTATAGCCAATGGATGAAGGAGTTCTTGGATTAGTTCAGTTCGTATACGATGAGGATGAAGAGGATTGATATCTTGGCGAGAAGATGGGACTGGTGCTCCTTTAAGGTAATGGAAGGAGGAGGTCAAGGTCTTCTACTCAGTAATGATGAAAAAAGTCGCTCTAGTTTTTAAACTCTAAGGCTGAAGAGTTCTTCATAAAAAAATATAATTCCAACATAGAAATGTATTGTAGCATGGTGAGGAAGATAGAGCATCAATGGCAACTTCTTCTCTAAATCCTGCAGAGGAATCCCAAACTAAATGCATTAAAATCTGTTCATTGTGACAATCAATGCGGCAGATCAACAATAAAGATTTCTCTTTATCTCCTTTTTGCAAAATAATGTTTTGTTGCTTCCCTCGTAAAACAATTAAACTGATTATGTCACATGAATAGATTCTTTCTAAATGGATGAAAAATAAAGCACTACATATAGCAAATTCATCAATCGATTATTTACTCTTCCACTTATATATATATATATATATATTAGGATGAGAGATCTACTCAAAAATTTGGACATATGATTGGCTTGCTTAGTTGAAATTTTGGGTCATTATTTTCAATGAATCCTTAAAAGAAAAAGAAATTAGCAACTATGACTAGAGTTTAATATAGATATAATTTGTGTTTTATAATTGAGATGGCAAGAAAGTTGGGTCAAATAAGGTATGAACCAAGTTAGATGCAATTTAGGTTCAAAGTTTGTCAAACTTAACTTTTCGTATTTATTAAATGGATCAAAACTTCAAATCGAAAACAAATTATTTTATTAAATAAATGATCTAATCTGATGTATAACAGAGTAAGTCGAATTAAATAGGTGAAACAAATAAGCATTGCCACCCCTATTTTATAACACCCATGCGTGCTATTGATTTACTGATGATATGATATGTCTGGGTGCATCTAAATGCCTTATAACACCAATTTGAAAGAAGATAAATTAGTTGCTTTAAGAACAACAACATAAATCTAAATGTCTTACCTGCCAATCTAGGTTAAACTTTGGGTTCCAGCTGGATCCAAATTTAGATTTAAAGTGTGCACTTAATGATGAGCATTTTAATATTTGGAGCAATAGTATTTGGTGGTTTAGTTGTTGAGTCACATGCATTGAAGAATAAATAGGCTGCAACTTCATGCTTGCAGGATTCTATGGTTGTTTTAAAGTAAGAAGTGCTCTAGTAAGTTAGGTAAGTTGAAGCTTTCATTAGGAGAGTGAAAAGGACCAGTGGATTCTGGTGAAACATCAGTGCTAGGATGGAATAGATGGGTTCCCAAAACAGAGGGTTGGAAGTGCAGCAGCGAATGAGATTGAAGAACTTGTTTTACCTAGACCATCAAGATCAAGGTGGTTATGTATAGGGATTATTCAAGTAATGCCAAATCTGATGGTTTCTATAATTTTGTGGAGTGGAATTCATCTTCAAATATGCTAATATGATGACTCCAATATAATATAACATGAAAGGCCATCACCTTTTTTTTTCCTCTAATTATTTTTTAGACATTTTACAAAAATAGTCACTTCATTTTTTTATTTTTGCAAGAACAACTGATTTAGTTCATTTTTATATCAGAAAACATTTTAATTTTTTTTTGAAACAAAATATACCTCACCTCATCACACCACTTTACTTGGTATAGAGAGAAAAATATGGTCAACTATATATATATATATATATATATACATATATATATACATATATATATACATATACATATACATATATATATACATATACATATACATATATATATACATACATATATATATATATATATATATATATATAGATATATATATATATATATATATGTATGTATACATATACATATATATATATATATATACATATATATATACATATATAAATATATATATAGATATGTATACATATACATATATATATATATATATATATATATGCTCTATGATTTTAAAACTCTTGCTCTTTCTAGCTTAAAATGAAAAAAAAGGCAAAAAATCTATCATCATCATCATCATATTTTCTTCAAGGTTTCTAATATTTTTGGCCTGCTAACTCTCCTACTTTTTCCTTTTACTTATTTTTCCTGATGTTCCTCTCTCCTGATAGTACTTAATTTTCATCTTATGCTGTAAAAAATAGGGCTTCAATCTTTTCCTTCCATTGTTTTCTTTATTTTTTATGATTTTTTTTGATATTATTGATTTACTGAGTTAACAAAGTAGAGATCTTTCTTTGGATCAAACGAGGATGTTAGTTTATTATACCTATGAGGAATAATTTGTGCACCATTACTAATATATACTGATTCATAATTTTTTAAAATAATCAATCACATTTCTAGATTTTTTTATTTTATTACTCTCTAATTTAATTATATTATTATATAATTTAATTTTTATTATTAAGTTATATAATAAAAATATAATATATTATGTATGGTTCGATTGGTTTAATACCATATAAGGTAGGGCCGTATTGGCTAGATGGATTCATTAACTACCTACCCAAGTGTAACCCAGCTTCAATGTAGCACGCTTTAAATAAGAATTTCATTAGCATATTTGAACTAGGGTCTCTATTAGAAAGATCAAGCCAAATCAAAGATAATCTTTGCCCACATTACTAATCACTGGTTTCAATCCATACTTAACCCAAGATGTGTATTTCAAGCTCAAAAAACTATTTTAGTGTTAAGTAGGCTATGGATAGATTTTTTTTAAAAAAAAATCATAAATAGGTGGCAAGTGATAAAAAAATTAAAATCTTTATATCTTATAAAAATTATGACTTAAATTTAAGCTAAACGGAGAAAAAAAATTTATGTAGCCTACCCCAACTAATTTTGAATTAAAGCTTTATTGTTGTTGTTATAATAATAGATGGCAAGTGATAAAAAAAAGTTTTCAATAAGCATCAAAATCCAAGTGCATGTTTATAAAAAAAAAAATTATCCATGGATGGCAAGTGATAAGAAGTTTCCAGATAAGCATCAAGATCCTTATGCGAAGCCCAAGTTTTGATTCAAGTGGAATGGTGTGAGTATGGGTCGAGATAACCAAATTGAGATCCCCAAATTGAGATAGGTGGGGGCTCAAGTACCTTCCCGGTCCCAAATCCTTGGGATGCATCATGCAAGCTTCAAACTTGTAGAAGAAGGGTGCGATAGCTACGCCTCATGCATCAAAGCAACTACTCTTTAGATCCAAGCAATACAACTCAATATCTTAAGCAAATGGGGAACTGAAATGATATGGTTTCCCCGGTCCATTTTCTACTTGTTTTGATCTAATATTACACTTTGTAGAGGATCAATTGCTCTAACATTGTAACTTAAATCTAACCTTATTCTCATTATCCATAAATATATTAGGGAGTGGAATTCTAGATCTACATAACCATCCATGAGAGCCATCTACTAGGGCAAGAGATATATTGTTATTTCGTATCTTGAAATTTCCAAGTAAGTGGACCTAATGAGATATATTTTAATGTCTTGACCAATATGATGGTAACGTATTAATTAAATATGTATCCCAATTGCAAAGTAAACATATCAATCATGCAGCCCAACTTGTGGATGCTTTGCAACATTTAGTCCCACATCGGATGGTGACAGGACAGGAAATGGCGGGGCCGTAGATAAATAAAGGCGCTGGGAGATTGGTCTCCATACTTACCTGGACGGGGTCAATGGGTAATCAAGAAGGCCCATGGCCTGGGTCAGGGGCCCTCATTGCACTTTGAGGGAGCCCTGGCCTACCATCTCCCCAAGTGGGAGAGTGGACGTCGTAATTTGTGGTAGAGGGGGTACGCGTTCGCGCGGCCCCTGCCCAAATTCTGTTCAAAACTTTGTTGTTTTCTAGGTCTCTTTGCGGGCGGGGTCTTCGGAGGTAAGTATTCTTGGGAATTTAGAGATATCTCTCTGGTTTCTAATAATCAGAAATTTGATGTGATTTTTTCTTTTTAAAAAAACTCAGACTCCACTCTTCTCTCATTGAGCCAGTGCCCATGTTGTAGTTTCAAGTACTTTAATTCTATTATCTTGGGTGGGAACAGCCAGCGAGCCTCCTCTCTCCTCTCACCAGACCTCCAGTTCAGACCATTCACCGGTTGGATATTTGTTCATTCCGGCCCAAAATAAATAGATGGGCCGGTTCCCCACCAATTCGAAATTAAATGCTACAGCTTCATCACTGAGAACCTTCTTGCAGAAAGTTCCCTCAAAAAAAAAAAGAAAAAAAAGAAAAAAGAGAACCTTCTTGCAGAAAGAAAACAACACGTATTTGATTTTATGTCCAGGGCATAAACTGAGTGCCACCAGGTCACAGGATGTCAAATAATGCTACACCAAGGGACATTCATTTATTAGACTGCTATGGAGTGTTTTCATGTGCTGTGCCCACGTAAACTTACGACTCATTTGCTTATAATTTTTCAAGCCTGTGAATCTAATTGTCTGTGTAACTTTTTCCTTGATAAAAGAATAAGGAAGAGGAGTGGAGGGGAATGAAATTGGTTAGGGTTGGATGAAAGGAGAAGAGAAAGGAGGTGCAGTGAGAAACGTTGGGTGACGCCGAGGACTGCTGGGCTTCATCAGCCCACAAGTCCAGATTATTAAAGTGAGCCCAGCTCTAAAGTCCGTGACACCTGGCAACATCTCATTTGTTCTATCCAAAGCAGTTGTGTCCATCCACACCACACCCGAATACCAGTAGATAAAGCCAGCCATCTTGAGCCCTGATATTGAAGCACTTTATCCAATGGCACTGGCTATCGCTTCCTTTGCATCCTGCAACGTCCAACCCAGGTCTGAAGCCACCATTCTAATCCTCTTCTGTTTCCTTCAAGAATTCAATAGCTTACAGCACTTGTAGTTCCTCGGCAGTGTTTTTTTCCTATCAGTTAAATTACTACAGCCAACTAGTACCTTCAACTTTATGACTCTAAGAAGCTCTGAACACGTAGCAAGGTTAATCTAACAGTATGCGACTTTGAAGATAAAAGAATCACATTGGTATAATGTGTGATGAGTAGCAAGAGATTTGGCTTCTTTATTGACCAGCACTATTTGTGATTGTTGTTGCTATTCCATCACAAATTGCATTATTTGATGACAGGGTGAAGGCCCCAAACCCAGTATCAAGGATAATCAGAACTTTTGCAAGATTTGAGACTAGAACAAATGCAACTAAAGGAGTGTCCAGTGTGTGTGAACCACTCCCCCCAGACAGGCCTCTGTGGTTCCCTGGAAGCACCCCTCCAGAATGGCTTGATGGAAGGTATTGACTTCAATTTATTCATGACTTCATCAGTGTGGCTCTTGCCTTTCTTACTCAGAGAGAGAGAGAGAGAGAGAGAGAGAGCTTGTCTTTGCCCCTCGATATAGCTTGCTTATCTTTCCCACTGGATAGTGCTTCTAATGTTCTATGACAGTAAATAGTTTTTCTTTATGTTATCTTGCAGTCTCCCTGGAGATTTTGGCTTCGATCCTCTTGGATTGGGTAAGCATTCAGTACTGAATCACAACAAAGCTACATGTGCCATGCCAATAGCCAAGAGTTCTTCTGATGCTGAAATCTTTGTAATGGTCTTCCATGCATGTGATAGAATTCCTCAACCACATTTTGTAACTTCACAAACTAGTTAAAATTGAAGCACTTCCATCTCTTTAGCTACATTAGGAGAGCACTCAAGTCATTCTTCTTCTTCTTCTTTTTCATATATTATTGGTAGAGCTTTCGCTTGAACGCTGCTAAATTACTTGTTCCCTTCTAATTATCTCAGGGTCCGATCCAGAACTTCTCCGATGGTTTGCACAGGCTGAACTGATGCATAGCAGATGGGCAATGCTTGCAGTTACTGGAATTCTTGTCCCTGAATGCTTTGAGAAGCTCGGCTTTATCGAGAACTTCTCATGGTATGAAGCTGGGGCTCAGCAATATTTTACAGACCCTGTGACATTGTTTGTCGTCCAAATGATTCTAATGGGATGGGCAGAGGGAAGGAGATGGGCTGACTACATAAATCCTGGTTGTGTTGATATTGAACCAAAGTTTCCAAATAGAAAGAATCCCAAGCCTGATGTGGGCTACCCTGGTGGTCTTTGGTTTGATTTTATGATGTGGGGTCGCGGATCGCCGGAGCCGGTGATGGTGCTGCGGACTAAGGAGATTAAGAATGGCAGATTAGCGATGCTAGCTTTTGTGGGCTTTTGGTTCCAAGCTATTTATACTGGAGAAGGTCCCCTGGAGAACTTGATGGCTCACTTGGCTGATCCTGGGCACTGCAACATTTTCTCGGTACTGCTTTGGATCCCATTATTCAGTTTCCTGACATAGAACAAAGTATTGAACTATCCACATGATCTATATTATCAACCTAATTTGTTTGACAATTCAATTGAAGGGCCACTTTTGAGTCACTTGTTTTCTAAACTTGTCAGTAACACTCCATAGAAACAGCCTTTTAGATGGAGAACAAGATAAATCCAAAGGCATAGCGTTCTTAGGTCCATTAAGAGAAGCTCTTGCTTGCCCATGATGAGCATTGATACTAGATGGACATAAATAGGTCTTAAGCAACACATTGAAGTACTGGATAGATCTCCTGGCTTCAACTGAACTAAAGAATGCGAAATTGAGATCAAAAAGAGAAATGAAACAGAGAGGAGAATTAACAGAGATAACAAAAAAAAACTTTTCTCCAACGGCAGAGTTCTTCCGATTTAAAGTGTATAAATTAATCACATACATCCAACATTTCATGACACTAAATTCTTTAGTAGTCTTCCTATTTGGTTACCATATTTTAAGCCATCTTTTCCTTGTATTATAGTATCCCTCACTGAACCATATGAATTTCAGCTGGACATCTTGAATCCATTTTTGATACCAGCGTCTACAGACCTGCAATGGGATAGTCTTGCTGCTCAGAGATGTTTCTATATTTGTCACTTCCAATGCGAGCTTTCCCTACAGTTTCAAAATAGATAGAGAATTTTTTTTCCTCCATTTTCTGGAGAAACGATGTTGAAACTATTACAGAATTCCTCATATAATAGAATGACATAAAGATGACAAGGAAGGATCATGCAAGGATAACATTTTTGTTTGTTTGTTTTGCGCAACAAACTGGAGATCCTCTAGCAGCTATTCTTGTCTTGTAGTATGATTACTTTATGAATTGGCCTTACAGTCCTTTGTTTTCTTCTTCATACTTGATTGCTCATATGCAGGCATTATCATCTCACTAAAGACTTTCAGACATGGTACATGGCTTCAACTGAAAAATAACTTTAAGTGGAAGAAGATGGCAATTGGGATGATTGACTGGAGTTAAATACGATAGGCATCAGTGAGTTTTTCCCCCTGTAATAGCAAAGTTCTGCCATCTAGAGAGCATTGTACACGGAAGTCATTAAACAAAAATTTCAATTCAGTCAGCTATTTTCTCTTTTAGTTGTATCACTAATTTCAGTTTTGCTGTTCTGTTTTCATCTGCTCAAGTGGCTACATCTTTTGTTTCTTAAGAGTTTTTCTCAAGTTTTTGATCTCTAGAAAACATTAAAATGCCTCGCTGGACCAGATGACTTGCAATCAGAAAGCTTTCAGTACCGTAGCTGCCCTCGTCAAGTGGATGGTTAGAAGATTCACAAATTCATATCATGCTGCTGGGCCTTAACCTGTTATGCTGCCTTTTGTTCTGCTTCTTGAAATGCCCATTCTTATCAGAATTTGGCCTGCATTCTGCCTATAATTCTGGCTTTGGGCCGCAGAATCCTGGCATAAGCTACTAGGAAAGGAAAGACTTCACTTCCATTTTAAACAGAGTTTGATGTTCAAATTTTGAAGCTGAACTTTAAAGTAATAAAGAAGATCTAGACAAATAAGTATCTCAAAAAATGCTTTGAGAAAACTTTTGTTAGACGCAATAGCTTGTAGGCCATTGCCCATGTCCTTTTTTTTTTTTCTTCCTTGATAGAAGAAGATACATTAGTAGTGTCTAGGGAAAGCCACTCTTATGGTATCAGCAATCAAGATAACATTGAACTCTAGAAAAACGCCATGCCACATAGTTAGTGCATCAAGAGATACAGTAAGGTAAGCAATGAGATCCGCAACCTGATTGCCTTCTCGATAAATATACTGAGATCTTACCACTCCGTTGCAAGCTGATAACATATTATGGATACTCCTCAAGTAGGGGTGCAAATACAAAACAAACTTTATTCTGAATTTGATTCATGAGATTATAGTGATAAAATCTTCTTCAATAATCAAATGCTGCAAGGAGAATAGGGTGAGAGCACATTGAATACCATATCAAACTCCTTGGTGACTGTCATCTAGCTAAAGAGTTATCGCTCATGTTGGCTGCTGAACGGTCAATTTATATCTTTTGAAAATAATAGAAATTTAGATTTTATAAATCTAAAACATAACTAATAATCTCAATATTATGACTATATATGTATATACAATATGAATTAAGCCATATCTGAGTTCATTGTAGGATTCATAGCTTTCATTATTGTAGGATTTGATTAGAGTTCTTTGTGTGTATGGTAGGAGAAAAAACTATCCTTATTTTTATAAGTAGCGAAAGTATCATGGCTCAATGAGTTAACCCTAATATTTATAGGATTAGAACCGCTTTTTATGATAATCAACTTAATATGGGTTGTACCTATTAAGAAACGCATATTCACAGGTCCGCACTTAACATAAGCATTATCTTAACATAAGCATTATAAGATATATCAAATAGTTCAATAATATAAATGGTGATAACTAATCATAGTGACAAATATAAATTACTTCATTAATTTAAGTCTTTTAATTAAGAATAACAAAACTAGTCCACATAATAAGAAAATTTTAACGTTGAATGCTCTCTCCACCGGTTCATCTTTGTTTTATCTAATTTGACCTCTACTATGAATGACTGGCACCCGGATGCCATCTCTCTCTCTATCTCTTTTCCTTAATCATTTGAAGCCTAACTAGGCCATTTTCTTTACATTGGTTCCAAAGCTTTAAGGTGTTTCAATTGGTGGAGCTGTGGTTCGTAGAAAAGTTTAGTCGTGACTGTGCACAGGTTGCATCAAATGGTTTGAGGGCAAGTCGGCGCCGGTGATTCAAGAGATCGATGCAGCGCCTGGAATCACAAATGCCAGCATCCTCAACTCAATAACATCTCTGTTATTAAGAGCAAATTCTCTCTCTTTCACCCCATTAATACTTACCATCGGAAGACCTGAGCGGATTCTCTCATGCTGCTATTCCCCCAAATTCCCTGATACCCGTGCTCTTTTGGTTTCACAAGAATTGTAATTAAGATCAAATTTCATTAGAATTGAAATTAAAATTTATTTATTTTCTCCATCCATTTGATCTACTAAAAAATCATAATCAAAATTAGAACTGAGTAAGCTAGATTTTTAATTGTATATGTCATAAATGCATTAAAAATTATAAAGAATATTGATAAAATCAAATTCATCATTAAAAAAAAGAAAAAAAAATAGTTTCATCCCATCATGGTTCATAAAATTCAACTAATTAATTAATTTTAAAATTTTAATTTTTAAAATTAATTTATTTAAATTATAATAAAATATAATATCTATATTAATATTTGACATTGATCTTAAATTTTTAAAAAGATTAATAATACTTGAAATACTCTATATTGGTTAGAGAAAAAAAAAATAAAAAAGCAGAGAAAGAAAGCAAGATCAGTTAGAGAAGAGGGAATGGAGATTTAGATTTAAAGGTGTTAATATTTAAATTATATTGATTAAATATTAATTTAAAATATATGAAAAAAACAGTCTGGTTTTACTGATTTACAGATCAACGAGTTAATAAAAAAATCAGCACGTTCATTTATTTTTATAGGATCAATTCTAATTGAAGAATTGAACTAATCATAGGATCGAGTCATGGATTCATCCAGTTCGATTCGAGTTTTGTAACTATGCGGGCACGTGTAATAGGCTTGGTGGTTGTGATCTCCCATGGCCGCGTATAATTTTGTGACTCCAGTTTCAGAAAGAATTTATGTACAATGTGCCCCAAGTTGATCAATCGCTGTGTGAGCCAGTACACCATGCAGCGGCAAATCCGTCGTTTTATTGTCCCCTTCCCCCCGCCCCGCCCCGCCCGGCCCCCCCTCCTTCCTTGGGCCACGCGTCCAGTTTCGGCGCCCGCTCGGGCGGTCCAATTCCACTTGGTTGGTCCAGACCGACTAGCCCAATTAGACCCGATGTTCAATGGTCCGTGGGATGGGTGGGGCCAAACCAACACAAAAACACGCTGGCTTGGTGAGCTAGAGTGAGTGAGGGGTAGGCGAGCAGCTATCGCTCTTGTCTGTCTCCGCTAGGGCATCCGTCTCTGCAACCCGTCTGTGTCCGCTTGTGTCCTCGAGCGCGTGCGATCGGCGGTGGCCGGCAGGGCTTGCTTCGTGGCCGCCGGATCTCCACTCTCCTCCTCTCGGCTGTAAGGTTCTCTCTCCATCTCTCTCTCTCTCTCTCTCTCTCTCTCCCCCTCCCGTTCTTGGCGGTAAAGTAGTCCGGCTTTTCTGGCCCCCTTTCAGAACCCTGTGCTTCGGTGGGGTAGCTCTCCTCCTCCCTCTCTCGACTCTCCGGCAGTCGGGCTTCTCCACTATCCTGTCTCTGTCCTCCATCTCGCCGACCCCAACGACCACTATCCCTCCGCTTCTTCTTCGCTTCTCTCTCTCTCTCTCTCTCTCTCTCTCTCTCTCTCTCTCTCTTTTTCCGCTTCGAGAATTTCTATTCTATTTATTTATTTATTTATTTTTTGCCTTGGTGTTGTTCTTAGTTTTAGGATAATGAGAACTTAATTGTTTCATTTGCCACGGTGGCTGCATCACATTTTCTTTTTTTTTCCCCCTTTTTCGTTGTGTCGTGTGATATGTCGTTTGGAATTTGATGATTATGCCCTTGATGGTGTCGACTGTTTCAACTTTTGAACTCTATTTTGATAATTACAATTGATGGACATCTTGTCGTATGCTAATTTAGTTTGACGGTAGATTTTGATTTTGAGCTATGGTTTTTAGATGGTAATCCGTTATTTTATGTAATTCTATTTGTTAGGAACGAAAGGTTTAATTGCTTTTATACATAGTCTTGTCCTTGTTCTTTTTACTTAATGTTAGATTTTTGTTGAATACTCGTTTACTTGATGGTGAATTTTAATCGTGTTATATGGTCTGTTTGTAAGTATCTCCTTTAAACATTGTTTAAATTGATTGTATATGCATATTCTGTTTATATTGATTATGTAACACCCAAAAAATAATCCCACATTGGATGAAAAAGAAAGTGTTATGTGCTTATAACTCAAGTTCACTTACTACCTATTAACTTTTACTTGAGTTTTTGGGCCGCGTAATTTCGGTCCATTAACGAAGTTAATTGAACCAGCAGATAGGCTTTGATCGTTACAAATAGTATCAGATTCGATCCGAGTACGTGAAAGTTGATGGGCGGGCACGAAGAAAGAGTTACTCATAAAACAGTGGTAAAGTCCCACCATGACGTGGAACTATCCTTGCAGGGCGGGCACGAGGAAAGAGTTACTCATGAAACAATGGTAAAGCCCCGCCATGACGTGGAACTATCCTTGCAGCACCAACGATCCGGCTCGGGGTATATTCTGGTTAGCTTGTGGCGTGCGATAACGATGTTACGTTATAAGGAGGAAAGATTACAACACTCCAAAAATAGTCTCAGGTTGAATGGAAAAAAAAGTGTTATGTGCTTATAACTCAAGTTCACTTGCTATCCATTAACTTTCACTCAAGTTTTATTATTCATTAATTTTCACTCGAGTTTTTGAATGGGAAAGAAAGTGTTATGTGCTTATAACTCAAGTTCACTTGCTATCCATTAACTTTCACTCGAGTTTTGTGATCATGTGGTTTCGATTCGTTAACAAAGTTAATTGGGTCAGCAGGTGGGCTTCGGGCATTACAGATTGATTGTTGATCTTTATGCTTGTCTATGACATTTGAACCCACATCCACATCCACACCTAATAGAGACATTTAATTTTATAGAATTATATCAAACAATAAAATTGTGATATATTTGAATGTAGCATGTTTTAAGTGAAATTCACACATTAATTTTACCAGTGTTATATGGATGGTTTATTAAGAGAAATGCAAGTTTTAATCAATAGTTGAAATACATGAAGTTATAATTATAAATTTTGCAGAAACTCTGTTTCCTAGGTAGTCACCTAATCACCTGGGCTATCGCCTAAGCTATAGAAGGGCCTATCAGCAAGGGTTGTCTGGGCTAGTTGGCAAATTATGGTCATGACTATTTAAGAAAAGCTGCAAAGAAGAGTCCAACCCAGATTCTGTAAAGGTGGACCTCGCTAGCATAAATAGAGGACTTATATAATAGTTTTAATCAAAAGAGTCTAAATCCTTGCATTGAAAATTTCTATTGTTTTAATGTTTTATTTTGAGAAGTTTGAGTTATATATATTGGAAAAAAAAAACTTCTTCCTTTTCTTCGATCAAATCACTATATTGTAATAGTATTTAAATGGAATGCTTCATCCTATTCCATGCGCCTTTCACCTCTCTATCTACCAGAACAATGCATTCATCAGCCAACTTTGACATTATGTACACTGATAGTTTTAAGCATTCCTTTACTATTTTATCTTTTAATAAAACTGGTTATTCCTGCTTTAAGATTTTATAGTCCGCTACCTCTAAATAGCATCAACTCTATGAGGTTACAACTACATCTTTGATCATACTAAACAAATCTTTAACTATCAATGTTCCAAAAAGTGGTCAGGGGACACATAGTCAGATTTCTCACCATAGTCAGATTTGTCTTCTAGTTAGAAGAGGTTATAACTTTTCTTAAATAGTTGTGTCTAGTGAAAATGATCATGAAAAGCTAAAAGTTATAACTTCTATATCAACATTATCTTTTGTTGTGTTCGAATGGAGAGATACACATGTTCAAAGTCTTATGTGGAAAGCTAACTTTTACTATGATCAACCTATTTTGAGGTCCAAATGTCATCAAAGGTCCATGATTGTTGCTTGGAATGAACCCCTTTAAGGTTGTCATATCCTTGTGGTACTCATCGAGAGCTTTAAATTTGGCACTTGGCACACTAAAAATGGATGCTGCATGTGGAAGTTGTGCTCTCTGGGAGTTATGGTTCGTGATCAAGTCTTTGATATGGCGGTTCTTGTACCAAAGCCTTGACTATGCCTACCTCGAGTGGCCATAAAGGTCCACAACAAGTCTAGTGATCCTCCATCCACAAATCTCTGAAACTGGTGCACACTAATAGTATAATAATGAATCTGGAGTGTTAATTTGTTATGTTTGAGTATATTGATTATGATGCAGTATATGGTGATTTAACTGAATAATTTGCATGTCTGCTTCATTGTGCCATCATTTTTTTATGTGAACATATTGCCATATGTTTGTCTGGTATCTAATTTCCCTTACTCTTGCTTCTGCAATATCTACATTTGTCATTTTTTTCTATTTACCTTTTTACTTGTTCTTTACCATAGGAGTTTCTTGATTTTCATTTTGCTCAATCATAAGGTCTGATCTCCCTGATTTATATTTAATTTTCACTTTGTGACAATGGCAAGCTATGTAGCTACCTCAAGTACAGGCATTTCTATGAAATGATACGCATCAATAACTAATTATCCTCTTTATATATCTAACTTGCATTCTGTGGCCTTTGTGCCCCTTTTTCTTTCTTTCTTTCCTTCTTTTTTTTTTATTTTTTTATTTTTTTATTACAGTGGTGCCAAACAAGTGAAACCATTCTGTCAGACAATCAGATACCTTTCAATTTCTTGAATTCTGACGATGTCCTCTGGTCCTGGACTTGAATCACTAGTAGACCGTACGTGCCTGCTAATCAATCTTTTGTTGACTAAAATTTTTATTACCATGCGTATCAAGTCAATTTTGAGCAGCATTAACCAGTATATGATATAGATGGTGCATTGTGTGATTCTTTTTCCTTCTGAAAAGCCATTAATCTCTTCTTTTTCTTTAACCTTGCAGAGACAATATCAGTCATTACAAATGATGGACGGAATATTGTAGTAAGTATCATTTTTTAATGCTAAATATTGCAAAATTTTTGAAAGTTTCAATATATCAGGAACTATTCTTCTAAACCTTATGACAACATTCAACTCCTATGGTTCCCTACTCCTTCCGCAGTGATGTCTAACTTTCATTTTTTCTCATTTAGGGAATTTTGAAAGGCTTTGACCAAGCTACCAATATCATTCTTGATGAATCACATGAACGGGTTTACTCCACAAAGGTTTGTCCCTGTGCTTCATTTTTTTCTGCAGATATTGTGAAGTCCTAAAATGCATAAGTGACTATTCTAGTTGTTGCGCTTTCAAATTTTTGCATGCCAGGAGTCTTTTTTTTTATTGTTTTCTTATTTTCACTGTTTACAAGGTGGTTGTTTGGTGCTTTGAACTGCTGTTGATTGTAATTGCTTTTTTCTGCATTGCCTACTGAGAATGGTGATTTATTTTAATATCAAAATAGTTTTTGATAGAATTCTTGTGTAGGATGTAGGATGCTAGAGAAGAGGTTTCTGGATTAGGACTCCTATGTGTTCATAGTGCTTGTTGCTTTCTAGTGCCAAAAGTAAGCAGGACACTTATGTTCAAGGCCTAGATGAGCACCAAGAAGACAATGCCAGATATACTAGATTAATTCTTTCTCAGACAAAAAAGAAATCGCTATTTTAGTTGCTGATGAAATGATTGAGGATGCTGCAAGGGATGCTAGCAAGGATATTCCTTGAAATGTTTGTGGCTTTCATGGACTCTACTAGGATGTTGTTGAGTGATTGTAGAGGTATCATCAAGAAGAAATCTAGTTGTTTTGCACTTCTTTAAAACCAAGCACATGACTTGTACTGGTAGGTGCCTCACGGCCTTGATACCCACAACCAACAGAACTACCAAGTCTGAACTCTATGTGCCAATTAGTCTTTGTGATAACATCTATATAGTTTGTTGCCAATATTTTAATTATTTGTCTGTAGGAGTTTCTCCCTGAGTCCTTTTGATGCATATGGGAGGTATAAGCCATCGAATTCATCAACAGGTATCACAGTGTGGGTAATCTGATTGTTAGAAGACAATTTCATGGAGCATTGGTCACTGATGTTGTCCTTTTTGTTTTGTTCTGTTCGTTTTCCTTTTGTTGTTTTAATTTTCAGCAAACTTTTGATGGATGATGGAGAAGGTGAGAAGGGGTGCTGAGGTGGGAAAACTTATCTCATATACCACCTTAGTCCCTAATAGAGGAGAAAAGAGTTGGGCGTCTGTGTCCATTTTCCTTGTTCTTCCAGCCAGCCATATAGGATAAGAATAATTTAGGGACAGAATGATGAGTTTTCTTTGAGATGACTTTTTGCTTTGTGTTTTGGGATTTATTGAACATTCTGTGCATGCCAGTCCTCATGAAAGGGCTTCTATCTTTCAAGCTAATTTGATGCCTTCTTTTACCTCTTATTCCCTTCTGTTCACAAGCTTCTCTTTCCTTTCTCTTTGCATGCCTTTGCTGATATGCTTTAATTTTGCTGTTCTAATTCTGCTTGTTATGTAGAATTGTCACAAGTCTGCTATCTGAAATGGTAACTGTTGATTTTATGCATGGCAGAACCATTTTTATCATAGATCTATCATTATCAGCTTAAAAGGCTGCACTTTATGCTTGCTAGATTTTTGGTTTGTATTCAGAGTTCCTCATTAAAAATTATCTATTTCCTTAAACCATTTAAAATGGTACAAAAATTCCTCTCCCGGCTGTGATTTGCAGTCAAATTGATTTCACATTTAGACCTGAAACTATGTTACCTAAAAACCCTGGATCCAGTGGTACTGTGGTAGTCTATGAAAGGGTTACATCAGATTTGAAGCCCTACAACTTTGCATTTGATGCCATACAAAGCTGTGGTTGATCGGAAGGTATCAAGGATTGCTTTGATGCACTGCATACATGGCTGATGATCCATCCAGGTATCTTGAAGCCAACTAGTGGCAACCAAGAGTGCAATCCAAGATTTACCACAATGAAGGGCAAAAAGTTGGCTGAGTCATCCCATGCATCATATAAGATGAATATTGTGAGGCATCATACCGGTGCCCAATGAGAGCCCATCAATGCTTTTTTTTTTTCTTCCAATGCTTAGCCAAAGAGAAATGGGTGGCTGGAGGTTGCAAACTTCTTGGAAGATGAATAAAAAATTTTCCTATAGAATGGATATAGAACTGCAATAGCTATTCTATCTGGCACCACTTGGCAGATATGCAACAATTCAGTTTGCTAAAGCAGCTGGAGAGATCATGGTAAGCTGACACCCTGAATTGCCTATTTCAACATCAATGCAAGTTCATCATAATATTATTTTTAAGTACCTCATTTGACCAGCAATACATGATATCAATACCTCTGGCCACTGACATAACAATCGAGCCAAATAATCAGAATGTGCCAGCATAAAAATTGTTCATAACATCAATCTATTAATGACGAATGCCCTTGTCAAAACCAAAGTTATGTTGATCTTTCTAAAGATTCAAACGTGAAATCTTTAAGTTTGCCCTGAAGTTGCCCTTTTTAAATCTTTTTTTTTTTTTTTTTTTTAAAAAAAAAGTAAAGAGGCAAGGGAAGAGGGGCTGGGATGAAGCATACAGGAGCAATGGAATATCATGGTGGTCCTCGTTCACTGTCATGGAAAGTTTTATGATCCACATATATTCAGGGAAGCCTCATTATAATGAATCCTTGTTCATTTTTTTTTTCTTTTATATTTTCATCCAAGTGGGCTGAAATGATAACATCCCAGGGGTCCATGGAGGGCTTAGATTAACTGTTTATGTGGCATTTTTTTTTTAAAAGCAAAATGATATAACTTAAGGTGACCTCACCCGACCAATTTAAGTTAGTAGATAGACCGATTTAAGTTAGTAGGGTTCCGCCCTAATGAGCCATTTTCAGAAAAAGAGGGAGAGAGAAGGTGCGCTATCCCTTCTTGGACGTTTATGCACTTCTTTCTCCTGCCATTTTTCTTATTCTTGTTTATTTATTCTCTCAGAATGTTATCTTAGAGACAGTAAGAGGAATTTTCTAAAAGGTTTGTTTTGTAAGATTACATGCTAGTAGTTTCAGAGCATTTTTGATTATTGAACAAAAGGGTTGCTTCTTCTCTAAGGATTCCCGTACCTCTTATCTTCCTCCTTTTTTGCTTTTCCTCCTCTCCTCCTCCTCCTTGTCATCTCCTTATTATTTCTTTTATTGATTGACATATTTACTGGAATTCATTATTTTCTTCAATTTTCCTTAAAATTTGGTTAATTTTTATTCGAATAATTTGTTGTTCCAATTGTTCCTGAATATGAACCACCATCTGATAATTATATCCTTTAGATTGGTTGCATATATGCAATTTATTACAACCTGCTTATTACATCTGGTTAGAGTTGTCTGAGATCATTGATGATTGATTCTGGTGCAACTATTTTGCATTCTTAAACTAATGTTGGGGCAAGTTTTAGTGTTCCTTGAAAAAAAAATCATTATTGTGCCGTGTGTGCTGATTTTTTTTGACTCAGAACCATAGTTCCTATAGTCTTATCTAAACTTTCTGAGGGAGGCTTCGGAAACTGTAATGGAGAGGTCATTTACATTTGGGCTGCATCATAGTGGTATTAGAGTAACTTAGTTCCTGAATTCCTAGATATGATCTTTTCTTCTTTCCACTATCTCTTGCTTTTTTTATAGTATGTGATCCTATGGTTTTCAGAGGTAGTAGAAACTAATGACATCATGTTGGTCATCAACGCAAGTTATTTGATGTAGCTTTGATGCTCTAGGTACTTCATCGAGCTTGATGGGGTTGTGTTTAACATAGATTCAGAAATACACTTTTTGCTCGGATACCACATAGTTTTAGCCTTTTTTATGAATTACATTTCTTGGAAGACCATATGGATATTTCCACTTGTAATCTTGTATTTGTGACATTCATACAGAAAGCGTCCTTGCCATTTACAACCTTTTCTGTCTTGTTCCCATATTAATGCGCTGTGCAGGTCACCCAAACTGAACTATTCCAGGATTCTGCAAAATTTTACCTCATTGAAATCATATACTGTCATCATCATCCACATAAAATAATGCCCTGCCCATCTTTTAGAAGCTTCAACCAAGGTAAATTTTAGAAAGCATGCATCACAGCGAACTCCTCAAGTGGTTGAATGGGTGCATGTGCACATAATGCGATACTTTTTGGGGCCAAACAAGTTTATTGGCTTGCAAATTTATGCACTTTGTTTGTGTTTGATGTAATTGCAAGAGAGTCAGAACTTCTTATCTATTAGAGTCTTCTTAGAGATATCTACTCAGTTTTTAACATCTTTGTTAAATGACTATGAATTATGTCACTCAGTAAAAGAATTTTTATGCTATTGCGCTTACATCAAGTCTTTTTGATGCCAAGGCAAAAAAGTGGTGCTTTCCTGCTTTCTGCCAAATCCTCTCCTTCTCTAGACTTAGCAACCATGGCTGCATCTCTTCTTATTTGTGAAACTGCTCACTAAAGCAGATCCTGACTGGTTCACTCCACTGTTTATTGCATATCCAATGATCCTGTCGCTCTGAAACTGCTCGCTAAAGCATATCCTGACAAGTCCATTCAACTGTTTATTATTGCACGTCTCCTAGTTCTATTGCTCTGACTATCATTTTCGGGCATTCATCTGCAGGAAGGTGTTCAACAACTTGTTTTAGGGCTGTATATTATAAGGGGTGATAACATGTAAGTTTCATATGTTAAAGTTTGGGTTGAGTTTTTAAAATTTCTTTTAAAAACTTCATGTCAGTTCAAAATTTTGATTTCCTAGTTTGTTTCTTTCATTTTCTCACAATCCTTCTAATCTGGTTCTCGATCATCTGTAGAAGCATCGTGGGGGAATTAGATGAAGAGCTGGATGCAAATCTGGACCTGTCAAAACTTAGAGCACATCCTCTCAAGCCTGTGATCCATTGATCAACTTTTATGTCCAAGCCTCTCAATATTATCCTCTCTACAAGAGAGATGTCCTTAGTTGTGTTTAAAACAAGAATAGGCCTGGTATTTGTGTAATAGAATACAGTTTGTTCTACACTGTTATACTTTTTGGTATCAACTAGAGAGCATTTTTCCAACGGAGATATAGAAAAAAGGCAATGCATCAGAACTCCAAGGATTTACAGATCTAAAAATTTTGGAAATCTTTTACCTCCTCTTTCTTTTAAAAATATCATAAGAATTCTTTGAAGAAATGCAGTTACCTGCCACTACAACATTTTCAAAATCTTATATTTCTACATAACTTGAGATTTAAGATAGCCTCCTTGGATTCAAACCATTCAAGAATCGGCGAACTCCCTGCAAATTTTGCTCTCCAAAGTGCTTTTGGCATGTCATCATCAAGCCCTTTTGGACAAAAATTCCAAGTCCATAAGATCTTGATGTCTGGTTTACTGAAGAGGAGCCTGATTTCTTCAGTTTAATGCTAAAAGACCTACTAAGGAATTCAGTAGTCAATATCATAATTGTACTATGTGAAGCATCAAATCATGGTTGAGAGCAGGGCTGAGCCTTGAAACCAGAAATTTGAGATTATATCACATATTGAAATTGGAAGTGCCTTCATTTGTCCTTACCATTTTTGGGTTATTTAAAGTTTAACATCACTATTTTATATGAGCTGCTTGTATGTCAATACTCGTTATATGAATCCTTGAAGTTGGCAACACAAGATTTTGGTGTCCTTAGACGAATGATGAAGGGTCATTGATATCTTCGGCCAGGCTGCCATGTTATAGTCAAAAATTTCTTCATTCTGTCTTGTTCTTTTGCAGTCCTATCTTCCATCTCACATTTTATTTTTGGAATTCTGGTCTGCAAAATGATCTGTACAAATGAGAATATGTTCCTTGTCAATATTATTTTTATAGTCTGTACAAATGAGACTTTCTTGATTCGTTACTATAATATGATATAAGAAATACAATAATATTCTAATATAATGATGATTATAATATAAAATTATTATAATATATCTTTTGACTATTATTTAATAATTATGTTATAATATACTATTAAAATTATGATCATTATGAAATAACATAATAATCTGATATATTACTGTTGTAATATTAAAAATTATAGCATTATATAGTATAATAATATTATATTTATATACTATATTGTAGTATTTTATAATATTATTATATTATCTTATATTACTCTTTGTAATATATTATAATTATAATAATATTTTTATAAAATTATAATAATTATATTTTTTATAATATATTATAATATTATTATAATAATTTTTAAATATAATATATTATATTATATAATAATAATATTATTATATAGTATTAAATTATATTATTATTATATTATAATACTAAATATTATTATTCTGTTGGTTTGAATTTGTAACTTCAAGTTTAATAAAAGTAGCTTTTTGATATTTGGTAAACAGTACTTTTAGGCCTTTAAAACATTTTTGGATCCTTTGAAAGCTTAGTCAAACGAGGCCTACGTAGGTCCAGTGCTATATAGCTGGGTTTTACTAGTTTAATCATATTTTTGTCTGAGACCTAGACTTTTTTTTCAGTTAATATTTGCAAGTTAGATTTGTTTTTTTTAGGTTAGATCAAGTGAGATCAAATTCTATAAGAACCAAAATAAAATCCTAAATTGAAATAAAGGTCCAATAAGCTCATTAAATGAATCCAATTTATGAAACAAGAAGTTCAACATGTGAGTAAGGCTACAAATGGGTCAGATCAACTCGTGACTCGATCCGGTTTTGATCTGATTAAATCCAACTCGATTCATATTTAGAGACTCGTAGGTTAGATCGAGTTTGAAAATTAGATCTGATTTAAATTCTGGATCAGATTCAGAACTTATATTTTTGACCCAGTCTGAGCCAAACCCAATTTATCTCGATTCATAAACTTTAATATATAAATCTTGTTTTATTTAGAGCAATTAGTTTTATAAATTCATTGAATGAACTCTAATTTAAACTAATTCTCCTTTTCATCTTTAATAATTAGATTTTCTCTTATATTTTTTTTCCTAATTATATCTAAATATTTATATTTTATTGTTTAGTTTAATGGATTCTTATTTATAATATTTTTAAGCATATCAATAAATATTTTAAATATTATGACTTATAAACATAAGGATGATCATTTACTTGGATAAAATTAAAAATTTTCTAATAATAATTTAAATTTAAGTTGATTCTTTTTAATTTTATTTAATTTTTAATTGATCTATATTTGATTATCAATTACTAGATTTTAGTAATAAAAAAAGTTAGATGCTTGATTCAAATTTAATATTTTGGGTTGGACCTAAATAAGTTTGAATAATCTGTTGGATTTAAAATTTTTATTATAAATTCGATCCAATCTGACTTGCTCAGCAAATGGATTGGATCGGATCCAAAATCAAGATCTGAATATAAAATTAGATCATATGGAATCAAGTATAACTCAATCCGACTCAAATCCATTTGCAGCTTCTAATATTGCCGTTATTTGATATATGTTGGTTGACATTTTCATTGTTACTTTAAGCTTCACTAGCTTTTCCAATGCTTGATGTATACAGTTTCTAGGTCTAATATGGTTTCCGTGGATGCCCAAGATTCTTAGGCAAATATGATTCTTATTGGGATAGGGGCTACGGCTCAGCTTCTAATATTGCCGGATCAGAGCCATGCATATGGTCCGAGCATGAGCAAATTTTAGGCAAAAGTCACAACCAATTGGGCGTAGTTTTGAAGTGAAGCACTAGCACAATGGTTTTACTCAGAAAGTGCATTTATTCCCGTGCTCAAGATTCTGGAGTTCTCTGTCATTTTGACTCCCTTAGAATAGAGACTGTAAGGAACTTTTCTTTGATTTGTGTCTTTCGATTTCTGTCTCTTGGCTTTGATTTTAAGTTTGTACATTCTTTATCTTCTCCATTAATAAATTTAGAAGAAGCGCCAGCTTCTTCCGTTATGCCTAACAAACCATACAGAGAAATAAAAGATGAAATTTTAATGGTGCTTTTGATTTTTTTTTTTTTTCAATCCCGTCTTTTACGGAGACAAGGGATGGGACAGCGATGTTACAATTAAATCTTTGCTCCCACTCTCCTGCTCTTATACTTAAATATTATAATATTTTTATATATTTTCATATATATTATTATATTATAGTATTTAATTATAAATATAAGAGATAATGTTAAATTTATTAATATATTTAATGAAAAAATTTAGTTATATTATTAATTTTATAATTTTTATTAAAATTTATATATATTATTAAAGGTGAGGATGAAAATAAAAAAGAGATTTAATATTTTTTACCGGTAAGAATGAGAATGAAATTTTCATTTATGAGGATAGGCCTGAAGCATGATTTATTTATTTATTTTTAATTTAATAAAGATAGAGATAGAATGAAAATTAGCATTCATTATTCATCCGTTGTTAACTATAATACCAAAAAATAATTTTACATTGGATATATATATATATAGACACAAAAAAACAAAAGGGATGTCGTCACAGACGTAGAGAAGGGATGTATAATACGTGTCGATGAATTCATCTTGAAAGAAAGAGCTAGCGAACCCCACCAATTCCATTCCAATTCTCTGTATGACGTTGCGCCTGCTTTGATGAAAAGAAAATGCTTTGATTAGGACATTGCCAAGGATGAAAAGAAAATGGACATGGCCAAGGATGAAAAGAAAATGCTTTGA
The DNA here is from genome assembly GCA_017589505.3 of Metroxylon sagu. Taxonomy (NCBI): domain Eukaryota; kingdom Viridiplantae; phylum Streptophyta; class Magnoliopsida; order Arecales; family Arecaceae; genus Metroxylon; species Metroxylon sagu. Next base: position 772,236 of record JACVBY030000657.1, read on the forward strand.
TTAGGTCATTGCCAAGGATGAAAAGAAAATGGAAATGGCCAAGGATGAAAAGAAAATGGACATTGCCAAGGATGAAAAGAAAATGCTTTGATTAGGACATTGCCAAGGATGAAAAGAAAATGGACATGGCCAAGGATGAAAAGAAAATGCTTTGATTAGGACATTGCCAAGGATGAAAAGAAAATGGAAATGGCCAAGGATTAGGACATTGCCAAGGATGAAAAGAAAATGGACATGGCCAAGGATGAAAAGAAAATGCTTTGATTAGGACATTGCCAAGGATGAAAAGAAAATGGAAATGGCCAAGGATGAAAAGAAAATGCTTTGATTAGGCCATTGCCAAGGATGAAAAGAAAAATGCTTTGATTAGGACATTGCCAAGGATGAAAAGAAAATGGTTTGATTAGGATATTGCCAAGGATGAACAGAAAATGGACATGGCCAAGGATGAAAAGAATCCTTTGATTAAGTCATTGCCAAGGATGAAAAAAAAATGGAAATGGCCAAGGATGAAAAGAAAATGCTTTGATTAGGCCGTTGCCAAGGATGAAAAGAAAAATGCTTTGATTAGGACATTGCCATCCCTTGCGCCTCCTTTGATTAGGACATTGCCGCATTTCATCTCAAAGAGGACAAAAGAGAGGATTATACATAGCCTGCTTTGATTAGGACATTGCCGCATTTCATCTCAAAGAGGACAAAAGAGAGGATTATACATAGCCTGCTTTGATTAGGACATTGCCGCATTTCATCTCAAAAAGGAGAAAAAAGAAGATTATAATAAAACAAAGATAATCAAACACTTGAACATACACAGCACAGCTGCCTCCCTTTAAGAAGCCACCATGTTCAAACACTTCTGAAGCCTTCTCCTTCAACACTTCTGAAGCAAGATGTCAGACTTCTTGAGCCACGAGGAACTCGTCGGAGTTCTTCGACCTCTCGAAGTCGAAGAAGGGCACACTTCTGCAGAGCAAAGGCTTCCTAGCCATATCAAGCCTCTGGATATATATGTCGGAGACAATCCACACAGTGATGGTATGCTGAGCTTGATATACATTGTTTTATTTATTTTTATCTCTTGGCTTTAATTTTTTCTTGGCTTTAATTTTAAGTTTGTCTCCATTAATAAATTTAGAAGAAGCGCCAGCTTCTTCCGTTATGCCTAACAAAAGATATAGAGAAAAAAATATTTTGATCGGTCTTTCTTTTTATATTAGAATGGCAATTTCAATCCCATCAACAGAAGATGTAGAGCAAAAAAAAAAAAAAAAAAAAAAAAAAAGCTTTTAATCGGTTTTTTTTTAGAATAACAATTTCAATCCCATCTTTTACCGGCAAGAAATAAATTTTTAAGAATGAATTTAAAATGTGTATTATTTTATTTATTTATTTATTTTTAATTTTATAGAGACGAAGATAAAAATGAAAATTAGCATTGTCTATCAGTCATATTGTTATTCTAAACTTTTGTTTGGATGGAAATTCATTTAATATAAATATGATCATAATTGCATGCACACAGGTCACACTGAAGCCTGGATGAGCGATATGACAGAAAGCACACATAGAGGTTATTACTTCACACGTTGCTTCTACCATCATAACGGCAGTAGAGCTATTCGAAAAACACCCGCAGGGGCACGTTGGGAATCTAAAGAAACGAAGTTGATAGCTGTCGGGCGTGATTTTTTGCGTAGGACAAGGTTGACATACCCGAGTCCAAATTCGAAGGGATGGACCATGATCGAGTACACATATAATAACATACAAAATAAAATGAAGGTAAAGATTATAATGGATAAAAAATAAATTATTATTATCTATTTTATTTTATTGAGAATAATAGTGATAACCTTCAACCACTCATATAAATGATAATATATTTTTTTTAATTTTTTATAGTGATAATTAAATGGATATGGAGACTTATTTCTCTTTTCTTTACTTTTCGTTCGTTAGTCTTTGTTAAGAGAACCGAACAATAGTTGAGCTGAGCATGCAAGTCCTTCCTATATTAATAATTAATTCTTAATTTTATTTTTTAATTAATTACTAACTAATATTAGTTTCATAATTAATTCCCAATTTCACTTTATATTAATGATGGGTGGAATGAAAAAATTCATTCATAGCAATTGATTCACATAATTTAATATCAATTTTATTTTGATTTATATGAATTTTTTTTGTAGAATAATTTGATCATAAGGTTTTTTGAAGATTAATAATATATAAAATTTGTTAGAAAAAGAATGAAGATAACACTATTTTCAAACTAAGGCATATATTGTATATACTAATTGCTATAATGGGTGGCTGTTAACTCTCCTAATCATCAATTAGCATTAGGAGGCCTTTGGGAGAGGCTCTTACATTAAGCCAAGATAAAAAAGAAAGGAAAAATTAATTATATCCATATTATAAAACACAAAGAGAATTTCTTTAACAAAAAGAAAAATACTTTCCTCTCTAGAATTGTTAGAAAAAAAATAATTAATCAGAAAAATTAGTTTAGAAAAGCCTCTCTCAAGATGATACAATCGTATCATTGTATTATTACATTAAATCTTTATTATGTTAAATCCTTATTACATTAAATCCTTATGTAGCGAAGAGAATATGTAGAATAAATGTAGATAAAACTTTGTATATACCAATATAGGAGAAGAAATAGGAAAATAAATTTTAAATCAAAATATCCCGATAGTTTCCGAACTAAAGTGAACCATATGACGCATCAATTTGATGCAACCAGTTCAAGATTTAGTTACAATTTAGATAATCAAGAAATTTTTCCTTTTCATGGAAGCAAATGGTAAAGTTTACTTTAATGTAGGTTTTTTTTCTCCTATGTTGCAGCCTCGTTTTGCCATTTGTATTATTTTTCCAACTGAGGTGAGGATGTCTGCTGCTCCAAGAAACCAACATGAAATTAGTCATCACAATGATGGTGTAGGTCCAAGCTTTCAAACCCAACAACAAGTGCAGTTACTTCTAGAACCACACAATGTTGGCATCCCAATGGATCAATCCGTTGCTCCGAGTATAGGTGATCAGCAACCTCCTAGAGAATCCAATGAAAACTTTTGGGAATCTGTACTCAATGATATAGATTCGCCTTCTTATCTCAATGACTTTGAAAGATGGTTCAATCTCAAATTCTGATAATTATTTTGAATATATTTGTATTCTTGCTTGTCTTCCTAATAAGTGCACTTGTATGCACACGGTTGGTTGGTTGGTTGGTGTGGATGTTTGTGAGGTTCTGTAAGTTTGTTTCCGTTCCATGTTGAATCTATATTTGCTTTATATCTTTGTATCCAATATAGCGACAAAATGCAATATGAAAATGTAATGCAATTGTTTACATAATGCATGACTGTAAACAATATTCAATATTGTTCAGAATATTGTAAAATTAAATAGAGAATACCTCATCTCTAGGATGCTATTGGATGTTCCACGTACCTTCAAAATACTCGCAGGCTATTAGATGTTTCACGTACCTCCAAAATACACGCGGTAAAGTGAAATGCTACTACAAGGATCGAGCATCACTCAAACTAATTACAGCATGAAAGCTTTTTTCTTCTTCTTCAGCCATGAAAGCTTTTTCCTCCTCCTTCAGCAAATGGTGAGAAAAGGAAGAAGGGAAGGGAAGAACAGAATGTGTGCGTTCTAATTTCTGTTTTAGAATATCCTTTCTTAATTTCACTATAACTCATCTAACTCATTCACTCGTATGGAAGAGGGAAGAGGGAAGAGGAAAGAGTACATGAAAAACTCTTATCTTTATTCCATCTATGATTCAAACTAAAATTTAATTTGAATAAATTAAATTTTGAATGAATAAATGGTAAAGACTTATCATTTGTTAGGCAAGAGTTTATCATTTGTTATGTGTAGAATAAATATAGATCAAATCTTTTCAAACACCAAAAATAAGAATAAAATAACTTATGAAAACAAATACAAAAATAAATTTTAAATCAAAATATTCTAACATTTTTCAATATGACTTAAAATTTTAATTATTATATATAATGTAAAAAAATAGAGTGAGCATACAGTACTATGTGTAAGATACATTTCGGGTTTATACTTAGTGTAAATAAGTAAGCCATATTAACATATGCCTTAAACTAGACCCTAAGTCATTGTAACCGGACTTAAACTTATCACACACCACAATATGGACTCATCAAGCATCAAGGTTCTAATTGCAGGTTGTAATTTCTGGATTCTAATTTGGTGTTACGATCATGCGCATGTAACTTGTTTTATGAGTATCATTAGGGAGTAGCCTAATCTTGCGACCCCACTATATAAACCCTCCAAGAGTAATTTGTAACTAACACCCTGCTAATCTTGCATTGAGTTCATTTTGGAGTTAACCTCTTTCTAATCGTTTTCTAAGCACTTCGCCATAGGAATGGTACTCTTTTTAATCATCCTATAATTTCGTTATTATCAATCGAACTTCATAAAATTCATGGGATCACCATAGTTTTGAAGATGGGATGACTAACTTATAAGCTTCAATCCTATTCTCCTCAACGGTTGAATAGCATACTGACATGCCAGTTCTTCTTTTGTAAGTGGATCTACAAAATTATTTTCAGACTAATATATAATTGAGGTAGCATATATTCCATATACTAGTTGCTGTAATATGTGACTCTTGACTCTCTAATTATCAATGAAATGAAAAACTAGGACTCTTAGGGCTAAGCCAAGAAGCTAAGAGGAAAAAAGAAAGAAGGAAAGAATCAGTAATATTCATGTTATGCAACACAATAAAAACTTCCTAAATTAATAGAAAAATACTTTCTTCTCCATTAGACTGCAGCTAAGAAGCTAAGAGAATCCCTTGATCATTTGATGTGCTCATCAAAAAATATAGAAAAGCTATATGATAAGATAAGAATAATAAAAAAATAACTTATGAGAAGAAATAGGAAGCAAATTTTAAACCAAAATATTTCAACAAATTCTGGACTAAAGTTAACGTATGGAATATCAGTTTGATGGCAGCGAGATCAAGATTTAATTACAATCTAGAGAATCAAGTAATTTCTTCTTTTCATGAAAGCAAATGGAAAAATTTATTTTAATGTACTTTTTTTCTTATCCTATATTGAAGCCTTAGTTTGCCAACTGTATTATTTTTTCAACTGAAGTGAGAACGTCTGCTGCTCCAATGAACATGAAATTAGTCATCAGCATGATGGTGTAACTTCAAGCTTTCAAATTCAACAGATGCAGTTTCCTACCATTAAAGCTCTAGTAAATATTAAGTCCCAACAATGTTAAATATTTGTATTTCTTTGGTTACTAACCATCTATTATCTATAGGATGCCACTGATACAAGAAATGGCATCGATCAATCCGATAACATTTATTGGCCTCCTTTTCTTAGAGACATGGGATGGCATTCTCCTGTTTGATGACTTTACAAAATGGTCACAGTGTTCTATCTTAGATTTTCATAATTATTTCAAATATATTTGTATTCTGCCTTGTATTCCTAGTACGTGCACTTGTATGCACAAGGTTAGTCTAAGTGGATGTATGTCACGTTGTCAAGTTTGCTTTCCATTTCATATTGAAACTATATTTTTATATTCTTGTATGCAATATAATGACATAAAATGTAACCAAATTGCTTTCATAATGTATACTGCGATCCACGGACCGATTGACAGCATGCCTAATAAGGACTTTTAGCATGGCCTAAGTGGCAATGGGTTGGTAAGCCATGTTACAAGAGATTCTTAAGGGATCTCAACCTTAGACCGAGCACGCAGAATAAGGCAATCAAGGACTTGTGGATCTGTCCATCAATTATACATTAATCTCAGAACCAAGGCATGGAAACTTAAAGCAGAGGGGCAATATTGGCCTGAAAGTTGGGGTTGCAAGGTAGAACACTGCTCCTACCGTACCTTATTTTTTTTATCAAGAATATTTCTTTTAGAATTGATTGCATCTGTAGATTCGATCGAGGAAGTATAACCGAAATCTCTTCCGCCTTCCACCAATCCCACCTGCAGGGTTCTAAATAACATGGTTCGTATCCCATTGGCATTTTCGTAATAATAAACCACATCGAGCCTTTTTTAATATATAAATTTTTTAAAATTTTAAATTCCTCACAATACCTCTGACGATTTCCTCCCTGTTTCCCTCTTTCTCCACTCTCCTCCAAAATTTCAATGCATTTTTTCGCTATTAGAACTGAAAACTAATCCATCATTTGCTTGTTAATCTGTGCAATATGGGTAAATTTTGGGACGAATTTCGTACAACACGTTTCATTGATCTGTCCAAAAGATTATCTCGAAGCCATCTCTTTGGATTCCCTTGTAGGATTTTCGGTCCTTTCCTCAGTCTTATAGATACAATATGCTTGCTTTGTGAATTTAAAGACTTGATGGAGGCTGTGGATAAGCGTGCATGGCTATGCTGAATGCGTGCCCACCCATAACAGTGGGCTTTTTTTAACATGCATACTATTGGCAGTGATAGATTCAGAGCAGCATATAACTAACTACAGGGTTGTATCTTATTTTACCATTTTAAACATATAGTTTATCAATCTAACCAACCAATGTTTCACATATCTATGGTAAAATACTCTTGATGACTTTTTCTTGTGTGGATTTCAAAGCCTACCGGACAGAGCAAGAAAAATCATGCATTTTACATCACAATAAAAATGAGAAATTGAATAACTTAGATAGACTTTATATTATCAATATCTATGCATTCCACAATGGACATACTAGTGATTTGTAAATCTTAGAATCTCATAACCTACTTAACAGATATGTTTATATAAACATATACAATTAGGATAAAATAAAGAAAATACTTTTCATGGCACTCGCCTTGTCCAGCACATTTGATAGCCTTGTCCAGCACAGGAATGAAACACAGTAGAACAATCCTTTATTTTGAATACGTTCAGGAGAAGTCCCAAGCTTATAACTAAAACCAAATAAGATTAAGATTCAGATACAAGGTCAGAGGGAGTGGGGATTTGATAGCCTAGCAGACATGGAAGCAATCAAAAGTAAATGTTTTCACTACACTAGAATTTGAAAATTAAGGTAATATACAGCATTTAAGCTTTTAATAGTACCATCAGTATTTAAGCATCCCACCAAGCCAATAATATGCATAAAACGCTTCAAATCTATAAATGTTCAAAGATAGATGATTATTCTCGTGTAAAACTATGATGAGCATTAGCTTATTTGTATTGCAAGTTAAATAGACACATGATGCAGGATGAATTACTAGAAAATTTGCAATGTAAATATTAAACTACAATCAATCTAGATATCTATGATGATTTGTCACCCTAGATACTAAGGATACGTTTGGATTAGCTGTTGGCCAATAGCTATCAATAGCCACTTAAAGATACCCCAACAGCTAATCCAAATAGAACCTAAGGGTTTATTGAAAGAATAGAACATACAATAGAATGAAGCAATTTAAACTAGCAAATGCTTTTAAAAAATGACAAAAGAAAAAGAAGCACATTTTGGTTTACTAGTTGGTAATGTTCATTTAAATATGTATATCTGTTAATGTTAGTTGCTAAGGCATGCACAATATGTTATACTTTGATCCCCAATTTAAATATGTCAATTTGCTCCCTGATGAAGTTTCAAAGAAGGAATCTCAGTTTCTAAGATTTTAATTAAGAACAGATAAGACTAAAAATTCAAACTCATAAGGAACCCTTGAAAAATAAAAAAAAGTTATGGTCATGACTATTTAAGAAAAGCTGCAAAGAGGAGTCCAACCCGGATTTTGTAAAGGTGGACCTCATTAGCATAAATAGAGGACTTATATAATAGTTTTAATCAAAAGAGTCTAAATCCTTGCATTGAAAATTTTTATTGTTTTAATGTTTTATTTCAAGAAGTTTGAGTTATATATATTGAAAAAAAAAAACTTGTTCCTTTTCCTCGATCAAATCACCATATTGTAATAGTATTTAAGTGGAATGGCTCATCCTATTCCATGCACCTTTTACCTCTCTATCTACTAGAACAATGCATTCATCAGTAACTTTGATGTTATGTATAATGATAGTTTTAAGCATTTCTTTACTATTTTATCTTTTAATCAAACTGGTTATTCCTGCTTTAAGATTTTATAGTCCGCTGCCTCTAAATAGCATCAACTCTATGATGTTACAACTATATCTTTGATCATACTAAACAAATCTTTAACTATCAAGTGGCCGGGGGATACATAGTCAGATTTCTCACCGTAGTCGGATTTCTTTTTAGTTAGAAGAGGTTATAACTTTTCCTAAATAGTTATGTCTAGTGAAAATGATCATGAAAGGCTAAAGGTTATAACTTCTAAATCAACATTATCTTTTGTTGTGTTCGAATTGAGAGATACACATGTTCAAAGTCTTATGCGGAAAGGTAACTTTACTATGATCAACAATTTTGAGGTCCAAATGTCATCAAAGGTCCATGATTGTTGCATGGAATGAACCCCTTTAAGGTTGTCATATCCTTGTGTTACTCATCGAGAGCTTTAAATTTGGCACTTGGCACACTAAAAATGGACACTGCATGTGGAAGTTATGCTCTCTGGGAGTTATGGTTCATGATCGAGTCTTTGATATAGCGGTTCTTGTTCCAAAACCTTGACTATGCCTACCTGGAGTGGCCATAAAGGTCCACAACAAGTCTAGTGATCCTCCATCCACAAATCTCTGGAACTGGTGCACCTAATAGTATAATAATGAATGCCTGGAGTGTTAATTTGTTATGTTTGAGTATATTGATTATGATGCAGTATATGGTGATTTAACTGAATAGTTTGCATGTCTGCTTCATTGTGCCATCATTTTTTTATGTGAACATATTGCCATATGTTTTTCTGGTATCTAATTTCCCTTACTCTTGCTTTTGAAATATCTACATTTGTCATTATTTCTATTTACCTTTTTACTTGTTCCTTAACCTTTACCATAGGAGTTTTCTTTATTTTCATTTTGCTCAATCATATGGTTCTGATCTCCCTGATTTATATTTAATTTTCACTTTGTGACAGTGGCAAGCTATGTAGCTACGTCAAGTAGAGGCATTTCTGTGAAATGATATGCATCAATAACTAATTATCCTTTTTATATATCTAACTTGAATTTCTGTGGCCTTTGTGGCGCCCCCCGCCTTTTTTTTTATATTTTACAGTGGTGCCAAACAAGTGAAACCATTCTGTCAGACAATCAGATACCTTTCAATTTCTTGAATTCTGACGACATCCTCTGGTCCTGGACTTGAATCACAAGTAGACCGTACGTGCCTGCTAATCAGTCCTTTGTTGACTAAAATTTTTATTACCATCTGTATCGAGTCAATTTTGAGCAGCATTAACCAGTACATGATATAGATGGTGCATCGTGTGTGATTCTTTTTCCTTCTGAAAAGCCATTAATCTCTTCTTTTTCTTTAACCTTGCAGAGACAATATCAGTCATTACAAATGATGGACGGAATATTGTGGTAAGTACCATTTTTTAATTCTAAATATTGCAAAATTTTTTAAAGTTTCGATATATCATGAACTATTCATCTAAACCTTATGCCAACATTCAAGTCCGATGGTTCCCTCCTCCTTCCCCAGTGATGTCTAACTTTCATTTTTTCTGATTTAGGGAATTTTGAAAGGCTTTGACCAAGCTACGAATACCATTCTCGATGAATCACATGAACGGGTTTACTGCACAAAGGTTTGTCCCCGTGCCTCTTTTTTTTTCTGCAGATATTGTGAAGTCCTAAAATGCATAAGTAACCATTCTAGTTGTTGCGCTTTCAAATTTTTGCATGCCACGGAGTTTTTTTTTTTATTATTGTTTTCTTATGTTCACTGTTTACAAGGTGGTTGTTCGGTGCTTTGAACTGCTGTTGATTGTAATTGCTTTTTTCTGCATTGCCTATTGAGGATGGTGATCTATTTTAATATCAAACTAGTTTTTGATAGAATTCTTGTGTAGGATGTAGGATGCTAGAGAAGAGGTCTCTGGATTAGGACTCGCATCTATTCATAGTGCTCCTTGCTTTCTAGTGCCAAAAGTAAGCAGGACACTCATGATCAAGGCCTAGATGAGCACCAAGAAGGCAATGTCAGATATACTAGATTAATTCTTTCTCAGACAAAAAAGAAATCACTATTTTATTTGCTGATGAAACGATTGGGGATGCTGCAAGGGATGCTAGCAAGTATATTCCTTGAAATGTTTGTGGCTTTCATGGACTCTACTAGTGTGACATCCGGTTAAAAAATTAAAAAAAAATAAAAAATAAATAAAAAAAAAAATATTCCCGAATCGTCCAAAAGTTTCCCTCGTTGCCGACAGCTAGTCTCAACCTCCCCGTTGCCTCTCCTCTTCTTAGTGCCACCTGTGCTTCTCCTCTCTTCTCTTTCTTCCTTTTCTCGTTGCCGCCTTCATTGAGCTTCGGCATCGCTGTTCTTTGTTGCCGAATGCTGATGATGTCGCTGCCGTCCCAAGATCCGGATCTCCTCCATCTTCCATTCAGCAAGCTCCTCTGGTTTTCATGGCTTTTTTCATCTATGCGTCGCCACCCCTCTTTGACTTCAATCGCCACCTCTTCGTCTCCACCGTCCGCGTTTCGCCACGACCTCCTCCATCGCTAGCACCGCCGCCGTGGCCGGTCTTGGGCCTTCACCTCTCTAGCTCTTCCCCCGATCGCGTCCTGCACACGGCCTCTCTCCTTTCTCCACGGCCGTCGCTGCCGTAGCCGTGACACCCCTCCCTCTCCTCCATCAAGCTTCAGCACTGTCTCGTCTCTACCGTCTCCATCGATCTCGGCCCTCATCCTAACCCTCTTTAGCTCAACGTCGTTGCTGAAGCCACCCTTCACCGTCAATCTTCTCTTCCCTCCCTATTTCTCCTCCCTTCGCCCACCACTGCTGTTGTCGTGGCCGTTCACCGTCCCTCTCCTCTCCCTTCCCTTCTCTCCTTTGTCTCTGCCATCGATTGTCAACCTTGTCGTGACGCCGGAGTTGGCGTCGGTCCACTAACACCTAGCGTCACCACCGCCTTCCTCTTTCCTCCACTAATGTTGCCGTTGCCTCCCTATTTCTCCGCCGCTGCGTTGCCTCCCCACCAGCGACCCAAGAGGGTCTTCGTTTGCCGACGTTCATGGCTGCCGCCTTCCTCCCCATCTTCCTCCGCCATATTCTCCATCGACCTCCGTGTCCTCCCTCTTCCTCCGCCTTCGTCCATCGTTGCTGCCGCCACCTTACCCACGCCACTTCTCTGTTTTCTCCTTCGAGGTGCCATCGCTGGATCCTCAGCAAACTTCGTCGCCGCCGCTGCCTCTTTCTCCCTCTTCCTCCTAGCCATCGTCGTTCCCCTCTGCCAAGCTCCAAGGTAAACCCCTCCCCCTTTCCCTGAGTTCTTGTTGGCTGTGGTGATTTGGTCATGGGGACCAATTCATTCAGAGAGAGAGAGCAGAGAGAGGGAGAGAGACTCGAGAGAGACGCGAGTGAGGGAGAGCGGGAGACGAAGAAGGAAACAGTGAATTCTTCTCTCTCGCGTCGAGGTCGTTGGGGTGAGCACTTGAAGAAGAGGAGGAAGGCTGCAGCCTTCTTATGAGTTGGGCTTGAACCAGTGGCCTGGTTCAAGTTAGGTTCAAGCTTTGAGATTATTTTTAAATTAAAAAAATAAAAAGATTATTAAAATTTAATTATAGAATTTATGAGAATTAGCTAAACTCACTTTGTAGATTCAAATCTGGGTTTAGAGATGTATAATTTAATTCTATTTCATCCAAAAATCATATGATGTTCATGTTGAGTTGAAATAAAATGGTTTGAATGAGTTCGAAAAAATGCATTTATTTAAAATTATATTGATCAAATTTGGTCTTGAGAATTGAATCATTGTGATTAGCAATGAATTTAGTTTTGATAATGATGTTTAAACTGAATAACAGCCAAGATAATCATAGAAAAATTTATCGACGAAAGTAAGAGCATTTTTGTATATATATTGTAAAGTTAGTGAAAACTTATAAAACTAGAAAATAATTAAATTCGGAATAAAATGCAGTAAGTAGGGGGTTGCTAGACATTGAGTGAGAGGGGTAAAAGAGTTATTTTTAGATTTTGGCTAGAGGGGTAAAATGGTAATTTTTTTTGGTTATGGATTTTGATAAATTAATTATTTATATGAAATTATAGATGATCGTTGACTACACATGTTGCATTGAAGAGTTATTGGAGTAGCGATTTGAGGTAGGAGTTCTACACTCTACTGTTGTGTAATATGTTTTCATAATGTGCATACTTGCATATATCATGTTTTATTATGAGATTTTCTTGCATAATTTGAGATGAGTATTATGAATTCTTATGGATTTGCGTGTATATTGTAGTATATTATTTTGATATAAATGATTTTGGGTTTTTCAACCGTGCTTACGAGTTTTGGCATTCTGGCGTGTTGTGGCTTTGTAGTGCTATGGAGATGTTTGTGGGTGACTTAGTCGAGGAAGATGGTGTATGTGATGGGTATTGTTGGTACGTGGTATTAGTTCTGGCAGTGAGTTGGAGTACTGCGGTATCATTACTAGCCTAAACTAGCGGCTCGGAGAAGGACATTAAGGCCGCATAAGCCGGGTAGAACACAGTTATGACAGCTGACATGACTGAGTTTATTACGTTGGGTACTAGTATATAAACCAACCTGCGTGGGAGAAGTATCACCAGGTTAGGTTGTTGACACGTAATATACTGGCTCTTAGACGGGGACAGTATGTACCAGCAGCATTGCAGACTAAGGGAGTGGCTCACTTAGTGATGTCTTTACGGGTGCTGTGGCAAGGGTTATAGAGGGAGGCTCAGGGCGTATTGCTAAGTGAGTGCAACTTGCTTAGTGGTGTCTTGCGTGCGAGGGTATGAAGGTATGGGTGTGGAGGTTATTCTGAGATTGTGGTATGAGTATTCTGATATGTGGAGATGATGGTGGATATGTGGATGATTTGGGTGTGACTGTGGTCACGTGGATGAGTTGGTGGTGGATAGGAACTCTTGGGTGGCTTGAATATTTTCTTTTAAGTAGGGATTTTATTGGTTTCTCGAATGGATATATGTATTGTGATATTGTTTGTTCAAACATATTTTGACTATATTAAATTGTTTGTTGACATATTAATGATAGTAAGTGTAGAAGTTCTACCGGGCTTTTTAGCTCATTCAATTATATCTTATTTTTTTGCAGCAGATGAGGATGATGCATACTTAATAAACCAAAGTCTTAGAGAGGAACCCCAGAAGTGAGATCAAGGAGCTATTGTAGTTACTCTTTTGGGTGCATAGACTTTTATATGTATCATATGAGGATGACATGTACAGGTTGGTGATATAATATAGAAAACAATATGTATCTTGGCTTTTATAGTTGCATCTCACGGTATGTTCAGATTGAAGTTAGTAGGCCTTGCATACTCTTGAGCCTTGCTTTAAGGGTATGCGGCCATGTTGTGAGCCCCTGGACCGGGTTCAGAAACAGGGTTGTGACAACTAAGATGTTGTTGAGTGATTGTAGAGGTATCACCAAGAAGAAATCTAGTTGTTTTGCACTTCTTTAAAACCAAGCACATGACTTATACTGGTAGGTGCCTCATGGCCTCGATACCCACAACCAACAGAACTACCAAGTCTGAACTCTACGTGCCAATTAGTCTTTGTGATAACATCTATATAGTTTGTTGCCAATATTTTAATTATTTGTCTGCAGGAGTTTCTCCCTGAGTCCTTTTGATGCATATGGGAGGTATAAGCCATTGAATTCATCAACAGGTACCACAGTGTGGGTCTTCTGATTGTTAAAAGACAATTTAATGGAGCATCGGTCACTGATGTTGTCCTTTTTGCTTTGTTCTGTTCGTTTTCCTTTTGTTGTTTTAGTTTTCAGCAAACTTTCGATGGACGATGGAGAAGGTGAGAAGGGATACTGAGGTGGGAAAACTTATGTCATATACCACCTTAGTACCTAATAGAGGAGAAAAGAGTTGGGTGAGTGTGTCCATTTTCCTTGTTCTTCTAGCCAGCCATATAGGATAAGAATAATTTAGGGACAGAATTATGAGTTTTCTTTGAGATGATTTTTTGCTTTGTGTTTTGGGATATATTGAACATTCTGTGCATGCCAGTCCTCATGAAAGGGCTTCTATCTTTCAAGCTAATTTGGCACCTTCTTTCACCTCTTATTCTCTTCTGTTCACAAACTTCTCTTTCCTTTCTCTTTGCATGCCTTTGCTGATATGCTTTAATTTTCTAATTCTAATTGTTATGTAGAATTGTCACAAGTCTGCTATCTGAAATGGTAACTGTTGATTTTATACATGGCAGAACCATTTTTATCATAGATCTATCATTATCAACTTAAAAGGCTGCACTTTATACTTGCTAGATTTTTGGTTTGCATTCAGAGTGCCTCATTAAAAATTATCTATTTCCTTAAACCATTTAAAATGGTACAAAAATTCCTCTCCCGGCTGTGATTTGCAGTCAAATTGATTTCACATTTAGACCTGAAACTTTGTTACCTAAAAACCCTGGATCCAGTGGTACTGTGGTAGTCTATGAAAGGGTTACATCAGATTTGAAGCCCTACAACTTTGCATTTGATGCCATACAAAGCTGTGGTTGATCGGAAGGTATCAAGGATTGCTTTGATGCACTGCATACATGGCTGATGATCCATCCAGGTATCTTGAAGCCAACCAGTGGCAACCAAGAGTGCAATCCAAGATTTACCACAATGAAGGGCAAAAAGTTGGCTGAGTCATCCCATGCATCATATAAGATGAATATTGTGAGGCATCATACCGGTGCCCAATGAGAGCCCATCAATGCTTTTTTTTTCTTCCAATGCTTAGCCAAAGAGACATGGGTGGCTGGAGGTTGCAAACTTCTTGGAAGATGAATAAAAAATTTTCCTATAGAATGGATATAGAACTGCAATAGCTATTCTATCTGGCACCACTTGGCAGATATGCAACAATTCAGTTTGCTAAAGCAGCTGGAGAGATCATGATAAGCTGACACCCTGAATTGCCTATTTCAACATCAATGCAAGTTCATCATAATATTATTTTTAAGTATCTCGTTTGACCAGCAATGCATGATATCAATACCCCTGGCCACTGGCATAACAATCGAGCCAAATAATCATAATGTGCCAGCCTAAAAAATTGTTCATAACATAGATCTATTAATGACGAATGCCCTTGCCAAAACCAAAGTTATGTTGATCTTTCTAAAGATTCAAAGGTGAAATCTTTAAGTTTGCCCTGAAGTTGCCCTTTTTATTTTTTTATTTTTTAAAAAAAGTAAAGAGGCAAGGGAAGAGGGGCTGAGATGAAGCATACAGAGCAATGGAATATCATGGTGGTCCTCGTTCACTGTCATGGAAAGTTTTATCATCCACATATATTCAGGGAAGCCTCATTATACTGAATCCTTGTTTATTTTTTTTTCTTTTATATTTTCATCCAAGTGGGCTGAATGATAACATCCCAGGGGTCCATGGAGGGCTTAGATTAACTGTTTATGTGGCATATTTTATTTTATTTTTAAGTAAAATGATATAACTTAAGGTGACCTCACCCGACCAATTTAAGTTAGTAGGTAGACCGATTTAAGTTAGTAGGGTTCCCCCTAATGAGCCATTTTCAGAAAAAGAGGGAGATAGAAGGTGCGTTGTCCCTTCTTGGACGTTTATGCACTTCCTTCTCCTGCCATTTTTCTTATTCTTGTTTATTTATTGTCTCAGAATGTTATCTTAGAGACAATAAAAGGGATTTTCTAAAAGGCTTGTTTTGTAAGATTACATGCTAGTAGTTTCGGAGCATTTTTGATTATTGAACGAAAGGGTTGCTTCTTCTCTAAGGATTCCCATACCTCTTATCTTCCTCCTTTTTTGCTTTTCCTCCTCCTCCTCCTCCTCCTCGTTGTCATCGTCTCCTTATTATTTCTTTTATTGATTGACATATTTACTGGAATTCATTATTTTCTTCGATTTTCCTTAAAATTCGGTTAATTTTTATTCCAATAATTTATTGTTCTAATTGTTCCCGAATATGAACCACCATCTGATATTTATATCCTTTAGATTGGTTGCATATCTGCAATTTATTACAACCTGCTTATTGCATCTGGTTAGA
Organism: Metroxylon sagu; assembly: GCA_017589505.3. NCBI lineage: Eukaryota > Viridiplantae > Streptophyta > Magnoliopsida > Arecales > Arecaceae > Metroxylon > Metroxylon sagu. Next base: position 788,474 of record JACVBY030000657.1, read on the forward strand.
GTTGTCTGAGATCATTGATGGTTGATTCTGGTGCAACTTTTTGCATTCTTAAACTAATGTTGGGGCAAGTTTTAGTGTTCCTTGAAAAAAAAAAAAAAATCATTATTCTTGTGTCATGTGGTGATTTTTTTTTTGACTCAGAACCATAGTTCCTATGGTCTTATCTAAACTTTCTGAGGGAGGCTTTGGAAACTGTAATTGAGAGGTCGTTCACATTTGGGCTGCATCAAAGTGGTATTAGAGTAACTTAGTTCCTGAATTCCTAGATATGATTTTTTCTTCTTTCCACTATCTCCTGCTTTTGTTATAGTATGTGATCCTATGGTTTTCAGAGGTAGTAGAAACTAATGACATCATTTTGGTCATCAACGCAAGTTATTTGATGTAGCTTTGATGATCTAGGTTTCATCGAGCTTGATGAGGTTGTGTTGAACGTAGATTCAGAAATACACTTTTTGCTTGGATGCCACGTAGTTTTAGCCTTTTTTATGAATTACATTTCTCGGAAGACCATATGGATATTTCCACTTGTAATCTTTTATTTGTGACATTTATACAGAAAGCGACCTTGCCATTTACAACCTTTTCTGTCTTGTTCCCATATTAATGCGCTGTGCAGGTCACCCAAACTGAACTATTCCAGGATTTTGCAAAATTTTACCTCATTGAAAGCATATACTGTCATCATCATCATCCACATAAAATGATACCCTGCTCATCTTTTAGAAGCTTCAACCAAGGTAAATTTTAGAAAGCATGCATCATAGCGAACTCCTCAAGTGGTTGAATGGGTGCATGTGCACATAATGCGATACTTTTTTCAGGCCAAACAAGTTTATTGGCTTGCAAATTTATGCACTTTGTTTGTGTGTTTGATGTAATTGCAAGAGAATCAGAACTTCTTATCTATTAGAGAGTCTTCTTAGAGATATCTACTCAATTGTTATCTTTGTTAAATGACTATGAATTACGTCACTCAGTAAAAGAATTTTTATGCTATTGCGCTTACATCGAGTCTTTTCGATGCCAAGGCAAAAAAATGGTGCTTTCCTGCTTTCTGCCAAATCCTCTCCGCTTAGCAACCATGGCTACATCTCTTCTTGTTTGTGAAACTGCTCACTAAAGCATATCCTGACTTGTTCACTCCACTGTTTCTTGCATATCCAATGATCCTGTCCCTCTGAAACTGCTCGCTAAAGCATATCCTGACAAGTTCATTCAACTGTTTATTATTGCACGTCTCCTAATTCTATTGCTCTGACTATTTTTTTCGGGCATTCATATGCAGGAAGGTGTTCAACAACTTGTTTTAGGGCTGTATATTATAAGGGGTGATAACATGTAAGTTTCATATGTTAAAGTTTGGGTTGATTTTTTAAAATTTCTTTTAAAAACTTCTTGTCAGTTCAAAAATTTGATTTCCTAGTTTGTTTCTTTCATTTTCTCACACCACTTCTAATCTGGTTCTCGATCATCTGCATAAGCATCGTGGGGGAATTAGATGAAGAGCTGGATGCAAATCTGGACCTGTCAAAACTTGCACATCCTCTCAAGCCTGTGATCCATTGATCAACTTAATGTCCAAGCCTCTCAATATTATCATCTCTACAAGAGAGATGTCCTATATTGTGGTTTGAGGTATTTAGTTGTTTAAAACAAGAATAGGCCTGGTATTTGTGTAATAGAATACAGTTTGTTCTACACTCTTATACTTTTTGGTATCAACTAGAGAACATTTTTCCAACGGAGACATTAAAAAAAGGCAATGCATCAGAACTCCAAGGATTTACAGATCTAAAAATTTTGGAAATCTTTTACCTCCTCTTTCTTTTAAAAATACCATAGGAATTCTTTGAAGAAATGCAGTCACCTGCCAATACAACATTTTCAAAATCTTATATTTCCACATAACTTGAGATTTAAGATAGCCTCCTTGGATTCAAACCATTCAAGAATTGGTGAACTCCCTGCAAATCTTGCTCTCCAAAGTGCTTTTGGCATGTCGTCCTCTAGCCCTTTTGGACAAAAATTCTAAGTCCATAAGATCTTGATGTCTGGTTTACCGAAGAGGAGCCTGATTTCTGCAGTTTAATGTTAGAAGACCAACTAAGGAATTCAGTAGTCAATATCATAATTGTACCATGTGAAGCATCAAATCATGGTTGAGAGCAGGGCTGAGCCTTGAAACCAGAAATTCGAGATCATATCACATATTGAAATTGGGATTGCCTTCATTTGTCCTTACCATTTTTGGGTTATTTAAAGTTTAACATCACAGTTCATAACAAAATTTAAATCATTATGGCATTATGGGCATATGGCCTGCCAGCTGCCACTATTCTATATGAGCTGCTTTTATGTCAATACTCGTTATATGAATCCTTGAAGTTGGCAACACAAGATTTTGGTGTCCTTAGATGAATGATAAAGGGCCATTGATATCTTCGGCCAGACTGCCATGTTACAGTCAAACATTTCTTCATTCTGTCTTATTCTTTTGCAGTCCTATCTTCCATCTCACATTTTATTTTTGGAATTCTGGTCTGCAAAATGATCTGTACAAATGAGAATATGTTCCTTGTCAATATTATTTTTATAGTCTTTAAATATGATCAATCATCCCTGCCTTCCTAGGCCAGGCTTGCCACGCCCTCCACTTCGCTCTCCGATGATGCGGTCCTCCACCATTGGTTGTTATAATAAATTGACATTATTATAACCAATTGTAAAATATCTATAAAATAGAGAAAAATATAAAAACTTATAATAAAAATTTATTACAATGGATTAAAATTGGAATCATAACACGATTCGAGTTAGCCAACCAGCCAGTGACGAACCGAACGAGGTTGGCTTCGTGGAAGGCATGGTGCACACCTACTACAGAGGCCGAGAAAGACGACAGCGAGAAGATGAGTAAGGAGGTGTGACTTGTGGCCGGCGATCACTAGTTCGCAAGATAACGGAGAGTGGAAGGAAGTAGTGATCACGAGGTAAAGGAGAGTGGAACGAAGCACTTAGACTGTTGGTATTTAAGGTGATTTTAATCATCATTCTAAAAACATCAGCAAGTCTTATATTAATAAAGAATACATCACTTATAGAATAGGTTGAGTTGGACATCAACATAAAAATTTTAATATTTGAATCATGACAAAGTTTCAATTAGGGCATGCAGTTTAAGTATCGAATTTAATCTAGTATTCTAATTTGGGCATTGGTTTACAAGGTTGTATATTGGGTTAAAATCATCAAATATGTTCGACTATTTAGTCTAATCCATGATACCTTTGATATAAATTTAAAATTAATTAAAGCCAATTGAGTTAAATTCACCGATTGAATTCAAATGAAAGTCAAATGCATTAATGAATTGTTTTAATTATTAGAATCTAACCATTAATTAGGTCAAAATCTTTATAATTAGGCTAAATTTAATACTTAGGCTCAATTAGTATACCTAATTGGCACTAATTAAAATTTTTTTTTGGATCTCCGCATGGTGATTTTTTTTGGATCACACCAAACAGGTCCCATCGCAATCTCCCCCTTTAAACACATGCTCAAAAGAAGCCGACCCCTCCTACAAAAAAAAAGTAGTCATTTTCCTCACCAAACTTATCTCCTCGTTTCCTAAGAAGCTCTTGAAATCCGGACTCATTCCCAAAAACCTTCCATAGCCTTCTCCTTTTTTTTTTTTCTAAGAAGCTCTTGAAACCCGGACTCATTCCCAAAAACCTTCCATAGCCTTCTCCTAGTCCCCTATTTCCTCCATCTCCAAGCTGCAAGTCCTCAAAATACCAATGTGATGGTCAGAAGTGTTGTCCCTACCAACCGGCAATGGAGCAGCAGCTTCCAAAACATCTTCCATTAGTGGGCATGCGTCAGATCAAATATTAAAGCTTGTGGGAGCACTGAAAATAGCCTGCAGCAATTAGGAGATCCAGCTTTACTTCAAATCAAAGCTTTGATCAAGTTTGAAATGAGTAGATCATCAAAAGAGAGCCTTGCTCTCAGATCAACCCAGATTAAGTGGCAACCAAACTAAATTAAGTGGTGATTGAGAAAATTAAGGTGGCAACCAAACTAAATTAAGTGGTGATTGAGAAAATTAAGCTACATCAAGTGGTGATCAAGCTAATCAAGCTAGATCAAGCGGCGATCGAGCAAATCAAGCCAAATCAATCCAGATTGAGTTCAAATCAAGCCTAAGTTGAGCCCAAATCAAGCCAAATTAAGCCAAATGAGCTAGATCAAGTGGAAATCAAGCCCAAATCAAGCTTAATCAAGCTAAATCATGCTTGATCGAATCAAATCGAGCTAGATCAAGCAGCGACCGAACTAAATCAAGGGGCAATCAAGAGAGATTAAGTTCAAATAAAGCTAGATCGAGTCAAATCAAACTAAATTAAGCGGCGATCAAGCTAGATTGAGTTCAAATCAAGCTTGATTGAGTCAAATTGAGCTGGATCAAATAGTGATCAAGCTCGATCGAGATAGAGTTAGCAGTGATCAAGCCACACCCAGCCAGATCGAGCCTAGATCAAGTAGATGAAATGTAGATCGACCCCAAAGAAGTCCAGATCATGCTCAAAGAGAAGTCTTACTGTCACATCAAGCCCGATTGAACTCAAAAGGGAGTTCTACTTCTACATTGAGCTCAAATCGATCAGATCAAATTAGATAAAGCTCGATCAAGCTTAAAAGAGAGTCCTACTTCTAGATTGAGTCAGATCAAGCGGTAATCAAGCTAGATTAAGCCAAGCGGAGCCTAGATCAAATAATGATCAAGCTCAGATCAAGCCAGATCTCTCAGATTGAGATAGATCAAGTGGTAATCAAGCCATATCCAACTAGTTCGAGCCCTAATCAAGCTAGATAGAGCCCAAACAATGTCCAATCAAGATCAAAGGAGAGTCCTACTCCCCAGATCAATCCAAATCAAGCCTGACTTGACCTAATTAGAGTTTTGCTCCTAAATTGAGCCTAACTCGACCCGAATAAAGCTCTGCTTTCAATTCGAGCCTGACTCGTCTCAAAGTGGAAATCTACTCCCAAATCAAGCCTAACTCAATCCAAAGTGAAGCTCTGCTCCTAATTCGAGCTTGATTTAACTCAAAGTAGAGCCTTGCTTCCAAGTCGAGCCTGATTGAATCCAAAGTGGAGCCTTACTCTTAATTCGAGCCTAATTCGATCTAAAAGAAGAGCTTTTCTCTCAATTCGAGTTTGACTTGACCCAAAAGAAGAGTCTTACTCCATTAAAAACTCTGAGCCTTCCTCTTTTGCCTAACTAAGATTGGAACTCTGGAAACAAATATGAAGGCGGAAGGGAGGACATGAAAGAGAACAAAAATATGACTTAAATCATTAAAAAAATAAACCATTAAATAATAATAATAATAAATAAAATATAATAATAATAATATCACTTTGGACTTTGGAATAATAAATAAATAATAATGATAATTTTTTTTTAATATTTTTGTACTTCAAGGCTAACAAGAATTGTGATATATTAATCAAAAGTTTTCTAGTTCCTAAGGCAAGAGTAATTAATAATGGAGGCTTGTGCCCATAGAAAATCTAGACCTCACATCTCATAAAAAGAAGTCAACATTAAGAATGCGCAAAAATATAAAACAAAAGTACTCTCATACCATCATCCACACCAAGGTGAAGGATGGTACAAAGGTCGACAGTTGGAGCCTGGCCTCTGCAAAATGACCGATGAGCCAATGATTTGGATGGTTGGCTGTTGATCTTGGTGATAGACCTAGGGGCTTGATGTAACTAGATCCTTTTAAGAGGTGTTTGGTATGGGACAATTTGAAGGTAAAGATGATAAAATTGTTATATTTAATTACAACCCATTGCTTCTGCACCTCATTTAGGTAAAGATAATAAAATTGTTATATTTAATTGCATCCCATTGCTCCTGCACCTCATTTATCCTATATGATGATGATTCAACACCATCCTCACTTATAAAACCACTCTCAATCAAATGATCACATACTCATTCGGGATGGGTATCCAAGATCAGCATCTAAGCAGTGACTTTGGGTTAAGATTTAAAGGAAAAAAAAAACCTCACCTTAAAAAAAATACTTGATATTATAAAATATATACATAAAATAAAAATATAAATGGCATTGTTAAACAAATATAAAATAATATGCATCATATTGCTATTTTTGGAATCAATAATTCCTTAAATTAATCTTATAGTATGCTATATAACATTATATAATTATCATATATATATATGCTATTTTTAAATTTTATTATTTAAATAATGGTGACTAAAATATATTAATATAGTTATATTAATATATTAAAATTTTGATATTTTAAATAATATAAAATATTATTTTTTGAATATAAATAAATAAAATTTTATTATAACAAATATTATACTCTTTTTGTTTACAAGATGGGACTTTGAATATAACTAAATTTTGATAGTCTACTAGAGAATATTTTCTAATAAATTATGTTTATTATAATAATTAGTTTTCCAACCAAATATGTGCATTACAATAATTAGTATTTTTTTTAGTTCAATAATAATATTTTTAAAAGAATCTACCTTAACAACATATTTTTAGAACTATTATTGTATTTACTAGTACTAGAATAATTATTTTTCTATTTCATATATAGATTGTTAGTGTTGCCACAAAAGAAATAGAAGCAATAAGTACATTTTACTTCAGCTTATTTTCTTCTAAATATAATATTATATAAAGAGATATAATGTGAGAACTTTTTTTCTCTAACACGAGCTTAAAAGTTATGATTTGTACTAAATATAAAATCTAGTTTTATCAAGTGATTCTAGTTTCCTATCATCAAATTCAAATTTTAAAGTTATTTTAAATATATTTAGAAAACATTGGTTTTCACTATCTAAGGTGCTTAAGCTAATCTAAAGTATCATAATAACATGTTCAAAATTGAAAAACTCAATGATACATGCTAAATAAGGAAAAAAATGGCAAATCTCGTACAAAAGGAGACCATGAATTGATACATTTCTTCAAATAATTTATTCAAAACTAATTAAAAAAATAAATTTAAATAGTAGTAGAAGAGTCTTTGCTATACATAAGTTGGAATATTATTGAAAAGGAAAAGAATAATATTGCAAAAATTACTTCATTATATATTCATAAAATTGAAAAAATCAATGTTAGGCATATTTAAATAGCACAAAACCATTCAACTCATATAGCCTATTACTAGATTGCATTAATTTAATAAATTGAATTGTTTGGAGAGAATCAAAAAAATCTAAGAACATGGTTTCATGTGATTTGAGCATCCAAGAGACCATAGAGCGCTAGGGAAAAAATCACAATCATTATACATAAATAAATAAATATACTTTCTCAAACCATTATATGGTAATTAATTTCATTTAGGTAATTAGTTCATATTGTTGATGCCTTTATATTCAACCAAATCAAACATATGTAGGCCCAATATACCTTGATATAACTTGTACAAAATTATATATGAAATTGGTCTGGGTTAGATATATAATAGTTTATCTATATTACATAAGTTATCTCTTAAACTCTTGACTGGTTAAAGCTTTTTAATTAATATGAAGATCAAAAGCTTTAGCAAAACACAAATTATGAATTTTTAAATTTTGATTTAGCATACAAGCATGTTTTCGTCTTTTAGAAAACAATTTTGTATGGTTGGAATTATATGATTGAGTTATGCGAGAAGATAGAAGAAAGGAAAAGTTTTGATATTAATAATTATATTATTTTATGTTATAGATTATCACTAATCTCAAGGGGCTTAAAATTTAATCTATCATATCCTTACGTAGCATTTGGGTAGCGATAATATGATATTATCAGAAATTTTGTATTTATAATATTTTTATACTTAATAATCAGATTCTCAAGAATGAAAGATTATCGCATATGATTCATAATGAAAAAATATGGTGATCAATTTATTATATTTGATTGACCCCATGTAATAGGATGCCGAGAGTGGAACACTCTTAAAATATGAGAGACTAAACTGTAGTGACTAAATGTTTAAGAATCAAAATAAATTTTGAGTGAAAGTTTGATGACCAAAAGTATATTTATGCTATTAATTAAATTATAGCTGTCCATCTCATGAATCAGATGGATCGCTCTGGCTCATTACTGCTCTCATATGTAGGCTAGAATGGTTGGTTAGTCAAGTTGGACTTACATGTACCATCACAAGAATCTAATTTGAAATGGTTTCAAATGTAGAATTTTGATCTAGAGCTACTATAACTAGGCCCTATTTGAAAGAGCTATTGGCAGTAAAGCTTTTGAAAATAAGCTTTTGAAAAAAACTATTTGTTATTTGACAATTACATTTTTAAAGTGGTGTAAGAGTTTAACATCTATTTAGTAAACAAACTAAAAAAAGTACTTTTATAATAAATATCATAAAAGATAATTCATAATACTTTCAACAATTTAACCTATTAAAAATAATTATTAAAAATTATTTTTATAATATTAAAATATATCATGTTAAAGTATAATAACATAGTATAAGAAAATATAATAGTATTCTCATATAATAATTATAATATAAAAATTATTATAACATATTCTTTTAATATTATTTAGTGTTATTTTATAATATATTATTAAAATTATGATCTAATATAATAACATAATATCACAATATTATGATATATTATTATAATAATATTATAAAATTACAATATTATATAGTATAATATTATTATATTATCTTATATTAATCTTTTTAATATATTATAATTATAATAATATTTTATTTATAATATATTATAATATTTTATGATAATAATTTTTGAATATAATATAATATAATATAATTTATAATAATAATATTATATAGTATTAAATTATATTACTATTATATTATAATATTAAATATTATTATTCTCTTGGTTTAAATTTGTAACTTTAAGTTTAATAAAAATAGCTTTCCGATATTTGGCAAATAGTACTTTTAGGCCTTTAAAACAATTTTGGATCCTTTGAAAGCTTAGTCAAATGAGGCCTACGTAGGTCCGATGCTATATAGTTGGGTTTTACTAGTTCAAGCATATATTTGTCTGAGACCTAGATTTTTTTTTTTCAGTTAATATTTGCAAGTTAAATTTGTTTTTTTTAGGTTAGATCAAGTGAGATCAAATTCTATAAGAACCAAAATAAAATACTAAATTGAAAATAAGGTCCAATAAGCTCGTTAAATGAATCCAATTTATGAAACAAGAAGTTCAACATATGAGTAAGGCTACAAATGGGTCAAATCAACTCGTGAATCGATCCAGTTTCAATCTGATTCAATCCAACTTGATCCACATTTAGAGATCCATAGGTTAGGTCAGCTTTGAAAATTAGATCTGATCTAAATTCTGAATTAGATCCAAAACTTGTATTTTTTAACCCAGTCCGAGCCAAACCCAATTTATCTCGATTCATAAACTTTAATATATAAATCTTGTTTTATTTAGAGCAATTAGTTTTATAAATTCATTGAATAAACTCTAATTTAAACTAATTCTCCTTTTCATCTTTAATAATTAGTTCTTCTCTTATATTTTTTTCATAATTATATGTAAATATTTATATTTTATTATTTATTTTAATGGATTCTTATTTATAATATTTTTAAGCATATTAATAAATATTTTAAATATTATGACTTATAAACATAAGGATGATCATTTACTTGGATAAAATTAAAAATTTTTTAATGATAATTTAAATTTAAGTTGATTCTTTTTAATTTCATTTAATTTTTAATTGATCTATATTTGATTATCAATTACTAGATTTTAGTAATAAAAAAAATTAGATGCTTGACTCAAATTTAATATTTTGGGTTGGATCCAAATAAGTTTGAATAACCTATTGGATTTAAAATTTTTATTATAAATTTGATCCGATATGATTCGCTCAGCAAATGGATTGGATCGAATTCAAAATCAAAATCTGAATATAAAATTAGATCATATTGGAATCAAATATGGCTCAATCCGACTCAAATTCATTTGCAGCTTCTAATATTGCCGTTATTTGATATATGTTGGTTGACGTTTTCATTGTCAGTTTAAGCTTCACTAGCTTTTCCAATGCTTGATGTATACAGTTTCTAGGTCTAATATGGTTTCCATGGGTGCCCAAGATTCTTAGGCAAATAAGATTCTTATTGGGATTGGGGCTACAGCCCAGCTTCTAATATTGCCAGAGCCATGCATATGGTCCGAGCATGAGCAAATTTTAGGCAAAAGTCACAACCAATTGGGCCTAGTTTCGAAGCGAAGCACTAGCACAATGGTTTTACTCGGAAAGTGCATTATTTCAGTGCTCAAGATTCTGGAGTTCTCTATCATTTTGACTCCTTTAGAATAGAGACCGTAAGAAACTGTTCTTTGATTTGTGCCTTTCGATTTCTGTCTCCTGGCTTTGATTTTAAGTTTGCACATTCTTTACCTTCTCCACTAATAAATTTAGAAGAAGCGCCAACTTTTTCAGTTATGCCTAACAAACGAAACAGAGAAATAAAAGATGAAATGCTTTTGATTTTTTTTATTTTTATTTTTTCAATCCCATCTTTTACGGAGACAAGGGATGGGACAGCGATGGTATAATTAAACCTTCCCTCCCACTCTCCTTCTCTTATACTTAAATATTATAATATATTTATATATATATCATTATATTATAATATTTAATTATAAATATAAAAAATAATGTTAAATTTATTAATATATTTAATGAAAAATTTTTAGCTTTATTATTAATTTTATAAATTTTATTAAAATTTATATATATTATTAAAGATGAGGATGGAAATAGAAAAGAGATTTAATATTTTCTATCGATAAGAATGAGAATAAAATTTTTATTTATTAAGATGGGTCTCAAACATAATTTATTTATTTATTTATTTATTTTTAATTTAATAAAGATAAAAATAAAATGAAAAATAGCGTTCATCCTTTAACTATTGTTATCTATAATACCGAAAAATAGTCCCCATCGAATATATAATATATATATATATAATAAAACAAAGATAAGAAGTGAGATGCTTCAAACGAGAAGGGTCAGGCATGGACATTTGTCGTTCTCGAATCCTTTGAGCCTACACCAACCCCTTTGAACCCCCTACCCCCTGGTCGTCACCCCTTTGAATCCCCTGGTCGTCACCCCTTTGAACCCCCTAGTCGTAGTCCCGTCGGGCCGCCCACACCAGTCTAGTCCCTTTGAACCCCCGTTGTCAGGCCGCCCCCTTTGAGCCCTCACCAGCCCACCAGTCGCCCCCACCAGCCCACCAGTCGTTGCCCTTTGAGCCCCCTCGTCGTAAGGCAGCCCCCTAGTTGTCGTTGTCGAATCCTGTTTCTTGGCTTTGATTTTAAGTTTGTACAGCCAGCTTCTTCGTTTATGCCTAACAAAAGGCATAGAGGGAAAAAAAAAAAAAAAAAAAATAATCAGTTTTTTTTTTTTTAATGTTAGAATGGCAATTTCAATCCCATCAACAAAAGATGTATAGATAACAGAAAAAAATTTAATGATGCTTTTAATCGGTTTTTTTTTTTTTTTCTTTTTTTTAGAATGACAGTTTCAATCCCATCAACAAAATAGAGATAACAGGAAAAAAATTAATGATGCTTTTAATTGGTTTTTTTTTTTTTTAGAATGACAATTTCAATCTCATCTTTTACAGCAACAAGGGATACGGATAAATAAATCTCCGGTCTCGTTTCAATTAATCTTATACTTAAATATTATAATATCTTTATATATTATATTATATTATATTATTTAATTATAAATATTAAAAATATTAAAATATTAATATATTTAATAAAAATTTTTAGTTATATTATTAATTTTATAATTTTTATCAAAAATTTGTATATATTACTAAAGGTGAGGATGGGGATGGAATAGGGTGAGAACGAGGATTTAACATTTTTCATTGATGGAAATAAGAATTAAAAAATTTTTAATAATGAATTTGAAATGTGTTATTTTATTTATTTATTTACTTTTAATGCTATATGGATGAAGATGAAAATAAAAATTAGCATTGTTTGCCAGTTGTGTTGTTACCTTAAACTTTTGTTTGAATGGCAATCCATTTAACGTAAATATGATCATAATTGCATGCACACAGGTCACACTAAAGCTTGGATGAGCGACTTGACAGGAAGCATACGTAGAGGTTGTTACTTCACATGTCTCTTCTATGATCATAATGGCAAAGCAATATGAAAAACATCCGCAGGGGCATGTTGGGAGCCTAAAACAGCATAGTGGATAGATGTTGGACAATGTTTTGTGTAGGAGAAGGTCGATATACTTGGGTTCAAATTCAAACTCGAGGCGATGGATCATGATCGAGTACACACATAATAATGAACAAAAAAAAATGACAGTAAGAATTATAATGGATAAAAAATAAATTATTATTATCTATTTTATTTTATTGAGAATAATAGCGACAACCTCCGGTCACTCATATAAATGGTAATGTTTTTTTTTTTTTTGGATTTTTTAGAGTGATAGTTAAATGGATATGGAGACTTATTTCTCTTTTCTCTACTTTCCATTCGTTAGAACAAAGAGAACAGAACAATAGCTGAGCTGAGCATACAAGCCCTTCCTATATTAATAATTAACTCTCAATTTTATTTTTTTATTAATTCCTAACTAATATTAGTTTCATAATTAATTCCCAATTTCACTTTATATTAATGATGGGTGGAATGAAAAAATTCATCATATTAATTGATTCATATAATTTAATATCAATTTTATTTTGATTTATATGATTTTTTTAGAATAATTTGATCACAAGGATTTTGAAGATTAATATTATTACAATATTTTATACTCTTTGCATGATAGAAAATATATATATACATATAATCCGTTAGAAAGGAAAAGAATGAAGATAACGCTATTTTCAAACTAAAGCATATATTGCATACACTAGTTGCTATAATGGATAGCTGTTAACTCTCCTAATTATCAATTGGCATTAGTTAACTCTCCTAATTACCAATTGGCATTAGGAGGCCTTTGGGAGAGACTCTTAGGTTAAGCCAAAAGAAAAAAAGAAAGAGAAAAAATTAATAATATCCAAGTTATAGAACACAAAGAGAATTTCCTAAATGAACAGAAAAATACTTTTCTCTCTAGGATTATTAGAAAAAAAATTAATTAATCAAAAAAATTAGTTTAGAAAAGTCTCTCTCAAGATGATACGATTGTATCACTGTATTATTAAATTAAATATAAGCGACGAGGACACGTAGAATAGATATAGATAAAACCTTTTTATATACTAATAGGACTTAGAAGAAGAAAAAAGAAAATAAATTTTAAATCAAAATATTCCAATAGTTTCTAGATTAAAGTGAACCATATGACATATCAGTTTTCAGACTAAAGTGAACTATATGACATATCAGTTTGATACAAGCAGTTTAAGTTTTAGTTACAATTTAGAGAATCAAAAAATTTCTCCTTTTTATGGAAGCAAATGGCAAGGTTTACTTTATGTAACACAATAAGAGCTTCCTAAATTAATAGAAAAATACTTTCCTCTCCATTGGATTGCAGCTAAGAGAATCCCTTGATCGTTCGATGTGCTCACTAGAAAATATAGAAAAGCTATATGATAAGATAAGGATAATAATAAAATAACTTATGAAAAGCAATAGGGAACAAATTTTAAACCAAAGTATTTCAACAGTTTCCAGGCTAAAGTAAATCGTATGGGATATCAATTTGATCACAACCAGGTCAAGATTTACTTACAATGCAGAGAATCAAGTAATTTCTCCTTTTCATGAAAGCAAATGGTAAGGTTTATTTTAATGTACTTTTTTTCTTATCCAAGATTGCAGCCTCAATATGCAATCTGTATTATTTTTCCAACTAAAGTGAGAGCATCTGTTGCTCCAAGAAATAAACATGGAATTAGTCATCAGCATGATGGTGTAGCTTCAAGCTTTCAAATCCAACAGATGCAACTCCGTGCCATTGGAGCTCAGGTAAATATTAAGTTCCAACTATGTTAAATGCTTATATTTCTTTAGTTATTAACCATCCATTGTCTATAGTCTGCCATTGTTGACGGTGTAGCTTCAAGCTTTTAAACCTAACACAACTCTTTGCCATTGGAGCTCTGATCTTAAGTCCCAACCATGCTAAATACTTGTATTTCTTTGGTTACTAACCATCCATTGTCTATAGGATGCCCCTGCTCATGGTACAGTTTCAAGCTTTCAAACCCAGCAAATACAGCTCCCTACCATTGGAGCTCTGGTAAATATTAAGTTTTAACTATGTTAAATACTTATATTTTTTTGGTTACTAATCATCACTTGTCTGTAGGATGTCACTGCTGATGGTGTAGCTTCAAGCTTTCAAACTCAAGAGATGCAGCTCTCTACTATTAGAGCTCTGGTAAATATTAAGTCCCAACTATATTAAGTACTTGTATCTCTTTGGTTACTAACCATCTATTGTCTGTAATATGCCACTGCTGATGGTGTAGCTTCAAACTTTTAAACCCAACAGATGCAGCTCCTTGCCATTGGAGCTCTAATAAATATTAAGTTCCAACTATATTAAATACTTGTATTTCTTTGATTACTAACCAACCATTGTCTGTAGCATGCCATTGTTGATGGTATAGCTTCAAGCTTTCAAACCCAACAGGTGCAACTCCCTGTCATTAGAGCTTCGGTAAATATTAAGTTCCAACTATATTAAATACTTGTATTTCTTTGGTTACTGACCATCTATTGTCTGTAGGATGCCACTGTCGATGGTGTAGCTTCAAGCTTTCAAACCTAATAGATGCAGCTCCCTACCATTGGAGCTTTAGTAAATATTAAGTCCCAACTATATTAAATACTTGTATTTCTTTGATTACTAACCATCTATTGTCTGTAGTATGCCACTGCCGATGGTGTAGCTTCAAGCTTTTAGACCCAACAGATGCAGCTCCCTACCATTAGAGTTTTGGTAAATATTAGGTCCCAACTATGTTAAATACTTATATTTTTTTGGTTACTAACCATCCATTGTCTGTAGTATGCCATTACTGATGGTGTAGCTTTAAGCTTTCAAACCCAACCGATGCCGCTCCTTGCCATTAGAGCTCTGGTAAATATTAAGTTCCAGCTATGTTAAATACTTGTATTTCTTTGGTTACTAACCATCCATTGTTTGTAGTATACCACTGCTGATGGTGTAGCTTCAAGCTTTCAAGCCCAACAAATGCAGCTCCCTACAATTGAAGCTTTGGTAAATATTAAGTTCCAACTATATTAAATACTTGTATATTTTTGGTTACTAATCATCCATTATTTATAGTATGCCACTGCTAATGGTGTAGCTTTATACTTTCAAACCCAACAGATGCAGCTCTCTGCCATTGGAGCTCTGATTAATATTAAGTCCCTATTGTGTTAAATGCTTGTATTTCTTCAGTTACTAACCGTCCATTGTTTATAGGATGCCACTACTGATGGTGTAGCTTCAAGCTTTCAAACCCAACAAATGCAGCTCCCTACCATTGGAGCTTTGGTAAATATTAAGTCCCAACTATGTTAAATACTTGTGTTTCTTTGGTTACTAACCATCCATTATCCATAAATAGGATGCCATTGATACAAGAAATGGCATGGATCAATCCGACAGCATTGATTGGTCTTCTTACTTCAAAGGCATGGAATGGCCTTCTCCTTCATGAATTTACAAGATGGTTACAGCGTTCTATCTCAGATTTTCGTAATTATTTCAAATATATTTGTATCCTGCCTTGTATTCCTAATATGTACGCTTGTATGCAAGGTTAGGCTATGTAGATGTATGTGAGGTTAAGTTTGCTTTCCATTTCATGTTGAATCTATGTTTGCTTTATATACTTGTATCCAATATAAAGACAAAATGCAACCAAATTGTTTTCATAATGTATACTGCGATCCATGGACTGATTGACAGCATGCCTAATAAAGACTTCTAGTGTGGTCTAAGTGGCAATAGGTCCTTAAAATGGGCATCTAGTAGAGGCCATGTAACAAGAGGTTCTTGAGGGATCTCAACCTTAAAAGGAGAACCCAGAATAAGCCAATCAAAGTCCTGCGGATCTGTCCATCAATTATACATTAATCTCAGAATCAAAGTTGGTGTTGGAAGGTAGAACACTGCTCCTACCGTACATTATTATTATTTTTTTTATCAAGACTATATTTTTAGAATTGATTGCATCTATAGATTTGATCAGGTCGAGGAAGTCCAATCGAAATCTCTTCTGCCAATCCCATCTGCAGGGTGTCCGCATCCCATTGGCATTTTCGTAATAATAAACTACGCCGAGCTTTTTCTAATATATAAATTTTAAAAAATTTTAAATTTCTCACGATACCTTTGACGATTTCCTCTCTAGTTCCCTCTTACTCCAAAATTTCAGTGCATTTTTTTGCTATTAGAACTGAAAACAAATCCACCATTTGCTTGTTAATCTGTGCAATATGCATGAATTTTGGGAAGAATTTCGTACAACACGTTTCATTGATCTGTCCAAAAGATTATCCCGAAGCCATCTCTTTGGATTCCCTTGTAGCTTTTTCGGTCCTTTTCTCAGTCTTACAGATACAATGCTTGTTTTGTGAATTTAAAGACGTGATGGAGGCTGCGGATAAGTGTGCATGGCACTGCTGAATGCGGGCCCACCCATAACAATGGGCTTTTTTAACATGCATACCATTGGTAGTGATAGATTCAGAGCAGCATATAACTAACTACAGGGTTGTATCTTATTTTACCATTTTAAACATATAGTTTATCAATCTAACCAACCAATGTTTCACATATCTATGGTAAAATACTCTTGATGACTTTTCCTTGTGTGGATTTCAAAGCCTACCGGACAGAGCAAGAAAAATCATGCATTTTTACATCACAATAAAAATGAGAAATTGAATAACTTAGGTAGACTTTATATTATCAATATCTATGCATTCCACAATAGACATACTAGTGATTTGTAAATCTTAGAATCTCATAAACTACTTAACAGATATGTTTATATAAACATATATAATCAGTATAAAATAAAGAGAATACATGCTCAAAATATTATACTAAGACAATTTCTGAATGTTGGTTGCAAATCATCATAATGTAGCACAAAATTCTTTTCATGACAAGACTTATCCAGCACGGTAGAACAATCCTTTAGTTTGAATACGTTCAGGAGAAGTCCTAAGCTTATAACTAAAACCAAACAAGATTAGGATTCAGATACAAGGTCAGAGGGATTGGGGATTTGATAGCCTAGCGGACATGGAAGCAATCAAAAGTAAATGTTTTCACTACACTAGAATTGGAAAATTAAGGTGATATACAACATTTAAGCTTTTAATAGTATCATCAGTATTTAAGCATCCCATCAAGCCAATAATATGCATAAAACACTTCAAATCTATAAATATTCAAAGATAGATGATTACTCTCAGGTAAAATTATGATGAGAATTAGCCTATTTGTATTGCAAGTTAAATAGATGCATGATGCAGGACAAATTACTAGGAAAATTGCAATGTAAATATTAAACTACAATCAATTTAGATATCTATAATGGTTTGTCACCCTAGATATTAAGGGCATATTTGGATGAGCTGTTGGCCCAGCTCTTGGCCAATAACCATCTCACATAGTTTTTGGCCAATAGCTGTCAATAACCACCTAAAAGCCACTTAAAAATATCTCAACAATTAATTTAAACAGAGCCTAAAGTTTTACTGAAAGAATAGAATATACGCTAAGATGAAGCAATTTAAATCGACAAATACTTTAAAAAAGAAAAAGAAAAAGAAGTATATTTTGATTTACTAGTTGCTAATCTTCACTCAAATATGTATATCTCTTAACGGTAGTGTATGCTGAGGTATGCGTAATATGTAATACTTTGATCCTTAATTTAAATATATCAATTTATTCACTGACGAAGTTTCAAAAAAGAAATCTCAGTTTCTAAAATTTTAATTAAGAATAAACTAGACTAAAAATTCAAACTCATAAGGAACCCTTGAAAAAAAAAGTTAACACTAAAAAGCTGTAATTCATCCACAAGAATTTCAAATAAGCATAAAGGTAGTTTCAACCACTGTCCTTTCTCTTGTATCCATCAAGATTAAGTGTCATCACGTTTGCTTTGCAATCTCCTTTTTAACATAATCAATATAATTTGTGTACTTTTGAGTGAGAAGACATCATCTGATACCCATGAGCTTTTATTAGGGGTCAATCCCAACAAGTTGAGTGGGAAGGGTGAAAATAAAAGAACGGAAGGCTACAAAGAAGAATATAAAAGTATAAAAAGATTTCTACCATTGCAGGGCACCAGGTCAATCCCCATCTTGTTGTCATTCCTAGTAGGACTTGAGGAGTGTTATACATCCACAACCTTATTTATATATAGAGAGAGATTCTTTATGTATTTCAAACCCATTACATTCGGATCACAATGAAACAATCTTATTATTCCGTCAACCACCCTCAAAGAAGAATATTTTAATATAATTACAAAATATGTATAATTTAGATGACACTCTAAATCAATTGTCAGCAAACTAGAAATAAATAGCTAAAAAAATTCAAAATCATTATTCAAAAAAAGGCACATATATGCATCATTTGCGCACCAGTTTTATTCCACGAAGATAATTAAAACTCCCCAAGTACAACATACATTCACATTTTGATAAAACAATTTGATATTTAAAACCAAAATTCAAGTCAGCAAACAAGAGAATTAAATAGTTATTTTCAATACCAATAAATAAAAATGCTTCCCTTAGACCCTGAATCTAAAGCAACCATAAACAACCATGACTTATGAACTTCTTTAACAAAATTTTATTATATCCACCACAAAATCATGGCCACGAAATGCAATCAGTGTAACAAGCCAATCTTACGGAATTCTATGCAGTATCACAAAAGCAACCTAAAGAAGAGATGGGTTGATCACTAATGTCAGTATGTGCACTACCATTCATATCCAAAGCAATTGCTTGCAGGTAATCCTCTTGAAAGTAACCAAAAAGCGATTTCATCTTCTTACATGCAAAGCACCATCGAAATACATATATTACCGAATTACCGTAGCAGTCTCGACCACATTATTCCAGGTTAAACAGATTAAACCGCAATAAGATGGGATTAATCATAATATAAACCACTGTTTTCCCAAAAAGGATAAAATTTTGCACCATAAAAAAGTTCGAACTTTATCAAAATCTAGTTTTAGTATACTCAAACAGCAATTAAACATATATCAGCGATCCAGAATGAGAAATCTGAATCAAGTCTCCAACACATATCCAAATGAAATAGCATCAAAATCTAAACTTTAAAGCGGAAACTGACCGAAGGATTAAGTAAAAGAACCCTGGATCTCCGAACAAGAGTAGGTCGTATCGGATCAGGCGGTGAGGATAACGGAGCCGCCAGCGGCCTTGATCTTCTTCTCAGCGATCTTGGAGATAAGCTTGGCCTTGACGACGATGGGGTAGGAGGGGGTAGCATGCCCTTGCCGAGGACCTTGAAGTAGCCGAACTGGGTGACGTCGATAAGGGGGGCGGAGCTGCCACCGGTGCCGGCGGCGAACTCCTTGACATCGTCGGGGACGAGGGACCAGAGGCGTTCGACGTTGACGGTGGGGCAGTAGAACTTGTTGCGGAGGCGGTGGAAGTAGCGCATGCCGACCTTGCCGAAGTACCCGGGGTGGTACTTGTCGAAGAGGATGCGGTGGTGGTGCATGCCACCGGCGTTACCGCGGCCACCGGGGTGCTTCCGATGCGGCCGTGCCCGGCGCTCACGTGGCCGCGCTTCTTCCAGTTCTTCTTGAAGCGTGTCGTCATCGCCGCCGCTTCTCTGGCACTCTATCCCCCTCTCTCTCCCCCCTTGGGCTAGGGTTTTGGAAGGCGGCCGGAATGAGGCGGAGGCTTCATGGCGATGGATGTGAGCGGTCTTCGTGAGGGGCTAATGGATAAGGACCGTCTGGTTGAGATTGGTGTCACCGGATTGTCCCTTATTAAGATCTGGGCTTGAGAAGCCCGGATGGTTCGCCCGGTCCATAAATATTTTGGGCTGACTATTCGTACGCGGGTCCTATTAACTTAGGACTAACCTTGGGACAACGTCCGTGCTGCCCGATACCCTCTGTCTCTTGCTCTTTTTTTTTTTTTTTTTTATTATTATATTAAAGCACCATCTCATGCAACATTTAAACACATAGAGAAAAAAAAAAAAAAAAAATAGAGACAAAACGGGATAGCATGGACGTAGTGCACTGCACTTAAGTTTTCTACTTATTTTTATCGTAGCATCATGAATATAATATAGCATGACAAAATTATTGAAATAGTGTTTTAGATTGTATTTATAAAAGGAAAGACATTTAGTTATAATTTGTTTTACAAAATCTTGGACCCATTGGCATTTTTTTTCTTTCTTATTAGTTTTCAAAAATCAAATACTTTTACAAGAAGCATTTTTATTATTTTCAAAAAAAATATGAGCATTATTTCCTTCCCACACCTCTCAAGTTGTATAAATGTCATATTATCAAACCCAGATTCTCTCTCTCTCAAGTTACATCCACTAAGGTCATAGAGTATAAGTAATCAGTAGCACCGAACATCAGAATGTTCATGCATGCCTAAAAAGTCAGAAGCAAAATCCTATGAAACCATACCCAGGTTGCCTGCAACAAAGAAAGCTACACCATTAAACTTTCTATAGATATGGACCACTCGAAAAGAAGATAGAGATTTAGAAATCTCCCAAATATCAGCCAATAAGGTTTGATCAGCCCTCCTTCCATCGAGAGACTTGAAAACTCAAGAAGCCATAATAGTCGAGACTCCTAGAATAATATTATAACCCTTCGATAGAAATTAGTATAGGACAGACCCTCCAATGTAACTCAGAACTTTGCGGCAAGGATAGATGTATCAAAAAATTAATACCTCCAATAATAACAAATGCTTGCCAGTCATGAATGACAAAACCTGCTCCACCAAAAATTATTTTTATTTTTTTTACACTATCATCAAAGTTGATCTTGAGAAAATTGGGGGAGCAATAACTTTGAGAAGAAGAGAACCTTATGAGATGCTCAAAATCTAAAATAAGAAAGACTCAGGTTTCTATAATCTATCACCAGAGTTTTCTCTAAAGAGGGCAGCTATCTAAATGGACTATTTTTATGATTTGAACTCAAGAGCAAGCTCAATCCCTAAAAGTAGGGGATAAATGATGGTATAGGATTTGATAAACCATCTGATGATGATACGTGGGAAAATCAAAATCTATAATCCATGGAATAATAATTGATTGGTTGAAGCAAAATTATTTAAATTATATTATAACTAACTAAATCCATTCAAGATTTAGTTAACCCATTCAATATCAAGAAACAATCATGGGCTACTCATTCTCAAAAAGTCTAACTCTTGATAAACTGACTCTATATGCCTATAAATAGATGAGCAAAGGCTCAAAGGAAAGTATGCTTGCTATTCCACTCTCTTTCTTTTGTTTCTTCTATTTTTTGCTTTTTATTTTTGTTTTTTGTTTTTTAGTCCCACTAACTTAAACGTTCGAGGGTTTTTCCCAAAGGAAACCAAAGCAAACTTGAGTCTTTTAACATGATTTTTATTGAGAGTAGGATTGTTAAGCTGAGTTCTTGATCAATGAGCAAAAGTCTTGGGTGAAGTTATTGATCAAGAAGCAAATTCTTGTGCTGGGATTGTACTTTGCTACATTCTTCTTTAACAAATCATATCCATTAGTATGAAAAGTCATCAATGGTAGTAATGGATAAGACAATAAAAAAAAAAAAAAAAAAAAAAGATGTGATCGGTTGTTTCCACCCTACCCCCTGAACATCATAGGATTATTATTTTTTTTGGTTCCAAAGAAAGAGGGGTTGGGCCACTGCGCGCGGGGGGAGGGGGGACGGGTGTGTGTGGATAAGACAATAAAAAAAAAAAAAAAAAAAGTCAAAATAAAGAGCGAAACAATATTCTCACCCTGTGTAATGTTGTTGCAATAATAAATTTTAAATAATTCATATGATTTACCCTTTAAAATAAAGAAGAAGGTTTTGGATTTAAAAAAAACCTATTTAAAAAGTATTTGCGAGAATAATGCCCATGACAAATAATTTCTAAAAATAATATATAGAGTATCATGTAGGATGTCACGTAAGCCATTCCAAAAATTAAAAAAAAACATCAATAGGTAGAAATCATTAATTTAACAAATAATTTTTTAAATTCATCTATTGGACAAATGATTTATAGCTCCACGATATTGCTCCGCCTTCAAAATTTTTTCCTAATAATTGAAAAGGGGCCATTCTGTTTTGAATTGCCTGTCAAACAAACGATTTCATGTTGAAATCGTCTATTTAACAGACAACTTTAGTAATTTCATTTTAGAATAAAATTTTGGTTGGATGGAAAAAAGTAGAGCATCAAATTGTTTGAAATAAGGTTAAATCTCAATACTTGTACCCTTGTGGACTAGTTTGGCATAGTATTGTATAGAGTTACATAATACATCTATTAATGAAAGCACATGTGCTTTGCCAATACGACCAATAAAAAAGGCCATGGATACAACAGATCTTGGATCACTATTTTTGTATCTCTACGAGCAAAACATTCTAAATTAGGATTGTTTTCTAATGGTTGATCAAGATTGATAGATTCACCCTTTGAAATGAAGTTCTAGTTACAAACCAAATATGTTCTTTTATGTAATCATGCCTTTTAAATAAAATTTTCAATAATTTTATTGGACAGCATTAATTAGCAATGTTAATTAACCATTGATTTATCTAATGACTTTGGATCCCATGACGGTTGAATGAGCTCACCTCCCTTTCCACCCGCCATTCATTTTAAGGTGGCACAAATATAAAATTTCATGGAGGCATAGAGCCCATCAGCTGCGGATGGGTCTCGGCGAGACCATCTAGACTACTAAATTATGCCGTCTGACTGGTTTAAAACCGTGCTAACTATCTCATTCCGCATGCCATTTTGAATTGCCAACACTATATTTTATCGTTCCTTCGATTTGGTGCTTTTTTATAGTCTTCTCGCACGCAATGACTGCATTCCATCGGTTAGAATTCACATTGAATACCAAATCCACTAGTTTCTCTCTCTCAATGACTTAGTTGATGGGAGCCTGACGGCGTGTCTAATTACACATCTCAGGATTACACGGCAAAGCTTTCAGATTTTGGTCCAGCAAAAGATGGTCTTGAAGGAGAAAATACTCATGTCACGACGCGTGTCATGGACACATAGGGCTACGCTGCACCAGAGTATGTCATGACTGGTATGAATCAGAGATGATGTGCACTTAATTCAGTTCATTTTTTAACTATTGGTTCAAATGATTAACAAACAAATCATCCTTCCAAGTAGGCCATCTAACAGCCAAGAGTCCTGTCTATAGCTTCGGAGTCGTATTATTATTGGAGCTGTTGACAGGAAGAAGGTCTGTAGATAAAGCCAGGCCGAGCAGAAAATAGAACCTTATGGAATGGGCTAGGCCTTATTTGAAAAATGCCAACAAGCTCGGCCGTATCATGGATCCCAACCTTGAAGGCCAGTACTCCACCAAAGGTGCTCAAAAGGCAGCAGCAGTGGCTTACCTTGAACCAAAGTCTGAAATCAAGGCCTCATATGAGAGACATGTTGAAACCTTGGAGCCTCTTCTGAAGTTGAATGATATACCTTTTGGCCCCTTCGTGTACACGGTGACAGTGGAGAGAAGCAAGGAAATAGATAGAAGGAATATGGAATAGAAGGTCGATGCAAAGATGAAGCGAGATCATCAACATCATGTTCACAGACGCAAACTAAAGTTCCCTAATTCTTCTATCCAGTCTGAAACCACGCTTCACGGATAGGAGAGTAGTTTGTGTGGGAACTCCCCAGGACAACCCCCGAGGATGAGGGACTCGGTCCACCGCAAAAGGTTAACTCCATTGTACGTAGAGAAATTATAATGTCAAAGCGTCACTTCATACTACCACCCTATATATCATTTCTTCGGATAATCTGAAGTAAAGAGATTGTCTAAACATAAGTTATTTCATCCTACAACATAACAAGCCCATTTGTACTAGTTTCTGTTGTGCCTGCCATAGCCCAGTACTGTTCATTATGGGCCACACTAGTTCATGCCAGCCTAGAGATGGCAGTGAATGTTCTGTATATCTACTAAAGCCAACCCAACTTGATGGGTTCGATCGATCTAGGCCTACTTTTCGGCCTACTTGAAACACCATCGGTTTCACTCCTACCCAAAAGAAATCAGAAGAACAAGGGGGGAGAGGATGTAAGAGATCCATGAGACAAAGCAATTGAAGGATGATCCAAAGTAGAGCGAGATGAGGAGAGGGGAAAGGCACAGGCTACGTGTGAAACAAGGGGAGAGGCTGAGATGGAAGAAGAGAGGTTTTACAAGGTATGAAACAAGAAAGAAAAGATTAGCTTTTAGTTCAGGTTAACATAAATCAAGTCATTCTTCTTCTGTAACTCTTTTGTTAGTTGTTGCATTAAATCGATCGGATAATATCTCCATTCACTTTATCTGCAGCTGGCTCACTGTTATTAGCTACCTTACCGTATTGTGTGTCACCCACATGCCTAAATCATTCCCCATCGGTCACTCAAACATATCATGAAGTATGTACACAGCTCTGGTGACAAATCTAGGACTAGAATATTATTATTATGGAAGGAGACCTTGCCCAAATGATCCAAGTCAAGTAAGTTTTTTATTGAATCTCAAAATTCAAAAATATTATAAATATAAAAAATCATAATTTTAGAATATTAATTTTACATATAAATTAATAAATTATTTATTTTCAAGAAAAAAATAAATTTAATTTCTTTTAAAAATATATATATCAAAGGACTATTGTATAATTTTGTTTTTGAAACTAAGTAGGTGAAACATATTTACTAAATATGCAATAAATATTTCTTATTAGATATTTGAATATATATATATATATGTGTGTGTGTGTATATATTGTGTGTGTGGACTTGGTTACATTCGAATGTAGGAAAGCTTAAATTCAATCACTTCTCCATCCTTATATCCACACAGTTTACGGCTTTCAAAGATGAAAACAATGGAAAAGATGGGATGGCTTTAGCATCTATATCAATTCAAGGATGAGTAAGGTGACTGAATTCTAAATTTGGTTACATTAGAATGTAGCCAAGTTTATATATTCAATACATTTTTTTCATTAGACCATTGCTCCATTTTGTACTTATGGCATAAAATAAAATTATGAAGAAAGTCTTAATTATGTATCATTTTAAAATTATAAATTTATTTTTTCTCAAAAGACAATAATTAGTTGAATAGAGACTAAAGTCATATACATTGTACATAATGCATATGTTAAATACAACAAGTGTAAATATTTAACATGTGTTGTCGGATTTTTCATGTCCATTGTACTTTAATTTACTAGCATAAATAAAAATCAAACCTATACTCTTTTAAATCTTTACATCCTTCCCAACAACCACCCCCCCCCTCAACAACCAAAAAAATAAAAGAAAAGAAAAGAAAAATGACCACCCTACCTCTTATCAGTGTATGTGACTAATAGGCCAAAGAATCCTTTTCTTCTTTGTCAAAAAAATAAAAAATAATAATAAAAAAAAAGCTAGAAAAGTTTGGAACGTTGGCCCTACAACCAATTTTTCCGCAAGGAATCCGTTATTATTTTAGTATATATGCTGATTTTGATGTAGCAGTAGACCGAACGTTATGCAAACAAGCCATTTTTTTAAATGTTGGTGTGAAACCTCTTCTCTGCAAGGGACGCCAGGGTGTGCAGTGATTATTATAAGCCTCTTTTGTATATCAAAGACTACAATGCATTATACTTTTTAGCAGTAAATTGTTTAATTTTTTTTTTGGAAGTTTTATGGTTCCGTCACCTGGGTTGGTGTCACAAAACAGTAGAAAACGGTATCAAAATTTTAGAGGATTTTTGACCTTACATTACGAAGCGCGATACTATAACCTAGTATCAAGGCAAATCTCAAAGTGATAGGAGAGTACGGATTTTTTAGGCCAATTCTGGGGTTAGCGTGAACATTGTTATATGAATTTTGCTTCAGGAAGAGGTGCTCGGTTACCTCATAGTGATTTGCCAAACCTTTACCAGAGATGGCAAACGGCCGGATGACTCATGGAAGGGCCCTTGGGCTGCATCGGCCTGGCATGGCCGCTGGCTAGCATGGCTCAAGCATGCAACCCAGCTCCGCACGGCTCACGGTGGATTGGTTCGCAGCAGGATAAAAAAATTAAAAAAAATATTAAATGCTATGATATTAAAAAAATTAAATAAAAATAATCAGTGTCGGGCTCGGATCATACCATGAGCTGATACGGTACGACTCGCTCCAGCTGAGCCATGGGTCTGTGGATCATATTGGGCCCTCTGATGTTTGGTACGGTCCGTAATAGAAGTTGTTGGGCAGCTATGGTATGACGGCCTCTCAAGCCGCTACTTACATGAAGCCACAACAGCAAGGTTAGGATTATTCCCTAAACAAATATGGCGGCAATGAAAAGCATCAAACGACGGCCACCATATTTCACGGATTTTGTAGAAAGTGTACAGATTATTGGAGGAATAAGCGCGATTGTCAGTTTGTACGTTGCGAAAGAAAAAGAAAAGCATGATCATAAACTGAGGCCTTGACTCCAACGAAATGATGCCAACTGGCTAGTGACATTCCCTTTAGAATTCGATCGAATGGAACAGGGTGGATGGACTGGATGCTTGGATCTAAATGGGAGGAACTCATGCTGTGAAGGGACGTTCGAATTGTTTGGAATCAGATGATAGACTGCTTCAACGTTTGCTTCAATCTCATATTGTGAACTCAAGCTTTTGTTAACATGTTTTGGGTTGTACACGAAAGGTACCATAAATTAGGAGAAATCTGAGAATATCAAAACATCATATAAAGATACAAAGGAAATGAATGATGCATGGCTTTTAAAAAGAATAGATCAAATTACTATAGAGCCCGACTCTTTTCTGGGTTTTTTTTTTTTTTTTTGATAAAACCTATCTTTTTTTCAATATAATGAAATGTAGGAATACGGTTTAGTTTTTGTTGAACCTTGCCTTAGCCTTTAATTTTGTACCTGAATTTTGATCTGAAGCCTGAAACCTCTACATCATGGCTGTCAAGGATGTGTACAACTCACATCCAAGTAGAAGCCCAAGCCCAAGTCTAAAACCAAACCGAAACCAATTTTTTCTTATAATAACAGCCTCTCTCTCTCTCTCTCTCTCTCTCTCTCTCTCTCCTCTCTCTCTGTGTTAAATTTTATTGCAATCATCCATCAAAAGAGTACAACTTTTTGTTTCTTTTGTGGGTATCTATTGGCCTGGGTCAGATACATCTTCCCCATGCCTTTTATAAATCCAAGCTCAGTGCACGTGCAACATTCTCTTCTCCTTGGTGGTCCTGGAAGGGAAAGCAGAGTTCTTCGTCTCAGATCTCCTTCTACCAAGCTGGGTTTCCCAATGATTTTGTCACATCTGGCCACATCCTTTGCCAGAAGAAGCGGAAGGCTATTATTCTATTACAATATTTTTAAAATATATTAAAATATTTTAAAGTTGAAAAGGTTTAAATTTTTAAAGTCTTCAAAAATTAGTCTCGCATCAGATATTTAAATACAACTGCTTGCATTTATTGATGTCCAATGTCTTCCAAGCCCGGTTAGACTATGTGCGCTAAGCCAGCAACCATATACCATATGTCCGTTTGCTCGTATCGATCAGATCGTGCTTGTAGCCAGTCAAGTTGAGACATGTGTGCCGTATTGTGCACATGCACAAAACTACCTACATTTCCAAATTTAGCTGATTCAAACTGCATAAATTTCTAATTTAAACCTCAGTTGGCTTGCCATGTAGTATATGCGTGGCAATTAATCCATGCTTTTCGTTCTTGAAATGTAATTTTATTTCTTCTTTTTTTTTTTTCTTTCATTTGCAGCTCATTCCTAAAAAATAAAAAGAAAGAAAGATAAAGAGCGATGTTTACAAAACTATATCCAATATATGGAAATTGAGAACATCATCTTATACAAGATAATACTTCTTTGTCTTTCTTTTAATCTTTCAGCAACATGCTCTCTTACTTGTGATCTTGAACTTTGTTCCTTGGCTAGCATCAACTATTCTAGTATAAAATAAAATATTACATTTGTATTTTCCAATGCATGATTTTTGTCCTCTAAATTTTGGTAATTGGGCTACATGGGTGTTGGGCCAATTGACATACGCTGGTATGCTCGCTCGATTCAGTTTGATCGGTCTTATCATGCATGCAAGCAAATAAGTCAAATTTTGAATGCCATCATGTGAACATGCGTAAAGTGATCGGAGACTCATGTCTAACTAGTTTTGTTATATATTTTTTAAAATTTAGTTTATTTTAAATATTTAAAATTTAAAATTTAAATTTTTAATTTAAATCAGGGTTGATTTGGCTTGTACTGTCTATGCTCCAATTTCTTTCTTTTACTCTTCAAATTTAATTTTATTTTTTTATTCCTTTCATAAAAGAATAGGTTTTAAGATAAAAATCCATGTTTACAAAAATATACTCAATTTATGAAAATTATGAATATCATCATATAGGATAAACCTACTTTGTTTTTTAATATTTTAGCAAAATCCTCTCTGCGATCTCGAACTCCTCTTCCCTAGCTATCTAACTAACAATATTCATTAACTATTCATATACAAAATAAAATATTACATTTTTATTTTCTAATGCGTGAAATCTTTACCCTAAACTTATAAGATGTGGTTGGATTCATCAATCTACTTTGTAAACCATGCTATTCTTCATCTTTTGTTTATGCAACCAAATCTTGGTCTCTTCTTGAAGAGGTGCCACTTACATATTTATTTCTCAAAAATAAAAAGTATATTCTTCGTCCAAAAAATGAAATAATCAATATTTTTTTAAAAAAAATTAATTTGCGATCTACAAAACCTTCCTTGTTGCTGACTATAATGACAGACAACTACTATATCGCCAATTTTATTTAAAATCTTATATGAGCAGGCATGCTATAATGAGAAATTTTGGATATGCAAAACCTTATTGCCATCATTATTTAGATTCCTTAATATTTTCATGTACCTAAGATTGAGCAAGAGCATAGCTAATGTAGGATTAAATACACACTAATGCAAGCTTCCGCAATTGGATTCCTCATGCAATTGTAGCGACACACGTATCCCTCCACCCTAAATCAAAATCAATGGAATGATGGCTGTTTCAATTCTTTAAAGGTGGTTGTTAGCTTTATTTGATTCAAAGTCCTTGACTCAATCTTTGACCGTGTCAACTTGAAGTTGATTGAGATTGAGTTTGAAGTAGGATACCACATATTTGCTATCAGATTTCTATTAATTTGGTAAAGTACCACAATCATATAAATATGATTTTATTATATTATGTGAACATGAATCTTTTTCATACATAAAAAATAAGATTATAATTAGTTCATCAAGTGAATTTGTGCATTTAATAGTTTCGATCCAAAGAGAAGAGCTACAATGAAGCATTAGGCTGCTGAAATAAAGGTTAATTTTTATTTTTTGCATTGCAAAAATATTGTAAGTGATGTGTGATAATCCGATCTAGACCACTGATGTGGTAGAAGGGTGATGTAGTAGAATAGCTATGGATCTATAACAATGCCTGACGAATAGTAAAATCTGACGTCAACTAACTTAAGTGTCAAAAAGGTTTTATCTAGAGAAAATTCCCTCTAACGTCCTTCTCTTTAAGCACATAAACTTGAATTGATAGCATAGGAGCGAATTGTCTAGATAAATCGAGTATCCCACCTCTATTGACATGTAAAAGGTCAAATTCCAACATCCACACCATGGAATTTTAGAAGTTTTCCATAGAGAGTAGCCAAACAAATAATTTTGATTTTAAAATTTTAAAATTCTAAAATTCTATTTCAAATAAAATTTCTTTTGAAAATCCTTCATTCAAAAGTAACCTTAAGGTATTATAACTTAAGGCTAATTAATTAAAGGTTAAAATGCCTTTTAATCCTCAAACTTCCGCTCAAAGTTTATTTTGGTCCTCAAATTTTTCGTTGTTCAAGATTAATCCTTTATATTTTAAGAATATTACATTTATAACATTCCATTGCATAAGAGATCAGTTAAAATTTATGAAATAGTTGATGCATTACCTTAATGCGAACACATAAACTATCACTTTGAGGTTATTCTAAATACCAACATTTTGTGTAGGAGAAGCGACGGTCTATATATTTGTATCAAGGTAACACATTAGATATTTTGTTAATTTCAACTGACCCCATATAATAGGATGTCAAAATATCCTTAAAATATGAGGGACTAACTATAACAAATAAAAGTTTGAGGACCAAAATAAATTTTGAGTGAAAGTTTGAGGATCAAAAGTATATTTTCATCATTAATTAAATTATAGCTGTTCATCTAGTGAATCAGATGGATCGCTATTACTCTACTCTTATGTACATGCTGGAATGGCTAGTTAGTCATGTTGGATTTACAAGAATCGTCTTAAGAATCCAATTTGAAATGGTTCTAAGTAGAATTTTAATCTAGAGCTACCATAACTAACTGTCTGATGCTATATAACTGGGTTTTATTTGTTCAAAAATATATTTGGTCAAAAATCTAGATTTTTTAAATTAATATTTGCAGGTTAGATTTGATCTTTTAACGTTAGATCAAGTGAGATCAAACTCTAGAAGAACCAAAATAAAATCTAAAATTGAAAATGAGGTTCAATAAGCTCATTAATAATTGATCAAGTTTGACGAGTTCATTTTATGAAACAAGAAGTCCCAGCCATGAAGGTGAAATATCAACAAGTTGATCATCTGAAGTATCAAATGTGACTTCTTTTTTTTTTTTTGGTTTCCCCTCTGTGGTGGAGGGGGGGAAGGGGGATAAGGGGGATCGTGTTTTCAAACATGAAATATCGACGAGAGGGATCGCATGGTTATCAAGTTTGACGAACCATTCCAGGGGAAGGAGAGGGCGGGGGGAAGAAGAGGGGGAGGGGGATCGCGTTTTCAACGAGATGAGTGGGAAGAGGGGGTGGGGGGAAGAGGGGGAAGAAGAGGCGGAAAAGGGAGAGGGGGATGGGTGGGTGCAAGCAAGATGACATGCTGGATCCATAAATATCGAAGCCATCGGAGCTGCATGTCCACCACTGCTCTTTACTCCTACAAAAGATACTATCAGCAGGAACATTGCAAGAGAAGTCCATTATGTCGGAGTTCATCCCAATCTGGAGAAAGGAGATCGTCAGAATTCTTCGACAGTTGGAAGATGGGAACCCTTTTGCACAGTAAAATCTTCCCACGAATATCACGTGGCAGGTTATATACGCCGGAGACAATACACACTCCGAAGGTATGTATTGAGCTTGATATACATTGTTTCACGTTTTTGCTATCAACTCAACCTTTCGGACTCAAACTGATTAACTGACAGGCATCCAATCTTTTTCTTATTTTTTTCTCTCTTAAAAAACCATCCTCACTAGTTTTCCAACGCTTGATGTATACAGTCTCTAGGTCTAATATGCTTTCTGTAGATGCATAAGAAATAAGATTATTATTGTGACGGAGCTACGGCCAAGCCGCATGCCCAATGGTTTTATTCAGAAGGGCATGGATTATTCTTGTTTTGCACGATTCAATGTACTAGAAACAGAGTTCCCCCAAAATTCATTAAAGAAAAAAGAAGTATTTGCAAAAGAGTAGGAGAGAAGACAGAGATTAAAACAGAGATTGGAGTGGGTCAGGCAGGTCAAAACAGAGTTGGAACAGAGAAGGCAAGAACAGGTAGTGTAAGAGGGAGGGGAAGTTGGAAGTGGCAACTACCAACATAGAAGAGAAGCCTCAGCTCCCAGCTTACTCTGTGGCACTCATCCTTTTCGGCGATTAGATGCAAATGAAGTCAGCCAATGGTCTCTGCTTTCAAATAGACCCCATAGCTGTTTCAATTGAAAACGAAAAATCTTTTATTACACACCAAGCATGGTCGTATTACTTTAAGCATTTATTTATTTCTTTTGAAAAGACATCCTTTAAGTTATGCCTCAAGTTGGCACTTTGGACTTCTTGAAGATGCAAAAGGTTTTACCCATGAATGAGGAGCTTGGAATCAACTGTTCATCATAATTAGTTGGCATATTTGGCACCAATGAAATAGGGGAATTTTCCTCCAGAAAAGATGCCATCTGTTACGTTGTTCAAAAGATCCAGCATTCTTATCATGTTTGGGAAAGCTAAGTTTAGCTAAGGTGATGGAAAACCCCGAAAAATTCTGGAGCTCTCTGTCATCTTTGAGTCCCTTAGAAGAGTGTTAGCAAGGAACTTCTCTGTTATTTGAGTCTCCTGATTTTTGTATCTTGGCTTTGTTTTTAAGCTTGTGCATTCTTCACCTCCTCCATTAATACAACTGGGAGAAGTGCCAGCTTCTTCTGTTTTACCTCAAAAAAAAAAAAAAAAAAATATAGAGAAATAAAAGATGAAATTTTGATGATGGTTTTGGCCGGTTAGTTTTTGTTTGAATGGCATTCCGTTTTTAACGCACACTTTTATATATATATATATATATATATATATATAATTCTGATTGCACGCATACAGGTCACAATGAACCCTTGATGGGGGATTTCAGTGGAAGCAGAGATGAAAAGTGTTACGTCACACATCTCTTCCATCATCATAACCGCATGGGAGCAAGACGTAAGACACCCGTAGGGGGACGTTGGAATTCAAAAACAAAGGTCAGCGTGAAGGTTGATGGACATCCTTTGTGCAAGAGAAAGTTGAGGTACCTAATTCGAAAGCAAGACACGGAGTGGATCATGGTCGAGTATACACTTAATATAGACAAGGTAAAAATTAAAATCGATGAAAGAAAAATAAATTATTATCATTCATTTTATTTTATTGAGAATAGCTAGAGTGCATCAAATCATCTCATATAACTATATAATTGATCTCATTTTGAGGATAAGGTTAAAAAATGATCTTTTTTTTTTTCTTCTTTACTTTGTGATCCCATTACTTTTAATTAAGAAAAAATTTTATTGATTTCTGTAAGTAATTTACCCTAAATGATAATGCAAGTCTTTTTCATATTAATAATTGATTCTTAATTTTACTCTATAGTAATGGTGGATGGAATTGGAACGATCATTCATATTGATTAATTTGCATAATTTATTATCAATTTTTTTTTTAATTTGCAAGAAATTTTTTGTAAGATAATTTGATCCATAAAGTTTTTGAAGATTAATAATTTTAAAATACTTTATACTTTTTGTATGATAACAAATATATAAAAACATATTGAACAAGCCAGTTAGAAAAGAAAGGAAAGGAAAGAAGATAAATTAGTTTTTATATATGTTTTCAAAGAAGATAAACTGTATGGCATATTAGTTTGATCATAGTCAGGTTAAAATTCACTTACAATTTAGAGAATCAAGTAATTTCTTCTTTCATGAAAGCAAATGGTAAAGTTTATTTTAATGTAAATTTTTTCTTCTTCTATATATATTGCGGCCTCAATTTGCTATCTGTATCATTAAAGAGTCTACTATAAGAGTTAACCATCATCATGATGACGTGGGTCCAAGCTTTCAACCCCAACACATGCAGCTCACTGCTATGGGAGCTCTAATAAATATTAATTCTCAGCTATGTTAAATATTTATATTTCTTTGGTTACCAACCGTTTATTGTCTACAGGATATTGCCATTGAAATAAGAAATATATTTCATGACAATGAGTGGAACTCCAGTGGTGAGACCAACCAATCATTTCCAGAATTAGATAATGTTGACATCTCGATGGATGAATTTATTGCTTCGAGTATAGCCGATCAGCAGCCTTTTGGAGAATCCAACAACATAGATTTGTCTTTTTATCTCAATTAATGGGTTGGCCTTCTCTATTTTGATGACTTTACAAGATGGTCTCGGTGTCTTATCTCAGATTTCTATAATTATTTTAATGATATCTGTGTATTCTGTTTTGTATTCCTACAATGTGAACTTTAATGTACAAGATTGGTCTATCTGTAGTAATATTGTTATTCTAATAAATTAATTATGGGGAAGTTCTTGACTTCTCCATTATTTCATTAAAAAAAAGAGAGGAGGTTGATCATCTACATAGATTTGAGGTTGTCAAGTATAAGTTTGCTTTCCATTTCATGTTGAACTCATATTTGTTTTATATTCTTATAACCAATATAATGACATAAAGTGTAACAGGATTGTTTAGATAACGTATCATTGACTACAGTCTATGGACCGATTACCAGCATGCTTGAGAAGGGCATCTAGTATGGTCTGCATGCAGCAATGGCCTTAAAAGGGACACCTAGTAAAGGCCAAGTAACAAGAAGTTTTTGAGGGACCTTAATCTTGGATTGAGCACCAGGGACAAGCCAATCAAGGAATTACGGATTTGTCCATCAATTATACATCAACCTTAGAATACAGGTTGGACTTCTGCTATGGAAACATAAAGCCAAATGAAACGGAGGAGTAATACTGGCCTAGAAGTTGTGGATGGGGGTTGGAACACTGCTCCAGCTTTACCTCTTCTTCTTCTTGATCTTCTTTTATTATTATTATTATTAACAATTGACTCGTACAAAAATAACTCCCCTGGCACCTGCAGTAGCTAGCTGGGCTTTTTTTTAATAGAGATATTTTTTGTAGAAAAGATTGCATCTGTAGATTTCTTAAAAGTCAAGGAAGTGTAACCGAAACGTCTTCACCAAATCCTATCTAAATGGTTTTAAGACGTTGTTTGATTGCTAGCAATCCGTCTTTAAGTTTAACATACAAATTACCATATTTAGCAATTAAACATAGCAATTTAAATGATAATATTTAATTTTTGATAATTTAATATTATTATAAATTATGATAATTTGATTTTGTTTTAACGGATGAATTTTAAGATTACTAAAGCATGGCAATCTTAAATTATGCTCTTGACTTTTATATAAATATTTAATAATATTTAATTTAATTATATATTTAATATCTATATAATAATATTTTAAATATTATATTTTATATTTAATATTAAATTTAATATATTAATATTAAATTTAATATTTTAAAATATTTATATATTTATATAATAATATATAAATATTAAATTTAAAATATTTTAACCTTCTTACATATTAAATTATTATATTTAAATTACATTATTTATATTGTAAATATTATTAAAAATATTACTAAATAATATAATATATTATTAAATATATAATACATAATATATTATTATATATTTATATATAATACATATTAAATATTTATAATATTTAAATATATATTATTTGTAAAATGATTTGATAAAGAATCATAGCTTTTTACTAGAACATTTCATATTTGAGGGGAAGAAAAAGACAATTGCTTAAAAGATACAAAAGTTATAACAAAATGTGAATAGAATTTAAGAATATGATATTATGAAATATTGCATTTCTAGGAATATGAACTAATATTACGAAGCCAAACTAAATATGGCAATCTTGCATTCCTAGTAATCTCATTGCGAAATGCAAGGTTAGTAGGAACTTAAAATTGATAATATTATATTACTGCAAAATAAATGCCATCGAAAAATATCCTATTTGCATCCCATTGAAATATTCGTAATAATAAACCAAACTGGACTTCTTTTGATAATTTTCAAAAATTTTAAATTCCTCACGATGCCTTTGACATGATTCCCTCTCTCTTTCCCTCTTCCTTCTCTCCCCTCCAAAATTTCAATGCATTTTTTCACTTTTAGAACCAAAAACTAATCCATCATTTGATCATCTGTTCCCAAAACCATCTCTCAGAGGCTAAAAGATTAGAGTTTGCTAGTTAATCTGTGCAATATTCATGAATCCTGGGAAGAATTTTTCATAGCCCACTCTATTGATCTGTTCAAAAGACTATCTCAAAGTCCTCTCTTTGCATTCCTTTGTAGCTTTTTTAGTCCTTTTCTCAGTATTTTAGATAAAAATGTTTTTTTGGTGAGTTATTTCACATGATTTTGGCTACAAAAAAAAAAAAAAAAAAAAAAAAACCCGCTCTCAAGGAGGGGGGGAAGACTTTTTTTTTAACCTTGAAAATTGGATGTTTATCATGTTTATTGATGGGTTTAGTTACCATACTTTTAATCATTTATTAAGAAATAGAACCCCAATCCTAACTATTCAAGTTGACCTTATAATGTCCATTGTTACATAAAGCTCATATACCTTTGGAGTTATCATTATTTACGGCATCATTCACAAACAGCGAAAAGCATCATAAAATTTATCTTACTTTAGTACCACAACTGCTTAACTATTTGAAAATTATGCATTTGTAAAAACTTAGCATGCATTTTTCCATCCTGATGTTAATTCATGTTAGTTTCATGCTCACCAAATTGTTGGGTTAGAGCAAAATCATATTTCTTATTTTTGTAATGCTATAGTTCTTGTTTTACTTTTTATTTTTTTTTTGTCTTCGCTAGCTTTTTCATATATTATTTGATATTTTTATTTATTCGCGATTCAAATACTATGTCTACATAATATTATGATTCAAATTTGAAATAATATGCAATATATTTTTATCTTTATGATAATTTTATGCATATTTTTTGCTTATTTCGTAGAGGTTCTACACTTGTCTTTCAACGACACCAATAAAGTCAATTTCAGGCCTTGGGCTTGACCAGCAGACCCAATTATCAATAATTGAGTTAAATTCAATCTTTAAACTCAGCCAGCAAGTGTGATTATCAATGATTGAGTCAAAGATAACATCTTGGCTCAGTTATTTGGCTTGATTCTTGGTTCTCCATAGTTTATTGGGTTCAATAAACCTAAGTCCAGATCAGGGTGTGTAGCCTAATCCCCTGAGCCAAACCCAATTATAGCTTTTGCTGAGTAAGTCAATTTTAATTTGAATAGGTTCAAGCCATATTTAGTTCGAGATTGCAAGTACCTGATTTAGGATATGTCAAATGATCAAAGGAGAACAAAAGGATAACCTTGACTCAAATTAAGATGATCAAGTTGGTTCAAGGTATTATATTAAAGTTTGAGAGGTCATGAGTTCAAATCCCACATCTAAGGTTCTCTAAAATGAGAGGATCTAGGATCTCAATGAGATTTAGGAGAAGATCGCTGATGGGAACAGAGATTTAGGAGAAGGTATTATATTATAGAAGATTTATATCTATAAATTCAAAATGTTCCCTAAAACCTACCGTAGCCTTCTCCTAGTCCCCCATTTCTTTCATCTCCAAGCTGCAAGACCTCTATTTTCTCCATCTCCATGCTACAAGTCCTCAAAAAACCAATGTGATGGTTATGGTTAGAACATCTTCCATTAGTGGGCATACATTATATCAAATATCAAAGCTTGTGAGAGCATTGAAAACAGCCTATAGCAATCAGTAGATCTAGCTTTACTTCAAATCCAAGCTGAGTTCAGAATGAGTAGATCAAATTGCCTTGCTCCCAAATCGACCAAGACTAAGTTCAAATTAAAATCGACCAAGACTAAGTTCAAATTAAGCGGCGACCAAACTAGATTAAGAGGTGATTGAGCCAATCAAGCTAGATCAAGTAGCAATCGAGACAATCAAGCCATATCGAGCCAATCGATCCGAATCGGATTAAAATCAAGCCTGAGTTGAGCCCAAATTAAGCCAATTGAGCTAGATTAAATAGCGATCAAGCACAAATTAGGCTCAATGGAACTAAATCAAGCTTAATCAAGTCAAATCGAGCTAGATCAAGCAACATTCGAACTAGATCAAGCAGCGATCAAGATAGATTGAGTTCAAATCAAGCTAGATCGAGTCAAATCAAATCAAATTAAGCAACGATCAAGCTAGATTGAGTTCAAATCAAGCTTGATCGAGTCAAATTAAGCCAGATCAAATGGTGATCAAGCACAGACCAAGCCAAATCTGACAGTGATCAAGCCATGCTTAGCCAAATTGAGCTCAAATCAAGCTACATGGAGCCTAGATCGGGCTCAAGAAAGTCCAGATCAAGCTCAAAGAGAAGTCTTCCTGCCACATCAAACCTAATCAAGCTCAAAAGGGAGATTTACTCCTAAATTGAACCTAGATCAATTAGATCAAATCAGATAAAGCCCAAATCAAGCCCAATCAAGCTTAAAGGAGAGCCCTACTCTTAGATCAAGTCAGATCATGCGGTAATCGAGCCAGATTAAGCCAAGCTGAGCCTAGATCAAATGATAATCAAGCCCAGATCGAGCTAAATCTCTCAGATTGAGCCAAATCAAGTGATAGTCAAGCCACATCTAGCAAGATTGAGCCTAGATCAAGCTAGATGGGAGCTCAAATGATGTCTGATCGAGATTAAAGGAGAGTCCTACTCCCCAGATTAACCCAAATCGAGCCTGACTTGACCCAATTGGAGCCCTGGTCCTAAATCAAGCCTAACTCGATCTAAGTAGAGCCTTGCTCCCAATTCGACCTGACTCGATCCAAAGTATAGCCCTATTCTTCCAAATCGAGTCTGACTCGATCCAAAATAGAAACATGCTCTCAAATTGAGCTTGACTCAATCCAAAGTGCAGCTTTGCTCTCAATTCAAGCATGACTCGACCCAAAGTGAAGCCCTACTCCTGAATCGAGCCTAATTGGATCCAAAGTAGAGCCCTGCTCTCAATTCAAGCATGACTCTACCCCAAAGAGGAATCTTGCTCTCAATTCGAACTTGACTTGATCCAAAAGAGGAGCCTTGCTCCCAATTCAAGCCTGACTTGATTCAAAAGAAGAGCCCTACTCTATTAAAAACTTTGAGCCTTTTTCTCTTACCTAACTGAGCTTGGAAGGCAAAAAGGAGGATATAAAAGAGGACAAAAATATGACTTAAGTCATTAAAAAATAATAATAAATATAATATAATATAATAATAAAAAAATATCATTTTGGACTTTGAAATAATAAATAAATAATAATAATAATAAAATTTCTTTGAATACCTTTACACTACAAAGCTAACAAGAACTGCAATATCTTAATTAGAGGTTTACCAATCCCTAAGGCAGAAGTAATTAACACTGGGGGCTTATGCCCATGAAAAATTTGGACCCCACATCTCAAGAGGCTTAAAATTTAATCTATCATATCCTTACGTGGCACTTGGGTAGCGATAATATGATATTACCAAGAAACTTACATTCATGATAATTTTATACCTAGTAATCAGATTCTTAAGAATAGAAGATTATTGCATTTGGTTCATAATAATAAAATACGGTAATCAGTTTATTATATTTGACTGACCATATGTAACGGGATGCTAAGAGTAGAACACTCTTAAAACATAAGGAACTAAACTGTAGTGACTAAAAGTTTAAGGATCAAAATGAATTTTGAATGAAAGTTTGATGACCAAAAGTATATTTATGCTATTAATTAAATTATAGCTGTCCATCTTGTGAATTAGATAGATTGCTCTGACTCATTACTGCTCTCATATGTAGGCTAGAATAGTTGGTTAGTCAAGTTGGATTTACGATCACAAGAATCCAATTTGAAATGGTTTCAAATATAGGATTTCGATCTAGAGCTACTATAACTAGGCCCTATTTGGTGGAGCTATTGGTAATAGAGCTTTTGAAAGTAAAGCTTTTGTAAGAAAACTTTTTGCTATTTGATAACTACATTTTTAAAGTGTTTTGAGACTTTAACATCTATTTAGTAAACAAACTAAAAGAAGTATTTTTATAATGAATATCATAAAAGATATTACATAATACTTTCAATAAACTAACCTATTAAAATTTATTATTATAAATTATTTTAATAACATTATAATATAATAATATCATATTATAATAATATTAAAATGTATCATGTTATGGTATAATAACTTAGTATATGAAAATATAATAATATTCTACTATAATAATAATATAAAATTATAATAATATATTATTTCACTATTATTTAATAATATATTATTAGAATTATGATCTAATATAGTAACGTAATATCACAATATTATGATATATTTTATAATAATATTCAAAATTATAACGTGATATAGTATAATATTATTATATTATCTTATTTTATGCTACATAATATATTATAACTACAATAATATTTTCATACAATTCCAATAATTATATTTTGTTTATTATAACATTAAATATTATTGTTCTCTTGATTCGTTACTATAATATGATCTAAGAAATACAATAATATTCTAATATAATGATGATTATAATATAAAATTATTATAATACATCTTTGGACTATTATTTAATAATTATGTTATAATATACTATTAAAATTATCATCATTATTATCAAATAACATAATAACATAATATTGTGATATATTATTATTGTAATATTAAAAATTATAGCATTATATAGTATAATAATACTATATTTGTATAATATATTATAGTATTTTATAATAGTATTATATTATCTTATATTACTCTATGTAATATATTATAATTATAATAATATTTTCATAAAATAATAATAATTATATTTAATTTATAATATATTATAATAATTTTTGAATATAATATATTATATTGCATTATAATAATGTTATATAGTCTTAAATTATATTACTATTATATTATAATACTAAATATTATTATTCTCTTAGTTTGAACCTGTGACTTTAAATTTAATAAAAATAGCTTTTTGATATTTAGCAAATAATACTTTTAGGCCTTTAAAACATTTTTGGATCCTCTAAAAGCTTAGTCGAATGAGGCCTACATAAGCCTGGTGATATATAGCTAGGTTTTATTGGTTCAAACATATATTTGTCTAAGACTTAGATTTTTTTTTTCAATTAATATTTGCAAGTTAGATTTTTTTTTTAGGTTAGATTAAGTGAGATCAAATTCTATAAGAACCAAAATAAAATCCTAAGTTGAAAATGAGGTCCAATAAGCTCATTAATAATTGATCAAGTTTAACGAATCCATTTTATGAAACAAGAAGTTCAACATGTGAGTAACGCTACAAATGGAACAGATCAACTCATGACTCGATCCAATTTCTATCTAATTAAATCCAACTCGATCCATGTTTAGAAATCTATAGGTTAGGTCAGGTTTGAAAATTAGATCGGATCTAAATTTTAGATCGAATTTGAATTTTGTAATTTTTGACCCAATTCGAGCCAAACTTAATTGCTCTCGATTTATAAACTTTAATATATAAATATTGTTTTATTTAGATCAATTATCTTTATAAATTTATTGAATAAACTCTAATTTAAATTAATTCTCTTTTTCATCTTTAACAATTAGATCTTCTACTTTATTTTTTTCATCTAATTATATCTAAATATTTATATGTTATTATTTATTTTAGTGGATTCTTATTTATAATATCTTTAAGTATATTAATAAATATTTTAAATATCATGACTTATAAACATAAGGATGCTCGTTTACTTGGATAAAATTAAGAGTTTTTGAATAATAATTTAAATTTAAGTTGATTATTTTTAATTTTATTTAAATTTTTAATTGATCTATATTTGATAAGTAGTTACTAGACTTTAGTAATTAAAAAAAAAGTTAGATGCTTGACTCAAATGTAATATTTTGGATTAGATTCAAATATATCTGAATAACCTATTGGGTTTAAAATTTTTATTATAAATCTGATCCGATCCAACTCGCTGAGCAAATGAATTGGATTGGATTGGATCCAACATCAAGATCCTAATATAAAATCATATCAGATCGAGAT
Organism: Metroxylon sagu; assembly: GCA_017589505.3. Classification (NCBI taxonomy): domain Eukaryota; kingdom Viridiplantae; phylum Streptophyta; class Magnoliopsida; order Arecales; family Arecaceae; genus Metroxylon; species Metroxylon sagu. Next base: position 830,500 of record JACVBY030000657.1, read on the forward strand.
CAAGCATGATCTAATCTGGCTCAATTCATTTGTAGCTTTTAATATTGCCGTTGTTTGATATACATTGTTTGATGTTTTTTGTTGTGAGTTTAAACTTTACTAGGAATGCTTGATGTGTACAGTTTCTAGGTGTAATATGGTTTCCGTAGGTGCCTAAGATTCTTGGGCAAATAAGATTCTTTAATCGGATAAGGGCTACGGCCCAGCTTCTAATATTGCCGGATCAGAGCCATGTGTATGGTCTGAGCATGATCAAATTTTAGGCAAAAGTCAACCAATTGGGCGCCTAGTTTCGAAGCGAAGGATTTTGAAGCAAAGCACTTGCACAATGGTTTTTTTTAGAAAGTGCATTATTCCAGTGCTCAAGATTCTGGAGTTCTCTGACATTTTGACTCCCTTAGAACAGTCTGTAAGGAACTTTTCTGTGATTTGTGTCTTTCGATTTCTGTCTCTTGGCTTTGATTTTAAGTTTGTACATTCTTCACCTTCTCCATTAATAAATTTAGAAGAAGCGCTAGCTTCTTCCATTATGCCTAACAAAGGATATAGAGAAATAAAAGATGAGATTTTAATGGTGCTTTTGATCCTTTTTTTTTTTTTCAATCCCGTCTTTTACGGAGACAAGGGGTGGGATAGCGATGGTATAAGTAAATCTCGCTCCCGCTTTGCTAGTTATGTATTTAAATATTATAATATTTTGATATATCTTTATATATATTATCATATTATAATATTTAATTGTAAATGTAAGAGAAAATGTTAAATTTATTAATATATTTAATGAAAATTTTTTAGTTATATTATTAAATTTATAATTTTTATCAAAATTATATATATATTATTAAAATTTAAGATGGAGATAGAACATGGTGAGAACAGAGATTTAACAATTTCTACCGATGAAAATAAGAATGAAAAAAAAATATATTTATAAGGATGTGTCTGAAGCATGATTTATTTTATTTATTTATTTATTTATTATTTAATATAAATAAAGATGGGATAAAAATTAGCATTCGTTATTTGTTGTCATATATAATACTTTAAAATAATCTCATATCGAATAAAAAATAAAATTTAAATAACTTATAACTTAAATTTACATGTTATTGTTAGTTGGGTTTACACGTCATGCTACCAGGGTGAACTCTTAAGGGTGGAGACCCTAACAGGGTGCAAAATCTGTGAAAAAGGAGGTCCAAGGAAAGGTAGGCAACAAAATCCTTGAAGTGATCGAGGTTGTAAATGGTCGCAAGTCGCATATAGTCCCATTCCTTTCGCCATTCCGACTTCGCATAGTCCCAGCCATACGCAATCTCACGCTTTGCGAGTGCCTCTTCTTCTAGAAGAACTCTAAGTATGGTGCCGACTTCGCATAGTCCCAGCCATACGCAATCTGACGCAATCTGTGCAATCTGACGCAATATGTGGGAATGGGAAACTCTGGTGCACACTCTTACTCTTCTGTTTTTGTGGGGATGGGAAACTTCAAAATCCGAAGATCTTGTCAAAATTCTTTCTTCCCTCTTTCTTCTAGAAGAACTCTGGCCCTCTTTCTTCTAGAAGAACTCGGTGCATACTCTTACTCTTCTGTGAGGATGTGGCCCTCTTTCTTCTAGAAGAACTCGGTGCATACTCTTACTCTTCTGTGGGGATGGCGACACTTCTGTGGGGATGGCCCACTGTGGCCGTGCATACTCTTACTCTTCTGTGGGGATGGGGGGATGGCCACACTTCTGTGGGGATGGCCCACTGTGGCCGTGCATACTCTTACTCTTCTGTGGGGATGGCCCACTGTGGCCATTAAAGAAGAAGGGAAGGGAACTCTCTGGGATGGGAAACTCTGAAGCCGGGAAACTCTGAAGATTGCAAGATGTCAGACTTGAGACACGAGGAGATGGTCGGACTTCTTCAACTGTTCGAAGAAGGGAACATTTTCGCACAACAAAGCCTTCCTAGCCATATCAAGCGTCTGGATATATATGTCGGAGACAATCCACGCAAAAAGGGTATGTTGAGCTTCATATAACGTTTTCGTTGTCAGTTTAAGCTTTACTACGTTTTTCGGTGCTTGATGTATGTAGTCTCTAGGTCTAATATGTAGCTCAAGATTCTGAACGTTCTCTATCATTTTGACTCCCTTAAAAGAGAGTCTGTAAGAAACTTTTCTGTGATTTGTATCTTTCGATTTCTGTCTCTTGGCTTTGATTTAAGTTTGCACATTCTTCACTTTCTCCATTAATAAATTTAGAAGAATCGCCGGCTTCTTCCGTTATACCCAACAAAAGATATAGAAAAAAAAAAAAAATTTAATGGTGCTTTTGACCTTTTTTTTGTGTTAGAATGGTAATTTCAATCTCATCCATTATGCCTAACAAAAGATATAGAGGAAAAAAAAAAATTAATGGTGCTTCTGATATTTTTTTATTATTATTTTTTAATTTTTGTTAGAATGGCAATTCCAATCCCATCCATTATGCCTAACAAAAGACAGAAAAATAAAGAAAAGGAATTTTAATAGTGCTTTTGATTGGGTTTTTTCTCCTCCTTTTTTTTTTTTTTTGTGAGAATGACAATTTTAATCCCATCTTTTACCAAGACAAGGCATGGGACGCTCTCGTTCAATTAATTCTTTACTTACCTCTACTTAAATATTATAATATTTTTATATATTTTCATAAATATTATTATATTATAATATTTAATTATAAATATAAAAAATAATGTTAAATTTATTAATATATTTAATAAAAAATTTTAGTTATATTATTAATTTTATAATTTTTATTAAAAATTTATATATATTATTAGAGGTGAGAATGGGAATGGAATAGGGTGGAAATGGGAATTTAACATTTTTTTATAGGTGAAATAAGAATAAAAAAATTTTTGAGAATGAATTTGAAATATAAATTATTTTTTATTTATTTATTTTTAATTTTATAGAAATAGAGATGAAAATAAAAATTAGGTTTGAATGTCGTATTATTACCCTAAACTTTTGTTTGAATGGCAATCCGTTTAACATAAATATGATCATAATTGTATGCACATAGATCACAATGAAGCTTGGATGAGCGACTTAAGAGGAAGTACACATAAAGTTTATTACGTCACACGTCTCTTCTATCATAATAACCGCGACGGAGCAAAACGTCAAACATCCACAGGAGCACGATGGAACTCTAAAGAAGCGAGAGTTGTTAGGCATGGTTCTTTGCGTAGGAGAAGGTTGATATACTTAAGTCCAAATTCAAACTCAGGCCAACGGACCATGATCGAGTTCACACAAAATAAAGAAAAGGTACGAATTATAATCGATAAAAAAATAAATTATTATTATCTTTTTTATTTTATTAAGAATAATAGCAAGAAATTCCAATCACTCATATAAATGATAATATTTTTCAAAAATTTTTTAGAGCGATGGTTAAATGGATAAGGAGACTTATTTCTCTTTTCTTTACTTTTCGTTTCTTAATCTTTGTTAATAGAACAAAACAATGGCTGAGCTAAGTATGCAAATCCTTCCTATATTAATAATTACTTCTCGATTTTATTTTTTTATTAATTCCTAACTGATATTTAGTTTCATAATTAATTCCCAATTTCACTTTATATTAATGATGGATGAATGAAAAAATTCATTTAAATTAATTGATTCACATAATTTAATATCAATTTTATTTTGATTTATCTGAATTCTTTTGTAGAATAATTTGATCATAAGATTTTTGAAGATTAACAATATTAAAATATTTTATACTCTTTGCATGATAGAATATAGTTATATATGTATGTATGTACGTACGTATGTATATAATATGCTAGAAAGAAAAAGAACGAAGATAACATTATTTTCAAAGTAAGGCATACATTGCATATACTAATTGCTATAATGGGTGGCTGTTAACGCTTCTAATCATCAATTGGCATTAAGAGGCCTTTGGGAAAAACTTTTAGGTTAAGCCAAGAGAAAAAAGAAATAGAGAATTAATAATATCCATATTATAGAACACAAAGAAAATTTCCTAAACGAGCAAAAAAAAAAAAGTACTTTGCTTTCTAGGATTGTTAAAAAAAAAATTAATTAATCAAAAAAATTAGTTTAGGAAAGTCTCTCTCAAGATGATACGATGGTATGATTGTATTATTACATTAAATCCTTACAGTAGGTAGATATAGATAAAACCATTTTATATACCAATAGAATTAAGAGAAAAAATTAGGAAAATAAATTTTAAATCAAAATATGCCAATAGTTTCGGAACAAAGGCGAACAACAGGTAAATATAGATAAAACCATTTTATATACCAATAGAACTAAGAGAAGAAATAGAAAAATAAATTTTAAATCAAAATATTTCAATAGTTTTTGGACTAAGGCGAACCATATGACATATAAGTTTTCAGACTAAAGTGAACCATATGACATAAATTTAAGGTTTACTTTTTTTTCTTCAATGTTGCAGCCTAAGTTTGCCATCTGTAAAATTTTTCCAACTGAGACTACTGCTGCTCCTGGAATTAGTCATCATTGTGATGATGTAGGTTCAAGCTTTCAAACCCAACAGGTGCAGTCACTTCTAGAATCACACATCCCGATGGATCAATTCGTTGCTCCGGATATAGGTGATCAGCAACCTCCTAGAGAATCCAATGAAAACTCGTGGGAATCTATACTCAATGATATAGATTCATCGCTTATTTATCTCAATGACTTTCCAAGATGGTTCAATCTCAAATTTCCATAATTATTTAAATATATTTGTATTCTTGCTTGTCTTCCTACTTGTATGCACAAGGTTGGTTAGTTGGTTAGTTTGGTTTTGAGATTCTTAACTATAAGTTTGTCTCCATTTCATGTTGAAACTATATTTGCTTTATATCTTTGTATTCAATATAGTGACAAAATGTAATATGATTGTTTACATAATGTATGATTGTAAACAATATTCAATATTTTTTAGACTATTGCAAAATTAAATAGAGAATACCTCTTTAAAGCTTTCACACAACATCTTCAGAATGCTATTGGATGTTTCACGGACTATTGGATGTAATACTCGCAGGTTATTGGATGTTTCATGTACTTTCAAAATACTCACAGTGAAATAAAGTGCTATTAAAAGGATCAAGCACCACTCATACTGATCACAACATGAAAAGGCTGTTTCCTTCTTCAAGAAAAAGGGAAGAAGAGAAGGAAAGAACAAAACATGTACGTTCTATTTTAGAATATCCTTTCTTAGTTTCATAAAAACTCATCTAAGTCATTCTCTCATATAGTAGAGGGAAGAGTTCAACATAAACTCCCATATGTGATTCAAACTAAATTTAATTTGAATAAATTAAATTTTGAATGAACAAATGGATAAAGATTTATCCTTATCATTTGTTAGGCAAGAGTTTATCATTTGTTATGTGTAGAATATATATAATAAATAAAACCTTTTCATACACCAAAAATAAGAATAAAATAATTTATGAAAACAAATACAAAAAAAAAATTTAAATCAAAATATTCCAACATTTCCCAATATAATTTAAAATTTTAATTATTATATATAATATAAAAAAAATAATGAGCATACAATACTGTATGTTTAAACTTAGTGTAAATAAGTAAGCCATATTAACATATATCTTAAACTAGGCCCTAAGTCCTCGTAACCAGGCTTAAACTTATCACACACCACAATATGAACTCATCAAATGTCCAGGTTCCAATTGCGGGTTGTAATTTCTAGGTTCTAATTTGGTGTTACAATCATGTGCATGTAACTTGTTTCATGAGTATCATTAGAGAGTAGCCTAATCTTGCAATCCCACCATATAAACCCTTCGAGAGTAATATGTAACTAACACCCTGCTAATCTTGCATCGAGTTCACTTAGAGTTAACCTCTTTCTAATCGTTTCCTAAGCACTTTGCCATAGGAATAGGACCGAAAATGCTTTGCAAAATATATAAAATTATTTAGTACTCTTTTTAGTCATACTATAGTTTCGCTATGACCAATCGAACTTCATAAAATTCATGGCGTCACCATAGTTTTGAAGATGGGATGACTAACTTATTAGCTTCAATCCCATTTTCCTTGACGATTAAATAGCATACTAACATGCCAGTTCTTCTTTTGTAAGTGGATCTACAAAATTATTTTCAGACTAATATATGATTGAGACAGCATATATTCCACATACTAGTTGCTGTAATAGGTGACTCTTGACTCTCTAATCATCAATGAAATAAAAAACTAGGACTCTTAGGGTTAAACCAAGAAGCTAAGAGGAAAAAAAAAGGGGAAAGAATCAATAATATTCATGTTATGTAACACAATAAGAACTTTATAAATTAACAGAAAAATACTTTCCTCTCCATTGGAGAGCAGCTAAGAAAATCCACTGATAGTTCGATGTGCTCACCAAAAAATAAAGAAAAGCTATATGATAAGATAAAGATAATCATAAAATAACTTATGACAAGAAATAGGGAACAAATTTTAAGCTATAATATTTTAACAATTTCCAGATTAAAGTGAACGTACAGGATATCAGTTTGATCACAACCAGATCAAGATTTACTTACAATTTAGAGAATCAAGTAATTTCTCCTTTTTCATGGAAGCAAATGGTAAGGTTTATTTTAATATACTTTTTTCTTATTCTATATTGCAGCCTCAATTTACCATCTGTATTATTTTCTCAAACTGAGGTAACAGTGTTTGCTGCTCGAAGAAACAGGCATAGAATTAGTTATCAGCACGATGGTGTAGCTCCAAGCTTTCAAACCCAACAGATGCAGTTTCCTATCATTGGAGCTCTGGTAAATATTAGGTCCCAACCATATTAAATACTTGTATTTCTTTGGTTACTAGCCCTTCACTGTTTATAGGATGCCACTGATACAAGAAATGGCATGGATCAATCCGACAACATTGATTGGCCTTCTTATCTTAAACACATGGCATTTTCATAATTATTTCAAATATATTTGTATTCTGCCTTGTATTCCTAATATGTGCACTTGTATGCACAAGGTTAGCCTATGCGGATGTATGTGAGGTTGTCAAGTTTGATTTCCATTTCATGTTGAATCTATATTTGCTTTATATTCTTGTATCCAATATAATAACAAAATGTAACCAAACTGTTTTCATAATGTATACTGTGATCTATGGACTGATTGACAGCATGCCTGAAGACAATTTTTGAATGTTGGTTGCAAATCATCATAATATAGCACAAAATTTTTTTCATGACAAGACTTGTCCAGCACAGGAATGAAACAGAGTAGAACAATCCTTTATTTTGAATACGTTCAGGACAAGTCCCAAGCTTATAACTAAAACCAAACAAGATTAAGATTCAGATGCAAGGTCAGAGGGATTGGAGATTTGATAGCCTAGCAGACATGGAAGCAATCAAAAGTAAATGTTTTCACTACACTAGAATTTGAAAATTAAGGTAATATACAGCATTTAAGCTTTTAATAGTACCATCAGTATTTAAGCATCCCACCAAGCCAATAATATGCGTGAAACGCTTCAAATCTATAAGTGTTCAAAGATAGATGATTATTCTCGTGTAAAACTATGATGAGCATTAGCTTATTTGTATTGCAAGTTAAATAGATGCATGATGCAGGATGAATTACTAGAAAATTTGTAATGTAAATATTAAACTACAATCAATCCAGATATCTATGATGATTTGTCACCCTAGATATTAAGAGCATATTTGGATTAGTTGTTAGCCCAGCTGTTAGCCAATAGCCATCTCATATAGTTTTTGACTAATATCTGCCAATAGCTACTTAAAAGCTACTTAAAAATACCTTAGTAACTAATTTAAACAAGGCCTAAAGGTTTACTGAAAGAGTAGAACATTCGCTAGGATGAAGCAATTTAAATTGACAAATGCCTTAAAAAAGAAAAAGAAGCACATTTTGGTTTATAGTTGCTAATCTTCACTTAAATATGTATATCTCTTAATGCTAGTGTGTGCTGAGGCATGCACAACATGCAATACTTTGATCCCCAATTTAAATATATCAATTTGCTCTCTGATGAAGTTTCAAAGAAGGAATCTCTGTTTCTAAGATTTTAATTAAGAACAAACAAGACTAAAAATTCAAACTCATAAGGAACCCTTGAAAAAAAAAAGTTGACACTAAAAAGCTATAATTCATCCACAAGGATTTCAAATAAGCTTAAAGGTTGCTTCAACCATTGTCCTTTCTCTTGTATCCATGAGGATTAAGTGTCATCACATTTGCTTTGCAATCTCATTTTAACATAATCAATATAATTTGTGCACTTTTGAGTGAAAGCGGACATCATTTGATATCCATAAGTTTTTATTAGGGGTCAACCCCAAAGTTGAGTAGGAAGGGTGAAAATGAAAGAACAGAAGGCTACGAAGAATAATATAGAAGTACAAAAAGATTTCTATCATTGTAGGGTACCAGATCAATCCCCATCCCTGCTCCGCTCAATCTTATTGCCATCCCTAGTAGGGCTTCAGGAGTATTACACGTACACAACCTTATTTATATACATAGAGAGATTGTTTCTTTGTTTCAAACCCATTACATCCGGATCACAAGGGAATAATCTTAGTATTCCGTTGAGACCCACCATCAAAGAAGAATGTTTCAGTATAATTATAAAAATATGTATAATTTAGCTGGCACTCTAAATCAAATGTCAGCAAACTGAAAATAAATAGCCAAGAAAATTCAAAATCATTATTCAAAAAAGGGCACAAATATGTATCATTTGTGCACCAATTTTATTTCGCGAAGACAATTAAAACTCCCCAAGTACAAGATACATTCACATTTCAATAAAATAATTTGATATTTAAAACCAAAATTCAAGTTAGCAAACAAGAGAATTAAATAGTTATTTTCAATACCAATAAATAAAAATGCTTCCATTTGGACCCTGAATCTAAAGCAACCATAGACAACCATGAACAAAATTTTATAATATCCACCACAAAATCATGGCCACGAAATGCAATCAGTGTAACAAACCGATCTTGCAAGATTTATCTAGTTGCCTATAGTAAATGGCAATCTAAGGGCAAAAGGAATTCTATACAGTATCACAAAAGCAACCTAAAGAAGAGATGAGTTGATCACTGATGTCAGTATGTGCGCTACCATTCATATCCAAAGCAATTGCTTGCAGGTAATCCTCCTGAAAGTAACCAAAAAGCGATTTTATCTTCTTACATGCAAAACACATACATTACCGAATTACCGTAGCAGTCTCGACCACATTATTCCAGGTTAAACAGATTAAACTGCAATAAGTGGGATTAATTATAATATAAACCACTGTTTTCCCAAAAAGGGTAAAATTTTGCACCATAAAAAGTCGGAACTTTATCAAAATCTAATCTTAGTACACTCATAACAGCAATTAAACATATATCAGCCATCCAGAATAAGAAATATGAATCAAGTCTCCAACACATCCAAATGGAACAGCGTCAAAATCTAAACTTTAAAGCGGAAACTGACCGAAGGATTAAGTAAAAGAACCTTAGATCTCCGAAAAAGAGTAGGTCGTATCGGATCAGGCGGTGAGGAGGACGGAGCCGCCAGCGGCCTTGATCTTGTTCTCAGCGATCTTGGAGATGAGCTTGGCCCTGACGACGACGGGGCAGGATGGGGGTAGCATGCCCTTGCCGAGGACCTTGAAGTAGCCGAACTGGGTGACGTCGATAAGGGGGGCGGAGCTGCCACCCGCGCCAGCGGCGGACTCCTTGACATCGTCGGGGATGAGGCACCAGAGGAGTTCGACGTTGACCGTGGGGCAGTAGAACTTATTGCGGAGGCGGTGGAAGTAGCGCATGCCGACCTTGCCGAAGTACCCGGGGTGGTACTTGTCGAAGAGGGATGCGGTGGTGGTGCATGCCACCGGCGTTACCGCGGCCACCGGGGTGCTTCCGGTGCTTGCCGATGCGGCCGTGCCCGGCGCTCACGTGGCCGCGCTTCTTCCGGTTCTTCTTGAAGCGTGTCGTCATCGCCGCCGCTTCTCTGGCACTCTATCCCCCTCTCTTTCCCCCCCACCCCTTGGGCTAGGGTTTTGGAAGGCGGCCGGAATGAGGCGGAGGCTTCACAGCGATGGATGCGAGCAGCCCTCGTGAGGGACTAATGGATAAGGAACGGCTGGTTGAGATTGGTGTCACCGGATTGTCCCTTTTTAAGATCTGGCCTTGAGAAGCCCGGATGGTTGGCCCGGTCCATAAATATTTTGGGCTGACTATTCGTACGCGAGGCCTATTAACTTTAGGACATAACCTTGGGACAATGTCCGTGCTGTCCCATACCGTCTGTCTCTCGCTCTTTTTTTTTAATAAAAAAAAGCACCATCTCATGCAACATTTAAACACATAGAGAGAGAGAAAAAAAAAAAAAAACGAAAGATAGAGACAAAACGGGATAGCACGGACGTAGTGCACTGCACTTAAGTTTTATACTTATTTTTATCGTAGCATCATGAATATAAGATAGCATGGCAAAATTATTGAAATAGTGCTTTACATTGTATTTATAAGAGGAAAGGCATTTGGTTATAATTTGTTTTACAAAATTTTGGACCCATTGGCATTTTTTTTTTCTTTCTTATTAGTTTTCAAAAATCAATTTTTTTTACAAGAAGTATTTTTATTATTTTCAAAAAAAATATGGGCATTATTTCCTTCCCACACCCTTCAAATTATACAAATGTCATATTATCAAACCTAGATTCTCTCTCTCTCAAGTTACATCCACTAAGGTCGCAGAGTATAAGTAATCAGTAGCACTGAACATCAGAATATTCATGCATGCCTAAAAAAGTCATAAGCAAAATCCTATGAAACCACACTCAAGTTGCTTGTAACAAAGGAAGCTACACCATTGGACTTTTTATAGATATAGACCACTCGAAAAGAAGACAGAGATTTAGAAATCTCCCAAATATTGGCTCATAAGGTTAGATTAGCCCTCCTCCCATTGAGAGACTTGAAAACTCAAGAAGCCATAATAGCCGAGGCTCCTTCTAAAATAATATTATAACCCTTCAGATAGAAAACAGTATAGGACAAACCCTCCAATGCAACTCAAAACTTTGCGGCAAGGATAGATGTATCAAAAAATTGATACCTCCAATAATAACAACAAATGCTTGCCAATCATGAATGACAAAACCTGCTCCACCAAAAATTATTTTTATTTTTTTTGCACTATCATCAAAGTTGATCTTGAGAGAATCGGGGGAGCAATAACTTTGAGAAAAAGAGAACCTTATGAGATGCTCAAAATCTAAAATACGGAAGACCCAGATTTCTATAATGTATCGTCAGAGTTTTCTCTAAAGAGGTTAGCCATCTCAATGGACTACTTTTATGATTTGAACTCAGGAGCAAGCTCAATCCCTGAAAATTAGGGATAAATGATGGTATAGTATTTGATAAACCATCTGATGGTGATACGTGGCAAAATCAAAATCTATAATCCATGGAATAATAATTGATTGGATGAAGCAAAATTATTTAAATTATATTATAACTAACTAAATCCATTCAAGATTTAGTTAACCTATTCAATATCAAGAAACAACTATGGGCTACTCATTATCAAAAAGTCTAACTCTTGATAAACGGACTCTATATGCCTACAAATAGAGGAGCAAAGGCTCAAAGGAAGGTATGCTTGCTATTCCACTCTCTTTCTTTTATTTCTTCTATTTTCTACTTTTTTTTTATTTTTTATTCTTTAGTCCTGCTAACTTAAATGTTTGAGAGTTTTCCCCAAAGGAAATCAAAGGAAACTCGAGGCTTCTAACATGATTTTTATTGAGAGGAGGATTGTTAGGCCGAGTTCTTGATCAATGAGCAAAAGTCTTGGGTGAAGTTATTGATCAAGAAGCAAATTCTTGTGTTAGGATTGTTCTTTGCCATATTCTTCTTTAACAAATCATATCCATTGGTATGAAAAGTCATCAATAGTAGTAATAGATAAGACAATAAAAGAAAAAAAAAAGATGTGATCAGTTGTTTTCACCTTACCCCCATGTACATCATAAGATTTTTTTTTTTTTTTTTTTTGTTCCAAAGAAAGAGAGGAGGGGGGGGGGGTGGGGGCAAAAGTTTCCATAAAAATAGAGTCAAGTTTGAATACAGTCTCAATCTCCAAGGTACAAGAAAAAAAAGAATAAAAATGTCAAAATAAAGAGCAAAACAATATTCTCATCCTGTGTAATGTTGTTGCAATAATAAATTTTAAATAATCCATATGCTTTACACTTAGAAAAAAAGGAGGGTTTTAGATTTAAAAAATACCTATTTAAAAAGTATTTGCGAGAATAGTGCCCATGACAAATAATTTCTGAAAATAATATATAGAGTGTCATGTAGGATGTCACGTAAGCCATTCTAAAAATTTTAGAAAAAAATCAATAGGTAGAAAACATCAATTCAACAGATAATTTTAAATTTATCTGTTGAACAAATGATTTATGGCTCTACATTATCACTCCGCCTCCAAAATTTTTTTTCTAAATATTGAAAAGGGGTCGTTCTATTTTGAATTTCCTGTCAAACAAATGATTTCATGTTGAAATCGTCTATTTAACAGACAACTTTAGCAATTTCATTTTAGAATAAGATTTTGGTTGGATGAAAAACAGTAGGGCATAAAATTGTTTGAAATAAGGTTAAGTCTCAATACTTGTACCCTTGCGAACTAGTTTGGCATAGTATTGTATAGAGTTACATAATACATCTATTGATGTAAGTGCATGTGCTTTGCCAATACGACCAATAAAAAAGGCCATGGATACAAGAGATCTTGGATCACTATTTTTGTATCTCTACACGCAAAACATTCTAAATTAGGATTGTTATCTAATGGTTGAACAAGTTTGATAGATTCACCCTTTGAAATGAAGTTCTAGTTACAAACCAAATATGTTCTTTTATATAATCATGCCTTTTATATAAAATTTCCAATAATTTTATTGGACAGCATTAATTAGCAACATTAATTAACCATATATTTATCTAATGACTTTGGATCCCATGACGGTTGAATGAGCTCACCTCCCTTTCCACCCGCCATTCATTTTAAGGTGGCACAAATATAAAATTTTATGGAGGCATAGAGCCCATCAGCAGCAGATGGGTCTCGGTGAGACCATCTAGACTACTAAATTATGCTTTCAGACTGGTTTAAAACCGTGCTAAATGTCTCATTCCGCATGCCACTTTGAATTGCCAACACTATGTTTTATCATTCCTTCGATTTGGTGCTTTTTTATAGTCTTCTCGCATGCAATGACTGCATTCCATAGGTTAGAATTCACATTGAATACCAAATCCGCTAGTTTCTCTCTCTCAATGGCTTAGTTGATGGGAACCTGACGGCGTGTCTAATTACACATCTCAGAATTACACGGCAAAGCTTTCAGATTTTGGTCTAGCAAAAGATGATCCTGAAGGAGAAAATACTCATGTCACGACGTGTGTCATGGGCACACAGGGCTACGCTGCACCAGAGTATGTCATGACTGGTATGAATCAGAGATGATGTGCACTTAATTCAGTTCATTTTTTAACTATTGGTTCAAATGATTAACAAACAAATCATTCTTCCAACCAGGCCATCTAACAGCCAAGAGTGATGCCTATAGCTTCGGAGTCGTATTATTGGAGCTGTTGACAAGGAGAAGGTCTATAGACAAAGCCAGACCGAACAGAGAACAGAACCTTATGGAATGGGCTAGGCCTTATTTGAAAAATGCAGAGAAGCTAGGCCGTATCATGGACCCCAACCTTGAAGGCCAGTACTCCATCAAAGGTGCTCAAAAGGCAGCAGCAGTGGCTTACCAGTGCTTGAACCAAAGTCCGAAATCAAGGCCTCATATGAGACATCGTTGAAACCTTGGAGCCTCTTCTGAAGTTGAATGATATACCTTTTAGCCCCTTCGTGTACACGGTGATAGTGGAGAGAAGCAAGGAAGAAGATGAAGGGAAGATGGAATAGAAAGGTCGATGCAAAGATGAAGCGAGATCATCAACATCATGATCACAGGCGCAAACTGAACTTCCCTATTTCTTTTATCCAGTCTGAAACCACGCTTCACAGAGGGGAGAAGTTAATGTGGGAACTCCCCAAGACACCCCCGAGGATGAGGGACTCGATCCACCGCAAAAGGTTAACTCCATTGTACGTAGGGAAATTATAATGTCGAAGCGTCACTTCATGCTAGCACCCTATATATCATTTCTTCGGATAATCTGAAGTAAAGAGATTGTCTAAACATAGGTTATTTCATCCTACAACATAATGAGCTCATTTGTACTGGTTCGAGTTGTGCCTCGAATAGCTAGCACTGTTCATTATAGGCCACACTAGATCATGCCGGCCTATGATGGCAGTGGACGTTCTATATATTTTACTAAAGCCAAACCAACTCCATAGGCTTCAACCGATCTAGGCCCACATTCAGTCCTACTTGAAACACCATTAGTTTCACTTCTACCCAAAAGAAATCAGAAGAGCTAGGGGGAGATCCATGAGACAAGGGGATTGGAAGATGATCCAAAGAATTATGAGATGAGGAGAGGGGAAAGGCACGGGCTATGTGTGAAACAAGGAGAGAGGCTGAGATGGAAAAAGAGGTTTTATAGGGTATGAAATGAGAGAAAAGATTGGCTTTTAGTTCAGGTTGACATAAATCAAACCGTTCTTTTTCTATAATTCTTTTGTTAATTGTTCCATTAAACCGATTGGATAATGTATCCATTCACTTTTATCTAGGCTCACTGTTATTAGCTGCCTTACTATATTGTGTGTCACCCATACGCCTAAATCATTCTCCATCGGTTACTCCAGCATATCATGGAGTATGTACACAGCTCAATGTAGGACTAGACCCTAGGTCAAAAAATTTGTTATCCAAGGAGGCCTTGCCTAAATTATCTAAGTAAAGTAGGTTTTTTTTATTGAATCTCAAAATTAAAAAATATTATAAATATAAAAAAATCTCGATATTTCAAAAATAACTAATTATACATAAAAATATATCCATTATTTCAATTCATATATTTATTTATTAATTATAAAATAAATTTTAACAATCATGCGTTCTTATAAAAATTTTAATTTATGATCAAGTTACTTACCTAAGTTTGAAATCTTTTTAGCAATCATGAATAATTTATAAAATACTTTAATATATGATTATGTTACTTACCAAAGTTTGAAATCAATCATGAATAATTTATAAAATACTCTAACTTATGATTAGATTAGTTACCTGCTTCAAATAAAATTAAAAAGAATAAATAAAATTAGTGAAAACTAATCTTCATGCTCTAAAGCTCCATCAACCTTTTTGATCCTTCAACTTTTACCTCCTTCATTGTTTTAAACTATTGATTTATTATCAAAAGATCTTAGTTGAGCCCTATTTATAAAGAGATTTTTTAGAGAAAAGAGGTTTCTACTATTCATAAAATTCTAATCTCGTAAAACTAATAAATTTTTCAATTTTTGTAGGATTCTAACTTCTTTAAAAATACTAAAAAGATAAAATTCATGAAATATTTAAAAATAAATTTTTCACTCAAAAATAGCTTCTAACTCTCCGATATAATTTTAAAGTATAAAAATTTAAATAAAAATATAAAAAATCATCCTTAATCACCATCAATGGCATTTTCGTAACGATTTATATTTATAAAATTACTTCTAACTTTCTTTATTGACCTTTGATTTGAATGAATGAAGATGCATTAAAAAGCTAATTAAATATCGAACATTATGAATATGAATTCAATTAAAAATTTTAATTATATTATTTTTATATTTTTTTAATTATATTATATTTTAATTTAAAGTAAGTTAGGTAAAAGGGCTTGACCACATAAGGCCTAAGTGTGGACGGTTTGAGGCGAAGCAAGGGGAAATTTGTCAAACGGGCTTGGAGCCATGGATACGGAGACACTCGTAGAGAACAAGCTTCCAAGGAGAACACATGTTTTTGGAACAGAGCTTAAGGCAAAGGGTTTGATCTCAGGCTCGTCCCTTTTTAATCAACCAAGGGAAGGCCGCGGCCACCATCGTGTCCCACCAAGGGAGCAGTGGCTCGCCTCTTTGGGCTCACAAGTTGCCCGCACTTGAGAGGTGGGGCCAACTTTGCACGGCACTTGAGATGCCAATCTGCCGAGAGCCAAGAGCCAGGAGCCGAGAGCCGAGAGCCGAGAGCCGAGAGCCGAGAGCCAAGAGCTTTATATTCTAAAAATATTAAAAAATTATTTTATGTTTATGATGAATTATTAGATATAATTTGTATCTTGTTTTTAATTTTTCTATTTGATAAGTTAGAAATATTTGTAAGGATGCGATGACATAAAATAAAAGTATTGATTAAGAATATATATATATATATATATATATATATATATATATATATACACTAATATTATATTCTATTTTGCCTCGTAATGATAAGATTCTTGATTAAGAGTGTTGATTATCCATCCAACTCAATTTTATATTAAAAATTATAAGAAATTTCATAAAAAGGCCACTCAGAACATTAGGTCACTCAAAACATTTTATCTACAGTCACATCTTTTGTTTTGTGATTGCAACAAATGCACTTTTTGATATAACGTTTGGAGCTGTCAAAATCGTGGCCTTAAATAAAACCCTAGGGTGGTGGGTCATCAAAATGAAAGGGTGGAATGATGGTTAGTGGGTCATCTAGAACCCACACTTTTTGTTTTGAATAGAGGTAGCAATCGAGTTAGATTAAATCATTTTGGATTGAATCAATTCGGATTCATATCATTTTTGAGTTCGAATCATTGAAGCTAAATTTCAATCCTAAATAGTTGGGTTCGGATCAACTCATGGATCATTTTGAATTGACTTTTTTTCTTTTAAAAATTTATTATATTCTTCTTTCTTATTATTTTTAAGTAATTTATTAATAATTAATTTAATTATTTTTTTTCTTCTTTTATTCATTTGCTACTCTAAATGCTAGAACAGATAGATATAAAATTGTAACATGATTAGAAACAAATTAAATTAATTATTCTAAATTTATAAAATATAAAAATAATATAATTAAGTAATAATCTAGAAAAGTATACTTTTAAACTTAAATAAATATTAATATTAAATTATTAATAAGATTATAAAATAAAATAAGTAAATGTTGGAGATGTGTTTAATTTTATATATAAAAAAAAGTAAACTTATACTTAATTCTACTCTTTTAGTTCCTTCTTAAGGGTATTTGAAATCATTGACGTCAATCATTCAATGACACTCAATTTAAAAAAGTATATTTTTAATCTCATTATTTATTAAGTCATACGAGCATCAACTATGTTATATATCAAGAATATAAAATATTTAAATATTAGCTATGTAAATAGTTTAATTAATAATTTATAAAATTATATAATATTATTTATATTAAATTTTAAAGTTTAAAATAGATAAAATTAAAAATATATCTTATCTAAATATTATTTTTGGTTATTCATGAGCTGATTCAATTCGATCCTAAAATTTTTGGTTATTCGTATCATTTTAGGTTTAAATTAAAAAAATAAAATAAAATTCTAATCCTAATTTGGATGGGTTAGACTCGGCTCAGATTTCTGCCGTCCCTAGTTGCAAGGTAGCGGTCACAACCGTAGTCTTTAAAAAAAAAAAATTATAAAAAAAATGTTCGGATGGTTGTTGCTGAATTTTCTTCGATAATCCAACCATCATCTAGAAATGATTTGTATGCCCTTCCAAAATATCATGAGTTGAACCAATGGCATCGCTATACAATCAGGAAAAAGTTCTTCTATTAAAAATTAGACTATTTTTGAAAGTACCGTACTGTCAAAATTAATTTTAAAAATGTTTTGCTGATTTCAAATGGTGAAGCCATTGCCTGTGCTATTTGGGGGTATCGAACTGTCAAAATTAATTTTGAGGATGTTTCTTCGCGGAAGCTGTCAGTAAATTTAAAATAAAAATAAATAAAATAGCCGTGGACTCTTAGATGACCGCGACATGCCTCTTATGGCAAATCTCTCAAAGCTCTAATTTATTAAGGCTTTGCTTGGGTTGGCTGTTCGGCGCTTTTAGAGGCTTTTGACAGTTTAAAGAAGAGATGAAGCGCTGGCTTGCGGCATTGCATGCCTCATCTGCTTGGACCCATCCATGATTTTGAACGTAAGATTTTTTTAATGATGAACAGAAATTAGATGCAGTTTTTTATATATAAATCGTATGATTTATGCTTGCCTCTCTTTTATTTTATTTTATTTTAAAAAACTAACTAAAGTTAATTTTAAATCCCATATAATGATAGATAAGAAAGAGATAGATAGATATAAATCGTACAGTCCGTATGGAACTGCACTAAGTTCCGTTCTCTTTGAATGGGTTTGTCTTTTGCCAAGAGGCGTTAACCACTTCTAAGGCCCGCAGAGGGCGATGGTTTTCACTGCTTATCGACTCGGTTCTCTAATTTTGACGGTTTTCACTCTTCATTGATTGAGTTCAAGAGATACTTTAGTACGAAGCGATGAGATGCATAAAGATGAAGGAAACATATCAATCGTGAAAGTACTCCACTGCGCTGACACTATGATTGAGAAACAAAAGCCTGACAAATAATTTGGATTAAATATCCTTGCCCCTCAACTTCTCAACTGCATGCAAAGGGAGATCAAAAAGGACATCAAAGAAAACAATGCAATCGACGAAAACAATTCGCTAAAACCTATTTGATATTATTTTTGTTATCTATTTTTATTTTTAGATTAAAGTATATTTTTAATTCTTAAATTTTAAAGAACACCTTATTTACTTTTAAAAATTTTTAAATTATTTTTAAATTTTATTTTTTTTATTTTTATTTACTTTTTATTATTAAAATAAAATTTAAGAAGCTTACCTACGTAGCATCCGACGTAGCTAAATCGGTGACTTTGAGGGTTGAAAAAGAGCCATCCCTCTTCTATTAACCCTTCCACGCCCGCCCTACTCAATGCAAAGGCCATCACGGAAGAAATCGGCAGGCACTGGGAGGGAAGAGGATGGAGATTGGAGTGCGGTGCGTTGTTGTGTTTCTCGTAATAACTCCAAATTCTACCCTGGGGTCGGCCCACCTTCATCCTGATGCCACGAAGGTGAGCTCTGTTATTATATTTTAATAGTTAAAATTAAATAAAAATAAAAAAAATAAAGTTTAGAAATAATTTAAAAATTTCTGATAGTATAGGAATTAAAATGAGATACCCCAAAATTCAAGAGTTAAAAATATACTTTAATCTTATTTTTAAAGGTAAATATATAAAATTTAATATAAAAAATATATTTACTTATATTATTTTATTTTTTATTTTTAAAAGTATCTTTCATTATTTATGAAAAAATAAAAATGAAGAGCCTATTTGGTATCACTTTTGTTTCCTCTTTTCTATTTTTAAAATAAAAATATAAAAATCAAGATGAAAAAATATGTTTGTAACGTTATATTTTTTTAAGTAACTTTCATTATTTATGAAAAAAATGTGGAAGTAAAATTTTTTCATTTTTTTATAAAGTAACTTTTTAAAAATTAAAACAAGTTATTGAAAAAATAAGGTTGCATTTGGCATTCCAAGACAAGTATGTTATAGGTTATCACTAATCTCAAGGGGCATAAAATTTAATAGTAAATATTTATATGTGACTTCTAGCTATATCTAATAGTAAATATTTATTGCATATTCAATAAATATGTACCATCTACTTAGATTTCAAGACAAAATTGTACAATAGTCCTTTGATATTTACATTTTTTTAAGAAATTAAATTTTTTTTCTTAAAAATAAATAATTTATTAATTTATATGTAAAATTAATATTCAAAAATTAGAGGTTTAAATTTTGCATGATATGTTAATTACAAAATTTGAATCAAGTAGGTAGAATATAAGTTGTGTATTATTATTGCTAGTTGCTACAAATTGTTATTACGTAAAGAATAATCTATAATTTCTGGATATCTGATTACTATTATTACTATTTTCTATAAACATTATAATGAGAAAATTATTTATTATTTTAATATGAAGCGATATAATGAATGATTTTATGAAATAATATGATAAATAAAAATAGAGAATGAAAATTAAGATTATTGAATATGAATGATTGGATTATTGGTAAATGAAATATGATTGATATTATAATATACATAAACTCTCAATCACAATCACTGTGAATGATTGATGATTGATGATTGATGAAAGACTCTTACGAGCTTAGCTCTCTTCCTCTTGTCACTATCTCCTCTTTAGAGAAAGAGGACGCTTGTGATTTTTGTTAGCTCCATTTCTTCCTTGATCAAGTTAGGTCTTGGTTCGGTATCCCTGGAAGCCCAAAATTAGTCCTTTTCATTCTTTTGTTTCTTTAATAGCCTTGGGTTTTAATAATTTGGCTCCTTTTCTGATTAATCTTTTATAACCTTTCCTTATACTGATGTGGAATTAGTTTAAATTAGAATTAGGGAATTCTTAACGCTCTCTTAGTTTTGTTTTTTAATAGAAACTCCAGGATTTTTACTATCGCCAAGTTTTGCCTTCCTCTCTTCGTTCGTACAATCTTTTTTCCAGCAAATTCGTACATCCACATCATGATTCAGCATTTTTTAAAGATTTTATACAATCAAAAGTTAACAACAATTTAATCGTGTGTCGATGGTATCTAAAAGCCTTAAGCTTTTGTTGTTGGGCGTACATATATATTTTTCATTCTCCCTTCATATGTTATGGTAGATCTTGATATGGTTAGTTACCCGGTGGGTACATGACCGAGTAAGACCTTTTTGCTCGATTTCCTGGATTTCACCTTTTTTTTTTTGATAATAAAGGACACTAGCACCTTAGGAAAACTAACTCTTCTAGAATCTGCCATGGCTAGACGATTCAACTGAAGTGGCAATGTTGACTCTAAATCCTAGCAGCCTCTGTTCCTGTATTTAGCAATTCAGTTTGCTAAAAAATCATATTCCTGCTTAGCTTCTTTGTACATATGCCCACATTTAAAATTCAGAGTGGATGCACAAACAGACTGCAAGTCTCTCGGACAAAGATGAAAGCAATTCATACTTCCTTGAATCCAAGTTATCGTGGTTGAAGAATCTCTTTTCGAAAGAACATCAGAGCTCTGAAATTCTCTGGTAATTTCTGATGACAACCCTAGCAGCCTCCCAATAAACTAACTCGTCAAAATTAACTTTAAGAAAACTTACTTGAGGGAGATCTATGAGAGAAATTTTGAGCAATTCATAGGACCATTAGGAAGGAAAACCTAAATGCTTAAGTCTTTAAAAGGGTGAGGATAGGAGGGTTGCATCATCTCTGATGCCTGAGCCTGGGCTGTATCCACCATAATGCATACCCAAATATATTCTGCTCCTCCTTCATCTATCCATCCAATGGCCTCTAAAGAAGGAAGGTCCAAGCCTGATGGAGGGAATGGAAACGAGAGAATCTCATAGGTAGGTAAGAAATGCATCAAGAGGGGGGGTGGGGGGGTAGCAAAAACATTTAGAGAGCAACATTTGAGGAAGCCAGAATACCATTATGCCAAAGTTTCGAAAGAAAATATAACATCCAGCTTCCATATCTTTTCAACCTCAGAGTTCACCTGAATATCATCTCCCTCACTATCGCTCAAAGCCTCTGCTACATCTTTGACAGAGACTCTGGCCTTATAATTCCTGCTCCAATAAAGAACATCTTGTTGACTTTCGATACCAAGCGAGATATTTACTATTTCTTCAATAATACTTAGGGAATATTCTCGGCAAGAGCTTCTAATTCCAAACATTCGAGGACAAAGTCAGATGGGCCATCGTAGATAAAGCTGACAATGCTTCCATGTCATAAGTTATGAGTCTTCAATTCAAAGGGTAATGGAGAACCATGGCTGGTTTCAATATCAATAGTAGTACCCCTCCTAATAGGCCAAAACTAGTCTTTCTTTAGATTACTTGAAACCCTATTGATTCAAATCCAGTCTCAGGTGCACTGTCTTTGAACCTAACTTTCAATCTTGACATGATCTGATTTTTGGTATTATAATTGATCTGATCATAGTAAGTAAACCATAGACCCAAATCTATCAAGGCTTAACCTCATCAATCAATACATTAAGGTAAGTAGCCTAATCAAAGTATTTTCTAAAATTATATAAGATTTAGATTACAAAATTTTAAAAATATTTTAATTCTTTACATGAAAATCTTAAAAATTTGCATGTTTGGATTGATCGTGTTTGTTAAATTATACAAAATTATTTTAAAATTTTAATATGCATATTACTTAATTTTAAAAATTATATAGTTATATATGATATATGATAGGTATATTTAATAAGATTTTATGGCATAAAAAGTTAAATTATAAGTTTTGTAAATTTCTT
This sequence comes from Metroxylon sagu, assembly GCA_017589505.3. NCBI lineage: Eukaryota > Viridiplantae > Streptophyta > Magnoliopsida > Arecales > Arecaceae > Metroxylon > Metroxylon sagu. Next base: position 852,993 of record JACVBY030000657.1, read on the forward strand.
GTTTATCTTATTATTAAAAACTTAATCAAGTAAGCATGTCATGTTATGTTGCCCAAGTGAATTGTAAGCTATTTGTATGCAAAACAAGCTATGACATGTGTAAGTATTTGCTATCAAATCTACTCAAACTATAATTTATGACACAATTGATGACATGTTATCTTTGCTTTTTAGGGTTTATATGAAGACTAGTGATATGGAGATTAGTGTCAGGCCTAGGAACTTTTTTTGGAAGAGCTAGGCTTTTGATAGTGTATATTTAAAATTATAAATTATATGTCAATATATTTTTATAGATAGAAAATTATATATTTTTTAAAAATTTTTGGAGGGAGGCTACGGTCCCTCCTAATCCCTTTAAAAGGTTTGCCCCTATCGATAGGTGATATATGTAGCCTACTATTTTTAATCCATCTTTGCAAGGTTATATATAATGAACTAGCTCTGCCGTAGAGATTGTACGTGGTAATTATTTATTGATGCCCATGTTATTATCACATACTTTAAAATATAAATCTAAATTTTATCAGTGTAAATTTAAAATTCATTATAATTTTATTTAAATTATTTAAATGTTATTTAAAGCATTATTATGTTATTTAAAATTTATAATTTGGAGACTCAAAATTTTTAATATGATTCTTAGTTGAGACTGGTTTTTCTTGAAGTTTCTAGGCTGTTGGTCGTCAGTCTTGCTGTTCTGGCTCTTGGGAGGCGTCAGTCCAGTTTCCTGCCCAACAGTGGCAGATCCAGTGAAATCCTTGTCTCTGTTTAAGGCACAGAATTGATCAGGCCAAGCAGCCCAAATTGAATTCGGCTGAAAGTATAACAACTCTAGCTACAAAATTGTGTAGCTCCAAGGAGCAACCTTAGTTGATTTTATCTAGAGCCATTTGACTTATGGTCATGATTTAATTGTACCTCAATTGGCAAAACTTTGGGCCAGATCTCGCATTAGGAGTCAAAACATATATTGATTGGACTGGATTGGAAAGTAGCCCAAACTAAATCCATGCGGTCAGAAGAAAAGCCAAATTGGATCACTTAAACAAAACTCGGCCCAAGTCCTAAATCAGTCCGCATGTAAATTTGTTTGCCCAGCTGCTGATCCAATCGAGGTTTGAACTAAATTTGGTTGGAAGATTAATTATAGGACATGACATTAAGTTCCAAAATCTTGGGCCATATCTCGCATTAGGAGTCAAAGGGTGCAATTTGGATAGGTTGGACGGATTGGGAGGTTCACAGAATATCAACATAGACCTTCCTCCAATTGGCAGGGCAGTCAGGGTCTAACTCCCCATCCACACGTGGCATCAAAGCACTGATTGATTAGTCCCATCTGGGTCCCTCACTTTTCTCCAAAAAAAAAAAAGAAAAAAAAAATTCCGTCTGGTATTAGCGTCATAAAATAAGAGAATATGTTATCAAAATTTTAGGGAATTTTTAACTTATATTATGAAGCGTGATATGGGTTAGTGTTCACATTGTTATATGGACTTTTCTTCAGAGGTGGTTAGCTTCCTTGCGGTGATTTCGTAAACCTGCGCCCATTTCCCCTTGACAAATATCCTAACGATGAAAAGGCCGACCGCCATATTCTATGGATTTTTTTACATAAAAAAAAAAAATGTTCCGCGGTACAGCCCATAAAGAATTTTGCATTCTACTCTCTTCCTTCTCTTCACTCCTTCAGTAAATTATTTGGTGTTAATAAAGTTTACATGGAATATTCTCCCTCATGATTCCTTTAGAAAGAGGTAAAAAAAAAAGGGTTGGGGTGGGCCATCACCCTTCGATGGGCTAAATAACGCAGCCCCACCCCTGAGGTTCTGCTACCCCAAAGCTTGCAGGAAGCGCCCTCTCTTCGTCTCCAAATCATAGGGGTTATATAACGCAGCCCCACCCCTGAGGTTCTGCTGCCCCAAAGCTTGCAGGAAGCGCCCTCTCTTCGTCTCCAAATCATGGCTCCAGGCCTATTCGAAGACTTTCTCCTTGCCCCGCCTCAGACGGCCAGCACTTGGGGCCTGAAGCCAAACCAAGTCGCTAAGTTCGCCCTCTGCGTTGCCGCTGGTGGTTTGATGCTGAGGTCCGATGGTCGCCGCCACCGCTACCACCACCTGGACTCGGCATTCGAGGTATGCTTCTTTGCAAATCTCATTCTGGGGCTCCTGCTGATGTACCGTTCCATTGTGGCACCTGCCTATTCTACCACCACCGGCAACGGCAAACTCATGGCGTGGGTGACTCTATTCATGTCCGTTGTCACCATCGCCCTGGGTTCTTATCTCATGATCTTCGCAAATTGATCAGACGCGCTGGACGAGGCCAGAATTGGGCGTCAAGGACCAGGCGGACGGCACCGCCCATCTGACCCACGATCCCTTTTCCGGCAGTTTAGCTCGTATAGATTTGATGCTGTTTTGCCTAACTATTGTTATGTGACCTTCATTTCTCAGTGTTCTTGGTTATGTGAATTGCTCTGTTTGCTTATGGTGCGTGTGAGATATGTGATCTTCATATCTAAGTACTCTTGGTTTTGTGAGTTGCTCTGTTGCTTATGGTGTGTAAGAGAGATGACTCTGTTCCTATATGTAAGGGTGAAGTAATTTAATAGATGGTGGTGTACTTCAAAATGCTTCTCTTTCAGCGATTTTAGTCTCTCTTGGACATATGTTGAATGATACTTGAATTTTGGCCTTCTTTGACTTCATTTTTTTTTAATTTTTTAACAAAAAAAATTTTGTTCGATCCAATAGAAAACAACAGTTAAAGCAAAAAAAAATATAAGAACTTGATTGAACACATCGAGTCCAAATTGAAAGGAGCACGAAGGCCTCACAGATAGGAGGCTCTCAGGAGTTCAGTTCCCCTTCCTCTTGTCACAATCTCCTCTTTCCTTTTTCAATTAGGTTGGATCTTGATTCGGTATCGTCGGAGCCCAAAATTAGTCCTTTTTATTGTTTTGTTCCTTAGTAATTTGTCTCCTTTTCTCATTAATCTTTTATAATCATTTCAGTTTTATTGATCATGTGAGCACTGATATGGAATTTTTATTTATTTAGTAGAAAGTCTAGGACTTTTGCTGTTGTCAAGTTTTGGCCTCCTCTTTTTTACTCCGTACAATCATCCAGATTTTTCTTTCCAGCAAATTCGTATATCCAGTTTATGATTCAGTTTTTTTTAAAAAAATTCTATAATTTTAATTATCAAAAGCTAACGACGATTTTATAGTTTTTCATTGATACCGGAAACTCCATAGCTTCTTCTTGTTGGATTTATATTTTTTTTTTTTCCTTTTTCTACTCGTGGTAGATTTTTTCTTGACATGGTTAGTTAACAGGTGGGAAGGAGAAGGGATGGTGCACTTTGTTTCCAAAAGTTCTAACATTTTTAGAAAAAAATTGAAAAAATAAAATAGTTTCCAAGCACTTATTATTCAGTCCAGTTCATTTTTCTATATGACAGTTTGAAAATGAAAACAAAAAATCAAGATGAGCACCAAAGGAGTCCTACCAGTTTTGTCATGTTTATTAGATGCACCGGAATTCATGCATAAATAATGGTAAAAGAGTACTGATCAGGTTATCAATTAATAATGGATAGCGAAACAGACCGTTTAGTGTTCTGTTGGAACCCTCCTTTCTTTTGCTTTTTTTCTCCTTATCGGAGAAAAGAATAAGAAGGCATCTTGGAGCTATTCTTTATAGAAAAGAATAAGAAGAAAGGTTGTTTCCATATAACTGCTTGACGTACACTTACAGGTCAAAGCAAAAAAAAAAAAAAAAATCCGAGTATGGTACCTAATCTTCCATATTGGAAGGACTCATTCAGCAAAAAAAAACGCTTTTATTTTTGGGCAGACTCTTTTTTTTTTTTTTTTTCTATCTTTTTCTAATTTACTTCTTCTCTTATTTCTAAATCTTCTTATATATATATATATATATATAACCTTTCTACCTGACTCTCTCTCTCTCTCTCTCTCTCTAGGTTAGTGAAGGAAACTTGTTTTTCTATCTTATTTTTAAGGAAAAAAAAAAAAAAATTTCCCAGCAAAGAGAAGGGCATTTTTTTTTTCCTGCACGTTACTTCTTGATGCGAATGATGGGATCCGCTACGAACCTAAACGAGAATAAATTAAGATTTGAGGAATATCCACCAATATTATTAACTAAACATATGTTGCATTTCTTGAAGGGTAGTAGTATGAGAGCTTTCTAGAAGGTAGTACTGCGAGAGCTTTTTTTTTTTTTTTTTTGCGCTCAGATGGCAGGTCAGAGGAGGAGGAAATATGATACTATAGCGCCTTTTCTCTGTGCAAATTTATTGCTTTTTTTTTTTTTTCTTTTTGCCTTTTTTTTAATCGAAAGAACGTTCAAAAGAACACGACGCTTTTTCGCTATTGGCGAAATCCTTGTCACGGGATGTGGGACGTCCGCGCTTCAAGTGGTGGGCAGAACGGGAGAAGTTGACGAGAGTTCGTTGGACAGCAGCAGATTGATGCGAACGCAAGCCTCTCCTCGCGCCATGGCATGGGTGGCCGCCTCATTCTTATTTTATTGAAGCCAAAATAAAGTCATGTCGGATGGCAGAACATTGCATGAATGAGGCGGTTTTGGAATTTTATGCTGCCTACGTGTAGAAGCTGCCAGCTGCCCACGTGGCAGGCTAGCCCCACGGAGAAATTTCCCCGAAGGGTGCATCGGAGTAGAGCTGCCGTGAGAGAAACGACAGGATTGATGCCGTAGAAAACAGCAATGAAAGCGGAAAATATGAAGGAAATACGAGGTCATGATCGAATGCATGCCGGAGACAAAAGTAAATGAATTTAAATTATAAATAATATATATATATATATATATATATATATATATATATATATATTATAAATTAAATTTAAGGTACCATACCTTCTTTTATTATAATCTTTTCTTTCAAGAATGCCGATACTTTTTTTTTGATGACTCCATCGTTTATACAATTTGGTTAGATCCTGTTCTTTATTACTAATTCTTTTTATTCCTTTATTTCTTGATACTCTGTCCTTTATTTCTCGATACTCTATCTTCTTTATTGATTTATTTTTTATAACCATCTTCAATTTTATTTGATCATGTGGTCATTGATATGGAAGCAAAAAAATTCTTAATTTTATCTTATAGTTCTGTTTATTTAATAGAAAGTTCATGAATTTTTTTTTTTTTCTTGTCATCAAGTTTTGCCCTCCTTTTTACTTTGCACATTATTCAGGTTTTGATGCAGTTTTTTTTAAAATTTTTTATAATTTGAATTATTAAAAGCTAACAATGATTTAATAGTTTTTCATTGATACTAGAAGATTTTAAGCTTGTTTTTCTTTTTCTTTTCTTTTTTTTTTTCTCCCCTTTCTACTTTGACATAGATATATTTGGTGGAAAGGAGAGAGACTTGTGCATCTGTTTCTAAAAGCTTTAAAACTTGTGCAAATAATATTAAAAAAATAAAATACACTCATTATTTAATTTAATTTAATTTAATTTGATATTTTAAAAATAAAAATCTAAAATAAGATCAATCCTAGGAAAGTCCTACATGTTTTATTTTATTAGTTAGATGTATCAAAATGGATGCATATAATCTAATTATTGATCAATCAAAGCTACCAATTAATGACGGATAATAAAACTGGCCGTTAATGCCCTGTCAGAGACATTTTAACGATTGGTGTTATTTGAATAACTACTCTCCCATTATTTCAAGAATTAGAATGGACGTTTTCTTACTTTTATTTATTTTTATTTTTTTCTCTTTTAGAGAGGAGAATAAGAAGGAATTTAAACTCAAAATAATGATAGATGATTTCCAAACTACTTGATGGACCTCTGCAAGTCAAAAAAATAAAAATAAAAAATCCAAATATGGCACCAAGTCTTCAATTATTTTTTTTAAAAAAAAATTAGATGGCACCAACTAAATTTTAGAACAGCCAACTTATTTGCTGTTCAAAGAATCAATCCGGTGAACCGCATTATTGATTGCCGGGGACCAATTGGAGGATGACCAGTCTTCCATAGGAATTGAAAAGAGCTTGCAAAGGAGCACTCGGGCTCTTAACTCATCACAATAAAGTCAGGGTCGCGTAGTCGTGGTCTTTTTGAGGTGCGTTCTCAAGGCAATTCTTATTATATACATATATATATATATATAATGCGGTAATCCTATCCTTTGTTTGAAAAGGATTCGTGCCGACTGATTTGGTTGGTCGACCATTTGCTTGGCACTGTGCTGGAATGGACCGCGACGACTATTTTGTTTGGAACTATGCTGGAATGGACCGTGACATGAATTTCGAACCGAGATGGCTGATACGACCCATGAAATCCAATGCCAAACCATCGAAAAAAACATTAGGATTAAAATTTAGAGTAATAAATGGATAATAGAAGAAAAAAAAAAATTAAATTAGTCATTGATAAATTACTTAAAAAAATAAAAAATATATATATTAATTTTAAAAAAAAATTTAATTCAAATTGATCATAAGTAAATATGATCTGTTAAAGATATGGTTTAGCTTCAATGATCCAAATCTAAAAATAATCCAAATCTAAAAATGATTTGAACATGAATTAATCCAAGTCAAGTTGATAGCCATCTCTAATTTCCAGCGATGTGAACTGCCATTTGCTGATGGTTAATGGCTTAACCTTGACTTTGCCATTTCAATTTTTTTTTTTTAATAGACATTTCCAAACAGATTGTACCTGTTTCATTAAATGAAAAATTAAGCAGAAATATGATATTGCACGTCATGATTATTTTTTCAAAAAATAAAGATGGCAAGAGGATACTTGAATGGGATATCAACGGTTCAGATAAAGTCACAGAAATGGAGGGGATGTTTCTGACTTAAAATTTTAATCCTACGATCGCAAATTTTACTTCTTTTTATACATGGTATGGCAACCGATGAAGGGAAAAAGAAAAGTTAAGAAGGTGAAGAGTTATCAAATAAATATATTATTTGTGGCAAAGGCAGGAAGTCAACGCTTGATCATATCCTCTTTTTCTTATGGATTAGCAGGAATGGAGAACCATTTCAACGTAAATATCAAAGTGCCTGAAATATTTTGATTAAGGTTAAATGCTTCTTTGAATTTTTTTTTAGAGCTTTTTAGCTATCATGTCATCCTAAAAACTGAGGATCCCATTCCCCTTCTAGTTATCTAGAGGGCTTCTCTACTACCTTAGTTTCTTGGCATCCCCACTACTAGGACGATTAAAATTAATTTTAATGGCTCTGTTCATCAGAGAAGAGCCTGTTTCTTTGTGCTAGTGCAGTTCCTTTTATCTTCTTTGCTGAGTTATCTGTTGTATGGCACGGGATTTCTAAACTTATCTCTAATTCATGAGCCCATATATTTATTATTGGAGGTGACTCAATGACAGTTATTAGCTGGATTCGAGAAGTTTAATCTTGTCGGCATCACCTCCGTAGTAGTATCAAAACTCTTCTTCTATTTTTGAAAGGCCACTTCCCTATTACCTTTACATTCAAAGAGGGTGACCAAGTGACAGATGTTCTTGCTTCCATGATAGCGTCCTCTTCATACACTAGACGTTGGACTGGCCAACCCTCGGATGAGATACTCGCTACTTTTAGAAGCTGATGCTAGGGGAGTGCTCTTTTTCCGGGATTTGTAATGCTCTGTTTTCTCTAGCCAAAAAATTGAAGCCTCCCAAAATCATCCTCTATTGTGTTATTAGGAGCGGTAATTTTGGATGCAATTCAAATCTGACATAAAGTTAACGGATTTGACTTAAACATAAACAGATTCGAATCAAAATTAAATTGATTCCTGAGGTATGATTAATAAATAAGTTATGTCATAAATTGACTTGTTTACTTAAAATTGACTCGCAATTGAACCGATTATTAAACAAATTAATTTATCTGACCCATCAGTCTGAATATGATCCACTTGACTTATTTATCTAAATTAATACCATCTTTTAATTAGTTATTATTTTGTGATGATTATATATGTATGTAAGGACTTTATGTTTATCATTCTTTCTTTTTTCTTTTAAATAAAAAGTTTTTGTTCATACTTTTAATTATAATTTTTAATATATAATTATTTTTTAAATGAATTGTTATTAAATATATTACACGAATTACACTTATATGAGTTTTATATAGGTTATACGGTTACACAGGTTATATGAATTATACAGATCATATGTATCATATGGGTCACACAAGTTATATAAATTAAACAGGTTAAATTGATCGTATCATGCAATCCAAGTAAAACATGAATCAAATTTGAATTTAAAATTTTAAATAAATAAATAAATAAATAAAATTTAAATTAATTATTTATTATTATATTTTAAAATTGATGCAATTCATTTACGACCGTTGATAAGATTTGTCCCCCTTAGGTATTACTATAAAAAAATATCAAGAGATTGTAAATAACCAAGGCCGCATGTGCCATTAGACGGGGAAGTAATTGTCCCAGCCTTGCTCGGTAACTTGCTATGATAGGCGTGATGAATGTTTGATTTTTCTTGGACGACACGTGTATACCGTACGTGCTAAATACTCCAGCACTTTTGTTTCAAGCCTTCTATGAACGCAGATTGTGACATTAAGGGCTCTTGGACCAATGCCAACTTTGACGGTTCTTGCACTACATGAGGCCATGCCAGCTTAATTAGACGGAGAGTACGACGACTATACTCCCCACAACCAAAGTCATACTCACCTTCGTGCAGAACAAATAAAAAGGCGTGGGTAGGGCCCAAAAAATTTTGGGATCTGGGCCAATTTTGTAGCTCATAAACCAGGCTGCCTCTGATTTTTTTAAACCCATTAATATTCTGGACCGTATCTAAAAATAAAAAAAAGAGATCTGATTCATATATATTTTTTAAACGGTAGGGATTGGCATAGGTCAAGCTAAACTCAGATCAGATATTGATGGTTCTAGCAATCTAATGAAAATCTTTTAAAACTTAAGCTTAATCTAATCCAACGTATTGTATAAATACATACATATATAAAAAAATTATTATTTATTAATATAATATTTTATATATATTATAAATTTTTTATTGATTTCGGGCTAGGTCATGCCGGTCCAGCCCTTCCATATGAGCTAAAAATTTTGGCTTAGGCTTAAAAATATTTCGGGCAGGCTCAGGGACCTTGTTACAGGGGAATGGAACCTGTAAAGCACATGGCTTAACCATCCCAGCAGACAATGCTTCGCATTTTTTTTTTTTTATCGACAGTGAACTGAATCATGAGATCATGGCTGGACACAGGATTCTTGTAGACCAAATTGAGAAAATCTGAGGAGGATGACAGGGGCCGGAGATATAACCATCTGTCAGGCCTAACTTCCTTCGAACAGTGATGCGTCGAAGGAACCGAAACGTTCCTAATTCATTCTTTATGCTACCCCCTTTCTTTGGTCGACAAGGATCGGTGCTCGTACCGAGCGGGGGCCTAGGGATCACCAGCTGAGAGTTACTTGTTGGCCCAGAGAGAGAGAGAGAGAGAGAGGAATAGAATGCTTTAGAAATCTTTTCCACAAAGTCTTGCAAAAAGAATGTAAAAACAAAGATATTTAGCGGCTACAATAAAAAAAAAAAAAAAAACCTTTCGTGCCTAAAAAAAACAAAATCTATGCATAAAAATAAAGGGGAATTCACGCATTTTTTTTCTCCATCATTTTTTTTTTTTCATTTTTCCAGGATCAATTGCTCTGCTTCTCTCGCAAACCAACATACTGAAATTATTCTTCAAAACATAAAAAATATGGGGAGGAAATGAACGTATTCTTTATTAAACTAACAGGTTACCGGGTTAATCACTCAGACAAATTGCTAATCGTATTTCCCAAACTCGATCAACAAATCAAATCACACCCCACCGTTTCCAACCGGGAAACAACTTAACCTCAAATCTAAAATAATCCCCAAAATTCATAAAAAAAGGGCCACTAAATGAACATTTGGCAGTGTTGGCTAAGGATGTACTTAAGTATTGGTCCTGCAGACCATTGCATTAATGACATAAAAATAATAATATATTCTCATTTAAAATAAATAGTTTCTTGAAATCAAAAAGTCTTTGTAAAACTGTCTTTGTGGCCGTATAGCTAAACAAGATTGTATGATTGTAAAATTAAAAAATTATTATTTTGTTGCTATCAAAAATATTATTTAATTAAATAATATAAGCATCATTTTTTAGAGTTCAACCAATCCTACATTTGAAATAAATAGAAGAAAAATATAATTATAACATTTTAAATTATATTACATATGAATTTTAGAATATAAAATTAAATTTCTCCTTTCTATACTTTTATATTTAAAGGAGAGAGTTATATTTAAAACAGAGAGATTCAAACCATAAAAGTATAGGCCCTATAAACCATTCTAATTCAAAATAAATAATTTTTTGGAATGAAAACAAAAAGCTTTTGTAAAGCTATCTTTAAATACAGCACAGCTAAGCAAGAGGGTATAGTTGTAAAATTAAAAAATTATTATTTGGTTGCCCTCAAAAATATTGTTTAGTTAAATAATGTATGATCAATTTTTAAGGTTATAGGAATTCTACATATACAATAAATATTAGACAAAATATAATTACAAGATTTTAAATTATATTACATATAAATTTTAGAATATAAAATCAAAATTTTATTTATTTTATTGTTATATTAAAAAAAAAAGATTCAAACCAATCATGATTTAAATTGTAAAAATAGACATGTCATAAATTACCTTTCTTAAAAATTACGGATTAGTTTTATATCAAAGTGGGGTGAATGGGTTGGATTGGAGAGGATTTTATATTTTTAAAAGAAAAATACAAAATCATATAATTATTTATGATATTTATAAAATAGACGATGGTAGCAAGAGTTTTAGCCTCATGTCAAGCTTTCTCTAGTTTTTCATGGATTTCTTGTTGCTCTCTTTTGTTTTACGGTGAGTTTTGTTCCATTTTGACAATTTAAATCTTTTTTCTCCCTCTGTTGGTGCTTTATAGTCTTCATTAACACATTAAGTCATCAGATGTTGCAGACTTTATATAATCCCTCCTCCCAACTCCCACACTGAATGGCTCGCTTTTTCTTTCTTTTCCTTCATTGCTTACATTCGTTGATCCTGAAGTCTACCATCTACAGCGGAGCGCCTCCAAGCCCATTGAGGGCACATCCACTGTAGGTAGTCTGAGGCCATCTTTATGAGTACGTTCCTATCTCTTTCTTGGATCATAATCTTTTTGATGAAGTTGGATAAACTTGAGCTGTTACTCTCAAATTTTTTAAAAATCTTATTATAAACATGCAACGCATGAACATACTGAATACAAGCCTCAATGAGATAAGATCTCGGCTCTTTTAAACTTTCAACGTATATGAATTATCAAAGTCAAATAACATGTACCTAATTGTAGGTTGGCCAAATGCCTCACTCGTTCCTAACACCTGCTTCTGGGTTTCAAAAATTTTGTATCTATCTAAAGGGTATGCTTTCATATACATAAATTCTAATCCCTTATCATAAATATCTGCCTCCAAGAATCCAAAAAAAAAAAAAAAAGAAAATCTTTCCAAAAAGTACACAAATTCATTAGATCATGATGTACCACTAAATGGAAGCTTCCCATGATTACAAAAGGGCAATCCTCAAAGAACACTTCTGTCCTTTCAATTGATTTTTTTTGAGAAGTCATCAATCATGCCAGAACTTGAATATGGTTCTCACCCAAGCTTGACTCAGTTACATCCTTGGTACCTGTTCTTCTGGTTGGCTAATTCAGTTCGTTTTATCCCCTTAGGCGTTTGATTTGGGAATGAAGCATGGAATGAGTCTTCTTTTTCTCTTTTTTTCTTTTTTTTTTTTTTTTTAATGAAGAAAACAGGTATGGGTCTTATTCGACTAATCGAGTTTAGGAAAATGAGTAGTAGCAGTAGTGAATTCCAAAAAAAAACTTATTTATACGTAAAATAACAATTCCGACAAGAGGCTGGAATCATGCTATTCCTCGAGTAAGGGCCTCTTTCATTGCTACACCCTTTGCTATATGGGCCAAAATGCTCTGAAACATAGAGCCAGTCTAATCAGGACCAAAGAATTTCATATTCCAGACAATCAAGAATACCTATTCCAACAGGAATAACTAAGAATAACCATCTCTACGCCACTCCACGTAATTTAGCCCAAGTATCTGGTAACCATAGCTCTGTTTATCCTTTTGAGCAGAACAAAGAGAGGGCTCGTTAGTCAAGCCTTAGTCACAAGAAAAGAAGAAGAAGAAGAAGAAAAGGAATAAGTTCTTAATTTTCCACACAAATTCTTGAACATGCCAGTTCTTATCCATGTATCTTAGTTCTAGGTCTCATGTCTGAGCAACAATGTTGCTTCCCATCAGCTTATGCCCCACTTTGACATTAGAAAAAAAAAAAAAACACTTACCATTTTCACTCTTAACATCATGTATCTTAGATTTGCATCTTATTTCTAAGTGACAAACTTTCCTTCTATCAGCATACATAACTCTGTTACATTAAAAACAGAACGGATTTGCCACCCTTACACTTGATATATGCTAGACTACCATCAACCACAGATACTTTATTTCTATAGGCTGCATTTATTCAAACAGGAACAGGTCATAAAATCACACACCATAAAGATAAGCCGGGAGCTTCGGCTCGACGACGACTTCAAGTGGTACCTTCCTCGGCGTCGACAGCCCAAAGATCTCCTCCATGCTCAGGTCCTCCACCTTCACCCCGTCGGGCAGCCTCCATGCAAAGCCATGCAGCAGGTTGGCCAGGCTCACCTGTATCACCTTGAGCCCAAGGCTGTACCCAGGGCACATCCGCCGCCCGGACCCGAACTGCAAAAGCTCGAAGTCCTGCCCCTTCACATCTATCGCGCTTCCGAAGAACCGCTCTGGCCGGAACTCCTCCGGCGAATCCCATATCGTTGGGTCCCTCCCGATAGTCCACACGTTGACTAGCACGCGGGTCCCCGCCGGGATGTCGTAGCCGGCGATGTTGCAATCCTCGCGGCATTGCCGGGGAACGAGCATGGGCGCCACTGGGTGCATCCTCATGGTCTCCTTGATGATAGCCTCGATGTAGGGGAGGCGGTGCACCTCCTTCTCCTCGACCCACCGATCCCTTCCGATGACCCGGTCGAGCTCCTCGGTAGCCTTCTTGAAGATTTCCGGCCGCTTGAGGAGCTCGGAGATGGCCCATTCTACGGTCACGGCGGAGCTCTCTGTGCCACCGGCGATCAAGTCCTGGACCATTGGAGCAAGGAGCCGGTGTTAGACCCTCAACAAAATCTTGTAGGCTAATTGACTCGGTTTGGTTTTTGCCGCTCTAAAGTTTGGCTGCATCACTTTCTAACTCTAATTTGGATCAGTTGGACCAAAACTAGATTCAGTCGTACCATGTTGCATGATACTTCTGGTACGTGCAATGATATTGATGGAATTTAATAAACGTGCATCACATTTTTTTTCCTTGGAATAGCAGAAAGATTGTCATCTATCGAACCATTTAATACGTCGTCAGCCATCCGACCGTGCAAAGGTGTATGGTTTGAAGATGTGCATCCGTTTATAAACCACATGCATCTCAAGGCATGATCGGATGGCTGATACGACATCATCCCAACAAATGATCTCATAATGACCAAACCTACTCTGTTTCTCGTATCACAGCACTCACTCCGCATTTAGTACCACAAGGTATGGGCGTGACGCTTCATCTATTTTTCCTGGTCAAACTTGGTCATAAGCAAAGGATGTCAAGTCCTGATCCATTTTATAACAAAAGGATGATGACTATGATCCACACTCACTAATTACATATCAAAAAATTTTAAATCAACATTAACACTACACAATAAGGTGTTTATATGATTAAAAATTATGAGATTAAGATTTTATTGTCATCATCATTATTATTAATATTATTTAATATCCAAATATCATATTCCATGAGACATATAGAGGATGTAAAATATAGAGGGCAAATGAGTTGGTTTAGCCGGCTAGAAGTCAGGTATCTCAACGGAAAGAGTTGAAATGGGCCAGTTTCTACTGTACATTGATTGAGATTATCCTCTTCTTTTTCCCTAGAATAATAATAAAAAAAATCAAAAATGCTTTAGCGTCGCAAAAATATCACTCTAGCGTGATGAATTCCCATTACCTCCTTTGAATGGTGGAAGAAAGCAACTCTTTTCACAAAAAGTCTTGTGGACTGCTTTTACTAGGATAAGCAATGAAAAGAAAAGCTAAAGCTGCCATTAACTTCTTCAGCCCAATGCTACGATAGTGCTCAGCGACCTGCCCTTATGAGGCAGGATCTTAGCATTAGAGTGGAGTAGAGATCCTCAGGGGGTGACGTGTGTCATTTTATTCGGTTTGAGAGGTTAGTTTGGTAAATATATAGGCTACCCTGCCATTATGGTAGGTCAGCCATCAAATCAGTGCAAAATATTTATATAATACTTCATATTTAATGTTACATTGAATGGAAAAAAAAAAAAAAAAAAATCTTGTACTTAAATCAACTTGCTATCCATTAATTTTCACTTAAGTTTTTAAGTCACAAAATTTTGATCCGCTAACAAATTAATTAGACCAACAGATAAGCTTAGGGTACTACAAATAGTATCAGAGCCGATTCGAATATGTAAAAGTTGATGGATATAAGAAAAGAGTTGCCCATATAAAAAAAAGAAATATATTATATGCTTATAACTTAAGCTCACTTACTATCCATTAATTTTTACTCGAATTTTTAGATTATATGATTCAGTCTGCGAACGACTTAAGTTTTTGGGCTATATAGTTTTGATTTACCAATGAGTTAATTAGAAGAGCGGATGGGTTTGAAATGTTACAATTTATTAAGAAAAAATATATAAAAAGTACATGTTATGTGAAGATAAGAATAGCGTTAGAATAGTCATGATTTCAAAATGGAATGAATTGTTGTTTCAAATAAGGCAAATTTTATCCAAGAAAAACACACCTGAGTGAACGCCTTGACGCCATGCCTCTCAAGCTTGACCTCCAGATTGGGATCGTCGGCAAGCTGCAGAAGAACATCGACCATGTCCTTGGCCACGAAATTCTCCCCCTCCTGCCGCCGCCTCTCATTGTGTTCGTCAAGCATGCTCGAGGAACCTGTCGAACATGTTGCCGATCCTCTTCATCCGCCTGATGTAGCCCTGCAAGTCCAAGAAATCCAGCCATGGTATCGAATCTCCGACGTTCATGACCCCGTTAAGCAAGAAAAGCTCGTCAAGCATCGCCTTGAACTCCTCGGGCGACACGATTGCCCCCTCGGACTTGGCCAAATACTTCTTCCCCAGCACCATCCGGCTTATGACGTTGAGACTGATGTTTGAGAGGCTGATCCTTGAGGTTAATGGACCTCCCTGAGGAGTTGAAGAGGTCCCGGAGGAGGTTCTTCACCTCCTCCACTCTTATGTACTCGTAGGAGTCCAGCCTTCTCGCGCTGAAGAGCTCCATCATGCACATCTTGCGAGCCTGGCGCCAGTACGGGCCGTATTGGGACCAAGTGATGTCGGAGTAATTGTAGGTGGTGTACTTGCCAGCGGCGGTCTTGGGCCGGCTGCAGAAGGTGACATCGTGGGTTTTGAGGACGAGTTTGGCCATGTTGACGGAGGAGGCGACGACGACCGGAAAGGAGCCGAAGTAAAGGTGCATGAGGGGGCCGTACTTCTGCGAGAGGGCGTGGAGGGAACGGTGGGGGAGGGAGCTGATGAGGTTGAGGTTTCCGATGATGGACCAAGGCTTTGGGCCGGGGGGAAGGTTTAAGTCACGGTGGCGCCGCCTCCGGCCGAGAAGGGATTTGACGAGGAGGAGGGATGCTAGCATAGTTGCTAGATATATGGCCCATGATGGTGATTCCATTGGTGGTGGCAGCTGAGGGAAGCTAAGAGGAGGAGGAAGCTGGGGTTGGTGGTGGTGGTGGTGGTGGTGGTGGGTTAGGGTTATTTATAACTTGAGAGAGCCATTGAGCTTGCTTCTAGGTATTTAATTATATATAATAGTGTATTTATGTTATAATTCTTTGCCATGTAATTATATATGTTATTGCTGGATGTTGATCTATTTTGACCAGGGGTCACTAATTAGAAATATATGGAAGCAATCTCTTCAATAAGGCTGTGACTCGGACCTGTGAATGCGTTCATTCTTTTTTTATTATATTTGTGTTGGACCCAACGAGATGCGAAAAGATTTTTTCACAAGGATGATGCTAATAATTTTCTAAGAAGCTGCACTGGACCTTTCCTTCTTCTTACACACGAAATATTTTATATGGAGTCTTGGGTGTTCATAGTTATCGCAGGAGACTGCGTCGTGGTGATGGCTCAACTTCTTTTTATCGCCAATATTTATATTAATTCATGGTTATATCATATGAAGAGATAATTACAATTTAAATCTTATAATTTTAGAGTAGTTAAAAATCAAACTTTATACTTAATAAAATATCAAAAAAATCTCTACAGTTCATAGTTTATATCATTTAAAACTCTTTGTTTATCTATATTAATGATGTCATTTTCATGTTTGGATCCTTAGATTAGATTGATTTAAATTGAATTTTCAATCCAATCCAACATTTGAAAATATAAAACCAGAGTTATATTAATTTTTACATGTAAAAAGCGTGGATTGTTAAACTTTATCGGATGTGAAATTGGAAAGCCACTGCATTTGGTTTATTAATCTAATTCTATCTTAATTCAGACTTTATGCTAAACACGCCTTAAGAACACATACCTTCAACGTAGTAATTATTTGAATATAAAAATCATTGCAGAAAAGATTTATTATTTATTAATTAATGATTTAATATATTTAAAATAAATTATTAATGTATACAAATAATTTTTTATTTACTAATCAAATAATATTTTATGATGACTATTATAATGTGTAATGCACAAGCTTTCTTAATAAAAACGTCACTAGAATATATATTTAGGTTAAGGATTTGAAATGATATAGGTTATGAACCAAATATATATA
Organism: Metroxylon sagu; assembly: GCA_017589505.3. Taxonomy (NCBI): domain Eukaryota; kingdom Viridiplantae; phylum Streptophyta; class Magnoliopsida; order Arecales; family Arecaceae; genus Metroxylon; species Metroxylon sagu. The sequence continues at coordinate 870,100 of JACVBY030000657.1, forward strand.
TATATATAAAGTGTAAAATTTAAGTTGCGACTTTTTTTTAAAGTATACTGTATAAATTTGTAATTATTTCTTGATGTATATTTTAGCTCCTTTCAAATACTGCTATGCCAGATGGGGACATAACAGCATAGCACATGAAATCACGAATATTTCTTCGAGAGATTGTTGGCGGTAGGTGAAGGTTTGTCATTCGATTGACGGTCGACTTATTATCAAATTACATGAATGCGTGATGCATCAACTATGACTCCGTAGCTTGCTTTGCAGCGGCATTTTGGGAGCAAGGTGCACGCAACTACGCCTTCGTTGAGAGGTGCGTTCAAAACAGCCAAGGGAACGAGCAAGGAAAACGAGGGGAAGGGGAACGGAAATTTTGTTATAGCGGAGACTTTGACCTTTTGGTTTTGTACGTGTCTTCTGAATCAAGTCAATCCCGCTGGTCGAAGTTTTTTTTTCCAAGTGGGAAAATTGCATGACCTGTGGTCAACTAAGCAACACAAATCCTTGGATTTTGCGTCTGTGGCGGTTTTTCATGGTGGGGAAAGATGTTTTCTTTTTTTTTTTCCCCTTCCTACCCATTGCGGTTGGCGGTGACTGGTGGAGTGAAGTTCATGGGATTTTGCTGCTAGGGATGAACACTTGTCAAAAAGTTTAAGAAAGGACTGAAGTCCTTATTATGTTTTGTTTACATTTGTGCCAAGTCTAGCGTTAGCTTCTGCGAAGATTGATTTATTAGAGTAAATTAATGATTTCAGGTAAGGGTTGGCATGCAAGGGGGCTGGACTGACACGGACCTAAGTGCTATTTTGGCTTTATCTTGGCAATTTTATATTAGGTTAGAGTAGGTTATAAATCAATGCATAGATTTCAGATTTGGTTTGCATGCATGTGCCTAAAAGTTTTTCAACAAAAAAACAAAATCACAACAGTCAGGACAAATATTAAGTCACCCATGACTTAGTGTTGTAGACCCAAAAAAAAGCTTTTTTTGAGGTAAAAAAAAAAAAGATAGCTTAAATTGACATGTTTGGAAGAATATAGATTCTAAGCCTCGTTTCTCATGGCAAGTCTTGTTGGGTTTCTTCGTCTAAGTGGCCCGAATGGACACAAGGTCCATCTCATGCGGTCAAGTCGTACCGCAAGCTGTTATATTTTGTGGGTCAAGCCTAATTTGTTGAACTATTAGTTTCATGTTCATTTGGGTTTTCTTTCATGTTTTCTCCCCCCTAAAATAATGAGATGCATTTCCTTTGCACTTGTTAGATGGTAGATGTAATAATCTCCATTTCACTTGTCAGATATTCTCATCCCCCGTTATCTTCTCCAATTCCAGTTTTTCTTTTCTACCAAAAAAAAAAAAAAAAGTTTATTTATTTAAAAATAAAAAACATTATTATTAACGTGGGTTACGAAGGATGGTTGATTGTGGTGGATGATGGGTGGACGATCGAGATACGGGCGGCAGTGACAATGGAAGGATGGTGGTGGACGATGAAAGGGATGGCAATATAGGTAAGCAGTATAGGTACGGTGGCGGTACGATGGTAGCGATGATGTAGTGGATGGTGAAGTATAATAATAATAGTGATAAATGATGTATGTGTGAAAATATGATGGAGACAATGGAGGATAACGAATGGAGTAGTATAATAAAACTATAATGATAGATAGTGAAAGTATGATGGTAATTATAGTAGTCGTAGGTAGTGGTATTATGGTGATGAGCGTGGCAATGGTATAGTTGATGTAGGTAATAGTAGGTGATGGAGATATAATAGTAGTGGTGGAGGATGATAGATGTGGTGAAGATATGGTAAGGATGATGATGAAAGATAGTAGAGATATGATGGTGATGGTCATGGCATTGGATGTGGATGGTGAAAATATGGTATTGGTGGTTTTAACTGTTGTCGTAGGTGATGGTCAATAGTGATTAGTGAATGGTAATAAAGATGATAGTAAACGATGGGATATATTGATGAAAAATATAAAAAAAAGCTATTTTATTTTATATGATAAATAATAAAAAATAATACTAAGTTATTTTTTAGTTCCAATATATGATTATATATATATATATATATATATATATATATATATATAATTAAATTTGAACATAAATTTTACTTCAACAAAAATCTCAAAACGCACTTCCAGCCCTCCGCAGGTAAATTGGCAATGGCTACAAACCTCCATGGCCCATATGCTTATCTTTTGCAGTAAAAAACTAGATTGGATGTAACCATACTATGCTGGCTTTCTCATCAAAATCAGCTGTTGGTTGCCATGATAAGTAGGGAGGACATACCTTGTTCTCGGCCAGTTGCGAAAGCAGCGGATCATCGGATGGTGGAGGCTACCAGAGTTTCCGGTTTGTCCACACCCCTAGGCCGCTGTGCTCGAGAGGGAGAAGGTCGAGGGTTTTTCAGAGTAGGCAGGAAAGCACACGTTATCATCTCTTCCCCTTCTCTCCCTCTGTTCGTAAGAATAGAGGTTCCCCTACCTTGCCGCCCCATTGCTTCGCAAAGAAGCCGTGGGCACGTGGGGAGGCTTGGGTGGACGCATGACCTGGCACCCAGTGCCAGGTTAGCCAACAATCTCCCACTCGTCCACACAGGAACTATACTCACAATCTCAACTCACCTCTCTCCTCATGCAGTGCAGTGGAGTGTGCAACCCGACAAAACTCACACACAGTGACACATAGTGAAAGTGCTGCGTTGAGTTAACGTATAACTAATGTAGCACACAAGCGATGTAGTCCAATTTCGTTAGTGTCCTAGAAAATCCGATCACACCTAATCAAGTACTCTCAATCCCTCAAGAGATTCACTCTGAGCAGTACTTGAAAAACACTAAGTCAAATATCTGTGTCTATAATCGTATGTTACTCATGCACACGATTGCCCAGGCAATAGATCACAAATATAAGATATGGTCGAGAATAATCTTTCTTGAACACTCATACCAATCCATCTTTTGTCCAGTCAACTTCCTAGGATTGTCTCATGTGGTCGTATCAATCATGACCCTGGGTTATAAGGCTAAGAAAGTCATCCTGAACTCCAACTTCATGATATAGGTTCAAGTCCAAGAGCACTTTACAGTTGTAGGGCTCACATGGTAACGGAGAGGGAATGTATCACGTTACCTCCTACTAGGTTGACTTTAGCACATGCAACGTAATGCATGCTACGGTGGAGATCCCACTCAATGGATCATGTCAAATTCAAACATCGTACGAACAGAGGTCCAGACATCACAAAAATGCCTAACCCGAGCACACACGTATGCTCTCAGTTCGGCTACAGCAGGCTTGGTATGGATTTGCGGATACATCAATGCACATTCTTCGTACCCGACTCTCGTGAGTCTCATCTCAGTCCAGACTGAGGCGACTTTATTTATATTGGCCAATGGCATGAAATCATTTTGCAACCTACGCAACCTGCAACTCATGCAGTATCTTATGCAACTTATGTATTCTTCATGCTCTATGCAACACATGCATTTTCCCATAATATCGCTACTCAAGCATTTATTATGGTTACTTTAGTCTCATCCTGCTCACTACAAAAGTGCTAGGGCGATCACCCGTGTGAGTGGGCTGATTTAAGCCTGTGACATTCATACACATGTGCCTGCCAATATGAACTCATCATAACAATAGTGAAAACAAACATTTCATTTCAACATAAACCATAACATACAGTCAATAATGTCCATACAATCCCTATCTGTCAAACAAAATACAAACCCAGACTTCTCACATGAGCCTGGAATACATCCCTAGCAATGGGCTTAGTCAACGGATCAGCTAACATCCTGCTAGTAGGGATATGCCTAAGGGTAACCTCTCCTTGCCTGACCAGATCCCGAATGAAGTGATATTTAATATCAATATGCTTGGTCCTACCATGGTATTTAGGATATTTAGCATACTGTAATGCCGTCATGCTATCAGAACATATCTAGATAGCCTCATGAGTACTAGTTGATATCTCGAGTCGTCTCAAGAACCTTCTCAGCCACACGGCCTCCTGGACAGCTATCGAACAAGCAATATATTCGGCTTCTATAGTGGACAGAACAGTGTAGTTCTGTTTCTTACTACACCAAGAGACAGCTCCACCTCTAAAGATGAACACATATCCTGAAGTGGATCTACGCTCGTCTCTTTCACCAGCCCAATCAGAGTCACAAAAATCCTTTAATCTCAAGTCCCCTCCCTGATAACATAGGGTGAGATTAGTAGTACCACAAAGGTAATGAAAAATCCTTTTTATTGCTTCCCAATGAGTAGGTCCTGGATTGCTCTGGTATCAGCTAACCAAGCCTACTGCAAAGCTAATATCAGGACGAGTACACAACATAGCGTACATCAGGCTTCCCACAACACTCGCATAGGAAATCCTGATGATCTTCTCTCTCTCCTCATCTGTTTTAGGACACTGGTCAATACTCAAAGTACAACCCTTCTCTATTGGGGTATCAACGGGTCTTGAATAGTGCATTCGGAATCGTTCTAAGATTTTCTCAATATAGGTTCCTTGAGACAAACCAAGAAACCTCTTAGAACGATTCCTTAGAATCCTCACTCCTAGCACAAAATTCGCTTCACCCATATCCTTCATCTCAAAGACAGAGGACAGCCACTTTTTAGTGGCATTGATCACCCTCATAGAACTCCCAGCTATCAGGATGTCATCCACATACAGCGCTAAAATCTTCCCATCATCTGATTTCTTAATGTATACACAGTGATCCTCCTCAATCATGTCTAAGCCAATCGATGTAATGGCTTCATGAAACTTGAGGTACCAATGCCTAGACGACTGCTTGAGACCATATATAGATCTTCTAAGGTGGCACACTTTGCCCTCCTGTCCTTTGGCCACGAAGCCCAAAGGATGATCCATATAAATCTCTTCATCCAGGCTTCTATTAAGAAACGCTGTCTCGACATCCATCTGATGTAGCTCCAAATCTAAATGGGCTACAATAGCTAGGACCAAGCGAATGGAAGCAAATCTCACCACAGGAGAAAATGTCTCCTCATAATCTATACCCTCCAACTGGGTATAGCCCTTCGCCACAAGTTGGGCCTTTTACTTATCAATCGACCCATCAGCCTTGCACTTTATCTTTAGGACCTACTTATTTCCTATAGATTTGCACTCAGGCGAAAGGTCCTCCAGGTCCCACACATGGTTCCTGGCCATAGACTCCATCTCATCCTCCATAGCAGCTAGCCACTCACTATGAGCAGGTGAAGTGAGCGCCTCATCAACAAAAGCTAGCTCATCTGGATCCAACGGAGTGCAGAGAAACACATTCCCTTCGACCTCAAAATGTCGACGTGGAACAATTCCATGTTTGCTTCTCCGTAACTGTGGATCTAGACTCTGAGGACCACTCTCTAGTGGTGCATCAACCATCATGGGCGAGCTCCCACTAGGCTCAGCTTGTGCACTCCCACTATTTGGTGCGCCACTCCCACTAGGCCTAGCACTCGCTCTATCTATGGCGATCCTTGGGATGGGTCATAATGCCCCTCCTTCGCCAGAGATAGTAAAAGAGTCCTCCTGTAACTCATACAGGGTCAGGTCCTTTTTAATTTCACCAATGCTCGGGAATTCATTCTTTATGAATTCCACATCTCTGGACTCTAGTTCAGTGAGTCCTCCATCAGGATGTTCACCGTACATCAGGTAACCCTTAAAACTCTCAGGGTACCTGATGAATACCTTTTTGCTGGCCTTAGGACCTAGCTTGCCCAACCTATGGGAGGCAATGTGAACATATCCTGCTGAGCCCCATGGGCGCAAATGATCCACGTAAGGTCTCACGCCATACCATAGCTCATATGGAGTAGAGGGCATCGATTTACTGGGTATACGATTAAGAATATAGGCAGCAGTCAACAGTGCATCACCCCAGAAACTAATTGGGAGATTTGCCTGCGCTATTATCGACCTAACCATATCCAGTAAAGTCCTGTTTCGACGCTCTGCAACCCCATTTTGCTGTGGCGTTCTAGGAAGAGTAAGCTGCCTGCGTATCCCTTTTTCCTCATAGAGCCTCTGAAAATGCTCAGATAGATACTCGCGGCCTCTATCAGTCCGGAGAGTTTTCAAGGTCCTTTCCTTCTGATTTTTCACCTCAGCCAAAAAGCGTCCGAAACAATCCAGCACTTCATAGCGGTGGGAGATTAGGTACACATACCTGAATCTCGAATAATCATCTATAAATGTGAGGAAATAAGAGGCGCCATGGCGTGCCCTAACACTCATGGGTCCACAGATGTCCGAGTGTACTAGTGCTAACGGTTGAGAGGCCCTAGAAGCCTTACCAAAAAGCTTTCTTGATGCCTTTCCTGCTAGACAAGACTCACACACAGGGAGACTTATCTTGCTGAGAGGGCTCAATAGCCCTTCTCTAGCCATTCGTGCCATCCGATCTTGGCCCACATGACCAAGTCTACCATGCCATATTGAAGAATCATCACATGTAGGAATAGAAGCACAAGTAAACGAGGAGTAAGGGTCACACGAATCAACATGAAGTCTAAAAAACCCTTGTGATAAGTATCCATAAAAGGATAACACACCATCCATATACACAGACATCCGAGCTCCAGAAAAACAAAAAGTATAGCCAAGGGTCAACAAAGTAAGAACAGAACACAGATTACACCGGATTGTTGAGACATACAAAACATCATGTAGGAGCAACACATATCCACCGCGCAACCTAATGCGATATGCTCCTACTCCCAACACCTGCTCACACAGACCGTTCCCAAGAACCACATACTGGGTGTCTGCTGAAATCCGATGAAAATCGATAAAATCAGCTCGATCTCACACTATATGTTTGTTCGCTCTCGTATCTACAATCCAATCAGGGAGTGTGTGAGCAACTAATGCATGTGAACAAATATTGAGAGAGCTCATTGTGGAGTATACCTTCTTTGGCTCAGTGCAATCACGAGCAAAGTGGCCTTTTAGTCCACAGTTATAGCACTTAATCTTTGCCATATTTTTCTTCCCTTCGTTGGCCTTTTTTCAGTTTGGCTACTTTCTTGTCCCTGGATCCCTGTGCACTTTTGTCACCTGCTTTACCCCTCTTTTTACTCTTGGGCCTCGAAGTCCCAAAGTGAGCCACATAGGCCGAGGAGTGGGAAGTCTCAATACGTTCTGCCTCCAGCTCAAGGTAACGAGATATGTCCTGAAAAGTCTTAATGTGCTCACTATGAGTCATCAAAAGCTTCATGTGGCTCCACTGAGGATCAGGCAGTGAACGAATCACTACAAGGACCTGCTGCTCGTTAGTGAGATCAACCCCAGCACTCTTCAGATCCCTAATCATATTCCCCATCACACGAAGGTGGTCGGGCATCGAATGATTAGGATCCTTGGTGTATTGCATAAATCTCAGGTTCAAGGCACGTAGCCTCATCACCGAGGTTTGTCCATACTTTATCTTGAGCTGGTTCCACATAGCCTGGGCGGTTGAAAATCCCTCAAAATCTTCGATTAGATTGTTATGCATGCTACTTAGCATAGTAAAGCGCGCACAATGGTCCTTTACCCAGTTTTCATAGACTTCCTGATCACTACGGTGCTGTGTAGAAGTATCAGGTTCTGGTGGTGTCATACTGGATGTCAGGGTCTCCAAGACTTCTAGCGCATTCAGCAGATATTGGATCTTTCTATGCCATATATCGTAATTCTGTCCATCTAGCTTCTCACCTCTATTGAGGTCAGCTACTATAGATTTGGAGGCCATCACTGCATTTAGTCAAGCAAATTTTAGACATCAGGCACATAATCAGTGTATATCCGTATCAGAAAAAAATAATCAGATTTCAAATGTTCCTACTCATAAATGAGATCGAATATTTCGCTAAGCTTATAATCATCACTCATTTAATAAGATGGAACATAGAATCCAATACTTTTTCAGAGAACGCATCTCTATTGTCCACAAAACTAACATAATTTGAAACAAATCCACATAGCCAACACAGGCTGAAATAATTTTATATGCTACATTAAGCATATATTTTATGTCAACTAAAGACATAAAATTTGGCATACGCATTACCTATGCACAAAGCATAAATTACTATGCTTGCAGAAAAATATATAACAAATGACATAAATATCCTTCATACACCAAGTATAAATAATTATGTTAGCAAAAAATAACATGCAAAAACATGCATAAATCATATTTATACACTAAGCATAAATAATTATGCAGCTAAGAAAATATTCATAGAAAAAATACACATAGTATGGCACCAATAGGCACTAGTAGCATTCATGCACGAAGCATAAGCCACTGTGTCATATCTAAAAAAACTTTTAATAAATTTTTTAAAATTTTTTATGAATTTTTTTGATTTTTCTGTAATTTTCTACTAATTTTTCTGATTTTTCTGTAATTTTCTGGAGTTTTTCTAGATTTTTCTATGATTTTCTGGATTTTTTTTTTTTGCGCGAAAAGGGGCTTAACTTTCATCGAATTTACGGATGATGTCATCCGTAAATCTGACGCCCTTTTGCTCGCTCACCGCCTGTGCGGCGGCGATGGAAGGAGGCATCCGGCCTCCGACAGCCGGAAAAGGGGCGAAAGAGAGTCTCCGATGGTTGGTGAAGACAACACCGATCGTCGTTTGGGGTCCGATGACCCCGGGATTGGGATCGTCCGCCCTTCCTCCATGTGCCGCTTATGCGGTCGCGTTCAAGGGGCCATCCCAGGCCTCCGACGGCCGGGGAAGAGGCGAAGGGGGTCCCAATTCCCAACCAAATCGTATCTCCAGCAAATCTCCTCCATATGTAAACAAGGCCTGCTCCGCGAAGCCTTCGTCCTCCTCTCACGAATGGAGTACGATGACCTCCCCATCGGCCCCGAAATCTATAGGGAATTGCTTCAGGGATGCATCTACGAGCGGGCCCTTTCCCAAGGTCAGCGAGCTCCAAAACAAAAAGTAATCACACCCTTTTTTTTTTTCTTTTCTTTTTTCTCGGCCCTGCGGCTCCTACAGCCGCCGCGAGGGACAGGCAGCGGCGGCCATCCGCCGCAACCTGTTCCTCATCCTCCCTTGCCGAGTATCAGGTGCTGTGAGCGGCGACGGCCGACGAGGTGGCTGTGATATCATTTGTTGATTACTGTAATAAATGAGAAGAACGTACCTCGTTCTTGGTCAGTTACGGAAGTGATAGATCATCGGACGGTGGAGGCTACCAGATCCTTCAGTTTGTCCACACTCCTAGGCCGCTGTGCTGGAGAGGAAGAAGGTCGAGGGTTTTTCGGAGTGGGCAGGAAAGCACACATTATCATCTGTTCCCCTTCTCTCCCTCTGTTCATAAAAACAGAGGTTCCCCTGCTTTGCCGCCCCACTGCTTCGTAGAGAAGCCATGGGCACATGGGGAGGCTTGGGTGGACACATGACCTGGCACCCAGGTCAGCCAACATCGGCCAACGTGTTGTACATGGACCATGGACGAAGCCATCTTTTTCTGAAATACTCCTCCTAATTCCAAGTCCAAACGTTAAGCAGAACTTGATACGGTATGAATCACATATGTAGCCATTTTTCCACGACGTGCATCGGGTTTAGCTTCGTCTTTTGCCCAACATCACACGCCATGCATGATACATCCATATATAATTTGATTTTCTTTCATCCTGCCTTTGTAAACATCATTAGTGTTTTTCTGCAATAAATTAGTGGGAAAGTACATTACTTTCTCAATTTTCCTTTTCAAAGAAAAAAAAAGAAAGAAATGTGGTTCGATAGTATTATTATTATTATTTTTCCTTAGCAAACCAGATTGGATGTGGCCACAGCCATGCAGGCTTTATTGGCAAAATTTGCTGACACATTACAATTTTTCTTTTTTTTTTGGTTGACATGGACCATTCCAAGTTCACACGTTATGCAGATAATATGGTTTAAATCACAGTAGTCTTCCACTAGATGTGTATTGGGTTTGGCTTCGTCTTTCACTCAATATCATGTTACATTGACAAAGCTTTGTAGTTTTTTGTATTAAATAACTAGATTGGATGTGGCTATACTTCAACCTGGGCTAGCTTTATTGGCAAAATTTATCAACACATTGCTCGAACCTTGACGTCATTTTGTTGAATGGACCTCCTACCAAATAACTTTCTAAGTCCGCATGTCATGCAGACATTGATATGGCATGAATCACATACTTAGCTTGGAAGCTTTCCACCACGTGTGTCAGGTTTAGCTTCATCTGTCGTTCCTTGTCATGTGCCATACATGTTACATGATGGAATTTGATAGTCTTTTTTTATGTACTAGTAAAAATCAATGCATCAATTTTATATAATACCTTGCGTAATACTGTCAATATTTCTGACCCATGAATGGTGGAAAAGACGGCTAAGGGCCCTTAAGGTGGAGCGAAGGAAATTTGATAGCAATGGCAGAATTATATTGGCAATGTTTTTTATAATATAATTTTTTTGCTTTCAAAATGAATGTAGACGGAGGGGATCACTGGTCCTAGGTCATTTCAAATTGTAAATGGGTGGTCATCTTAATTAAGCCAGCCCGCTCTAAACTTGGGCCTTATTATCCGATCAGCTTTTTGACTTAGGTGTGATGTGATTATCTACATCTACGGTAGCATCTCTGATAGCTCCTCTCTTTTTATTGCTCTCTCTCTCTCTCTCTCTCTCTCCCCCCCTTCCTTCTCTCTTCTTTTTAGGAAGATTTAGTCAAAGAAATATAAAATAAAATTCATACAAAAAGGGTGAAGAAGTGCTTTCTTTGATTTTTCTTTCCTTTTTTTTTTTATCTGTCATTGACAATGGCTCATCCTCTTCTTCAAATATTGTTATATATTTTTCATTAAAAAAAACTATTTGATCAATGATGAAATAGAATTCATTTTGGATCACCTGATTGCTTCCTTGGTTTCAACCAAACATGTAACACCATTTAATTTTTATCAAAATGATTATATTTCTTATGAGATGTCCTTTAAGGAGCCGTCTATTTCCAAGAATTTATAAATTTAATCAAAATTTCTATCGAAAAGTGAGGGAACAACATCCCCTGTAAATTTATTAAGACACAAAAAGTTATAGATGTAAAGGTAGAATAAAGGAGGTTACAAAGAAAGTGATGGATATCCCTTAATTTGTTAGGGCTGAGGTTGCCCCACAACTTGAAGATAAAAATGACACTACAAAAAATCAATGCTGGGGAAGTCTTTATCTTAAGAAAAATCCTGGCATTTCTCTTACATCAGATATACCACATAAATGTCATGATCTATTAATCTAACCTTTTCTTTATTTACTTAAGACTTTTTTCAATCCCTCTCCAACCACAACTAATGACGTTGGTAGGCAATTATCTTAGTCCAAGCAACCCGATTAAGGTTTCTAGAATCAGCCAAGAAAATATGCATTCGATAAATAAATGATCACTGGCATACATTTGGTTACATATGCAAATTGTTGTGGCCATATTGGGTATCTCATTTTAAAAGAATTTTACAGGTTGATATGGATGCTTGGTTGCCAAAGTGACTCATCCATTAAGGCTTGTGGAATTTCTTTTTATATTCGTGTTATTAGATCCTGCGTTACAACATACAATCGTGCCTAAAGGGGTTATTGTATGTTGTACTTTTAGGAGCTAAACATAAAGCATTATATTAGAAGATATACTAGTTTAGAGGATCTATTTGCCAAAAGGAGATAGTTTTCTTAAAGGTTAGTGTATTCTCATAATTTGCTTTGGGTATATTCTCATAATTTGCTTTGGGTGTTATGAGATTTTGGGTTGCAGCATACAATTGTCTGCCCAAAAGGATTATTATGTGTTGTAATTTTAGGAGATGGATATAAAGTATTGGATTAGAGGGTGCATTAACTTAGAGAATCTATTTGTCCAAAGGGGATAGTTTTCTCAAAGCTAGGGTTTTCATCGTTGACTTTATGTGGGAAGATCTCATTAGCATGTTATATTCTCTGTTCGAAGAGAGTTGTGATGATACACCGAAACTCTCTAGATATATATAGTCATAAGATATTGAGACTATTTTGTTATCCACATGATATATATTGCATTCTTTGTCTTAATAGTCTCCTTTAATATGAATAATAATCACGTTATAATTAAGATCCTAACTTGTTTTAACTATAGGAGATAGAAAGAGGCTGTATAAAGTTTGCCTTAATGATTAATAATATTGACCTAACTCTATATGAGAGCAGGCAACATTAGCTCATACATAAGAGCAATATTATGTAAAAAGAATTTTGTGTTCAGTGAGAGAAAGGTCATATCATTTAAGCCTGCATACATGAAAAGATGTATTTTGAACATCTTATAAGTGGGATTAATTGAAACCAGTAGTGCTAAAGTTTTCTTGGCAATTGTAAGATATTATAAAAGCTCATAATTTTGTGGTTTATCATGCTCTCACTTCCTTTTTTATTAGGTTTTAAACTAAATTAAAACTACTTATAATGCTCAAGATAAAGCTGAAAATTAATAATAATATTGAAATTGAGGCTAAATTTATAGAGATTGTCAGTTTGAATTTAATATTTAGTTTTTAGCTTGCTTCATATTGTACTTTAAGAGAATTTTATTTTAATTTCTAATTTAATAAACAAGGATATTCTCTTTATATTGAAGATAGAAAGATTGATTTAGTTTTGAATCTATAAGTTGTTGGGAAAAATTTTTATAAGTCATCATTGACTCCCAATAATGAATATATACTTACTCTAATATAGAAAATGTTATATATAAAAGACTTCTAATTAAAGAAAAGTCATTACTGTTGTGGCATGAAAGTTTAGGTCACACGTCATGAGAGAGAGTTGGCAAATTTATATAAATTGATATTCTCTCTCTTATTTTTTTGAAGATGTGGAGACTTGTATTGATTGCATTAGGGATAATTAACAAGTTAGCAAGGGTGCAACTTATAGCATTAATCTTCTTACGATCATGCACACTGATTTAGTGGATCTTTATTCTGTCATTGATGACTTCTTTCTACATGATTATTTCTATATGGTCAAGTAGAAATATGAAAATCTTCCAAATTGGGGTTTAAAAATAATTAGAGAAGGTTATTAAAATTACGAGGTTTAATCCGAGTAGTATTATGACAGATATGATGCAATAAGGCAACAAATGGGATGATTTATCTAATACTTATAGAAAAATGGGATTGTAGCCTAGTATACCATATTTGGTAGTCTTAATTGGAATGGTATAACTAAAGAGCATAATTACACCCTTGAGGATACGATGAGGTGTATGATAATTAAGTTTAACTTTCTTGAGTTTGTTTTGGGATGAGGCTATTAAGACTATTTTGAGTATGCTCGATAGAGTGTTTGGCAAGACTATTCTTAGAATACTTTTAAGTTATAGACAAGAAGAAAACCTAGTTTAAACCACTTTTGTACTTGGGTTTATCTTGCTAAGGTTAGGATTTATAATTGTTTTGAAAAAAGATTGATCCTTGGATTACCCATTGTTGTTTTATTAGATACACAAAAATATTTTAAGGAATGCAAATTTGATTGTCCTGCATATTGCACTGAATGTGTAAAGTTCATGATAGCTAAATTTAAGCTTGATGTTGCTTATATTGTAAGTTATCAGATTATAAATAAGAGTCTTGAATGGATATATTATGATTCCTTTGTCATTATTGCATGAAAGTGTTACATCTATACCTATAAGAGATAGTAGATCATAAATAATAGAAACTAAATCCCTTATCCTTGGTCCTATTTTCATTGACATGTCTCATTAGGAAAAGACCATTGTAGAGGCACATGTAAGGAGTTCTAATAGGCAAGGGAATCTATTATTTCAGATAATTATAATAAAGCTCTCTCAACTATTTCTTTCAAAAAATTCTTGTAGGACCATTATGACACTGATGGTTCATTTTGATTTGAAGTTTCACTAGATAGATATAAAATAACCTTTGAATGGTCATTTTGGAGAATAAAATTGATTAGTGCCTACACCACTAGATTAGTGGGAGTAGATTCATCTTCCTTATATTTTATATAGATGACATTTAACCTATGAGCAGTGATTTTGGTTTGCTACGTAAGATTAAGCAATTGTTGTCCAAGACTTTTAAGATAAAAGATTTTGGTATCTTATCTTTTGTTCTTCGAATTGAGATTGATAGAGATAGATCTCATAATGTATTAGGACTCTCTTAAAGAACTTATATTTATTGTGTACTTAGTAGGTTTAATTTACAGAATTGTAAGTTAGAGGATACACCTGTTGTGAAAGATGATATGTTCGGTTTGAATTAGTACCCCAAAATAATTTTGAGAGAGAGTCAATAAAAAATGTATCTTATATTAGTGTAATTGGTAGTTTATTATATACACAAGTCTGTACTAGACATTACTTATGCAGTGTATATTCTTGGTAAATATTTGTTAAACATTAGTTTGAACATTGAAAGGCTGCCAAGATAGTGATAAAGTACTTGATAAGAATAAAAGATTTGGCTAAACTACAGTTTTAACCCATGAACTTAAGGGATTGTGTCACTTTGGTCCCTGAACTTTAAAAAGTTACAAAACCGATCCTGTACTTCCATTTTTGTTTCTCTTTGATCCTTACAATTAAACAGGGTAGACGCCGTTTGATTCTATCCTGCGTGGTAGCTGATATGGCATCCACCGTGGCAAAATAAAATAAGAATCCGTTAAGGACCCGTTAACCCATTAACATGTTATCCAATAACCCATTAACCTCCTCCCTCCTCCCTCCCTCCCTCAAACGAATCTTCTTCCTACCTGTGAAACCCTTACCCTCCCTCCCCTCCCTCCCACCTCTCCCCCGCCCCCCCTCCCCAACCGCCGCACGAGTCCCGCCGTCGGCCGCCATCCACCTCCCCCATCTCGGAGCCCGTCGCCGCCGTCCGCCTCCCCCTCCTCCCCGTGAAGCCCTTACCCTCCCTTTCCTCCGTCCCGCCTTCCCCCGCCCCTCGCCGCTGCACGCGTCCCACCAGTGGCCACCTATTGCCCGTTCGCCGCTCGCCGCCATCCCCTCCTCCTCCTCCCCCCTCCCTTCCCTCCCTTCCACCTTGGCACATCCCCTCGTCCTGCTACCGCCGCCGTCGCACGCGTCCGAATCCGGGGCTCCCAGCACCAAATCCGGGGCTCCCATCGCCTGATCCGGGCCTGCCATCGCCCGATCCTGGGCTCCAGTCGCCCGATCCAGGCCACCCACCGTTCGAACCGTCGCTCCTGCCGCCGGATCCGCCGCTCCCACTGCCTGATCGAAGCCACTCATCGTCAAATCCAAGCATTCCATAGCTAAATCCGGGGCTTCTGCTACCCGATTCGGGCCACCCACCATCACTCCCGCCGTCGAATCCGCCGCTCTCGCCATAAGAAACTGAACTCTTTACTAACCCCATGAATATCATATAAAATAACTCATCTTCAATAAATATGTGATTATGTATTACTAGAACCTCACTTAGCACATGCTACTGATCTCAACTATATTTTGTTTCTCTAAATTTGATAGCAGAAAATTCATCATCATCGCAAAACTTTGCATTTTTCCTTTGTTTACTGAGTAAAGGCTGGGTGAAAGAATACTGTTGGATAAATACTTGAGTGCACAAGTGGGCCACATATTAAGCAAGCTATTTTTAATGTAAACAGAAATTTTATGCACTGCAAGTTCTGGCATGAGAACTCACCAAACCATAGCATCTTCTAGGCATACAACTAATGAATTTTCAAATTGCTACCAATCTTTTATTCTTACCTAATTGCTTATTCCAAACTGCTAATACCATTTTAGAGATAACACTTGCTTGGTTGGCTTTAATGTAGCTATTGTTGTATACACATGAAAGTCACCTAGAAAAGGCAAGCATAGCATTCTCAAAGATGGTTTCTGACGTCAAAACCATTATCCCAAGCTTCATAGAAAAGGCAAGCATAGCATTCTCAAAGATGGTTTCTGATGTCAAAACCATGATCCCAAGCTTTCAGGTTTTCTTGAGGATAGTTGTTACAATTTAGTTTCATCACATTCTCCACACAGGAAAGGGTTTGGACTTCTCCTGGAGCTTTTAGAGCTTACAGAGTTCATGGACACCCAAATTTGACAATCAGAGTACTATTTGATTTGAGATTTGTAGTTGTGGTTGTTGAGGAAAAAAATCTTGAATCTTTAAATATTTCTACTGGCACAAGAATCATGTTCCCTTAGTTGTAAGTGGTGTTTGGTTGATGTTGGAATATAGACATAAAGAAGCTCTATTTGCTAGATCATGAAATAGAAATAAAAATAAAAATATTTTTTTTAAAAAATGAGGCAGAAGTATGGAATGCTTCGATCTTGCTCTCTATTGGCTTCACTACATGAAGAATGCATTATTTGTGAAAAAGGGTTCATGTCTCAAATTAGCTGAATAACGCTGAAACATCCAACCTGCTTGAGTTATACAAGTTGGTAATGTTAACATAAAAGGCAATCAAATGAAAGTTCTTATTTACATTCTCCACTTTAGGATATCTGACATAGCTTTGAAGCCACCAAACCCTTGATTCTTTAGGTGCCTTTTAGAGTTAGTATTATGTTTGTTTACAGTCAATGCTTTTCTAGCAAGTTTCTCACATAATATATCATTTTTTTGCAACCTAAAAATTTTTGGGGAGGGGTTTTATAGCAGGATATCAGCTCGTAAATCCTTTGAAAACAGAATGAGATTTCAGCTGACTTTAACAATGAATTTCATATTTTTTTGTTTCACTTTATGCAGCTTCACTATTTCCACTTTGTGGATGTTTCTTTATGGTTAAAAGGGGGAAAGTTACTGTTAGGAGTCCCATAAACCCCATAGTTGGCTTAAGATTGGACGTGAACAAACTTCTCAGGCTTCCTCATAGTTCTAAGTGTGTCCAATTTTTGACTGTGTTTAGTGGTTACTGTCTGATGATGCTGATGAATTCAGTTTAGTATTTTTAAGTTGTCATAACTAAAATGTTTGCATGCAATTATGTTTGGAGTAATCTCTTTGCTATCCAATGATATATTTGCTTTTATTGTATTATAGTGTATGAGTTTTGAATGAGTTTGTATAGCTTCAAATTTGTCCAATTTTTATTGTGTTCACTTATTATTGTCTAATGCATGATAAATTCATTTTAATATTTTTAATTTGGCATGCAATTCTAGTTCTACTGTAGTATGGCTGCTGGATTTTTCTCCGTAGGCCTGCACTACAGTGGCCACTTCATATGCAGAGAAGAAAGAAAGTATGTAGGGGGACAGCATAATATTTTTGATAACTATAATCCTGATAGGTTTTCTATACTTGAAATTGAGAGTATGCTAGAGGAGTTAGGGATCTCTACTTTTACTGAATTATTCTACTGCATACCTGGTCAACCATTGGATAGTGGCCTTAGGAATCTTAAAAGTGACAGGGATATATTGGACATGATTGCATGCATTTCGGAAGGAGAGATTGTTGATGTATATATAGAGCATGATCCATGCACTTTAATTGATGAGCCGGAGTTGTTGGAATCAGTGCCCTTACTCAGTTGGAGTGCCGATGATGGGCATAATGTGGATGGTTCCGACTGTGCTAGGGATGAGACACAGCAGTCTGCTATGGAGCATGGTCAGGAGGATGGCAGGGATGACACTGAGGAGCCTGTGAGAGAGCATGTTCAGCAGGATGTCAGAGATGGCACAGAGGAGGGTACTCAGGAGGGTGTCAGGGATGATATTGGTGTTGATGACTTTGACCTTAGCTATAGTGATGATAGTGGCTTTGACGATAGTGAGTTTGAGGCTGAGGCCAGTGAGCATGATGCAAATGATGTTTGTTTCAGTGATGATGATTTATTTGATGACAATGTTGATGTTGACACTGATTTGGACAAATCTCGGGGTGATGATGAATCCAAGATGAGCTCAGATTGTAATGATGAGAGACTTCTCACTCCTACAGATGATGATGATGATGATGATAATGATTCAAAAGGAAAACGAAAAAAAAGATTTTGAGAGTTCTGGGCCAAACTGATATGGCCAGTATAAAGTTTGAGGTTGGCATGATTTTTCCTGATGCACATGCATTGAAGGATGCCATAAGGGAGTATGCTGTGAAGGGGAGATATAATTTAAGATTTGTGAAGAATGAATTGACCAGGGTGACAGTAGTATGTCAGGGAGCTGTAAGTGGAGGCTCTATGCTTCTAAAATGCAGCGAGAGAATACTGTATAAATCAAATCCTTAGTAGATGAACATACATGCAGTCGGCCTACTTGGAACAGACATGTAAATTCAAGGTGGATCTCCAAACAGTATTTAGATACATTCAGATCACAGCCTGAAAGAAAATTATCATCTATTATGGAGCAAGTAAAAAAGGATTATGTTGTTAAAATATTCAGGAGTCAAGCATATAGGGTCAAAAAGAAAGCCAAGATAATGATGAAGGGTACTGAAGCAGAGCAGTATGCTAGGATATATGACTATTGTGAAGAGATACGAAGGACTAATATTGGCAGTACCTTGAAGATTGAGGTTGATAGGCCTCAGATTGATATGGTTCCAATGTTCAAGAGGTTGTATGTATGCCTTGATGCTTGTAGACGAAGGTTGCTTGCTGGTTGTAGGCCTTTTATCAGCTTGGATGCTTGTCACTTGAAGGGTCCATGTCAGGGCCAACTTGGGTTTGGTTTTTGGAGCTATTGATTTGGGATATTGGGCCCATTAGAGATTATGGCTGGACATTTATCAGTGACCAGCAAAAGGTGCGTGATAAAAGTTTAGCTTATTTGTTTCTAATATCATTCCATTATTTTAAGTTTTAGTTAATGTGATAAATGTTTGCACATGATGCATGGGTTGGTCCCAGCCATTGAAAGTACGGTGCCTGATGCTGAGCATAGATTCTGCCTTAGACATTTATATGGAAACTTTAAGGCTAGGTTTAAGGGCCTTGTCCTTAAACAATTGGTTTGGAATGCAGCACAAGCAGCCACATACCCTGAATTTGAGGCAGAAATGAAGACCATTAGATCATTGGATGTGGATGCCTATAACTGGTTGATGGAGATCCCTCCAAAATTCTGGAGCAAACATAAGTTCAACATCCAGTTGAAGTGTGATATGTTATTAAACAATCTTTGTGAGACTTTTAATGGAGAGATAGTAGGACTTCGAGACAAACCAATCCTAACATTATTGGAGGATATTCGAAAGTATTTGATGAGTCGGTTCAGAAGCAATAAGATGAAGGCCATAAATTTTAATGGACCAATCTGCCCTAGGATTCAGAAGAAGCTGGAGAAGAATAAGATAGGTTCAAGGCATTGTACTTCAACCTGGGCTGGAGCTGAACTCTTTGAGGTTGTTTGTGGAAATGATCAGTTTGTGGTTGACTTGGAGAGGCGTAGTTGCAGCTGCAATAAATGAGATCTTAGTGGAATCCCTTGCATACATGCAGTTTCAGCCATTTGGTATCTAGATAGGCACCCCGAGGAGTATGTGCATCCATCTTACCACAAAGATACTTACTTAAGAATATATAGCCACATAGTTTGCCCTGTCAATGGGCCCAAGCTTTGGCCACGTACTAATATGGATCCAGTCCTACCTCCTAAATTAAGAAGGCCATCTGGAAGACCAAAGAAGAGCAGAAGAAGGGATCCTGATGAGCCCAGCCAATCGCATAGAGTCAGTAAGATGCACATTGAGATGAAATGCGGCAGATGCCAGGAGTATGGCCACAATGTCAGAACATGCAAAGGACCAATAAGAGGACAACCATCTACGAAAAGAGCTTCAAGTAGAGGAAAAAGGGGCAAAGAACCAACAACAAGGCCAAGGGTCAGTATATTATTTAGTTTCTTTTGACTTATTTGTAACCTAACATTTGCATTTTGCCTTTGTTGTCTTGGATGTAGATCACAAGATGTGAGAGGTCTACGGGCTTAGACAATGTTGACGTTCGCATGGGACACCAAGATAGTTGCACCTATGTCGAGACACCTACTGGGATGGGCCTTGTGTATGAGGTATGCATTGATCTCTCTTTAGATAAGCTCTAAAGCTATTTGGTTTTGATTAAACTTTGGTTTCAACATATTTTTGTAGGAGGAGGACAGGAAAGAAAAATTTGGGAAGAAATCTTTCGTTCCCCATAGGAGGTCAAGAGCATCATCTAGTGTCACTATTAGAGGTGGCAGTAGCCAATCCAGTGCCACAAGACCATCACGTAAGTGATGAAGGATAAATCACAGATGTTGATTTGTCTAATGCGTTGTGGTTTAAAACATATATCTATGTTTCATTTAGGTGGACTAATTTCAATGTAGAACAGTTATGTGTTTGTGCTTAGACAGGCCATAGAATGGATTGAAAGGCCTGAAATGTGGACAAGTTGCTGAGTGTTAGTTATGTTTTTGGTGTAACCGTTTGGACTAATGTAGCTGAAGAACATATATGTGTTATGTTTTTTGTGAAACATTATGGATGTAACTGTTTCAGCTTAGACAATGTTTATTTTGATTATGTCAAACAGTATTGATGGAAAAATTATGTATCTATGGTGCTTCTTAGGTAGATTATGATGATGAATGTGTGAAACACTTTACATAAGAAAAATGGGACCCTGATGTACATATTTATCTACAGGATTCTATTGATGAATGTGTGAAGCAGTTTGAATGAAAAAATGGGCTGTGATGTTGCTATTTAGTTTGGATGATTGTGTGAAATATTTTGATTGCCAAACTATGCTGTCATGAAGATAAATATTTACAGGTTTCTGTTTATGCATAGACAGATGATAGGTCCAATAAATCCAGGAGGCATTCTGCTGAAAATTTATCAGCTGAACAAATTAGGAAAAAAGCTTTTCTGGATGTTATCATGAACTTGCTAATGCACAATTAATTTCTACTTATGTATGTAAGCAAAGGAGTCATGGTTAACAGGAAGAAAATCGGAAATCTAAAGCTAACATTTCCTTTCTTCTTTTCTAACGTTGTTCATAACTAATAGAAGGACATTTTATAAGTTAAGTCAGGAGATATGCAACTGCCTAGATGTCCAAACTATATCCCCAAACAGACATTTGCATGCATGCACACATGCAAGCATGCAGACACAATCACTCGTCTGCAGAAAAAAGGCCAACAGCAACATCAAAGCCATATCAACTGTTTGATTTATAATGTAATGAATATTTACAATAACAAATATTTACATGACGGAACCGAACCAAAATAACAAAATGTATATATCAGGAAAGATACATGATCCTAGCTTTTTCGCTCTTTACTAAGTACATACCCATTACTATGACAACTATGACTGTCCATAATATTAGTATGACACACCAGTACAACTTCTCTCGTGCTCGATGCAGGCTTACTTCATTTTCAAGCTTCGAACATTTCTTCAAAAATTCAAATATTAATTTCATTCCTCTGGGAGTCAGAGGAGGATCATACCATGCAAAATAGCCACATGCTCCACTGTTTCCATATCGTCTACATCCGAAAAATCTTCTGCCTGTATTAGCGCTCGTCCATGAGATCAAAATTCTTGCTTCTTCTCTACAGTGGCATCGTCTTCTCGTGCTTTCAACATTTGAGGATGAAGAACTCATAGATAAATCCATATAGCAGCAATCTGCAGAAAATGTTGATGATTGTTACTACTATTGAATCATTAATTAGTAATAGGAAACTTCAAATTACCTGGGATCTTTCCAAAAGAGGCCTGCTACAGGTGGCCAGAGAAGACACCGTGGAAGCCTTCAATCAGCAAGATGGGCAGCCAGCAACGGAGCACAGGAGGCATCACTGGGACAAGGGAGGTAATGACGGGATGCGACCGGGCTAGCGGGACGCCGGTGGTGGCAAAGCTGAGAAGCAGGAGGCGGCGGTGGGACAAGGGAGGCAGCAGCAGGACACGGCTAGACTGGCGGGAGGCATTGCCGGGATGAGTAAGTCGGCGAGGGGAGGTAGACGGCGATGGGCTTCGAGATGAGGGAGGTGGACAGCGGCCGGCGAGTAGTCGCGGCGAGATGTGTGCTGCAGCGGCAGGGGGGAAGAGGAGGAGGGGGAGTCGGGACGTGTGTTGTGGCGGCGGGGGGAGGAGGGGGAGGCAGGAGGGATGGGAGGGGCTTCACGGGTAGGGATGGGAGGGGCTTCACAGGAGGAGGAAGAGGCGGACGGCGGCGGGCTCCGAGATAGGGGAGGTGGACGGCGGCCGACGGCGGGACTCCTGTGGCGGTTGGGGAGGGGGGGCGGAGGAGAGGTGGGAGGGAGGGAAGGGAGGGTAAGGGTTTCATGGGTAGGGAGAAGATTCGTTTGAGGGGGGGAGGGGAGGAGGAGGTTAATGGGTTATTGGATAACATGTTAATGGGTTAACGGGTCCTTAACGGATTCTTTTTTTATTTCACCACGGTGGATACCATGTCAGCTGCTATGCAGAACAGAATCAAACGGCGTCTGCCCTGTTTAACGGTAAGGACCAAAGGGAAACAAAAATGGAAGTATAGGATCGGTTTTGCAACTTTTTAAAGTTTAGGAACCAAAGTGACACAACCCCCTAAGTTCAGGGGTTAAAACTGTAGTTTAGCCAAAAGATTTTATGCTAGTCTGCAGGAAGATGGATAATCCTAAACAATTGATTACTCAAATTAAGAATTTTACTAGTTGTTTTATTGATGTAAGATCCACCATAGGCTATTAATTTATTTTAGCTAGGGGAACCATATTTTGTAAGTGTTAAAAGACACTTACAGCTTCTTGTATTATACAGGATGTATTGATTGTGTACTATGGAGCTTCAATACTGGTTATATGGTTAAAAAATTTGATTTAGGACTTACTATTATTTTTTCCATCTCTAGACTACCAAGAAAAAAAAAATTATAATAATTATGTTGTATTCTTTTCAAAAAACAATAAAATACTAATGGGTCTAAATATATGAAGATTAAATATCTCATAGTCAGAAAAATAAAAAAAGGCAACAATATTGTCATGTACATTGGTAAAAAAAGGCATGGTTATTGTTATGTTAACCAAGTGATTGATCTATTCAGTTATGAAACATAATGATATGTATATTTAAGGGGTTTTTTGATATGTTTGGTTAGTGGGAATAGATTGTGTTTATTGAACTCTTACAAGTTGACTTATTGTATATATTATCATGAAACCCATTTTGTTTTCTGTATATATTTATTCGATATATGATGATCATCATTATTTTATTGATAGCATGTTGCTTTTATTTATATGTGTACATTATTGATATATGACATGTTATGTTCTTGAAAACTTAAAACTTGATGTCAGTTTTGAGTGTTAGTTATATATGTCTCTTAGTAACATTACAAAGAAAAATCTCGAGGTATTATATTAGAGACATGTTAGGCATATTACAGATGCCATATGGGATTTCTCTAACTTCAGTTGAAACATAAAGTTTTATAAAAAATCATTTGGGAATTTGAAAAGAATAATACTTACAAGATCACATTTTGTGTGTTGTTTTCTTACTATAGTACCACATTATGATCCATGTTAATGAAAGTTGTTCGCATTTGTAATCATGGATTGATCCTATGTTAATAAAGGGCATAATGACTATCATGATTCGGTGCTGGTAGCTTTCATGGGACCTGATTATTTTTTGAGGTATTGTGTTAAAGAACCAAATATTTTCAAAATATATGGCCACATTAAGTTTAACAATTTATCTTGAGCATCCTTTTCAAATAAATAAATATTTTCAAAACTTGATCAACTACAATTAATGTTGCTCAAGTGGGAGAATGTTCGAAATTTTTCATATGTGAACTACCATTAATTGTTGTGATTTTAATATTGTAAATTGGCTGAATAAATTTGGTCCAATGATACAAGTTGGATGTGCCCCTTGTTGATTAAAATGTGATCCATTTGGTTTGGGCTTGAGCTCACCTTTATTGATCGATATGGTTGGTAGTTTATGTGGGCTTGAATCCCAATAATGATCCGTGATGGGAGAACTTATTAGGATTTCGTTATAAATAAGTTAGGTCCCCTATTCTTTCTTTAAATGTTGCAATTATTTTTTTCCATCAAGAATACCATCTGAGGGAGGAGTAAAAAGAAGAAGACCTAGGCTTTTTTGAGACTTCTGCAGCTTTTTTGTGATAGTACAAACATGTATGAAAATTTTATTATTATTATTTGGTGTTCTGATTATATATATGAGATTCTTAAATTCCTACATTTACATTCACCCTTTGTTGGAGCCTTCAGTGAGAACACAAAAGCAGGCCTTCTTTAGTAGGGAATGATATCCCCTAATTATTACTCAAAATATTCATTATTTTGCATCTCCAATAGCAATTAAAATATGATTCAAAAATTATAAAAGAAAAAAAGAAAGAAGAATTGGCATCATTGATCTATTTGCAAAATTAGACTTGTCAAAGGTTTTATTTTAGTTTCTTTATTTTACTAGATTTTGCAAACCTGAGGGGAAGACCTTTGTTTTAACTATGCTTTTTTTTAGGCTGCTTGTTTGAGTAATAGCCACTTAGGCTGTGTTTGGATCGTTGGATTGGATTGGTTTATATTGGATTTCTAATCCAATCCAATCCAATATTTGGGAGAGAAGAAAGAAAAGTTATATATCATGAGCCCTACCAAAATATTAGTTTTTTATGCATAAAAAGACTGGATTGCCAAACCTAAAGAAAAGGGTATAGAGTTGAAAAGTTGGTGGGATCAGATTGCTAATCTAATTCCGTCTCAATCTGGATTGCGTACCAAATACGCCCTTAGAATCTTCTATCTTCATGGAAAGACAAATGTGAGCATTATACTCATGGACCATCTAATCTTCAATGCAAACATTGTATGAGTGTCGCACATAATTTTGTTTTATGTGTGTAAGAGAGAGAAAGAGAGAGAGAGAGAGAGAGAGAGAGAGGGGTGCTTCGGTTTGCATTTGTACTTTAATCTTAACTAACCTACACTTAATTTGATGCTTTCTTAGATAGACTAAGGTGAGATCTTGATTTGTATAGGCCTTAGATTGGAATCAATTAGATGGTCCAACTAGTACATGGAGGCTATCCGAAGGAATATTACTAACAAAAGTTGGAAGATTAAAGTACATCGAGGCACCCTCTCCTCTTTGAGCAAGATACCTGGTTCCCACCCGAGCTGTGGCATCTTATTCTGAGGGAAGTATGGTGGCAACTTTCCACTATGTTAGGTGGGTGATAATAGAAACGCGCTGATGATGGAAAATATACCCAACTCATATATAATTCTTGGGCTACTCTGTGGAGGTTTCTCTGCTTCACAAATGGACTTTTAGCTAACTAGCAGGATAGAGAAAAGGTTTGTTCTTCGTTAACATGATGGGCTTAGGATTCTGGAAGAGTTTACTGTTGTTGCTTGTCAGTGGCCATCCAATTATTTGAAAGAGTACTCACCAAGCCTTATTGCCTACTTTACCCCGTAAAGCATCTTCCCTTTGATCTTGACAGCACCATTATTCACTTATTTATAAGCTCATGATTAGATTCTATCACTGTTAAGATACATGGCCGAGAAAAGGACACCAATGAGCTTCTTTCCTACAAACCACTCACCTTAAGTCTGAAAAAATAATGCTATGTAAAAATCTCAAAGACAATCATTGCTCCTTCCATTTTCATGAAACCATGAGACTGATGTCTTGTTAGATCTAAAAGTGACAGCAGCCCCAATCATCAATGATCACTCATTAATCTTGCACTTAAATTGCCGTCCATCTTTTAATAATTCAACACACCCAATGGATTAACAGGTACAGGTTCAGAAAGCTTTAGCTCCATAAAAATATACATAATAGTTAATTAGCTTTGTAGAAAAAGCTCTTGCCTTCTTCATCTGTGCATGCCTTCCTCCTCCTCCCTGCCTTCTTGATTTTTTTCTTTGTTAAGAAAGAGAAAGACCTCTATCAACTAAATTAACAAGAGGCAACAATATGACACATGCGAACACACATATATTCTTTCAAGAAAACACATCTAATTTCTTTTGTCTTGGTCAACACCTGGTGGACTCTCCATGTATGTTGTCAAGAATAGCAATAACCCCAACAACAAAGGCTTGGTCATAGCCTGGCTGCACAACCACATGGTAGAAGTCCTTGCTGCCCATCAAATCCTTCATCCCCACCTATCTCACATCACAGAGCATAACATGATGTTAGAAACGCCATACACTGGCATGCGTGCATGCATGTGGTTGTGGGTGTCAAGCAAGTCATAACTTTTTTTTTTTGAGAGCAGAAGCATGCCATACCTTAGCCACAATGTTTCCCCTGCAATCACTGATGGTGCAATCTTTGTCCACAAAAGACCCATTAACCTCAAAGTCCCACTCTTTGTTGTGCCCCTTTGGATCAACATAAATCTTATTTGCTTTCTTCATTGGAAGGCATGACTTTGGATCGGTTAAGCTAAAGATTAACTTGTTGGCTCCTTCGTAATCCATCAAATATCCATTCCATTTGTCTCGAGTGCTTAGAGCTTGAATAATGCCTCCCTAATAGCAAGCAAAAGTTTATTGAATACATTAACCAACATACTGAGAGACATGCAATATATGACCAATGATCAAAAGGTGTTACCTTCCTACGAATGAAGAGAATAGGTTCTCCACCACCATCCTTCAACATCAACTCCCCTTTGACACCAAGGGTGCCGCAACCATCCACCATAAAAACCAGATTCTGACTACAATTAGTGACCACAAAACCTCCTCCGTTTATGACATGAGGCCTCTTCCTAACCATCAAAATTGTCGGAGAAGTGGAACAAAAGATCTTGCTCACTATAGGCATGACATTGTGTGATCCACCCATACCTCAATCTCCCTTGTTACTCTAACTCAAGGTTTCCTCAAGCCAAGATGCAACTAAGCAGGACATTAGTTATATAGATATGAGCAAATAGGTGGAGGTTGTTCAAATGGTTGGCAAAAGTTGGGCACCAAAAAGGAAGTGTGACCATGCCAACCACTAAAGAGTGCATAGAGCCATGGAGGTTTGAAGAATCCTTTAGGAAAACTGATGGACCTCATTTTCAAGCGTTAGTTGAAAAAGGTCCCATGTAAAGCAAATGTTGCGTTGAAATTGATGGCTTCAAGGGAAATAACCTCAACTTTCTCAAAGCAGCATCTTTGAAGCTGATTGCATTTAGGTATCAACTTGCCCATTGGTTCCATTGGTTACAGAGAATGCTTTGTGAATTTGGTTTGCCACCTATCCCATCGTTATATTACGTACTACATGGCAACCATTATTGTTTACCTTTTATCAAGGCATCAGGATAGCCTACAATCATGAGAACGTAAATCTTGAGGTTATGTCTATACTAGACACATTAGTAAATTAAAGCTTCAATGATCATTTTTTATATTTTAATTCTTTGGAACGTATTCCAGTCTAAGTGGGTGGCTTTACGCTGCCTCCTCGTTTGAAAGAAGGGAAGGTTTGCACCACTTTTTCTACTACATAACAACTAAAGTAGAGTCCTAATAAAGTCCCTTTTATGGCCCAGTCTAATTATGATGGTAATCGTCAACATAAAGAACTCACACCTACTGCACCACTGTTAGGGATTAGAGAATTCTATAACTTGGTACCTTATTCTCTAAGTACACTGTCGGTTTTTCTAAGACATAAATGATGACATTAAGTTTCAATTTGTTAGAACGACATTAAAAACCTAGGAGGTAATCTAGTCTTCATGAATAATTCCGAGGACCTATGCTGAAAGAGAGTTGCTGCCCACCATAACCAACGCAATGGCTAATGATGGGACATGGCTGGTGTACTATAAAGGACCCCATGGCTGTATTGCATGAGCTGTGCACCATCATGGGCCATCACACAATACATGAGTACAGTATATGGATGGCCATGGGGGTCAAGTGCAACTAACAGAATCCAAGCCCACAGGGGATTGGAGAGTCTTGAAAACTGAACGGCTCTTGAAAAAGGAGAAAGTAGCTTTAGCTTTTCTGCAAGCCCTTGTGTACTAGATTCTTTGTTTAAGGCTGCAAATGGATCATATCGGGTTGGATGAAGTCTAACTCGAATCTAACTTTATTTTATATTTAATTTTTAATTTTTAATTTAAATTTAATTTAATTATTAATTACATTAGATTTATAAAAAAAAATTTAAACTTAATCAATCACTTAGGTCTATTTAGGTTCAATCCAAAATATTATATTTGAAATAAGCATCTAACTATTATTTTATAATAAAAATTTAGTAATTAATAATTAAATATAAATCCATTAAAAAAATTAAATAAGGTTAAAAAGAATCAACTTAAACTTAAATTTTTATTCAAAAACTCTTAATTCTATTCAAATAAATGATTATTCTTAAGTTTATAAATTATGATATTTAAAATCATTATTGATATTCTTAGAGGCATTATAAAGAAGAATTCATAGAAATAAATAATAGCATAAATATATAGATATAATTAGATAAAAAAAGATTGACGAAAATTTAGCTGTTAAGATTAAAAAAAGAATTAGTTTAAATTAAAGTTCATTCACTAATTTTATGAATATAATTGAAGCGAAAGAAAACAAGATTTACATAATTAAGGTTTATGATTGGGATAAATTAAGTTCGGATCATATTGGATCAAAAAATTACAATACTTGAATCCAATTTTTAAAATTTAAATCAAGTTCAATTTTTAATCCAACCTAACCTATAAGTCTCTAAATATGGATTAGATCGGAATCGAATCGGGTTATGGATCAACTCGATCCATTTGCAGCCTTACTCTTGTTTGCAAAAGTCAAAGGGAAGCATTGGCGGTATGAACAAAATATATGGTTTTTTTGGAGCCTACTACTGCTTCGAGATTTTGAGATCCCAGCCCGGCAGGGTGAGATTTGCTCTTATTTTGGTGCAGTTATGGCACATAATTTTATCCCTAGTGAAAGAAAAAGTTCAATCCAACCTATCTCCCTCTTTATGGACCAGTCGTGCCAAAGATAACCAGGATTGTCCAATAAGAATCCAATAAAATTAGTTGGACCAAGGGTTGCATCTAGGCAAGTTGGATCGGATATGGATTGACTCAAATACAAAATAGATAAAAAATTTGTTAATCCAAATCCAACTGTCTTATTAAACAAAAAACCTACTCCAATTTACAATGAGTTTAATTAAGTTAAATAGATTGAATAGACCATGCATTGCCATCCTTAGATTAGATAACTCAGCTCAAGTAAATTGGACCATAGATCTGGCTGGTTGCATCTATATGCCCTAATGATGCAATAATTTTTCTGATAACCTTGATAATTATCACATCTATACCTCAATGGTGCAATAATTGTCTAATAACTTTGATAATTATCATTGAAAATCCCCTCCAAATTAATTATTTTCTTTAAGGTTTTCATGGGCAAGTGGGTCTCATTTGATGTAGTTCGCGCCACTTACCTAACCCTAGCGACCGTCAACCTAAACCAAAGGTCGATGGAATAAAAAGAAATTTAAAGGGTTAGCATCCGGTCAAAATGGTTCTCTTCACGAATGAGAGAAGAATTGTCATGCTAAGCTACTAACCGCTCTCAATCTTAGGGAGTAAGCAAAGGTGGTCTTAGATCCCAATCTTTTCAAGTCTAGGGCATGTTAACTGATGCTTGAATGTCTCCAGGAAAGGGTGGATTTTGCTTGACTTTTTTTGTGTTGTAGGAGTTATGTACGCCAAACATGAAAGACGAAACAATGCATACAGTACCAGATGGTGACCTGACGAGCTTTAAATCAAAATGGTCTAGAATTTGCTTGTCCTTGGATTGCTTCAATTATGAGGCTGGCTTGATTAAGGGTGTAAATTTTGGATCATCTATTAAATCCTGTGAAAGAAACTAGAGGTTGGTTTATATACCAATACGATCAAACGCAGCCAAAATAAGTTCTGGAGCGTTTTGGCTCATTGTTTTTGTTTTCTTCCATGGGTCGGCATAATGGTTTGCGAGGTCCCTACATTTTGCTGTAGATGGATTTATTGCAGCTTGTCTGTTCATGCGATTAAAACAACAATTTTAACTTCAATTTCAATGGGAAAAAAAAGGCAACAGACTAATGTGCAAAATACTTTATTTTTATAAACAGTGACACAATTAATGTTACTTCATGTTACAACAAGTAATCACCTTTTCTTTTGAGAAAGAACTAGTGATTATCATTTTAATATTAATATTTTATTCAAAATAACAATAATAACAACCACCTATAGGACTAGTAATAACAATATCTTGGCTAAAATATACTTTGATCCTCAAACTTTCATTCAAAATTTATTTTGATTCTCAAGTTTTTAATTGTTATAGTATGGTCCTCATGTTTTAAAAACGCTGCATTCCTGACGTGTCAGTATATAGAGTTAGTTAAAATTGATGAAATAACTGACTTCTTCTTTTGATGCGAACATGCGAACTAGTTGACAAGATGACACATTAGCTATTTTGTCAATTTTAACCGATCCCATGTAACGAAACATCAGGAATGCAATATCTTTAAAACATAAGAAAAAAAATGTGACAATTGAAAGTTTAAAAAGCAAAATAAATTTTAAATACAAGTTTGAGAACCAACAATATGTTTTCAACTAACATTTTTTTTTTTTTTTTTTGTGTCATTGTAAAGTGAATCTAAAACTTCAAAAGAGGCGGGGCCACATTAATACCGCACCAGCTTAGGCCAATCAATATAAGCAATTTTCAGTAATAAAGGATAACCTATAAGTTACATGGTAATTTGTTTTAGAAGAGATTTAGCATTTATTGCATCCTTCAAAATATATTTTAAATTTATTCTAAATTTATCATTCTGCATTTGCAAATATTTTGTTGAGCATCTATGTTTCTACTGGCAGCATTCATCTAATAATAACAATGCATTAATAATAATATAACTAGTTTTAGATTTAGCTCGGTATAGGAGATGATCCCAATAGCCTTCTTTGAAATTAAAACATATGCGCAAAAAGCAATTTGTCATACATACAAGTAAATTATAAATTTATTTGGCCTTTATTCCATCCCATAGATTCATCTTAATATATATATATATATATATATAGAAAGAGAGATGTGGATTTTACTATATTCAAATATAATTAAGTTTAAGATCTGATTATTTTTTCAACCCTTGGATCCACACGGATCATAGGCCATCCCATCTTTTTCATTTTTTTCATTTTTGAAATCTATAAACTATGTAGATTTAAGGATGAAAGAAATAATTTGATATAAATTTGACTATATTCAAATATAGCTGAGTGTAGTGCGTACACACTCCCTCTCTTTATATATATATATAACAGAAAGAAGGGGAGCTTAATTAGCTTAAGCATCAAGTCTGGTCCAAATATCAAGGCTTAGTCTAAGTTACTTCCAACTCACCTACTCCTTATATCAAGACCCAGAACCCCATGGCCCATTGGCATCTAGCCAACAAAATCAAAAATCAAACTAGAAACCTGATTAGTCTCCCAACAAATTCAATGATGTTTGAGGATGCTTGCTTTCATCTCCTCTTTCATTTCTCTATCTCTACCT
This sequence comes from Metroxylon sagu, assembly GCA_017589505.3. Lineage (NCBI taxonomy): Eukaryota > Viridiplantae > Streptophyta > Magnoliopsida > Arecales > Arecaceae > Metroxylon > Metroxylon sagu. The sequence continues at coordinate 901,814 of JACVBY030000657.1, forward strand.
CCAGGGCTCTATATAATAGCCCTCTTAGAAACCTCGCCAAATCTTATCTCTATCACTAACGATCTTAGTGGCTAGGATATTGTTCCCACTCTAGCTCACTATTCGTTAGAAAAATTTATAATTACTATTTTATGTAATTTTTTATATGCACATATAAAAAACAATGCTATTCAGTTCAAGGTATATCACAAATGGTGCCCTCTTTAGAGTAAAATTCATCATGCCTAAGTGCAAATGGTTGAAGATGATCTACTCATAGGACACAATGAATTACTATTCTCCTTAAAGTATACCCTAGCGAAGGAGAATCGGGATAGATCTAAATCAACCAAATTCAGATGCAACTAAAATTAATAAAATAATTAAATAAAAATCCTCTCCTTATGTGAATTCAATTATCTCTTTTGTGCATTTAGGTTAACTCAATTTCAAATGGTTAAAGGTTCATAAATCTCTTGTATTGAGTTGTTCTGAATGGATGAGAATAGTGATATAATTCTCTATTTATAAATGTAAAGGGATGTTTGTGAATGGATGTTTCAGTATTCTTTAATTGGATGCATCTATTTACATCATCCATTAAATTACTAAGGGTTGTATCCTTTGGATTTAGTCCGTCTGATCAAATGCATTGGAATGCATCTCTTCATCGATTAAATTTAATCAGATGCATCATATATGAGATGCATCTATCCATTAAGTCTAATTAAATGCATCATATTGGATAATAAAGAAATTATTAAAACTACTTGAGATAAAAATTAAGAAATAATTTAAAACAAAGAGGAATTATTATTCATATTTAATCGTGTGAGCAATAATTAAAAGACACATCCTTATCTTTAAAGAGAAAAAAGAGTAATAAAGAAAGATAAAATTTTAATAATTATTTATTAAAAATTCTTAAAAATTAAGATTATTATATTTAAATGATTGATTTATATTTTGCTATTCAACATGGAACTAAAATTTTGAATTACTAAAAAAAAATCAACTATAAGCCTTTCCTCCATGTTAGAAATGACATAACCATTCCTTCACTAATAGCTTCTTCATGTGTCTTCATTTTGCTCACCTTAGCCATTACCTACTCTCAAGGCCATTAAATGGTGCTATGAGTCATGATCTTACCTTCTCTTATTGCCATCTCTAAGGCCGTCGTTCATAACAATTCCAACGATGCTATGTTATCTATAGCCAAGTTGTTAGTGCCATTCCAACAATCTAATCAACTTGATAGGGCATGACAAAGCTTGTACTTAAACTAAAACTATCATCCTCTTTTAATCATTGGTTCTGATAAAGTCAAATTATGTTAACATCCAGCCAACATCCAGTCAAGGGATACATGGCCATCGGACCACATCATCGATACTACAATTATAGAATATTGTTAGAAAAATATGACTCATAGAGTTCTCGATCGTTCCATCCGGTAGAACTACAGGCCATATAAGCATGATAAAACTAGAGTTAGATTAGCATACATCATTGCGCTCAAAGGAGTGACCTATGGCAATAGGAGCAGTTCTATCCATTGATTAGATTTATCATAATAAGGAACGTTACCTAAGACCCTAGCATTCGATCCTGAGGTCACTTGTAAAAGAAGATCCCATCCAATGGCATAAAGGCTTTGTTGGTTTTTCCTTCTCTCTCCTTCACTCTGCTGGCAGTAAGCCCTAGAATTTCTTGTTCTTTTCAATTTCTCTCCTCCATTGGAAGGGCTATAAGGCACGCTCTTATCCTCTTCCTTCTTCTCTCATTGACTTGAGCAATGGAGAGCCTTAGCCAGATAACCCCAACAACTCGAATACTCATTTTCTATCTGCATAGGAGCTCAGACCCAGGCGCAAGATCATATCTTGCTAGACTAACTATTATCCCCATTCCTAATTCATTATCATTGTTGGTATATGGGGTCTCCTAACCGAATGTTAGCACCATTAAATTGGCACTAGCAGTTGGAACGAGGTGAAGGCCATGCTGCTCGAATTTAGCAAGAAATCTCTCATCAATGGTAATGACATTACCTGAACTAGGTTGAAGACCAGATCCCCTTCCTCAATTTGCCTAAAAGTGATGGCCACCAATTTGCCACAATAGAGCCCTCAGAGTGTAAACCTTGCAAGCACTCTAAATACGAGGCCAACAAGGAGGAATTGGGCTGACCCATGAGTGCAGCCGATGTAGTGAAGTTCTTCCTCCCCATAGAGGGATGAGATTTGAAGACCTCGACCCCAGGTGATAACTTAAGGTCTTGAATGAGCACCTTAAAGTTGTCATGAGCAACAACAAAGTCGGACGAGCCAAGGAGTATATTGAAGCTGAAGGGACGCCTCGAAGCAAAAAAGAGTCCAAAGCATTTCTTACATAAGGGGGTTCGTTGACCGAGGAGACCATGATCACAATATGAAGGAGAATTGGTAGTAGTACTTGTAGTTGAAGGGCAAAATTAAGGGCCCCATTAGAAAGGTTTACCTTATGAAACATATTTAAGATCCCAAGGGCTCATCCAGCAAGCTAGTAATCTTAACTCCTCCAGCAGTGCCAAACTACGGTGATTGTCAACCAACTACTAAAGCAACTGATGTGATCTCTAGTGGGTTTGCTACCAATGAAGAGAGTTCCTCAGCTAGAAATGCATATACTAGATAGTATAGGGTCGAGGCACCAAAAAGACAGAGTACAAAGGAGGTTATATTTTTCTCCAACGTTGATTTATAGGGGTCTAAACCCTCCATGATGATACAATGGTAGTCTCTACAGTAATCACTAATTGCCAAATGAAGAAAATTCAAATCGACAATAGAATCTTGATTGATAACACCTACTTCGAAGCCTTCAAGAAGATAGGAATCAATAAGAACCAAGTAGGAAACATGTGATATAGTCAAAATCATGCCAACAACCAATTACCATCTAGCTAAGGGACACATGGCCATTAGGTCACGTTGTTGAAGCCTACGATAACAGAATAGCATAAGAAGAATACGACTTATGGAGTCCTTAGCCATTTTGTCCAATAAAACTACAAACCGTATAGATGCAACAAGTTTAGAATTGGATTGGCGCACGTCTCTATGTCAGAGAAAGTGGCCTACAGTAGTGGGAGCAGTCTCATTCACTGACCAGCTTCATTGTAACAAGGAACGTTACTACGATATAGGAAACCAGCATTCGGTCTTGACCTTACCTATAAAAAGAGATCCCATTCAAAGGCGCAAGGACACTTCTCGTTCTCCTCATTTTTTTTTTCCTTCATTGAAAAGCTTATAAGGCACACTCTTAGCCTCTTCCTTCTTCCCTCGTTGACTTGAGTATCGAAGGGCCTTAATTAAGTAACTTCTAGCATCCTTCATGCTCATCTTCTGTCTACGTAGAAGCTCAAACCCAAATGCAGGACTGTTCCTAGACCAATTGCTACCTTCATTCCTAATTCATCATCTTTATCATCATTATTATTAGTATGTGGGTCCTCTAACCAAATCTCAGTACCATCAGGTTCAAAAGAACTGCCACCATTGGTGACACTTTGATGTCATAAGGCATCCACTTGCGGAAGGAAGGAGGCAGAGAGAGAGAGAGAGAGAGAGAGAGAGAGAGAGAGAGAGAGAGAGAGAGAGAGAGAGAGAGAGAGAGAGAGAGAGAGAGATAAATGAAGATGGAGATGAAGAAGGAGAGAGTGGTGGAGAGAAGGGGAGGGAAAGGAAAAGTAGCAAAGGGGATGAGAGGGAAGAGGAAAGGAAGTTGAAAGAAGGTAGGAAAAAATAATAGAGATGCCACCATCATGAGTTAAACTCTAATCCTCTTTCAAGTGGAGAACTCATGCCTCTGCTGAGCTCCTAACTTTTATTCTTTTTCATTTTTTGACTGAAGGAGGAACGGCATTTTCAACACCATTTTGCTTTTTAAAAAAAAAGGTGGGGCTCTTTTGTGCTGAGACCAATTGGCATGTGGATGTCGCATCATTCAACTAGAAATGCTAAAACATCGTGATCAAACTAAAATAATGAATCTATCAATCAAACATCCATCGGATGCTTCTCTTGCAACCATCTATGATCTATTTTGTCATATTGAACTAATAATCTCTCCGTCTTTCTCCTAAATAATATTTCTGACAATTGATAGGATTATGATTGCCTATCAATTACACTTAATTTTTGCTGATAAAATTACAACCTTGTATCTAAGTTTTCAGCAATGATAATATTCCTTGGACCATCTTTACGAAATAATAATTTATCATTGTAGTGATAATATCAGCTATTATTTTTCTTGCAAAGCACTGGATCATGCTATACATAATAGGCATAACTCGTCATCATAACAACATATATCATGTATAATATGGATCATGTCAATGATATCTATTCACATTATTAATTGTATAATTGGATTCATATTTTAATTAATATGAAGAATAAAATTTCAAAGTATTATTATAATGTAATATATTGAATAATTATTAAAATAACTATTTAACAGCCTCATCGATGCAGAGCCACTGGCATAACTGGAACTCCCATTATTAACGGCCTTTCTCTGCCACCACTCCTCCTTATATATTTTAAAGTTTAAACCATGCAAGCATCACACATACCGAATTCCGAACGCAGACACGTGCCCCCAAAATTCACGCATGCCACCATAAATAGCAAAATTATAAAACAAACGGACGCTGGGATGACGGGGCCGGCCACTTGGTCTGCTGCCGGGCACGGATCACTAAAACCAGCAGTAGAACATGCCGTACCCATCGTCACGTGGCACAACTGGCGCTGCCCCGCTGACTTGGCACCTGCCGATTGGTCAAATCTTTTACATTAAAAAATATACATAAAAAAATTGGAAAGCACTACATGATCGGATCTGTGTTAGATTTTAATTTACTTTCAGCGTATCAGCTAACCTCGTCTTAAAAGAAGAATTAATAAAAAACTTAGAAACCTCAAAGAATTAGAATGGAAGCCGACCACCTCCTGCTCCCGAGCAGGAGCTTACGTAATGGAAATTAATAATTAATTGAAGCGGGCCAAATAACGAGTAGTAAATTTATTTAAGGTGACGTAAGCGGACAAGCTCCACGTGGGAAGCACGCGTGTCGAGCCCGAGGGCGTCACACGTAAGGCGTCGACTTTTGGCGTAGCGCACCGGTCGAGGAAGAGCCATCGCCGCACGCACTGGCCCACGTCTGGTGGGTCCCGCTCGATATTTCTTTTCCGGTTTTGCCCCGGGGCTCGCTGTTCGTGGTGGGGCCCGCGGCGCGACAACAGGGATCTCGACTGGCGTTCGTGCGGTACTGCCGCGCAGGGACCACTAACGTCTCTTGCCGCTCTCGAAGCTGGGCGCGAATCTCGGGGCGATCGAAAGGCACGGCACCAGGGTGCGCGACACCGGTCGATCAACTCGCGCGCTTCGATAAGATCGGACGGTCCAGAGTCATGCTTGGGATGCCCTGTTATATTTGCTGCTGGGCAAAGTTGTTGGCTTGCATGGCGCAGCCCAAGTTGAGATTACAAATTTAGGTTCGATGATGATGGTCAAACTGTTCATGAAACATAGATTTATTCTAAATTTAGTGTGCAAATGGGGTTGACCGGACTAAAGTTACCAAAGTGGCAGTTCCAATTTAGATATGAAGTTCAGATTTAAATTAACTTAGATGGATCAGAGTTGGCCCACTTGCACTGACTGCTGCTGCCAGTACTGGTGTTCCTTTCATCATGGGGACCAGCACGTGATCCTACTGGACTTTAAAGAACTGCGGCAGAGTAATCCATCGATGCATCTAAAAGATAATGAGGCATACCGAGGGGCTCCATTCAGGCCCTCAATCATGCTGCCCCTTGCAAGGTGATGTAAGAGCGAAAAGGGTGTTTGCTGTGTGAGGCCAGACAGGAGAACAACGTGCGAGGAAAGCTCTTCATCCATCAAATCGGGTGGTCCCCTCAGCCCTTCCCGCTCTACAACTCCAAGATAATTCTAACCAACTCCATGGGCTCTTTCTTGGGCGCCCACGCCGGCCCCACGTCTCCGTGAACGTCACGTGCGCGATGCAGTACGGCTCTTCCGTCGCCGCTCCCCGTCTCCCCCACCCCCCGGCGAAAACAGGGGGAAATAATATAAAATATATAGAGGGAGAGGAGCACCGCGCTGCGACGCGCTCTGCCCGTTGGGACGGCCTCCGTACCACCGGTCGCAGGCTTTAGTGTTGCCCTTTTCCTTCGACAATCCTTTTTCCTTAGCCCTCTTCGCCATCGCATTCGTCACCCTATTATTGCAGCGAGAGGGCGTAGTATAGTAGAGGGAAAGGATGGGAGCCTCTTTCTGCGGCGAGGGATGGGGCGGTGACCGCATCGCTCCTGTTCCTCCCGTAACCCGCCGCGTACCGCATTTATACCCCACCAGTCCCACGCCCCATGCTCCCTCTCTGCCGCTCTCGCAGTCCATGTTCCTCCCCCCCCTGTGCCGCGCGCCCAACTTACCGCGGCGCGCAGTAACTCCCAACCCCGCTTTACTATTACTTACCGCTCTCTCTGAAGCCTGTTATATACTTCTAGTAGTAGTCCACTAGTTCGCTGCTGAGGCATTGGATCCGGCGACTCGCCATAGATAATGGCGGCCGCGGATCCGCGAGCGGCGGCGGTGACGACGACGACGACGCCGCCCAGCCCGAAGTCGCCGCCCAGGTACCCGGACCTCTGCGGCCGGCGGAGGCTGCTTCTCGAGGTGCAGATCTTGAACCGGGAGATCGGCTTCCTCGAGGTAATTCGGAGCTCTTCTCAGCTCGTTTCTTGATCTCGCTCTCTCCGTGTGTTTGATCTGTTTTCTGTAGCCCGGAACAATTAATTTGAAGGGAAGTGAGGATCTTCAAGCTACAGTTGTGATAGGACTGGCCTTGCCTTATAAGATTAGTGGAACACGAGAAGATTGGTTTCTTTGGTTGAGTTCGTCGATGGCATCACGTAAGAGTTCGTGGAATGATAAGAGATTAGGTCAGGATTTTAGTGCAACGAAAACAGAGCTTGCTAGGGAGAAGCAGGGGACGAGGAGTTCAGCAGTAGTTAGTAGCATTCTTAGTCTTGGACATGCTTTCTTCGGTTGTTCTTAGTCTTCCAGAGAAGGCGTTGGCTATCCCGGTCTTTCATTTTCTCCACCAAATGGTCGAGCTTTTATTCGATGTGGGGAAAATAGAGAGTTTTCTGAGATAATGCAATTCCTTTGGGAGTGGTGATGCTGTTATTCGCAAATTGAAGTGGTAGATCAAAAGATTATAAGTGATGAGGGATTGTTATGATTCAAACTAATTTGAGAAAAGAAATATTTTAAAATTTTATCTTTTCTTATGATGCCTAGAAAGTGATTTAGAATATAGTGCAGTAAAGGATATTGATGCTTTTGATGTGAGAAAGGGGCACAAATTTTAGATAAAAGGTCTCTAGATGATACGATTCATTCTGGGGCACAGTATTTGTGATTCTATTATTCACAAATAGTGGCAATACCTTGAAACTATAAAAATGCCGTTATGAATGTAAAACAAACTGTCATAGCTCTTGATGAAGGAAAAAATGAATTAAGATATGCTGTTATTCACTATATTATGCTTATGATAACTCAATTTAAAGGGTAGTGCCGCAGGATGAGATTGTAAAGACTTGATCAATTAATCTTTGGATTTAAAAATTTAGCAAGTGTTCCCCTACCAACTATTATGGCCATTATATGACACTATTGAAGTGGCTACACATACTTTAATATCAGAGTGTGAAGGGACTATCATTTTACTTTAAAGTAGAGAGAGAGAGAGAGAGAGAGAGAGAGAGACTTATTAATTATACATTCATATATTTTTTTCAACAAGAAACCATTTCTACACATTTTAGAGATAGAAACACTCGAATTTGCAACGATTTCAAAACATGTCTTCTCAAGGAATTAAGAATTAAATCTATAAGATTTCTGCTTTCATGATCTGTATAGACTTGAGGAATAAAACTATCAACCAATTTTATGAGGCATATTTCCAACAAATAGTATGCAGAGCGCTGAACTTTTAAGTGATTCTATGATGACCAATAAAATAGCCTAAGGTCATAAGCAAGAAAACGTATGTCCATGGGACTGCATGATTTTGTAGATCTTCAACATTTCCACTGCCTTATGTATCTCAGTTCATTACTCAATAGTAGGATAAAACATTTTGAATTCTGACCTTACCTTAACCTACTCCATCATCCTTAATGAGGTGGTTTCCAATCCTTTCTTTGTTTTGGGAAGACCCTTTACTGTGACATTTTAATTTTTTTTTTTTTTTTTTTGGTTGTAAATTTATGAAATAGTTGCATTCCAATGGATTACATTTTCAGGCTGCATCTTAATAGGAAGATTTGGATCTTAACCCCTAAAAAGTTTCTTGATAATGAGATCAATGAAACTTCATGCCATAGAAGAATAGATTTTTCTGGCTTGCCATTAAGGAAGATCTATAGTTTGATTCCCAAATCAGGGGAAACATATCAAACAAAATTCCCTCTAAACACAGTTAAAATTTACCCACTTGTAAACTTGAAGTGCAAATAAACTGCTTGTAAGGAGGATAACTTTGAGTTATCCCACAGCAAAAGAGCAGAAATCAGTTTCCAGTAGGGGTGTGATCAGCAAAATAGATTGAGTGTAGGTATAATCAAGCTCAACTTGAAATTAATTTCGAGCCTCGTTTCCTATTTGTCCAAGCTTGATTGAGCCGTCACTCGAACTGAACTAGCCATGAACCTCTTTCTAATGTTTTAACAACAAAATCAAGCTTGAAAAAAAATTTGAATTGATCCCTTCTTTAATAGAAAGCAGGGGTGGCAATTGTGAGATTTATATCCTTCCCTTCTTTAATTGAAAGCTGGATGAGAAAGACTTTAATCATGCCTTTTTGTCACTCATGAATGAAGAAAATCTTTAAGTTGTCAATTAATCCCTTCTTTCTTCGACTGGAAATGATAAATAGACCTTTTCCTGAATTCCCCTTCTATGTTGGGACCCTGGTTGTTCACAAGCTTTTCTTCTCCCTTTTTGCCTGGGCACAAAACAAGAGATTATTTAAGGTGGTTTAGGTGATTGGTTGCAGTGGTGGAGCTACTGTTTCCAGCATGCAGAAGATATACTCAGTCTCAAGCAGATTTTTATAAACACAACAGCAGGTCAATGTATTGTGTCTCAGTCTCTTATTGCATTACATTTTCCACCTTTCTAATTGGCTTTTAAGTGTAAATTTGGGCTATAGGCAGTAAGAGAACCACTTATCTATTTCAATGAAGTTGGGGTTTAAAGCCATGCGTATGTCATGAATGACAATATAATAGAATCCGCAGTCCTGCATTATTATTTGTATTTAGTGAAACTATATTACATTCATTGTTCTAGTTATAGATAAGTTTACTAGGTGCATTCGAGATGATATTCTATAATGCATATTATTTATAAATGATATAGTATTAGTAAATGAAACTAAGGTTAGAATTAATCATAAATTGGAATTATGGAAAAGAGTATTAAAATCTATAGGTTTTAGGTTAAGTAGGAAAAAAAGATAGAATATTTGAGAATCATGAAGTTTTTAAAAATGATCATTATTGATATTTAGGATCAATTATTCATAAGAAAGGAGGATGTTGTTCATAGAATTAAAATATGTTGGATAAAATAAAGAAATGCAATTATAATATTATGTGATTGTAAAATACTTATTTAATTGAAGAAAAAATTTTGTGAGATAATTGTAAGACCAATTATACTTTATAGTATAGAATGTTGGGTAGTTAGAAAACTATATGTATACAAAATGAGTGTCGCTGAATTAACAATGTCAAGATATATATGTAGAAATATAAGAAAAGATATAATAAAAAAATGTAATCATTTATAAAATGATAGAGATAACATCAATTGAAGATAAATTAATGACTTAGATGATTTGGTTATTTATAACGTAGGCTTAGGGATATACGAGTATAAAGGAGTAATTTAACACATATGAAAGAAAAAAAAGGTAGAGGTATAACAAAAATTATATGAGAGAAAGTTATAAAAAAGACTTGATATCTTGACATTTTGTAGAAAGTATGATTCTAAACAGAGTGAGGTGGAGCAAAATGATTCATGTAGTCGATTTTAACTAATTTGAGATTAAGGCTTTATTGTTATTATTATATTGTTTCAAATATTGTTAGTGTTATTAGATATTTCATCTCTTGGTTTGATATATACCTTTATTTGAGCCCTTTGTTCGCACACAAGCCGTTTGTCTTTCCATGACATACTGTTTAAAGCACCCTTGCATCCTACCTTACCAATGAACGTTAACTTTTGAATGCTTTATGATTTAAGTTGATATGATATTATTTGATATGATTAGTGAGAAGAAAGAAATTTCTTTAATATTCTCAACTCACATCTTTTAAAAACAATTAAAAAACAAGATAATTATGAAAAGTAGGCTCTAAGATCCTTTTCTTTAATTCATTAGTAACAAAATTGAGTTACAAATTCTCTATTTATATTAGTGAGATCCACCCCTTTATAATTCGAGTTAGATTTCTCCTCTAATTAAAAAATTTATAGTTTTCTTGAAATGGACGGCTAGTGAAAATAATCATAAAAAGCTAAAATCCTACACATGAGATAAGATCTTAACTTCTACATGGACTATATCTACAACTGCTTTGCCTAATTCTTCCCATATTGGGAGATATGCCCTATTCATTTTTTTTGCTTTGATCAGCCTATTTCAAGGCCTAAATGATAGAATTTGGCTGTGATTTCTTTGCACACCACTCCTTTATGGAGTGGTGCTATGTCATAGAGCTAAAAAGTTTGCCCAATTTTAAAACAAGAGCACCTCCATTGAAAAACAGACATGCAATTTAGGGTCTTTGGAAATTTGGCGCATGATTCAGTTTTTTGATGTGGCATATCTTGCTCTTGGACCTTGTTTGGTCCTCCTTGTAGTCACCAAAATACTCCATATCAAGTGTGGTGATCCTCCTGCATCATTATTCTTATGTTTGTTCTTTATATAAATAAGGATTATAGGAATGAAGAAGAAATATGGACAATCTAAAACGCTTGTATTCTCATCCTTGAGTTTTAATTTTTCCACTTCAGACGTTTTCTAATATATTGATGAAAAATAATTTTCATTGATAAGTCATCCAAAGAAGTGACATCTATGTTCTTCAATTCTGACCAACATTATTTGATATCATCAATAAAATTGTGAATGAGCCCATAAAAGCCTCCTAGGTACTAATGCAACTATGTTCTTTTATTTGTTTCTAATTTAGTTTTCAAAAGAATAAAAACTCATGAAAATTACATGTTAAGCAGGAGGAGTTACAATCGCTTGAAGGACTTCCACCTGTCTCAAGATGCTGCAAGGAGTATGCTTCATTAACTTATTTCTTATCTATACAGTTTCCTGCCTTTTCTATTGCTTAATGTCAGGTGCTCTTCATTTTTTCCTCTATAGTCTTTAGATTGCAATTGCCTGGCTAAGTGATAAATGTACAAACTGGAAAATGTATACAGATTTCCTGATAAGATGTACTTGACCACATGATGAGGTGATTAAAATTGAAATCTGAAAAGGAATATGTCAAATGCTTCACAGAAAATTTTATATTTTGTATGGGTTGAGTTGGGTCATCTGAGTCTTCTAATAGATTCAACAACTCCACTGAGTTCCAAACCGGGCTGTTAATTTTATAATTATGCTGAAAACAGTACTTTTCCTGTTTAGAATGGAATTTGGCTTTCTTCTTTCTAAGAATATTTGATGTCTGCTTATTGATTTGATCTATTGATAATTTGGCAGGGTCAATGAATTTGTGGGGACTAAACCAGATCCTTTAATACCTATGTATAATTCTTCAACCTCATGCTTTATATTTTGACATTTATGAATATCATATCTTTATGGATTTTTTTTTTTTTTTTTTTCTGCTGAACAGAAGTAAGAAGAGACACGGATCTTGTCGCTTTTTGAGGTGGCTTGGGTACTTCCTGGAATCCTTTGCCTTTCACTTATGTTGCATTCTCAGAAAACCTGAATAAATGCAAAATTAATTGAGCCAAATTCCATAAAGTTATTCTTACTTAATTCACATTGTTTTATTCTGGTTAGCTGGTACATAACCACATTTTCTCAAATAAAAATATTCACCTTTGTGCTCCCATGTGCCTGCTGGGTACAGGGTTTGAATAATTTTATTTTACTATCAGAGGTATCATCTCTCTCAGTTTCAGCATATTCCAGATCTTGAACCAAACAACAATTCAGACTTACTCATGGAAGAACACAATAAATAAGAATGTAAAGGAATTTAAGGGCTTATCAAGGTTTTCTTTATTCCTGCACCAAACTAAGCCTGAAAATCCTGACATAAAATGCCTTTTTAGTTGCCTCCAAGAATGCACATAGATCTTGTGTTCATGGAGCTGGATTGAGAAATATAATAAGCAAAACCAAATTTGGGTAAAATGCTGAGCTTGACTTAGAGTTAATATATTAACCGAGGAAAATGCATTTATTTAAAATGTTCCTTTAGCATTTGCATGGATGGTTGAACTTTTACATGACCCGATATTTTTGACGTCATCATGTAGGAGGAAGTATTTACCAGCAGTTATTTGTTCCTTTGACTCTAATTTAGGCTTTGTTCGTTTGGGAATAAAAATAACAGGAACAGAAAGGTTTGTGCCTGTTGGAATAGTTGTGCAATGAGTTATTCCAATTCTTGTTTGGATAGAATACCTGGACTAGCATGCTTGGTATAAGCAAATTTGACCAGCACAACTATTCCCTGCTTTTGCCTGTTTCTCTAAAAGCTGTTTGCTAGGCATAAGGCTTATTCCGAGCCTGGTACCTGTTTGATTCCCCAACCAACTTCTGGCTCAATAACTTAACCCAAATTGGCCACTTGGTGCCTGAAACCTGATGATGGTACAAAAGTGGACTGAGTTAAAGGTCATGAATTATCAGAAGGCTTCATAGTCCTATTCTAATGATTTAGAAGATAGCTATAGATGCCAGATAGGCTAATATGGAACAATTGGGTTTAGTAAAAATGGTCCATGGTAGACTTATTAATATATTGATATCACAAAAACTACATTCATTTAGATATTAAAGAGAAAGTGCCTAAGTATAAAATAATTCAAAACATCTGAGAAAGATAAGTTTAAAGGGAATGATGCAAAATCTGAGAGGTGAATATAAACCATAAATTAGAAGAACAAAGGAGATTAAGGGAAGAAAGAATTAGATAGGAAGAGAGACTAGGATAAAACAGGAGGACTGAAGCCACTTTTATTTTCCAAACCTTGTCTAGCATACAGCTCCTCTTGGGCACCCAATACCTCATATTAATAGCCCAGATGACACCTATCTTTCCCTAGCTGGAGTCTTTAAGACACCACAAAGAAAGGTCTAACCAAGTGGCTTAAAGTTTTGAAAAACACAAAACAAGACTCAATATTTTATCATATTTGATATATTAGATGACTTCAACATTCCAATACGCTTATTGAATGCAGAAAAGGGTATATGTGAACCAAGCAAACCCTAGTTATTCCACATAGTTGAGCCACTTCCTATTGGGTTGTCATTTGTGTCTCTTACATCCTCGTATGTTGCATAAAATAATATCTGAGGTAGCTGCTTTAACATGCTTTCCATAAATTCATTGCTGGTCAACTGCCTTATGTTGCATAAAATAAAACTAGCAAGAGTTACTTGATATAATGTTAGGCTTTATGTCTTTTATATAGGTGTTCTGGGCAATGATAAGACATGGTGATGCCATCAGTTATATAGTTTTGAGTGTAATGAGTTTCTTAAAGCATCATAAAGTGCATGCTTACCATGCATATTCCGTTATATTTTCATCAAAAAATCCACTTTAGTATCATCGTCCCTTCCACATACACTCTGGTGTGCTTAAGACTTATATTGTTTTCCAGAAGCCTAAGCCACACAACATTGTAGATCTTACTATCACTTTTTATATTTCACTTGAGTTGCAAAGACTGTATTGGTTATATAACATCAGGTAAGTGTATCCTATTGTCAACTACCCAGCCCTAGTTCTATTAGTTACTTTCTTTTGTCTAGAGTTACTAATCATAGGCGCTGGAAATTCTTGAGTTTGTTGTTTGGATTGAAAGCCAAATCTTTACCAGTCTCCTTCTACCAACAAATGGTTCACTTACCAGAAGAATGAAAGAGTGGTTCAAGACTATGCTTAAGTATTTCTAGAAAATTATTATGAAACATGGGTTTCTTTGGCATTGAAGTGGTGATATATGCTATGGGTATCTAGTATGTCCTTCTAGATGTTTTGGCATCAATAATTTGAATGGACCAAGTTTCTTGCATTAAGAAATGGCCTTAATTGAATGCAAACCTGCATCGGGCATAATCATACTCTGGATTTCTGGAAGATGACTCTGATGATTTTGTTTGGTGGGCTTTACATGGTAATAATAGCCCTTTGAAAAATGAGAGTACTGTTGGCTAGAGTTTAAGAAGTTGCTTTTTGTTATTGGCATTATCTTAGAGTCGAGGAATGCTGGCCAAATGGTAGACTGTCTTGTTCTAGAGAGACTTAATAGGAGGACCTGAATGTCAAGTCAGATTTACTTTTTGTTCTGTAGTTTTTTCTTCCTCATTGAATAAGATTTATATCTGTATTGCCTTTATTTAAGAGGTCCCGCATCTGCTCAAATAATATAGAGTTCATATTTTGGTTGCTAATATAATGAGTTATAGAGCTTGCAATAAAAGCTGAGTTGTGCTTTGGTTCATGTCTTTAGCCACCAGAGGTGGGATTGGATGCTAAGTTGGAGGTCAGGTAGCACAATAGGATACGCTAACCACCCTCAACAAATCCAGTGAGGGGATAAAAGCAAGAAGATACCAAGAGAAGTCTCCCAGAAGCCAAAGTCTAGAATTTTATGCAAAATAATAACTACAATAACAATCCACGGTATGACCATGTCCAATGCAGGTTTCCATGATGTTTAATTGACAGTTATATAATTAAATATGAAGACAAAAAATCAACTAAAAATTCTTCTGATAAATGTTTAGGATATGAGATTTAATTAGGTGCTTTATGTTTATTGTATGAGGTTGTCGAACGCGCTCATGAAATAGATCTCCTCTGTGGGTTTTCTTTTAGGCCAAGTTCGTGGACACTTACAGTGTCAGTCTCCTCATTGGTGAGAAATTAGGACATCACATCGAATCTATTCAAATGGTGCAATAATACTTAGCTAAATGATCGATCATAAAATTCTTGTTGCAATTAAGCCAAGGATCTTCAAAATCTTGAATCGACGTAAAGTCATCTTAATAAATGAGAGATTTACCATCATAATATTGTCCAAACTCAAAGATTAGCAAAGGATGCTCGTGAACATACAAACATTTGTGATAAAAACATTCTTGTAATTTTCTTGATTCTCCTACTTCAGCATGAAATAAATCATATCCATTGCTTTCTTAGCTTTGGAGGTTTAGTACAATCTCAAAAATTTTTCTTCCTTGATCATTTGATGAGAAAGCCCGCTTCTTGCAAGACATGTCATGCTATGAAAGTTGACAAGATTCAACACATTCCAAAGCTTCATAGGCATAGCTTGCAAGATGCTTTTGTAGATGTAACACTCGTGTTGTTATGATATCCAACTTGATGTCGCACCAGCCATGTTATGTGACGGTTCAGTCAGTGATGTCAAAATTTGATGCTAAAGTCGTCTATGGATCAATGATAAAGAAGCATGTTTCATGAAGTCCACTCTATGAAACTCATTCCTATGAAACTCATTCCATTCATTTCCTTACTAAATCTCATGTCATTAGCATGTGTTAGGTTGGTTGATATTCAAATTTGGTGTCAAAATTGGCTACCGTATTTGGACCTACAGTTACTTGCGTTATCTCCCCATGAAAACATGAGACTTTTATAAACTTGTCCTGTTGTTAATGCACAGAGAGAGTTGGAGAAACATCTGTTCCAGTATATCAGTAGCCATGTATGAGAAATTATGGTTGAAGTTGTTATGTTGAAAGAAATTTTAGACTTTGGCTTTTCTTCTTCTGCTCTCATCCCCTTTGTTGATTACTCAAACATGGCGAGTATATCTTGCTTTGTGCTCTTGTGCTGCCTTTCTATATCCAACCATGTATTTGATCCCAAACCATTATAGATTTTTTTTTATTTCTGTTACTCAGAAGACATGTTCAAATGCATGATTGCAGAAATATAACTTACTTCAAAAATGTCAACAGTGGGATTTATATAATGGCATTGCTATTCATTGAAATTGATGATTATCACAGAAACGTGATACCTAATGCTTTTGTTATCTTCAAATTCTTCTAGCCCACTGCATGTTTATCCTATGCATCACTTAGCAGCCAACAAAATGTGTGATACTTGTTTGTTATGCTTAATGACATTAGGTCAATATCTATACTTGATCATCCATGATGCATTGATTTGAACTGTGTCAGTGAAGCCACAGCACAACACACAAAACTGCTATCATCGTAACCTTTAAAATGATTACTTTTTTTACTGCAGTTTGACCGCTTCTGTTTTTACATCATTAATTTGGTTGGTGATGGCATTGAAGTGCTTTCATGTATGCTCATGTCTAAATGATAAAGAGTTTTGTTTCTGAGCAGATCAAAGCTTTGCTTAAGCTTCTCATGGATATGCTGCTGCAGTAGATGCTTGCTAGAGCTTGAAAGACCGAGCTGCAAATGTCCACACTTGAAGACTTGCAGGTGTTGTCCAAGGGATTGCGATTGTTGCCCAGACGATTGCAGCTGTTGCCCACTGATCCGTGACTGTTGCCCTGGAAACTGGGATTGCTGCCCAAAGAACTGCAGGTGTTGCCCAAGAAAAAGCGACTGTTGCCCAAAGAACTGCGACTGTTGCCCAAGAAAAAGCGACTGTTGCCCAACGAACTGCGACTGTTGCCCAAGAAAAAGCGACTGTTGCCCAAGGAACTGCGACTGTTGCCCAAGGAGCTGCGACTGTTGTCCAAAGAACTGCGACTGTTGCCCAGAGAGCTGCAGCTGTTGCCCAAGGAACTGCGACTGTTGTCCCGAGATCTGCAGCTGCTGCCCGAAGAACTGCGACTGTTGTCCCAAGAGCTGCAGCTGCTGCCCGAAGAACTGCAGCTGTTGCCCGAAGAACTGCCGCTGCTGCCCGAAGAACTGCAGTTGTTTCCCGAAGAATTGCACTGGTTTTCTGAAGAACTGCAGCTGTTTCCCCAAGAACTGCAGCTGTTTCCCCAAGAACTGCATCTGTTTCCCCAAGAACTGCAGTTGTTTCCCAAAGGACTGCATCTGTTTCCCCAAGAACTGCATCTGTTTCCCGAAGAACTGCAGCTGTTTCCCCAAGAACTGCATCTGTTTCCCCAAGAAGTGCAGCTGCTGCCCGAAGAGCTGCAGCTGCTTTCCCAAGAACTGCAGCTGCTGCCCGAAGAACTGCAGCTGCTGCCCGAAGAACTGCAGCTGTTTCCCTAAGAACTGCATCTGTTTCCCAAAGAACTGCAGCTGTTTCCCGAAGAATTGCACTTGTTTCCCGAAGAACTGCAGCTGTCACAGCGAATGTGGATGCCCTCGTTGCCATTGCTGTGAGGTGCCGTCCTGCAGACCAAGCTGCAATTGCTGCGAGGGTGTCTTCTGCAAACCGCGTTGCAGCTGCTCTAATGTTTCGTGCTGCAGGTGGCTTTGCAATTGCCCCGGGCTTTCCTGCTTCAGTCCATGTTGCAGCAGTTGGGGTCTTTCCTGCTTCAAACCACAATGCTGTAGCCGGGGATTTTCCTGCTCCAGACCACGATGCTGTGGCTGGGGGTTTCCTTGCTCCAGACCACGATGCGTTCTTCCAAGCCTCTCCTGCCCTGAGTATTCCTGTGGCTGTATCTGGTCCTGCCCAAGATGTACAGAGGTACGCCTGTGCCCAAGATGCACTAAACCTTGTTGTGTCACTGGATGTCTATGTTAGGTTAGATCATAGCATTGCATTCCTCGTGTTAGTCTGTCTTTTTCTTTCTTTTTTTTTAAATGGCATGTCATATTATTCTATTGGAATTATAAATCATAATATATTTGAGATTAAAATTTTTGTCCAGTTATCAGCTTAGGGAGGATTTTTCATTTTTTGCTGCCCTCTATGAAATGAATGGCCTCTATAATTCTCACATTGCTACGGAGATTAGTAATGAAAATGAAAAGAAACCAGGACAACTTGAGATCCAAGGCCTCGAGAAACTATGAAAAAAGAAATTATGTTCCAGAAAAATTTTAAGAAAAACGTGGATGGATAAAATGCAGAGGGGGTATCTTGTGTCATACTGTGAAGGAGAAGATTGATAAATATTGAGTTCTGTAAATATTTGGTCCCAGTCTATCGCCGGATTTGCAGCCAGGCTCTCAGCAGCCCAGGCCACCACCATCCTCTCCCTCCCGGAAGTCCTCCACCCTCTCCTGCGATCCGAACCCTTCTGATTTCCCCCCGAGCACTCACGTTTTTTGTCTTCTATATAAGCTGGCTATGTAGTAGAGTCTCAGATGATATTGGAAGCAGGAAAAGTTTGAAAGGCTTGAATTTCTGATTAGTTCACCAATGGCCATGGGATTTATGGCTAAGCTGAGCACAATTAGAGCATAGGGAGGACATAAAATTCTCAGACAACTCAGGTGACAAGTGGGAAGACCAGAATAGGTCAAAATAGAAGTATATTGTTGATTAAAATAAGAGGGTTCTGAAATTAGTTCTAATGTATTAAATTTGAAGTCTTTGCAGCAATTCGTTGCATGATTTGCCATCTTGGTGCCGAAGACGTTCCGAAAAAATTTAAAGTATGGCATACCATGCCATCTTGGTGCCAAAGATGTTTCGAAAAAGTTTGAAGTATGGCATACCATGATTCACTGTAGGGCATCTGTCGAGAAAACACGGAACTAGGCTCCTATAAATGCCTTATAAAAAATATTTTTTTAAAAAAATAAACCTAATACTGCAGCGTATCAATTAGTATGACATACCATGCTTCATTACAGGGCATTTATTTGGGATAGACATCAAGCTAGACTCCTATAAATGCTTTGTAAAAATTATTTTAAAAAAAAATAAAGCTAAAGCTTGGTCACAATGTTTTTCATTCTTTATGTTCTCAACAAGGCTTCAAAGATCTGGGTTCTTTTTTGTAAAAAAATTCTTTAGTGGGACACTAGCCACCTTACAACCGTTGTCATCATAAACGCAAGAACATTCATACTTCATATCTTTATGATCCTACCATGTAACTTCATGCTCTGCCATGTAAACATTCATACTTCATATCTTTATGATCCTACCATGTAACTTTATGCTCTGCCATGTAACAGCAATCCTAAACCCAGATAGTTGGATGATATTAAACTGTAATGTCCTCTGTGTACTTATCTAAATCAATAAGAAAGTATTATAGCACTAAGGCACTACTTATCTAAATCTATAAACAGGTATTATAGCACTAAGGCACCAAGTAATCCCGGAGCTCACAGATCAGTAAGAAACACATTGATCCTTTCTTTTTGAGTCCTGGTCTACTCGATACTAATTCCATTTGGTTTTTTGAGTCATAGTCTACTCGATACTAGTTCCATTTGGCATGAAGGTTGCGACATGGTTCCAGTAGTTGTTACGACATAATAGCTGAAAGTCTTATGTCCAGATTCAAAACACCAAGGCTTATTCTTTAAATTTTTTTAAACGTTGACCTCTTCAAAGTGCCAACTGCCAACTGGCTTAGATCATCCAAACAGGTTAAACCATAAGGCGAAACCTGCTCGATCATACCAGCAGTAAATCACTATAAAAACAATTGCTGATAGCCCATCCAACCGTCAGAACAGAATGGGAACATTTTAGAACGCAGCAGAGTTGCATAGCTTCCGCTCATATACGTAGCAAGTGAAAACAAGAATCACACCATTATGATAGCAAAAATTGTCTGAAGAAACACAAAAGCTCAAGAAAGAATCATCATAAATCCAAATAGACTCAACAATAAGCACCAAAAGTTAATATATGATACACTGAAGATTTGAAAAAATATCAAAAAAAAAAAAAAAAAAGCGATATTCTCCCTGCTATGATACAAAGCCACTGATCTGCTGGATCTTTTTCCTACTAATCTCTGCCTCTGCCCTGTAATCATCTACAAGTTTGCTAAAAACAACACCATCAATGAAACATCCTAAATACCCCTGATGCCGAGACAGACCACACAGATTGTTCTCCACAACTGCTGAGTAGAAGACAATCAAAACTGAATTTAGACGAGAGACCTGCGTGTGCTGGTATTCAATCTCTTTCTTTTTCAGAAGAATGGATGTATATAATGTGATAACCACAGGGATGCATGGCAATTCTTTCAATCCATGTTCGTCTTCTGTTTCCTCTGGAGTCCGTTCTCTCATGAATTTTGACAACAAGATTGATGCAAAATGGGGTAATACAAAGGCCTACAAGAGCATCACCAGCCTGAACTATTGCTGGCCTTGAACCACCAGCGACACAAGCTCATTTTCTTGCTGTTGACCTCTGGGCCTTAACCAAGCAGGACTGAACCTTGTAAATTTCTCAGGTATCCACCTGACAAATTATGAAGCATAATATTCAGGAAACCACAGGCTAGAAACAACTCCAGAAAACAACAAGAAGGTTTAAGCAGTAGCACTTCAGTAGTTTTTGAACTGTAACTTACTTATCAATTCTTTCTCCAATAGCTCGCCTCACAGAAGAGTTAAGCCCATAAGCAATTGAATTAAATAGCCCCTACATCAGGAAGGCATGAAATAATTAATTGGAGCAGACATTGAAACAAATAAACATATTTAACATTACTAATTGCAGAAAATCTGAAGATGACATGATATGATAATGCATATACAATAGGATCATTCCTAATTATGTTCACTCTACATCTGCAAGCTTATTGATTAGGAAAATATGCCGAACATTCTTGTACTATAGACCAATCTGCAGGCCCGTGTTTAGTGTCAAAAATTCAAGGTCAATGCTGCAAATATGGTCTTATATTAGTACTTCAAAGAATATTGCAGGTTTCATATTGGTGGACTCTGCAGAGAAATAGCCCCGATAGTAGTCCTGACTCCTGACAAAGCTAAGCAATTACTCAGTACAGTCTCAGGTTCTCATACAAATGATTAGACAAAATGGTACATTGAGCCACATTCTCGCATAAGCTGGAACCAAATCTAGTCTGGTTATTGGGGTAGCTGATCTTAGGAAACCTATTCTCTTGATAACAATCAGAGCAACAAGAACAGGTGAACAAGCATCCTACAAGCACTAGCAGATGGATCGTGCATGCTCTCGATAGAGGCATGGTTTGCATTTACCAGCATGTAAAGAGGGGTCTTTTCAGTTTTAGTTCCAATGGAGTTTCTATAGTGTCTTTACCAACCCCAGCTCTTAGAACAAGCATATCAGGATGAAAGGCATAACAGACAAATTTAGTAGGCACTTCTTTATCAAGTCATGAGAACTAATTGATATAGGCAAAACAAGCTTGCATGGATGATTACATAAGAGTTCTAGACAGTAACCTGCTCCCTAGCAATGGCATTCCAGATAATACTAAAATGTTTAGAAAGATATTTGGATAAGGTTATCAAGTATATCAAATGAAAGCACCATATCATTTTTAGGTTCCACAGTGAAAAAGAAAAATCAAAGGTTACTAGATTCATAAGAATATCAGCAACAAAAATTATATCTGACTATTGTGGGGCACATGGTCTGCACATGAGAGGAAGTGTTGATGACTGAGATCCCCATCTGTTCAAAACATTTTTTTCCTGGTTATTTACACAACTTAATAAACAATACCAACTTCAGTATGGCACATTCTCTTGTCTCCCTCCTTAAGAGTAATAACCTAACAAAGTCACCTATAATTATTTAAGATGAAAGCAGACAGAGCTAAGGAGAGTCACGGGTTCATGTGGAGGAAAGATACTTGGTCTCCATTTCGCTTCAAAATGATATTTCATATTTTTCTAAAAGAAAGAGTGACATTGGATACTAAGCGAAGAAAGGTTTGAAGGTTTTCACATGATAAAATAGAAGGAATATAGCCTTGCTTTCTATGGTTGTGACAAATAAATGTTCTGTCAAACCTATTCACATGGTAAATATACTTCAGCCCAAATAGCATACATCTCTGTACTTGTGGTAGTCAAGCCAATAAAATAAAGACTGTAAGATCAAACCCAAAAATCATTGGTCATCATCAGTGAGTTGCTTATCAGTAAGTAAAAATCCTTGAGGTTTTTACTCTTTTTCCTCTGCCATGCACAAGTCAAAACAGTCTTTTTGCGCCTTTGACATGCCTGACAATAATTCCTTCAAAAAAAAAGGCATGCCAGACAATAATATGATTTACATACACTGGTTGCTTTAGATTTAATAAGTATAGCAATACTGATGGTATGAACTGACAAAACATGATTTGTCTTGACAAGGATCCTATAGCGAGCAATTTCAAGATTTTTAGTTATTATATCTTAAAAGTTCAAAATTGCATCAACTATTTGATTGTTATTGGGCCTCATGGCCAGCAAACAAGTATAGCTTAACTAGAAACATAGACATATTTGATGAGAAAGAAGACAAGCAAATATTCAGTTCCTCAAAAAATATATACATATAAGAAAAGAAAAGAAAAATATGAGCTGCAGAGCAGAAGAAGTTCAAAAAGGATTGAAATTACAAAATTAAGAGATGTACCATAAGTCCAGCAAACCCAACATCAAGAAATGAAAGCCAAAAGATCTTGTGCCCTGGATTAATGAAGTCATATAGACGATTGATTGTTCCAAATGCCCAAGACCCTATCAAAATCAAAGGATAGTAGCCCCACCTATTCACTGCCTACAAAAGAAACAAAAACTGTTATAAGCAAAAAAATACCTCAATTTGCTTGCAGCATAGGTTATGATATTTTCACTTTATTTGTGGCCAACAATTGTAAATAGTTTAGCTAGTACAGCAAAATCAAAAATGCAACATATCTTGGTAAGCCCACAAGGAAAAGCTTTGAATACCAATAGTTTGAAAGTCGAGCCAACTAGCAGTGGTTTTCTAGCTAGACCTCAGCATCTATGAGGCCAGGCCAAGTTCAACCTGGCCTGCAGTTCTTATATCAATACCAAAAATACCAAGTCCAAACCTGGGTTAGCATGATCTTGGGCTTGAAAACCATGACCCAAGCCTAGCCTAACATCAAATCAGAGAGGCCTAGCCTGAAGCAACCTAGGACCTAACCAGGCCTGACCTAACTAGGCCTTCAGACTGCCATAGGAGAACTGATTGAGGAAGAAGAGGGATGTGTCAGTGTTCTTCGCCTACTTTTGGCCATCCCTTGCTTGCCCTCGTCAGACCGGCCATTGCCTTGTTAGGAAAGGCTAAGAGAGAGTGGAAGTAGGGTTAGCCACCGGCTGGTGGATAGCAAGTCAGTTGAGAGAAAGAGGAAGTTGGGCTAGAGAGAGCTATTTAGGGTTCATTCTAATTTCCCCCTTTTTAGGTTCATTTTTTATTTTGCTATTTAAAATAATAATAATTATGTAAAATATGCATTATATATCATATATCATATAAATTATATAATACATTGGGTCAGACTATATTGGGTCAGACTAAGTTGGGCTAAAAAATGGTGAGCACAAGCCTAACCCAATTTTATGTCAAGCTTAAAAATCAAGGCCTTGTTCAGTCCACCACGTCGAAAACCTATGCCCGCGCCTAAACAAAATTGGTCCAAGCCAAGTGATATTGGGTAGGCCATTTATTCCTAACTTCCACTCCTTTTTACCATTCAAAGGTAAGGCCTCAAGGTTCTTCAGGAACAACCCAAGCCCAACCCTTTTGCAGCCCTAAACATGGGAAGCTATACAATTGGTTGAAAAAGGCAAGACATTGCCATACATCAACAAAAATTACTCCTAAGGTGGTTTTGTTGTATTCTCTATATTACTTATTAAACCTTAGGAATGGTGAGGGGAATGTTTTGAAGAGATGCCAAACGATATCATGGATAAATAATTTTTGCTCAAGTTTATAGGTGGCACTTACCATGTTAAGAATCTTTTAAGACTAATGACTGGAATCACATGAACAGAAGCAGAAAAGGATATCATAGATACTAATATATTTGAATTTTTGTCTATGTATGTTTTGTGTCATCATCTTTTTATACTCAAACAAGAGGGCTCTATGCTAGGATAAGTCTATAAACTTTTGGGCTATAAACCAGTAACAAATTTACTGCATATCTTGTGTTCGCCACCATGCTTGTTCCTTATGTTTCAAAAATGATTGCCAGCTTCATTAGCTCATCTGACTACAACATAAAGTACAATCTAAGAATGGAAGTTTTTACCAGGTCCAGATTTCAAGTTCACTTTATTCTACTCCTGAATCATGATCATTACAACATATTCTAAAAGTCTACCAAGCATTGCCACCTTGATTGACCTCAGTGGAACAATAAGGATCATCAAGGTCATCTAGGTTATAGTTGGCGGCTAAAAAAATCCCCAAAAAACAAAAACAAAAACCATGATTTGATGTACTTAAAAGATGAGAACAGGATAGACCTTTTCTGCCCTTGTATCAAACTGGCGTGATTGATCTGACATTCCCACAGCCATCTGCAAGTAGGTTATTAAAACAATTTGCACATTGTAAATATGCTTGGAGTTACAGCAGAATTTCTGAACTAAATGATTTTGAATGAAGATGAACTGCTCCATGATGGCAGTTACCCATCACAAATTGTTGGAAATGCCTTAAAGTAAGGTGAACCATACCCGTGTTGCATTGTTTAGCATGCGGGTCACTTGAAAGTATGTAAATCCATTGTACAGAATTGCACTCCAGAGTGGACCATAAAATGTTATTAAGTGAGCTACCTGGAAAAAAAAATTATAGCCTCAAAATCATGCAATAACTACTTGAACTAACTGAAAAAAGCAACTAATACACCGTAAACTGTACATAAATATACATATCAACAATCCCTCACAACATGCATCAAAAAAAAGATCTATGGCTACTATTTCAAAAAAATGCTGGCTTTGCTTCCTAGGCACGGCCACCTGATAATCACCTAGATACTTGCCTTAATGGCCTTATTTGGGAAACGGAAAAATCATGTTTGGGAAGTGAATTTCTGAGAAGTATATGGGTTCCTAAGAATTAAGAAATTGAAAGAATAAAACTTGCATTCTATGACTTGTTAAATTTCAGGGAGGTTGCAAGATGAACTCCAAGGATACTCTTAAAGACTACATCCTACTTCTAAATCCTCTGTTTATGAATCTGGTATTTCAGATGTGCTAGGGATGGACTGTACGTAATTGCATAGGTCATGGATGTAAGACATATGTTTACATAAAATATGTAAATACAATATGCTAGGGATCTGTCCTTACTTCCTATTTTTTTTACTTTAGTTATGGATGAGCTTACTAGACATATTCAGAATGATATTTTATAGTGCATGTTATTTGCAGATGATATGGTACTAGTAGATGAAACTAAGGCTAGAGTTAATCGTAAGTTCGAAATATGACGAAATGCATTAGAATCTAAAAGTTTTAGGTTAAGTAAGATAAAGACATAATACATAGAATGCAATTTTAGTACCAATTCGAAATGAAGATGAATGTAGAGTACAAATTGAAGACCATGAAGTTACTAAAAATGATCATTTTCAGTATTTAAAATCGATTATTCATAAGGAAGGAGAGATTGAAGATAATATTATCCATAGGATTAAAGCAGGTTGAATAAAATGAAGAAATATAATTAGAATATTATGTGATCGTAAAGTACCGGCTAAGTTGAAGAAAAAATTTTATAAAACAGCATAAGACCATTTATGCATTATGGCACGAAATGTTGGACAGTTAGAAAATATATCTACATAAGATGAATGTGGAAGAAATGATAATGTTAAGATGGATGTGTGGTAAAACAAGAAAAGATAGAATAAGAAATGAAACCATTTGTAAAATGGTAGAGGTAGCTCCAATCGAGGATAAATTAAGGAAAGGATGATTTAGACGGTTTGAACATGTGCAACGTAAATCTAAAAATGCACCTATGTAGAAGAGTGACTTGATACATATAGAGAAAAAAAGAGGTAGAGATAAGCTGAAAATCACATGAGAGGAAATGATAAACAAAGACTTAGAATTTTTGCATCTTACCAAAAAAAAAAGACTCAAAATAGAGTTGAATAGAGAAAAAGGATTCATGTAGCCAACCCCAACTAGTTTGGAATTAAAGCTTTGTTGTTGTTGTAATATGCAATTATATAACTAATGACCGTTCCACTTATTGATGATTATTTTGATTGTATAGAGTAAGTTCACTACATATCCAAGGCTATGCAAACACCAGCAAGGTGTTGTCATATTCTATCAAGATCACCTATGCTATTGTCCAACCTAATTGGTATGTTATTTGGCCTGCATATGGAATAGATAAATAATCACGATAACTACCATTCTCCCATTCATAAGTGACAAGCCCACTTCATTCAATGACTTGTATAGGATGACGCATACGACAAATATATCTTGAAGTAGCACTTTCTCCCAGTTCCTCTATCCATTTCTCTCCTCTGTTTCATCAACCTCCTTCACTGTAACCCATTTCTTTTCATTCAATACGAGTTACTTTCCTGGTACATACTTCGAGACCAAATATTTCACTATGCTCTAATGATGATTTTGGCATCTTCTGCCTGGTGCTTTCTTCCATTTATAAGATCTGGTGAGCCTATATAAATTTCAAAAATATGTAAATGAGTCATGTGATTTTCTTTATACCCAGTCTGTTTGTGATCGATGATCCCTTTTTAAACAGCCAAGTAGATACAAAATGAACACTATCATTCCACAGATTATTTTTTTCAGCATGTGTGGTCAGCTGAAGTACAAGCACCCATGTACAAAGATATAAATCAAAGATATTCCTTGATTAAGTTTTGTTTATTCTTACTATTTCTGGTTTTGAATCCAATTATGTAAGATGGATATTGTAAGTAACCGATCATCTAAATTTTACATCTCAATTACATCCGCTAAGTTCATTTTAACCTTCTCCAAAGGTCAACTAGCACCCAGGTTTCCAGTGACTTAAAGGCATGGAAGAAGATTTGACCTCCTCTCCTCCAACAGCAGGTATTATGACTTTAATGGATGGAGCCATGTAAATAGTTGTCCCATCAGAAGACTTTGTAAAGCAGGGAACTGAAAGTCGGCTCCATAATAGAGTCCATTTTGGCACATTAATTGGGAAAAAAGGGAGCTTTCATTGAAATTAAATTCATCTAACAGTACCACCAGGATCATTATCCTCATCATTCAATAGAGTTTCTGTCAGAAACATACAAGTTTGTTTAAGGAGTTGAGCCAACATACAAGAGTCTCAATCTTTCATCCCTTTTTTGTTCCTTTACTAGCATCTGTTCTTTGCTGATTTCAGCATCTTTCAGATGCTGTTATCTTTACGTCTTTGTTACAAGAACTAGGGAACATTAAAGTTTCACAAATGTGTCAAATGACTTCTAAGATCAGCTGTATACCCTCCATGTCCTTGCTTTAGTCATATATCATTTTGTGGGTAAAATGTATGGATCTGCCGTGAGATTTTTCAAATAAATTCATTAATATGGAAATATTTTATTTTTCTTTTTAACAAACCAATTTACATATTCATACCACATCTGTCACTTGTCAGATTGTCATAAAAATTCAAATTATATGTTAGATTCTGCCATCACATAAAGATGTTTTTTATCTAAATCTGTATCTGTTATGTATTACCGTTTATAAAATATCAATACTTAATGTTTCCATCCAAAATTATACCCAAAGATGCAAAGTGATGTTTAATATATGTCCTCAACTTGTCTTACTTGTAATTATTTTCTTTTTTTTTAATTTGCATGTCTCTCAGGGTTTATTATTGGTTCAACTTTTGCCAAAATAATCAAAAAAATTAAAAGTAAGTTCCCATACCATGTTTCCTTAGAGAGTTCGTGTTTATCTTTAAAGAAGTCCATCCATTAGGAGGGAATTGGTCATTGAACAATATTATTTTCTTTATATAAACTCTTCAAACAAAAAATATAGATTTTTTAAAAGAAATTGGGTGAATCAAAGAATGGTTCTAAGGGATTCATGGAAAGCAATAAACATTTACCTCAAAAAAAAACTGGCTTTTAGACAAAACATGGCCGGCTTTCTCCTACAATGATCTTGCAAATCAATAATTGACTACATCAAAAGGTCAGGATGTTGAAGTTGCATCATTCTAGAATTTTAGGAAAAATTCTAGGGATGGAAAAATAAAGAAATTTTACAATTACACTTCATGAAAAATTCTACTGATTCCATTTTTTCAATATTCTCCTTATTAAAGCTCTCAACAGACATATTGGATCCTTCTTAATCACATTCAATCTTCCAATCAAGGTTTCATGTTAGAAAGAAAACAGTACATGAGATAGGCGCGTGACACTGATGCTCTCTTGAACTGAAACATCCCAACCATCCTGGACCGTGGTTTGTTCCAACCACCTTGGCTACATCCCAACAACTGGGACATATCAGAACAGTTGGGAGAGTTCAGGACAAACTAGGATGCATTTTTTTTCCCTTTTTTCATTTCTATTCTTGTTGTTAGTGTATGTTTTGGTTCATCTCAACATGCCTTCCCAACCTGGTTCTGTACTGTCCTAGAAGCAAACTGAGACAGGACCAGATACCAAGATCTAAACCCTAGGTTCCAATGGTATGAATTAAGAGGAAAAGCAGAAAGGCTATCTTGAAATACAAATCCATGAAAAGGATGCATTTTTTTTCTCCTAGTATACCCATGATGCCTCATGAGGTCCTCAAAAACCAAATACATAACTACATGTCTAATCAGTCAAAAGTAACCAACAGTTTTATGTTAATTATCTACCCCTACATCATGCATGGAGGCTGTTTATGTGATAATGGTGCATTGAAAACCAGATGCCTGGAGATGCATAGTATTATGAGAACTGATTATCATTTGGAAGAAAAACTAACAAATCAGTGAGGCTACACATCTACACAACAAAATATTAACATGCCTTTCCTGTGCGTGCAGGTTCGGTCCAACACCAGGCACCCGATCGTCCATACTCACTGCCTATAGAGCGGATGACGGTCACAACAAGTGAAGTTCCTGCCAAAAAATAGTAAGATGCAAATTCAACTTTTTAATAGTCGCACTGTGCAATTGAATTTATGTTTGTCGAAACAATAATCACATCATTGAAAAAATACATAATTTTTCTCGACAGTATCAGTGATATCAACTAAGATAAACAGATATGAAAAAACACAATCAAGAAAAGCAGCCTGATCGAATCAATGGTTCTAACAAGTTTTGCTGAGCAAATTAAATTCTATATAAAAATGCTGTTAACATTTTTGAAAAAAAGTTCTCCCAACAACATTTGACTCTCAAAATCTGTGGCACCAGACAAGAATAGCAACACAGAAGAGCAAATAACAATGGAAGCATAACTAACAAGATGAACAAACACAACTAAGATGAGAGTTCAAGAAAGCACTCCTGTATCAAGTAATAGGAAAAATGCCAAATTTGCATAATTGTCAAGTGTGGTTCAGATGGAAGAATAGTTTAAAGGAATGTTCCCAGGTGATAGTCACTAACAAGCCATGACCATAACTATCTAGCTCTTTTGCAACTATTTGGGGTTGTCTACTATCATTGAGAAGCCAAGAAACTTAAATTCTTGCAGGATTCAGTCCCACAAACTAGTTCCAGGAGAAATGATACCGAAATGTCAAGGGAAGAACCTAAAAGTAGAATACTCATCATTTGTAAATGATGAAAGCAAGTCCCCTGAGGCTCACCCTTATCCAAAAGTTGAAAAAAATGGTGGCAACTCAACACATAAAAGATATTAGTAGATAAATCCATATGCACTATATATGTCTTAAACATATATGGTGAAGTCTGTAGAATAATCAGCACAAAAATCATGTAATGCATGCTGCATTTTCCTGTAGACAGAACATATTATGGTAATCTTTACCATAAATTTAGCTTCTATTGGCAGTTCAAATCGTAAGCCTTTATAGCCAAAAGACAGGCCTAGCGAAGCTACGTGAGCCACAATATACTGTTCAGAATTTCATTCTATGCTGACCATGAAAGCGAAATAAGATAGATTCTCAGTTTGAATCGTGCAATCCATAGGAAGCCGGAATTGCATTTATTAATTGCATTTCAATTAGATTCTATTAGCAAGCTCTAACATGAAAATAGCTTCTAAAGGCAGTTCAAATATAAGCCTTCATATCTAAAGAGAATAGTCTACTGGAACTAAGCAAGCCATGATATCCTGTTTGCAATTTCGTTCCATGCTGACAATGAAGGGAATAAGGAGATAGATGCAAGCACTGAATCATGCAGTTGATGGTAAGCTGGAATCACAAGTACTGATTAGCTAAAGCTCTATAAAAGTTGCCACTCCAGAATAAGGTCCTGAGATACTCAGGAGCTGTAAGAGCCAACTCAGATAAGCAAGTGGCACCTAGTCCATGGACCCCTATTACTTGATCAACATCCTTTTAAGGACCTATCACATAATTATGCAATATTTTCAGGTAAGCAAAGGTACCTAAGATACGCACCAATAGGGACCCTTTTGGTTTGAGATGTATTTCAGTTGCATAAGTTCGTAATTGAATGTACATCTATGAATGTGACCGCAGAAAACATGTTTATATATGTTCGTTTTTGAGAATATAAGTTCCAAATTAAGCTGACCTGCAGAAATTTTGAAGGATGAAATAAATCTTTTTTTTTTCATCTTTCATATGATTTTTTTTTTTGGGTGGGGGGGGTGTTCTTCTTGTTTTTATACATTCATTTTCAATCTTCAAATGCCTCTCTCATAAATCATAACCACTCCTCTCTCTCCCTTCATCTGAACTCCAAGCCACAATCCTTATTGTTGTCAAAGCTTTCAGTGCATACTGCAAAACCATTACAATCACTTCATGACTACAAATGCTAAATGCTATTCATTACCTGAGGTATTATTCAATTCCAGCCACACTATTGCCAGATTTCCATCTCAATACATGCTATTCTCAAACTTCATAAGATAAGCTTAAGATATAGGTTCAGTTTCAACTCTAAAATGTGGAAAGGGCTTCAAGAAAGTTTCTGAAAAAAGCCCATTGTGGATTTTCAGAAGGGTTTTCTGAGGAAACAAGCATGGGAAACAGGCAAACAAAAAGCATACCCCAAACATACAAGTGGAAAACTGATTCAAAATCTTCAACATCGGTTTTGTGCCTGACAACAGTTCGGTGAAGAGTGAATGCAATTGTTGTAGTCCATAGAAAAGATGCTACACAGAAGAAGTGTGCAGTATAGCCTTGAGCATAGCAGAAAAATCCATTCGATGGATCCCTGCAGGATGAAACAAGAAGACAGGGTCATACTGGAGAAGTCAATAATATAGAGAAGGATTACAGAACAAGGGCATCATTAGATATCATTACTGAAGAAAACATAGCAAGCTTCAAAAATTTAAGCAGTGGTGACATCAGTTAATTGAAACTTGTATCCGCAAAAAAGCTACAGAAATGATAGCATGAAACGAAATATATTGCCTCAGAACTATATGTAGTAGAAGGGGGAAAACTAAAAGGATAAAAAGCAGCCCAAGAAGCAGATAACATTTTTTTCTTTTTGCTTCCTAGGGCCCCTAGAGAAAAGTCTCAGAACTTCATGATAATCAACATCCCAAGTAAGTCGATGTCATAATCATAACAAAGAAGGCCCTTAGCATCTGTGAGGGCCAGACATGAATTTTGCTACAAGTTTTGGAAACTGATGCAACCTTTAATAGTTGCACTCTGATCAAGGATTTCTAACATTTTTGGAACAGAAGATTTCAGAGACATATGAGACAGGGAAAATGATTGCAAAATAGTAGAAAAAGCTTCAATAAGCATGCCAATAGTCAATCTAAAAGTGATTTCAGTTATTTGGTAGGATTTGTGTGCTTCTGCACAGCATGAACTGCAAATTAGTTAAAATTTTTTCAGGCCTGCAACAATCAATCCTACAAGCAAGGTGCAGATTTAGTTGCCCAGTACAACTTCTCATTTAGCAAGTCAATAGCCAGATCCAGAAAAATCAAAAATCCTGATTTATGGGATAGGCGAAAAGGTTTATATCTGATGATTTGATCCAACTAGCAGACCAAACAGATCTAAAGCTTAGGAACTATATTAGATCGAGGGTTCTTGTTTCAGATCTGAAATGAAACAATGCTGTTCATGGCATACCTCAAAATTACTACACAGCTTAGTGTTGGGGAAAGAAAGGCCAGGATGGTTCCACCAAAATAATAAAAGAAAGTAGCATGTTTTTATTCTAATTCAGAACTCCAAATGTAAGCCAGCCAGTGTAATGCTTCAAAGGAAAATAAAAAAAATACTATGGTGAGGGAAATAAATGCAGTTTACCTCACCAAAAACAATATAAAGAAATTCTGAACAAAATAGTAAAGTATACAGGTAACTTGAAAGAAACGCACCCAACTATAGTGAAGAAACTGCAAAACATGTCCTGCAACATAAAAACATACAATCAGAAGGAACATATTGCAGACTAATAATTATTCATATGCAAGACATATGCATAGAGCATGAAATATAGATAAAGTATTGACTAAACCAGTAACAAGAAACCGAAGGGAAACAAGCAAAAGAAGAATTGCAAACTACTAAACAAGAAAAAACTTGCTTCTGTTAAGGATATACTGCATGTGCCTCTGAAGTCAATGGTCAACTTTTGATTAATAACATGTTTTTTAACTTAAAACAGAAATCAGACTCAGATTCATTGTTGGCTTTTCATCTTGGAGAAGAGCCATAAATACTTAATGCATGTGAATGTAGGAACAATAAGACAAAGCACTGAAGCAGGAGGATTTGAGTAAAGAAGTATAGCAAAAGTGTAATGTGATTGTTAAATAACATTGAGACTAAAACTTTTTGTACAGATTAAAGGAAATAGATATCCAAACGATATAGGAAGATTGCCAGTGGCATAATTGGGGGGCATTGGGGAATAAGGCATTTAAGGGCCGTAAAGATGGCTGAAGAAGAGATATATGGAGAATATTAGAAATTATTAGAAAAAAGATTATATGTTAATAAACTTGGCCTTGAATAGGTAACAACCAACAATCACAACACAAGCCAAAAATTAGGGCATATTCAATTGTAAAGAGCTGCTTAAAAGTGCAAGAGACCACTCCCCAGAACTAGCTTCCACCCACCTACAATTAAGTCACTTTGGCACCCTATTGGGGGAAGCCAAAGCTTGAGTTCCATGGTTCACGTTCCACTTCCGCCAGACCATAACTTGCAAATTCCACTGGAGACCAAGTTCTGGTCTGCAACTTCTTAATCAAACACATGCTTAACAAAATGAGGGTTGTTAGTAATGCTTGTCTCCCCTAAGCCTCTTCCTCCCCTCCATATGATACTGTCTAGTTGTGACATTTTAAACAGATGCATATAATAAATATGAATGTTATATATAATGTCATTCAATAAAGTGGTCTGCCAAAATGAAGATCAACTTGACAATCTAATCTACAGGCTGTCAGCTGATCTTCTTTATAAGAGGAGCCTCACAATTTCTTCTAGTTTTCATCATCATCAGTGATGTCACAAGAAGCATATTATCTTATAAATGATTCTAACTTGAGAACTATCATTATTTGTTTACCATAATGTAGTGCTCTCATAAAAGGAAATCATGACATGTTCAGAATCCAGATTCTCAAAGTTATCCTCACAGAGCATCAAAATGTTATTGGCAAATTATAAAGGAGTAATGGGTTAAAACACCTCTACAAACTTCAATCCCTAGTCATCATTTTCAAGATTTGAAACATTCTACAAGAGAAATGCATAAATGAAGTTAAAAAAAAGAGGTAAAATGGAAATGGATTGCTTCACCTCCTAAGCAGTGCCTGTTATCATGTGCATAGATGCATCCACACCTTGCTAAGGATCCTCAAAAAAAAATTTCATATAATGATTATTAAAAAAAAAAAAATCTTGTCAAGAAATGAAAGTCCTTATCTACTTCTTGAACATCTTGATGATGTGGGCCCAAGTAGGGTTCACGTTTCCACACACAGAGCCACAGAAACCATGCTGATATAAAAAGCAACAAGCAATAAAGGGATGCATAAGCTAGGAAAATAAACAAGGAATCAAGCTGAGACAAATAAAAAGAGTTAGTTAAGCAACACTAAAAATCAAACAACCCAGAAGCTTAGATGGCTAATAGGATCTGAAGGCTATGCAAAGGTAACTAAAGAGGATACAGGGTCTAGAGATGACCAACAGATATCAGACCCCTCTTTCATGATCGTATTTGCACTTCAATGTAGCATCACATCAGCTAACAGCTTCTCAGTAATACATGAAAAGCATAACACTCACATGGAGCACTCTGAAAATTGATAGATCTTACTTATGGTTGCAAACTTTGAGTGATACAATTTGTAGGCTCCAGGGCACCATTTTCATAATTAAGATTTTTAAGTAACCTTTTGGGTTACTGTAGAAGTCAATATAAAGCACAAACTCTAAGCTAGTTCAGATTCTCTCATGAGTGTTGCCAACATTTTTCAAGTTTCCAATCCAACTCAACCCATATTAACAGTGTCAGAGTAATCTGACTCATTTTGTGTCTGATTCAAAACATGATTCCGAAGCATGACACTATAGTGTTGTATCCCTCACATTATTTCAGTCAGACTAAACAGAAGACTTTGATCTGACATTCAGTGCGCTGTCCCATTCTAATGCATAAATATGTAGAAACCAACATCTAACACAATATCATGCATTAGACCATAGACCTTGGGATTCATGCTGATTCCAGTGTCAATTTGCTTTTCAGTTTGCAACATAACTCTCGGTCATCTGACCCATCCAATCCTTGCTTGCTAGAAGCTGGTTCCAATTTGATTCTCTATGCATCAGTGTTGATTTTACTCCAATTGACAATCTTTTGTTGCAAGGATGGATCTCTTGAGAGCATGGGCTCTAAAAAAGAATTTAAGTATCGCATGCTGATGGTGTGCTATGCAAAAAAGGCACCAAATTACCAATGCCTGGAAAAATTTGGCATGCAGCCAGTACTATGCCAGTGCTGCATAAGAGTAAGGCACTGACACGGTATAAATTGTGCACTCCATCTGTATCACGAATGCAGTTATGCTAGCCGACACTTAAATTCCTGACTCTGGCTTTGTGGCTTGTAGGAATTTTGTATAGACATCAGCTTCTAATTCCACTTCACTAACTAAGACAGAAGGCATCTTTGTAAACCATGTCCAAGGAATTGACAGGTTTCCACTCTGCCTGGTTTCCACTCTGCCTCCCCCATCCCTTTCCATTCCTCTTGCATCATCTCTCTCAGGTTTGATCAGTTAACCTGATGGCTAAACTGATTACCCACTAACACTCCTGGCCAGCTAAATGGCTAGTCTGGATTTGACAACCCTGGCCAAGATCTAACTTAAATGGCAAGGAGGCTAACTCAGTGCCCTTGGAGGCAGCCACAATAGGAATGCTTGGAAATTGAAGATGCATAAAGCTGACCTTAAATAATCAGGATCAAGTTGGATGGCTATGGTTACGATTATCTTTTAAAAAAATAAACTTAGATATAAAAAAATGCATGCTAAGATAGACATCCAAGTCAATTTAGCTGTGCCAGGTCAAATTATTCTGGAGTTCCACAAACCTACCCGTTTACACTAGTAATAAACACTAACACCCGTAACAGCATCCAACCAGTACAAAAGAAAATCATTTGGAACTCCTACAACCTACAGTTTATATGACAGATGCCTTTCATTTCCTCTATTCATGATATTAAACCTTGCATCACTCAGAATTACACAGCAACTTGAATCTACTAGAGTGCAACATCTTCACGCCACAACCTATCACGAACATCAGGCACAAGTCGTAACTTCAGAATCAATAGGCCATTCATCTCAATCGACCCATGAAATAATTCAAGAAAAACTCGATAGCATGCGGCATGCTAATTGTATGCAAGGAGCTGTCTCAA
Organism: Metroxylon sagu; assembly: GCA_017589505.3. Lineage (NCBI taxonomy): Eukaryota > Viridiplantae > Streptophyta > Magnoliopsida > Arecales > Arecaceae > Metroxylon > Metroxylon sagu. The sequence goes on from JACVBY030000657.1 coordinate 938,167, forward strand.
CCATTGAATTAGGTTGGCACATTGTCAAAGTACACAACCGATCCCTCATAATTCAGTGCATCCGATGTCCGCCAATGGTTATATTTCCAGATTAGCATTCCAATTTCCTTTGTTGCCTACCGGATCTATTCGTCCTATGATAATGATGGAAATAAATATTACCATATATGGAGACTATATATCTACAAAATCAAATAAAGAGTAGTAGAACCCTAACAGCATATATCATCAGAAAAAAGTCAAAGCATATAAAAAGAAGAGCAGAGAGAAGAGGAGGGGGAATTACGGAGAGGGCGAGGAAGAAGACGAGCTTGAAGGAGAACTTGTGGAGCTCTTTGAAGAGGAGGTAGCATAGCACGATGAAGGCCGATCCCACCAGCGAGAGCGCCGCCGTCCCCGTGCTCACTGCCGCCAAGATCCTGCGATCTCTTACGGACAGGCTCCCCGCCGCCGCCGCCGCCGCCGCCTTCATCGATTCGGATCTCACCGATCTCTTCTCTGCAGGGAAGGCCGGGAGAGGAAAGAGAGGAAGATGCTGCAAGCGGAAAGCAACGGAGACCGACGACGGAGCCCTTTTTACAAAAAGGCGCACCCCTGCGCATTTTAGTAAACAGCTCACGTTATGTGTTGGCCCATGGACCTGAATTGATGTTGTTTTGGAGCTTGTTTGACCGATAGGCCCGCTATTGTTGTCCAAATAGGCTTGCCCGGAGAAGGAGAGGAGGGGTGTAAAATATTATTTATAAACCTCATGTTTAAAAAATATTATATTATTGATCATTCCATAAAATTGATAGAATAACTAGCATTTTGAACGTATGAATAAATTTGTAGTTTGACACATCAACTATTTTATCAATTTTAATTGGTATCATGTATTAAAACATTAGGAATGTAATATTTTTAAAATATGAGGGATTAAACTATAAGAACTGAAAGCTTAAGGATCAAAATAAATTTTGAATGAATATGAAGACCAAAAGCATATTTTTACTTATTTTTAACAGAAAATGAGGGGTGGTAAAATGGTAAAGGAAGAACAAGAAAAGCAATATCAAGAGATGGCAAGAACTAAGGAGTCCCAAGAGTTGACAAAGGGCTAAGTTGTGGCATTTTCCTATATGTAGACTAATTTAAGCGGGCCCCTTGAAAATTTTGATTTTATTTAGGCAAGTGGCACCACATGAATTTGTAAAGGGAGGATAAACGATTCCTCCTTGGTTGAGGAACATGCATTTGGCCAACCAGCCATATTTGGGTAAAGCTTTCAGAAGGGATGGCAGAGGGGGATAACCAATCTAAAAGTCCAATAGATTTGGAGAAAGTGCTTGCATTATCCATCAAAAAATAATTATCTTAGATAGCTGATAGCGAATGACTATTATTATCCTCTTTCAATAGTTATCTTAAACAGAGCCTTAATCTTAATGCCATTTTCGAGATGGATGGAATGCCCAACCAAAAAGAGGTTAGATTAAAATTTTCAAAACACCGTGCCACCTATCTTTTTAAGATTTACATACTACCTTCTAATTGATGAAGTGATTGGAAGTATTTAATTGATCCTGACAAATAACCACGGAGCAAAAAGATTGACATGTAATATCACGATAGGGACAAGTGAATCAGAGTTAAGTCGAAGAAGCAGCATTGCACAGATTATTTAAAAGCAACTCACTTTTCATTCAAATTTAATAATCAGAGTTGATTACTTTACAAGTTGAATAAATCTTAACTCCTCCCAAAAAAGATTTAACTTATCCTAATTTAAAATAATAGCATGATTTGTATTTAGTTGGTTATTCATGTACACGCAAACCAGCATTGTCATTATATTTCAGTTTTGAATTCATTAAGATTATTTAACATCCATGAGCTCAAATAAGAATTTGGATGCACAAGTTTGGTTAATCATTTAGGAAAGAGCATTAAAAAAAATCCTTAATTTTTAGATGAATTAAACTTTAAATTTATTGATGCTGATTTTTAACTTACCAAATCATCAGATCGTGCCATCTTCGTGTTTGAATTTTTAACATGATTAATTAATCATGTCATCAGATTGTGCCATCTTTGTGTTTGAATTTTTGACATGATTAATTAATCATGTTGTATTTGTGTAACTTAGCTTCAATACAATACGAACGCAATACGAAAATATAAATTACCATCCCTAATTTTTATTAATAAATATTTAATTAGGCAGAAGTTAGCTTAAGAAAAGAGATAAAAATCTTTTATTATCCAATGTGGAACTAAAAATAAGAAAAATAAAAGTATTTTGAAGCACGTAAAATATGAATAGCTAACACCCACCCAAAAAAAAAAAAAAGGCAATGGCCAATCGAGCTTACCCTAGCCAATGGGCACCCTTCCTCAAAGGAGAGGTCTTGAGTGGAACTCAAAAATATTAGAAATCTGCAACCATATTTCCACAAATAAAAAAGGTGGTGAGATGACAAACGAGCATGGGCATCACCTTAATTAATTAGGCCAAATTCTGATTAACTGCGTTTCACATTAAAGAATAAGATGAACTCCAGATTAATCAATTGCAGGGCTAAGTATCAACGTGTGAACTCCATGGCCAACCATCTTGCAATGGCCTGCAATGCAAGGTTGAGATGGAGAGGTGGTCCAACACAATCTGCGGAGTGGTCCAAAAGTTTAATGCCCATTGTCACCTTTAAGTTTTCGTTTGCTGTTAGTATTGATATCAAGACCTCCTCAGGACTAACCGAAGAAATGAAGTGCCAATCACTGAGCCATTTTAGGTCCAATTTTATTACCTTCTTCAACAACCACCAATGATTGGTTTTAGACTCTCCTATCTTAAGTCATCCCATTAATTAGAAGAACCCTCTCTAGTTCATAGAGCAAGTCCCTTCTTATCTTTCCAGAGTAGATGATTGAAGACAGGTGGTTGGCAAGACTTTGACAGCCAAGCCACCATGTCATCCTCTCTGGCTAAAAAAAGCTCACATTGGTTTAAGCTTGAGAACGAAAGGAACGCATAAGAAACCATGGGCTCCCTAGCTTCATTAAGGTTTATTAGCCAATTAGCTGTATTGTTTCCTAGTAGTAGGTCACCCATGACAAACTAATAATAACAGTGGTTGCACTTTCTTTGAGACAATAACCAACTTCTAGAGTCAAACTTAAACTTTAATTAACGTTTGATTCTCAAACTTTATAACATGTCACCAACTCCAAAGGCAGTGAGGTCATTGTACTCCTCTCCTTGTTTCTACGTGAATGGCTAAGTTTGAGGTATTTGTCAACACTCTAGTCCAAGCAAGACACAACTTCCGTTGAAACATGTGTCACATGTAGTGATTCTACATGGACTTCAGTTTCTCCAACGCTTGCAGATGGTAATGATGAATAATGTTGAATTTTTGTGAAAGATTTAAATACTCTTTGGATCCTTTTCCTTGCTCTTCTTTGATTTTTTTTTTTTTTCCCCTCAACTTGTAGAAACCACGTCTTGTGAGTTTTAAAAGATGTATCCAGACTCTCTTATGAAACCTGGCTAGGTTGGATTAGGTTGGATTACCCAAAGTCCAACAACTAACAGTACTAAGTAATAAAAAAATTAATCTCAAGGTTGTTGGATTGCAACCACAAATGGTGTATGGTAGTGGCACCCACATTACGTAATGTAGCTTAAATTTTTTGTTGTCTTGTGTTTTAAATGTAATATTTTTATCCTTCAAATGGTTGTCTCTCCATTTGATGAGAATTGGACAGAAAATGCCTTATGTAGGACACTGTTGAATTCAGCACCAATCTGAAAATTCTCTAGGCTGCTGTTGGTCTTTCAATTTTTTTAATATTAAATAATAACTACTACCATGGTTGTTATGATGGATAATAATAGGAAATAATGCCGCTGTCTTTCCTTTTTATTGAATGAAATATTTTTCGAATTGTACCATTATTTTTGAAAGAAAATTTAATGTAAAAAGATTAAATTTTAAAACTTAATATTTTGTTTGAAGAAAATATACATATTAATATCATACTACAATGGCCATATTTTTTCAATTGTTAATATACATAAAAAAATAGGATAGCCAAAACCGAAAGAACCAATATGTGACCTTGCTTTCATGTCTCTGAATGCTAGTTAGAGTTGAGAAAGAAGGCATATCAAGTTTTGAATAATGGGATGGCCAATTATATACTTTACTAATGTATCTATAAAGGATTCTATAAAAATTCTTTCATTGTGTAGATTAAATTAGGGTTAAAATATAGTTCAGGTCTTTAAGCTTTCACACAAAATTTATATTGTTTCATAAATTTTTAATTATTATAGTTTAATCTTTTATGTTTTAAAACTATTATATTTTATTACATCACATTAATTAAAATTGATAGAATATTTAGCGTATCAGTTTAACGTGAATATATAGATTGGTTAACAGAAAAATACATCAATTATTCTATCAGTTTTGATTGACTTTATGTAAAAATGTAATATTTTTAAAATATAAGAAACTAAATTATGGCAACTAAAAGTTTGAAGATCAAAATAAAATTTGAATAAAAGTTTGAGAATCAAAAGTATATTTTCACCATAAATCATCCTTGAAAATCATGATATATCTGTCATGATGTTGTTGACTTCACTGGAAATGAGATCTAGTGGTGATTCATCGGCCAATAGTAGAAATTGTCTCATCTTCTGTGGATCCAACTCCAGTGCAATGGACTCGGCAATGCTTCCTCATCGTTGCAGCATTTGTTCACTAGAAAAGGTTGAGAGAAGAAAAAGGGCAGGAAAGGGCTATGGAAAAGGATAAAGAAATAAAGTTAAGCCGTTCTTTGTAATCCAATCAGGTTCTGAAGATGTGATCCAAATTTAAGGCTGGAGAAATCTTTGATAGACTCTGTTTCCAGCAATTAATCATATTTTTTCTACTGTTTATTCCATAATTTACTTCATTACGTATGATTAACCATATCAATGAAATCTTACGCTTAGATTCCTCTTCCGTTCATCATCAATCAATTTTTTATTTTTATTTTTTTTTATTTACTGATGTAAGCATAGCCTGAATAGTTGAGCACTCAACGTAGAGAGAAAGAGAACCTGCAAAGAGAATCACAAGTATTTTTTTATATACATAATTTTTTTACCAGATCTTTAAAGGCTGACCTTTTGATCTTTTTACAGGAACATTCTTAATATATGAGCATTTATTAATACAAATAGGACAATTTGTGCATTTATTAAAGAATACAATTGTCCGATAAAATCCAAAGTGGCCTCGTTCTAGGAAAAATATATGAGCATCTATTAGCAATGAGTGCACGTCAACTAGCACAGTTTGCATATTTATTAAAGAATATAATGGCCCGGTAAAATCCAAAGTTGCCTTGTTTTAGGAGAGAAAAAACATTTTTTTTTAGAATTTTAAAAAGTAGAATGTTCTTTCCTGCAAAATTCTCTAAAACAAATATAATTGATGTATACTTTTGAATCTAATAATTATGAGTCTGCCAAATTTTGTTGATTGTATTATAATAAAAAATTGAGATCTAATAGGTGAAATTTAAGAGAGCTAGGGTCTATTCATAGGTGCCTAAAAATGACATGTGAGTATACAAAGAGAATAAAAATATAATAATAAGTTAGCATCTAGAATGCAAAGAAGAGTTTGAGAAGCTCTCAGAAGCTTTAACAACACTCCAACTCGCCTAGGAGGCCCTTGATTTGAAGTAGGGTCACAATAATAAGAACATTGCTCATCCCATGTAAATTGTCCAAATAAACCAAAGTAATCCTCATCCTATCTAATAAATTAACTATTAATTCTATATGCTGAACATAGGATTGAGCTTTGTAAAAAGCACCAAGACTCCTACTTCAATGCACTTTATTGGCAAATGTGGTGCTATGGAATTTGCTGTTGTATTTGCTGTGGTGCTTCACGACATTATTTTCCTGACCATTAGGTTGGCTTTTAATGATTAGATTTAATAAACAAGTAACCAATTATTTTGATAATCAGACTGGCTGATGCGTGTATTTAAGTTTATGTGACATGATATTTATAATATGATAAAAAAAGATGCAGCATTTGTTTATTATGTTAGCCAAATACTTTTTTTCTTGATAAATAGAGAGAGTAATTATATGGCATCCATTGATAGGCCAATTCAATCAATGAATAGAGCATCACAGGACTCTGCCGATGACAAGATGGCATCACTTTTGAAAAAGAAAAAGGAGAGAGATAAAAAGTAGAAAGAATTTAATACAAAGAAAAAAAAGAAGCTAAATGGCTTGGGCAATCAGATTATTTAATAAAATATCTTAAATAACCTTCATTTAATGAATAAACTGTTATAATTAAAATATATATATATATATATATATCATAACAAACTCTTGGTATCATACATATCCAAGTTCATGCAAAGTTTTAAAAAAGTTGAAAGGATGATGCTAGTGTTGAATGGTTGTAGATTAGGCATGTGATATGAGTGCTTAAAAAGAGAGTCTACCAAAAACTTATTGCTGCTTTGAAAAGATGGATTGGATAAATGATAATTTTAAACATATTTTGATAGCAAATTATGCTATTGTAATATGTAGATATTTGAATCTCACCATTGAATAACCAAAAGTAAGATTATCTACGGTCAGTCCAATGGCAAAGGTTAATGGCATTCTTATCATTATCTCTTATAATCTTTTAAGTTTGAGGTATTTGCCAACATTCTAGCCCGCCCAAGGCATTAGTTTAACATTCATTGCAAATATATACATACATTCGGCATGGACTTCTTACTTATCTACTGATTAACAATAAAAATGTTGATGTCCAAAGCTGGTGATCAATGGAATATTTGTAAGACATACCATACAACTAATAAAAACATTGTATCAAGAGATTGCAGGATTTCAACCACCAAAAGTCTACGGAGTGCTGCTCCTCAAACATAACGTTGACATCTTATATTTTAATTACTTCAAGTGTGATATATTTCTTTCTAAATTATCTCTTCCTATATTTGACTAAAATTAGAATTTTTTTTTTTTTTAAAAAAAAAGAACTATAGAACTTGCATTAGGATATTGTCAACTTCCTTGTCAAATGTGAAATCTTTTACCTTCCTTCCATGCAATCCTTTGGAATCTCTGGTTGGTAGCTAGTAATTGAGGACAAGTAGATGGAGCTTTATGATAATCTCTTCAGCACAAAGAAAACAGCTTGCAGAGTCCCCAGAATTGGTGCTGCAGGAAATGGCCTGTGAGGTACTCCTCAAGCTTCAAACTAGCACAGTTTGAATTGCAACTTTTCTTAACATTGCAACCAGGAATCACCTGATGGACACCTCACAGTTGTGTCCTCGGTGACCGTCACCTGACGCAAGGTCACAGAAATAAGACCTAAAAGTGGTCCAATTACTTGCATTTAAGATGTCACCCTCAACCCCAACTAACATGGTTTTTGGTAAGATAAAGCTTATCTATGATCATTATTTTATCAAGGGGCCCTTCTAACATTCCGTCACAAAGCTCCGTTGCCGTACTCGTCGTATTTGGGTCATGCAAAGAAGGTGGCATGGGCTTCACGCCGCTTCGCTTGCCATGGTTCCATTCGCATTTAATTAAACTTTTTTAACTGTAGCCCAACCTCATCACAGGGGTCGCGGCCCCCTCGGCCCCGCGAAACCTACTGGCCCACTTCCCGCGCGAAAGATTCCCGCCATCCCATTCGTCAACTCTCCCGTCCCACCGTCTCCCCCCCCAACCTCCGCTCTCACTCGCGGCTCAGCTTAAGCGACCCTCGCTTTCCCCCTCTCAAGCCCACCCACTCCAGGCGCAAGGACCAGCGATTCCATTCCAACGAAGGAGTTGTTAGCGATGACTAAAGAAACAAAGATTCTTGTGATGGTTATTTTGAAAAATGGTGCGATTTTCACTGGCAAGTAATAGTTATTTCCACGCACACTCAAATCATAAATAACATATAATACAACAGCCTTGATTACTTTATATATATATATATATATATCAAATAACATTTTTATCCTTCTCGTTATCATCTAAAATTTTCTCATTAAGACTGCTAATAGCATTACGGATGCTATTTTTTCATTTTAAAAATTTAATTAAAAGTTATATTACATGAATAATGACTTTTTGTTCTATTTTTTTGTAAATTATTTGGGATGTGTGCACGAAAGCGAGTGGTCTACAAGAACTTCGTTCTTTGAGGCAGCCAAGCACCACAAAATATTTATCCCATGGGAATCCCATCCCACCATCGGATGATGCGCGCGCTCATATCCTAATAAAACGTTACCCACGCCCATCGAGGGAAAAGAAAAAAATTTGGCGTCCGTTTCTCGAACTTTTAGCGGCGTTTTCTTCGGAAAATGTTAACCCGCGGCTGAGCAGAACAAATCCACCTATTTAAAATCCCATCCCACCGCATGCCTCCGCCACCTCTCCCAACCAAATCCTCCCCAACTTACCCTCCACCACCACCACCACCCCCGGACGACGACCGCCCCTGCCTCGCCCCCATGCTGCTCCGCCTCCCGCGCCGCCCGTCCCCGCCTGCACTGCCGCCTCGGCGCAGAAAGACGGCGGTAGTCCGGCTGGGAGACCGCCGGGGGTGGCGCAGTGGCCGGAGGCTCCTAATCGGCTTCCTCCGGCGGGTGCGGTTGAGGTGGCTGGTGGCGAAGTACCGGAAGGCCTTGAAGCGGCTGAGGACGTCCTACGCGACCCTGATGCGGGATCTGATCGATGGGGCGGCGTCGATGGATGCCGTCCATTCCCGGATGCTGACGGACTACTACTTCGCCGCCGTCGTGGTGCCGAAGCCCATCACCGTCGGCACCTGCCCCAACTACTATAAGTTCTGATAAAGAGACCATAATTCTCACTCTCCCGCGCCACCACTGCTATAAATTTACTACGAGAGCAATATCCGTTTCCTTCTCCATATCTCTCTCTCTCTCTCTCTCTCTCTCTCTCTCTGCTTGTTTTTATGGGTATTTTCTTGTAAATAGTTTGTAATATTTTAGTTTCGGAGGGCTCTGTTTGTTCTTGTACTTAAACTTCTAAGTGGGGAGGACTGCTTCAGGATTTGTGGTCATGTTCATGGAGCTCATTAATCTATCTTGTGGACTGGAATTTAGCTGAAACTTTTTAGGGAAAATATGGTACCATTATTGGTTGAGATAAGACTGGTTGCTAAACTGCTATAGTTTTGCAGTAGATTCTATTGAATGTTATCTAAGATTTTGTTCTTGTGCCTTGATGTATTGATTTTAATTAAGAAAAGTTTTCGAAATCAAAATTTTCAACACATTAAGTCGAATAAAATATGAGAAATGTCACCCATCTCTTTATTGCTTTTCACTGTCAATGGCTCCCTCTTTCCGCGCACTTACGCAAATACTCACCGAACTCATTAATTTATAACTCGCATTAATTATCATCTTCACGGATGGTTTATAGTCCAATCAGACATTTATTCCTTGCTCTCTTTTTTAATATCTTTATATGTCCTTTTATTAGAGAAATCTTGCATGAAAGTTGGTGGCTGATACCTAATGTACAGCTGTAATCTTATATTCCATTGTCACATTCATTTTTTTTTTATTCAATAACAAACTAATATAATATTACAATGCTATTGGAATTGATGCTGCATGCTCTCTTAATATATTCTGTTTTTTATGTTCATATTTTGTACTCTTATTGGATGAAAGGCAATTCAATATCTTTGAAAATAAAAAAAATCATTTGCGTTCATGCTTTTATAGCCACTTTTCTAGATCCGGTCTTTGAGATTTTTGAATATGGCCACTTTTCTAAAAGCCTACCATCTCAAAATATGGTCATTTTTCTAGGTTTGATTTTTTTTATTCTTAAATTTATATAATTTAAAAATTTTAAAAATAAAAAATAAAAAAAATAAAATAGCTCTAAAATTTATGTAGATTCAAAAATTAAAAAAAATATATTAAATTTTAAACTTGATTATATTTGAATATAATTAAATTTATTTTTTTAAAAAATAAAATAATTAAATAGCCTTTAATAGATAATCGTATAGTTTTAAAATTAAAAAAATAAAATATACTTTTAATTCTAAAATTTTTACTTAGCTCATTAAACTTTTAGTTTTTAGTTGCTAAAAATTTTTCATATTCAAGAATGAAACTGATTAAAGTTGCTGATATCGTTCTTATGTAACCATAAAAAATTATTAGTAAAAAAGCATGCTGATTACTTCACCCACTTTAACTGATAACGTAACATGAACATATTAAAAATATAATATATTTTTAATATATAAAAAGTTAAATTATAATAATTAAAATTTAAGCGTCGAAATACATGTTCAGTGAAACTTTGAGGCCATGAAAGTATTAAAAATATAAATTAAAAAAGAAGAAGGGTAGGCCGTTTTAGAATGCAGGTGCCATCCACACCAACCTTGGATGCGTGCACGGTTGGCGAGTTTTCACTGCTGCATCAAAAGTTGCGAGCGTGCAACGCAAGATATGGTATTTATTAATGCGAATCGGCTCGACTGAGATGTTGGATTGGTCTCCCCCCATGACATGACAGTCTGCCATCCATGAGTGGGAACGTGGGATTGCCACTAGCTTTCCAAAAGCTCACAGCCTGCACCAACTTCTCCATGTGATGGTTTGGAAGAAACTTCTAACGCGCATAAAGTAGCACAAAAGGCACAGTATATATGGTCCAATTAAGATGTCATTTAATCATGCACCCAGGTTTCCTTGAGATGGCTCCGGAGAAATTCCAAGCACTTTTGGGAGTCAGAGCCTCTCCTGTTTGCAGTTAAACCGGAGACATGAAGTCTCCCGCATGGTATCGTGAGGTGCACCATCTGATGTGCCATTTAGGTTGCATTCCACCTATGATGTTTCAGTTAAACCGGAGACATGCAGTCTCCCGCATGGGATCGTGAGGTGCACCATCTGATGTGTCATTTAGGTTGCATTCCACCTATGATGCAATGAGTGGATGGCCATGATTGGTAAATTAGGCTCTCAGTTCAATCCCATCTCGAAGCATTTGAAATTGACTTTGGTGCTCGATTACATATTCAGCAAAGGATCTAAGTCTCTTCTTGAGGACGTTTGGTTCTTAGAATTCTTAAGAAATTTTTATAATATTTTTATAACAATATTAATATTAAATATCTACATTTGGTCGGCATATTTATAAATACTGATGAAATTTTAGCTTACTTTGACACTCAAATTGCCTCAAAATATAATAATTTTATAGAATGTTCTTTTTCTTTTTTCTCCAATATTATTGCTCGAAACAAAATATGTTCATGAAAGTGAAAGATATTAATAATAGAATGTCCTTTAGAATGCAAGAATGACATAATTTTAATTTAATATAATATATTATAGTAAAATTTTAATTATTTTTATTACATATTAATATAAATAATAAAAATATTATGTTAAATTATATATAATAAGTAATTATTTCAATATAATTATATTCTAATATATTAAAAAATTAATATTATGTAATATAATATATAATAAAATATTAAATTTACTATATAAATTCTTTAGTACAATAATAATAGTTTAATAATATTATTAAAGTATTATTATAATATTATTTTATATTTTATTTATTTAATAAAAATAATAAATAGTATATACTATGAATATAATATATATTGTATATTATAAATACATTTATATTTTTAATATAATAAATATATAAAAATCATTATTATTATGATAATATTATAGACTAATTATTATACTATATATTGTATTATTAATATCATTAATAATAATATCTTGTAATATTTAATTATTTTAAATAGTTATAATAATTATTTATTTACAATAATATTATGTATATTATATTTTAATATAAATAATTATTTATAATATATAATAATATATATTTATAATATAAGGTAGATTTAGCTATATTCGAATGTAGCCAAGTTTAGGATTCGATCACCTTCTCTACTTTTGGATCCATACGGATCCTGAAACCATCATACTTTTTTCATTTTTTTCATCTTTGAGATTCATGAACTATATGGATTTAAGGATAAAAAGGTAACTAGATCTAGGCTTGATAAATATTATTTATTTATAATAACATTTAAATATAGCCAAGTCTATATCTTTATAATATATTTTATTACTGTGTGTTAATTATATATTTCATATAATTATAATTATTATATTTAAAAATATTGCTCTTTTTTTGTTTCATTTCAATTTAAAAATAAGGGTGTTTTTGATATTTTAATATATTTTCTACTTAAATTCTTAGTAATCTGGCTTCCCAACCAAATATGTCATATGAGATACCTAGTAATCTGTAAACCAAACATGAATATCCTATATGCCTAGACATCTAAATTTTAGGAATCATATGCCTAGCAATGTGATGCCAGGATGGACAATCAGCCTTTCTAAGGATTGAATTATAAGGTTTGGTTATTGTTGACCAACTACATAACATCCGCTCTATCACATCACTTCTCTTTAATTTATGATTTTTTTTGTCCTAATAATTATATGCATTGAGAAAATAACTATGTGTATACTTATCTTTATTATGTGTAATAAAAAGATAGCTACGTATAATATGAAGATAAGTATGTGCAAAGAGGCAATGGTAGAAGATAGATTGTATATTAGAGAAATTTTATAGGATGGACTAGATCTTATGATTTTAGTAAAGAGTTTTTCTTAAAATGTGTTCAATGAAGGGGCCGCTTCATAACTTCCCTTATAATCTATATCTAGAGGGTGGGGTATTAAACAATGTCTAAATGACTTAGGAATTGATACTTTATTGAACTATCTACATTGCACATATGTTATCAAGCCAAGATTGATAAAGTCTAAGCTTGTTCAAGCTTAGACTTGAAATTAGTTTTGAGCTTAAACTTCGAGAACAAACATGAACCGATGAGCATTATATCAAGTATGATTCAAGCATAATTCCAAATTTAGTTGAACAAGAGCCTAATTAATTAGTTTGATGATCAAAGTAATTCAAGCTTGAATTAATATTTAAAACCTCAATCTAATAGTCTGTTATCTATATATCATAAACATATAAAGATTAATCGAGCTTAGTCTAATTGAGCTAAATCAGTTTTTGGCTTGGCTCAAAATTAATTTCAAGCTTATTCATTGGTTCATTTCATTTTTGAAGTTCGATTCAAATTTTTCTCAAGTTAAATTTGAGCCAAGGTTGAATTGATCTATTTGTTTGAGAGCCCTAATTGTTGATCCGCCTAAGCTTCAACAAATAAGGACTTGAGTTTAAGACTCAAAAATAATTCAATCAACGAAATGAGCATATAGTTCTTCAGATCAATTATACTAATATACTCAAACTAAAGAACATGAAATCCACAAAATTAATGGGGAAAAAATGACAGTCTAGCAATGTGCGATACATGATAAAAAAGATAAACAATATCATATAAAGAAATATTTTTCTCTTAATGATCTTGGGATTTTGAAAGTTTATTTATTAAAAAATCCATCTTTAAAATAGAGCTAGTTTAGTTGTGGCAACCAAAAAAATTAATTTCTCAAAATGCAAATATGATACATACATACATACATACATACACATACATACATACATACATATATATCATAATACTTGTGCTGATATAGCTACATGTAAGAAATAGACCTGTCGAGATAATTTAAAACATAATACAACTATTGTTGATGACATAACACATCAAATAGAGTCCTTGGAAGAGGTTGAGCGTTGAATTACTCAAGGAGAATGTAAAAACAACTATAGTTAGGAGTGGGCATGGATTGAACAGCTTGTGGACCGATCGAAAATTTTGAGGCTCAAGCCTAATTTTTTAGCCCATGGAGTTCGGCCGCATGAACGAAAAATAAATTTTAAGAGTGGCAACAATAAAAAGATCATACTGTAACTATTCTAACTGCACCAACTATCAATCGATAATGCATAAACACTTATCTTATGTAAATGCAGATCGTTCTAGTTGGACTCGAGCTTTAAGAAATTTTGATCTAATCAAGTCCAAATCAATTATTCTTAGCTCGAGTTCGAACCTAGCATGGTTCGATCTGATGCCTTGGACTTTTTTTTATTTTTTATTTTTTATTTTTTTATTTGTTCATACCTCAATCGAAGCCCGAGTCGGTCTGGCCCATGCTCACCCTACCTGTTGTCGCTTGGCAATGTTCTGGATGGATGAAAGATGGACAAGGAGGAACACGTTAAGTTGTACTATCATGTACCGCACAATAGAGAAAACTGCGGTACAAAGTTGTACCATGATACACCATGCAATAGAGAAAAGGACGGGAACCCTTCGTTCAACTCAGCCTCAAACTCTATCAATAAACCATTACTCTATCGTGATTATCGACTTCATTACCAGCTACTGGCTTTTAAAATATATATATATATATATATCGATAAACCATCCTTTTGGAATTTAACTTCTCAGATTTCAATCAGCCTTGCCCATCAGGTATTTCAGAAGGATTTGGAGTGGTTCACGGTCATCAGGGCTTCAATCATGATGATGGAGACCCTACTTTGTTGTGGATAAAATATCTTCTTGATATAAATCAATCAATAAAACTCAGATAATAAGAAGCCTTGTTCACAGTTTCATGAGAACAACAGCAGCAGCAGAAGTGGAGGTCAAAACATTAGCCGAGTCCAACGCTGCGTCATACACCATGTCATATTTGCAAGCAAAAGTCAGCAGTCTGATCACCAGCCTTTTTAATATGGCCATATAGGGCGCATGGAAGGATGCAGCGGATGAGAGGTGGACGCTGAGGAATTATCCATCCATGTAACAGCTATGACTGAGTCATTCTAACCACAAGGCATGCATCAGCTGCCAACTCCACTGGAGGACAGGATTGAAGCATAACGGGATGATGAGGAGGATGGTGCCTTGTGGTCGCTCGCCTTTTTAGTTTACTTTGCTTGGATTTGAATTCCAGTCTGCACACATCACCACACCTTTCACAAAAACTTTCAGTGCACTGCAATTTAGGAGATAAAGATTAGGTATGCATCATGGATTAGGATAATCTAAGAATTAATCTCAATCTGATATAATTTAACTCAGGTCTAAGCATTAATAGGGTTAGTTCTGAATGTAAAATTCTAAAACCAATTTTCTTTGCGTTAGCTCTAAATTGCAGGAGACAGATCGAGAAGTTCTTAGAAATCAAAGCTAAGACATCTTATAAGTTGACTTCAATTCTTACTAAGAAATCTTAAATATTAAATTAACTAATAAATACCATGTATCTTTTTTTATTAAACACAATTAAAAAAAAATTTACCCACTATATATCAAACATGCGTCACATAAAATAAAATAAAAAAAAGAAAATCAATGTTACCCTGAAACCGAACAAAAAATACAATGATCTGATTAGATTTGTTCTAAATTGATTCTCTGATATAAATGGTTTATTTCTGAGTCCAAAATTCTAAAACCAGTTTAATTCTGAGTTTAAAATTTTGAAACCGATTTTAATTGAATTCATTTGAGACTAAATCAACCTAATTTGACCTATGGTCACCCTCGAATGGAGGTGGAATTCAAATCCAAGCAAATTAAACCTAAGACCTCGCTCTTTTGGTTGTATTAAAGTTATTTAAGAATTTATATTTTTCTAATTAAATACTATCTAATCAATATTTTTATAAAAAAATAATTTATCTATATTCTTTTATACATTATAAAGTAACTCCGGTATCTGCTACTTATGTTCTTTTATATTATAACTTTTATAGATAAATTATTATGATTTATTCATCTTTCCAAAATATCTTTATACTACCCGACCTAATTGCATACTAATTATACTCACTCTGCAATTAAAACTCAATTTTTCCTACCAAACTATATTTTCAATTATACTTTGGCTATATATATTAATTATAATAAATTTTATTTTTTAAAATAAAAATAAAAATTTATAATTACTTTTTATTAATTAAATAATAGTATTATATCTCTTTATAAAACATAAATTATATGATGAAAAAATATTTTTATTTTAATTATAAAATTTACTTTTTCTAAAATATATCGAGAGTAAAAGATAGATAAAAGAAAAAAGCAAATCTTTTTTTTTTAAGCCCTTTTAAAGGCTTTTGAATTGAAATGAAGCACGTCTTCGTGAATTTGAATGATTTATAATTTTTGAATAAATTATTTTAATATATAATTTAGTTAATAAGATATTTATCTATGCACAGATATCTTTACTATTAAAAAAATAAAAAATATTTTATTTAATTTATAAAAAAATAATTTAAATATCTTGATTAAATATTAATATAAATTTAAAAGATAAATAATAACTAAAAAATGTAACTTTTTCTTTTTTGATCGAGTCATTAAACGAAGCAAAAGAATAAGCCTCATCCACTGGGTTGATACATTAGGTGACAAGATCAACATATATATATATATATATATATATATATCTCCTTTTTCGTATATTCCAACCCTTAATAACATAGAAGAACAAGGCAACAGCCATCAAGCTTTAAACACAAATTTGGAATATCATGTAAAATGCCTGTCAGCCATAAACGAACGGTTTGACATATTCCATTTTGACCCTCACTACCATCCTTTGCTTCAAAGAGGATAAAAGTCTCTGGCACCCTAAAAAAAAAACAGCTTCTGAGATCACAACCCACCGCGATAGAAATATTTCCAACACCATGCGTTCCAAAGATAACAGAGCAAGAAAAACGCGTCATATTGTCGTCCCCATCGATTAATGCAAGCAATCTTCCTCTGGAATAGCAAACAAAACAACCATTTTCACACTGAAAACAAGTTTTTTCCATAGAATTAAAGCAGATCCATAAACAAAGCCCTTCTCTTTCTTCTTCTTTTTCCCCCACCACCTTTATTTCCCACAACCTTTCATATAAAATATCATATCATCCACATATTGGTGGAACGAATAAAGATGAATCCCCAAACAAATAACCCCTTTCCTTCCTTTCTGTTTTTTTTTTTTTTTCCCTCTGTTGATTTCACAAACACACAACCCCAATCGATAATAAACCAGAACAATTTATATGAATTTTCAAACATATACAAGTTTGATTTTTTTCACAGGCGATGATTAACAAAAGAAAATCTGTTGGATAGAATCAATGAAAAATTAAACATAAATCCCCAATCACAAACCCTTATTTGCCCTTTGTGTTGGTTTTCTTTTCTTTGTTTTTTTTTGTTGTTGTTGATCTTTGTTTAATTCACAAACCCAAAGACTTCAATTACAAAACCAGATTATACATTCAAACACATAAAAATCTAATCTTTTACCTTCATCACACGCGAATCCAGAGATCTGGACATGATTCGTTACAATAGATAAAATCCAAAAGCAGCACAATCGGAGCAGATACCAAACGATTAGGGTTCCGATTAGGAGCAAGCACAGGGGTTCTCCAGCGCGACGAGAGCCTCCTCCCCTCCGCTCCTAAACAACAGATACCCGACGGCGAGCCCCACGACGACGGCAAGGAAGACGCCGCCGTTGAAGGACATCACGGCGAGCATGAGGAGGTACCCGATGGCAGAGTCAACGCCGAAGAGAACGGCGGAGGCGAGCCTCGCGGGAGCCCACGGCCGGCCCGGGGCGGCGGAGAGGAAGGGAGTCTCCATGGACGCCGGTGATGACGTCTTGGATCGGGCGAAGATCTTGATGCGGATCCGACGGTCCTCCATGTACTGGTAGAAGGCGGCGACGAGGAAGAGGGCGACGAGGCTGAGGGCGTAACTCAGCCACGACCCGGTCCGCCAGGAGTCGAAGAGTATAGTTACCTCTTTGCCCCAGTAAAAGGTCATGTGCATCATCTTGGCTTACAAGAAAGTCGGGGGCAAAAGTGGAAATGCGGGCCAAAAAAAAGGGAAGAAGAAACCGGGTAGATGACCGCCGCGAAACGATGGAAGGGGTGGGAACTCGACAGACGACGATCCGGGAGAAGGAGGAGAGGGGCATTTAAGAAAGGAAAGATGGGGGTTCTTTGTTTACTTTTGTCCTAGGATGTTATCATAATTACGCTTTTGGGTTGAACGATTATGTTGTAAATAGACAGTTCGTATGGCCCCTTTTAAGTCTCCACAAATTCAACATTCTTTGCTTGACGTAGCCGGCATTGTTTTATGCCATCGTTAACTATGAGGCAACCTCTTTGATTTTTTATGTTTTTTTTTTGGGATGGTGCTGTCAATAATTCTAACACCAGAGATGCCGTATAAGAAGATAAAGATCTAAAGATATTATATGATGAGATTGAAAGGCTATTTTATAAAAAGAAGCATTAGAAAACATGATGGTTGAAGCCTAATTATGACCGCTTAACAATCAAGAAGCCACCTTTTTATTATTTTATATCTTTTGGTGATAATTCAGTTATATAACCTCTATGAAAAGGGATCAAGTTGTATCACTCTATCACATCATTTATTGCATAAATCTCGTAGTGCTTCAAATTTAGCCATCAAATATCGATATAAATATCTATCATTCATATATGATGCATGCTTTTATGATGACTTATAAATTTTTTATTATTTTCACTTAGTTATCCGAGCATATATGACCATTGAAGTATTCTACGGTGCAAAAGCATGTATTATAAAGGATTTTTTTAAAAATAGGTATCCTTCTTCTTTATGGCATTGTTCATACTGTTAATTCTTATAAAAATACTAATATATAGCTATGTTTTTGTTATTATTATTATGATAAAATTTATCATCTGTTATGCATATCAGAAATAATTTAGTTTAAAACTCTGATGAAATAAATTAGAGCACCATGCCTCTATCATTTCTCTTCTTAATTAAACACCATAAACTTTGTTCCATGTTCAGAGTTTATTACTATACCGGTATCGGCTTTTATCTAATATTGGCTTTTACTCATTGTTAGATCTAACGTTGGATTCATGCTGAACTTGATTTAGGGGAATAAAATTAATCATCTTATCCAACCTCGAGCAATGGGTATGGTTATTTAGAAATTATCTGGAAAACAAGGATCAACTATGGACGAAGGGGAGGCAAAGTTGCAGTACAAAACTGTACAAGTTGTACTCCCGCCATACACTGCGATGGAGGAGGAAAAAATGGTGGGTCCCTTCGTCCACCTGGACTTTTATCCCAACATCCCTGGGAAAAACGATATTTTCATGCCATCATTGAGTTCATGTGAAGGACTGGCAGTTGCGTGCAAGAAATTCTAGGCACCAAGATATTCTAACGCGCCCATCTCCAGCCGTTTCAATCCCACGTTCGAAGTCAAAACACCCCACCACCTTTCCTGACGTCTAGGTTAAGATTTTTGACGGTATGCTATCTAAAAGATAAATCTAAAATCTAAGATCATCAAACAGCAACGGATTGATTCGGAACCGATGCGATACAAAGCGGTTCACAAGCTGTGATCCTTCGAATCATTCGATTGATACTCTATCTGCTTTCAGTTATTATACTTTTATGTTGTTTATCAAGTTATTATGGCTTTAACAAGAGAAAAATAAGCTTCAATTTTTATATTAGAAAGCTCTTCAAAAAGTGAGCTGGATCAAATCGAGCCTAGGTCCTGACACATTCTTGTCGGACTAATCATATTTGACCCAAAAGTTTGAATCCGAACCACTGATTCGGATGATTCTTTCATCTTCGACCTAGCCCATGCCCATCTCTAATCTTGATCTTCCTTTGCTATCCTTACTTGAGACAGCTATGTATAAACACTTATATTATGTACATCAGCATTATTAGGTTTAAAATCTTTGATTGTTAGGCAAAAGTGTGTTGGCCGCTAGAGCAAGCCGCAGTTCACATTAGTCTCATGAAATTGAGTAGGGCACAAGTAAAGGAATATTGCTCCCACAGGTTGAAAGATGCAATCTGGGCCCGAGTCAATCTTAAAAATAAACCTGTTTCAACCTACGATCATAGTTATTTTGGGCCAAATGCACCTTACTTCAGTTGCTTGTTAAAGAGTTCGATCTAACGTTAAGTTGGATTGAGTTTATATTGGAGTACTTGGGTAACCCAATCTAACCAGAGCCACTTCAAATTTATGTAATAGCCATCTAGGCAACCCATTTTGCACGTAACCGGCACCCCTTTTTGCTTTCTGAGTCTTGGTCCCAGTGAATCAAAATTTAAGCAAAATTCCTAAAAGTGAGGACTCTATTCAACTCATGCTTCGATTGAATCAACTTGGCCCAATCATATTCAAATTGCGTTTGAGACGAAAATTTAGATTGAATTGAGTTTGATTTTGTTGACCGGGTGCATCACCAGATTGGGGGTGAACTTTGCCTCCATGAATAAAGAATACAGTGGAAGTCCTGTTGGGGGTGGACCATGGTGCCCACCGCCCGGGATATCAATTATTCCTTCTCCACTGACGCAGCGTGCTTTGGGAACATAAAGAAGGGGTATTATTGCGCTACAGCGTGTTTCGCGAACGTAAAGAAGGGGTATCATCGCGCTAGAGATGGTGTCGCGACGCTTGATCCGGAATCCGGTGAAACATCGCAACACGATATAAAGAAAAGGCATTATTGCGCTAGCGATGGGCGTCGCGATCCTCATGCAGAAGCCGATCGAGAAACGTAGCAACACCGCCAATGCTCTTAAAGCAAAATACTAGAAGCACGAGAGAACGGCTAAATTTCAATACAAATAATATCATAACAATAATTATAAAAGTAAATTTTATATATTTTAAAATATTATTATAGAAACATCATACTGATACATATCAAAAAAATCTATGATAATATCAAATAATGGATAAAAATAAACACTAAATCTTACTTCTAATGCCATGCCTAAATTTGAATCCAACAGATAAGCATCAACATCATAAGCATCAACATCTTGATTTGAAATAGAAAGAATAATGAGCTTAAATGTTAGTAGAAATTTTATACATACCATCATCAATATACCAAGAAAACTAGATAAATTGTATATCAAAATAAATTTTTACAGAAAGTAACGTAACATATCCACGAAACCAACTATAAAACCATAAAACTAACGAAATACTAACATAAACTATATCGAATATCAAAATCACCAATGTAACCATATATCCATATCACAATCTTTTGGATACTAAATATACATAGTAACAAACCACATGCCAATAGTCCGTGTCTAACAACCTAACCCTGTAATATACGCACACACAGATTGATTTCTATACTAGTGCTTAGCGTATTAAACTTAGCCATGTTATATCCACAGACCATGATTGATTTTACATCAGCCTCTCGTGGTCCTTATATCCTCCGATGTCGTCCGTTTAGGCTAGTAAGGAATCATATCGCTACTATCAAAACTAATACCATGTATCAACAGTACACATCAGATTCACAATTTTAACCATTCATGACACTAGATTAAGTCACTCACATATGCATCAACATATTGAAGATACATACTGACAAACCATATATCAGTGGTTTGTGTCTAATAACCTAATTTGACAAGATATGCATGCATAGATTGGTTTCCATATTAGTGCCCAGCGTATTAAATTCAGTCACGATATGTCCACAAACCATTACTAGTTTTATATCGATCTCTCGCGGTCTTTATGCCCTTTCTCGGTGCTGCTAGTTTAGGCCAGTAAGGAATCATATCGATACTGTTCGAACTAGAACCATGTATCAACAGTAAACATCAATATTTGATGTTAAAAACCTAACTATGTCATATCCACAAACCGATTCCACATCGGTCTTTCACAGCAACCTATCCTTCCCCGATGCCACCACTATCACATCTTATCCAATGACTAGTCCATGTGCCAACATCTTCATATCAGATATCCAATAAAGCCATAATCACACCATAATCAAAACATCATATTTCAACATATCAGGCTCATATATCTCAAATCAAAGCCATAACCATTTTATATCCAAAATAAGATACCACAACACATATAACAATTATACAAATAAACCATTGTGTATATTTAAAACATGTTGAGAAATCCAACAATTAAATGGATAATGTATGCAAACATGCAAGATATGAATATATTGAAAAATAGTAGACGTAGAACTCTTATCTCAGATCACTAATCCAATTAATCTTCTCAGTCAATCAAATTAATCACTGATCACCTATAATTAGACAAAAATAATTAATTAAATTACTAAAATTTATAATTAAAAAGTATCATTATGCCCTTTAAGCCTATAGTTACAAAATTATCATTATACCTCTCTATCTCAATGATTGTTAACTTATGCTTAATTATTTTTACTTAAGATTTATTTATTTTCTGATGTTACTAATTACTATCATTTTAGATAAAATTATGAAAATACCTCAGGCAATCCACTTATAATTATCCTTTAATTGATAGAAAATTTAACCAAGGAAATATCACACTCTACCTTTTAATCTATTTACAACCCTTCTATTGTACATTAACCAATTCCTTATTAATTTAATTAAACCATTTGTCTCTTAATTAGACCACTAACACCCTTAACCAAGGCTTAAGTTCTTTGCTTAAATTTTAACTAACACAGATATACCACCAATTGAATTTAACCCTTCATTAGTTAACCTTAATTATAATCCTGGTTAACTATTAAAACTAATTCCAAAAACTATTAAAACTATTTTGGTTAAATTCACCTCCTGGTTCACTGGTTGAACCAATTTCAAAAACTTGGTTCACTGGATTTATACCATTCTGGTTCAACTAATTTGAATTCAATTCAAAGCCAAATGAAATGGCTTATATTGGGCTTAAACTAGATTCCTAATTGGTTCAGCTCTTACAATTCATAGTAATCAGACTGTTCCAAGAACTGGATTAAAATCTATAAACTATCAAATAGATCTCAGGTTGGGTTTAGTTCATTTCTTAAATCCAAAACTTGATTGAATCAGCAAGGCCTTATACAGATATAATCCCCAAAACCCATTCAATTCTAACTGATCTAATCCAGTCAGAGATTAAAAAAAAATTAAACCCAATTCACGCTAAAAACAGAACTAATCTGAATTAATTGAACCAGACCTGCTCCAAAATGGGTTTGGTCCAACCGTTAAACCAAAGAAGACTCAGTCGTTTTCTACCTCCAGACTTCACTGTACCCGATAGCTTCCTTCTTGTCCCGGCTGGCTGCGGCCGAAATGCATCAACTCCGGCGATGGCTCACTGCGATGCCAGTTCAAAATTCACCCAAGATTCTGTTCCCAAACCTTGCCGTTCTTTGGCAACTAAAACCCACCATCTTCATTCACAAGATTCAGAATCTAAAAGCCTGCTGCTTCCCATATGAACCGGTTCTAACCAACAATATCCTCTGGCCATATTTAGATAGCTGAATTGATCTTAGGTTAAGGAATTTCTAAAAGAAACAGGGTACCGGAGCTTATCTGGATGAGGATTCTTGAGCCAATCACTATGATCCTAAGGTTTGTCTCACCCGTTGCCAGAAATCTGAGCTCCAAATCATCATCTTGGCAAAGCTTCCCAACCTCCAATTGATCCAATTGCCAACCCTATTAGCTGAATTTTTCTTCATGACAATGAAATAGAGGCTTAGATGATGAAACAAAGGAAATTATCATGGTTTGAATCTGAGCACGCTACCTTACTGCTGGCATCATCCCAAGCTCCGGCAAGGTTTTGGCAAAGCTTCGGCAATAAAAATTTGGTAACCCAAACCTGGGGTGTCAAAGAAGCAAAATGTTGCTAAGATCATCTTTTTCTCTGATAAGGACCTATGGGGAGTTCAGATCCTCTATGATGATGTTTTGGTGGACTCCATGATGATTGCCAATTGTCAAGGTAGGAGAATCTTGGTTGACAATCGGTGCTCAGCGAATGTTTTTTATTTGAAAGCTCTTGAAAAGATAGGGATTGGTAAGGAACACTTGAAGCCTTTCAATGGCCCTTTGATTAGTTTCTCTAAAGAGATAATCTTGATGGAGAGAGTCATCACCTACTTAGTAATAGTCATGAGCCTCATCAGAATATAGTAATGTTGAGCTTCCTTATTGTGAGAGATTACTCACCCTACATGCCATATAGAGCGACTTAACCTTAATGCTCTGAAGGTTGTTGTACCTATTTACTATCTCTCCATAGAGTTCCCCATAGAGGTTGTAGAGGTCTTCCACTAAGCACTCTTAAAAGAGCCTATAGGCCCAAGGCTCAATATGTCAAAGGAGGCTCAAAAGCTCACATTAAAATGATGACCCTGTCTAATCGAGCCAAATTAAACTGCTTACTAATATAGTCTCCAGGCTACATCGTCACCATCAATTATGATCAGATGACATCAAGGAGATATGGTAGCATACCCCTAATTAACCTACCTATTAGACATGCAGAAAAGACTAGATGATAACCACCCATACACATCTCTATGTTAGGGGTGTGGTTAATAACAGGTAGGACAGTCCCATTGCTACCTTATTTTCGAAATCAGACATGTTGCTCTCATTAGAACAGCTTTGGAATTGGGATCAAAACTCGCCAACAAGAAAGATTACTTCAAAGGAGAAGGGATTTTTCTTCTCCTTTGCTCCTCTTCTATCTTTCGGGTCACCCTCTCTTTCTCTTTCACATCTTTTCGGATGACAACTTATCACCACTTACACTGCCCTTCCTCCTTTTAAAAACAGAATAGTTATAAGGTTCGCCCTAATGCCATTATAAAATATATATAATATATAGTTAATATAAATATAATTTTAATAATAATATATTATATAAAAATTATAATATTAATATTTATTATCATATATTAATAATATATAATATTATTTTTAAAAAATTTTGTCTTAATTTTTAAAAAAGTTATTTTAAAAAAGTAGAAGTGAAAAAAATTTACTTTCACTTTTTTATAAATAATAAATGATATTTTTAAAAATAAAAAATAAAGCAATTTAATCAATCATATATATATATATATATATATATTTGCATTAGATTTCATATTTTTATTTTTCAAAATAAAACGCGAAAATAAAAGTGCTACCAAAACGCTTGAGATTATCATCTCTCTATTTTATTTATTTATTTATTTATTTTTCCCTCTCTTTCCACCGACCAATATTATTTTAATAACCGAGCGAGAGCTTTGTGCCAGCTGGGGCCGACGTGGGCCGGCTGCGCACTGTGATGGCCGAGGTTCCACCTCCCAAATGGCGTTGGATCCCATCGTCGGACAACCTCTGCCTGAAGCTTCGGGGCGCCTACTAACATATACAAAAGGTTCTCTCGGCCCACATATTCTATGAAATCAGAAGAATCGGGGAACTTTTGACTGCATGAAACGGGTGTCCCACGGAATCGCTCGTTCAAAATTTCGAGCTGCTGAGCGCGGCGTAGGGTCGTAAATAGCTGGCCATCGTTCTCTCCCCTCCCTCGCCCGCTTCTCTCCGCACGGCTCGCTAGTTTGGAAAAGGGAGGGAGACGCGGGGAGAGGAGGAGCAGGAGGAGGAGCGTAGGGGAGCGGGAGACGAAAGGGGAAGGCGATTTCCCGACTCTCCCTCCGCTTCGTTCTCTCTGGCACATTCTCTAAATTTTTCAGATCGAATCGCGTACTTTTCTTCCATAATTTTGTCCTACAAATTGATTCCTTCTCGTGGCCAGGTTCTCCTCATCTTGCCCGACATTGATTTGTTTGTTTTTATTGTTGATCGAATTGTTGTCTTCTTGTTTGATCGGCGGCAATCTTTTGAAGCGATCGTATAATTGGCACAATTTTCTTTAAAGAGATGAATCGATGCCTTTTTATCTGAAAGGCTTTGGATGTATTGAGGCCGATCCTTTTTTTCTTTCTTGGTCGGATTATTTTGGGAAGTTTTGATGCCAAGCCAATGCATTGAGGTCTTTTCGTTGTATTCAGGGTTCGATGTTGAAGAGTTTCACTGCATCGGGGTTTGGAATGAGTTGATCTACGATTTAATGATATATTGGTTCATTTGAGTTGAAACAGATAGAAAAATTTGATCATTTTTTTCAATATTCTTTTAAAATCATTTTATTGCTAGATAGCAACATGCAATATGGTGCTGGTAGAGCTCCTTCTATGCTATTTTGGTTCCTTGAATTTACCTATAGAATCAAAATGCGAGCTCTTCTTGGCCACGTCGAGGAGATGATTTTCGTGGATATTGTGACTGGTCTTATTACTAGAAGAGATGAATTTTGTCCTTTGTTACTGGATGTAGGCAATCCTGAGATCTGGAAGCTCTGATTAAAGTGCTGCCACTTACTGTTGAAGATGGGGGTGATGTCAAGGAAGGTTTTGCCTGCCTGTGGAAGCCTACTTATCTTTTGCCCTTCACTGCGAACTAGGTCTCGGCAGCCAGTGAAGCGATACAAGAAGCTTCTATCTGACATTTTTCCTCGATCTCAGGTCTGTTTTTATGTATTTATCTATTCTTTCATTTTTTAATACTTGTTATTCCAGAAGGTAACAAGCTCCCCTTTGAATGTTTTCTCCATAACTTTTAAATTTCAACCAGTTAGTTCTCACTGTCAATGATAATGATGACATCGGTCATTGGTAGTAAATTCACTGGTTTTTTATGGTGCTGTGCCAGTTCTTCTTATATTAAAGAAAAATACCTCTTGTTTCTTTTACTTTGATATGCTTTTCCCATTGATAGATGTTACCATTTTACTCGGTGCAAACTCCAGAAGGTTTACACTGTTATCCAAAAGCCTTCAAAATTCTGCTACTAGGATGTCTAATAACATTATCGAGCTCTAGTTTAAACTAGTAACAATACCCAATACTCAGTTTATCATGGATAGTCAATAGCGGGTACTGAATTAATTAATACTTTTTTTTCTGAAATTAACAATAAAAATATTAAAAACTGAAATTCATCCTCAAGTTGTAACCAGTGGTGTCACTTTGATAGGAGGAGCTCATTGCTTCTTTCCCAAATAAAGAAAGTTTTTTTTTTTCAACAATAAAAGATAAAAATACATAAACATTGAAAATTTTTAATTTTTAATGATGTAAAATTCCATACTGAAATTGTTATAATGCAATCTTCACAATCAACATATTCTTTTTGTAATGCTGGCATGCATTAGGAAAACATTTACAGATTATCCTTACATGATGTATTGGACATCAAGTGCTCAGATGATTGGATGAACATTACATGGACCAATCGGTTGTGTTGAATTATGCCTCCTTCATAATAGTCCATGAGCAATCCATTATTTGTCATTGCTTTTATTTTATTTGTTGCAATGGTTGCCTATTAAGAATCGACCCAAGTTTGCAACAAAAATCACATGAGTCTTCATGAGTGGAGGAGAGAAGGGTGTTGATGGGGTTCGTGCTAGTAGACTCATACGATTGGATAGTCTGGACTAACATGTTGGATTGCATCATTCATCCTTTGTCATGTAGAATTTGTCATTTCTGTCAGTTCATTTGTTGCAATGATTGATTATTTAGGAACAGGTCCTCCAAGTTGCAACATTAATTACATGGAGCTCTGCTTCATATAGAAGGGAAGGATGATATCAAATGCTCTTGTGGTGGCTTAACCAACTAGATAGTCGTTGCTTGTATTGATTGGGTTTGTAGAACACCTCCTTGGTTACAATCCACCTGGTAGTACTTGTCTTTGCCAAATTGGCAAAATGATAGCCGCTAGCAAAAAGGCATTTAGAAATGATCATAGAAAAAAAATGCAGCTATGTAGGTCAAGGACTAATCATTCCTAGACCAAAAAACCTCATGGACCAAACTGAGGCTTAATTCGATTAATGCATAGTTTCAAGCATAGACACAAAGACATACATGGCAATCAGAATTAATTAACAAGCATAGCCACAACCACCTTGCTCTCTTAATATCATGAAATTAGAGATACAAAATTTTACCTAAATATAGTAAAGAACAATTAAACCCCATCACAAACACTGGATCACACTCATAATTGCCACTACTTGGTTCCCTTATTCACCAACCATAGTCTACTCAAGCCCCTAACAATCATTCTACAAAACCACTACCACCCCCTTCTCTTTCCTGAAACAAAGATCACAAGCCCCACCATCCCTACCAAGACTCTCTCTTATTCACTCACAAAGACCCACCACCATGTCCACTTCTTTGTGAAACAAAGACCACCATGTCCAAATAATGCCAACACTCCTTCACTCTCGAAGCCACCGCCAGCTTCATCCATTCTCCATGAAACATAGGCTGCCAATGCCTCACCAACATCCATCCATGTCGCTCAAAGAACCCTTGCACCAACTTCTCTTCTCCATTAATTGGAGATTATCCAAGCCTTGCCAACATAGACTCTTCACTCATAGAATCCTAATCCTCAACCCACTGGCACATTGCTGGCTCAACCACCACCCTTTCTGATTTTGGCATGTGTTAGCAGCACACACCCCTTGTCGATCACATTAGTGAAAAAGGCTAGGGTTTTGAAATATCTTGCTAGACTTTTTGGGGAAGATGGAGATCAAGGCAAGTGATGGTACAAGGGAGGGGGGGTTGATGTTGGAAAACATGGAAGGTGGCTGGATTAAGTGAAGAAATGTTGTGAAAGTGATGGCTAAGATCCCATCAAGGGCACCAAGCATTGAGGGATGCCAATGGCTGCCACGTTGGAAATATATGTAGAGGGAGGTGCCTCAACACATTGAGAGGCCTTGTCAACTTGAGGTGGCTATGAGATTGGGGGATGGGGATGCCATGATTTGTTAAGAAAGCTAGAGGAGGCATTTGTATTGAAGGGAAGAATACAATTAAAAGATATGAGTGAGGTGGGAATAAAACCTGGAGTTAGCCTACTTTAGCTTCCCTCAAAATATCTGTTTTGAGAATGGAGAGATTTGACAAGAATAATCTATTCTGTCTTATCGGTTTTTTGCAAAAAGGTGTTTGGATAGAATAAGGCCTTATTCAAGGGCTTATTCTCCTACCAAAGAACCATGAAAAAGGCATCATGGACGACAATTATTTTCGCAACAAAAGTCATTAATGTCTTGATATTTTTTCATTTTGTGTTGAAACTACAAGAGACTAGATGACTGTGTTAGCACTCCGCTCAACTAACAAGATGTAGGATACTACTTTCGCAGATCTGCTAGCAACTAAGGACAATTTCCTAGGAAAAGCAACAAGATCCAAAGCATGCTTCTATTGAAAAGTAAAGAGCATAGACCTCCCTATACATGGCAGTCTGCCTCTTTGGCTTCTAAACTTGGTTAATTTCAAGACTTTGGCTTTCTGATAGGCAGGGTTGGCAACAAAATATGCTTAAAAATGGGAAGATTAAGATTGAGGTATTGCGTTAAAGGGTGCATCAATGGACAAACAAAACTTTTGACAGGAACAACTTGAATGAGGATGGCAATTAGCAGGTTTGGTTTAGGTCGGGTTAGGTTGAAATCATAGATCAAGGTCCATAGGGCCTGACCTGAACCTGACTCGACCCATAGCCAATCCTTTAACCCTTTTTAGCTGGCCCAAGCTCTAGGTTTTATATTGTATGGCTCGGTTGTTTTTTCCCTGGTTTTGCTTTTTTATTTTTTTAATCAATATGTTGAAAGAAATAAATACTGAAAATTATAAGAAGGGGAAGATTCTAATTTCTAAAGTTTAATGCCAAAACCAATTGATTTGTTAGCTAGTCTGATGAGAATAAATGAAGAAATCTCAATGCAAACAAATAATAATACAACAAATCAAGCTAGAAGAATTTTGATAAGAACAATAACAAAGAGATAGTAAAATAATGCAAAGATAAAACAAAACCTTAAAAAACCAATATTGTCCAAAATGTTGCTAAAAGTGCTAGGCTCACTTAAGCGCATAGGGCTCTTGGAGTCTAGGCGCAAGGCGCAAAGCGCCAGTGTGTGCCTGAGTGAAGTGAGGTGCATATTTTTGAAATAAATAGTAGAATAATTTATATGAGCAAGATTTATAACATATAATGAAAAAAAGCTAAAAAAATTCTAACAATAATATATTTATTGTATTAGTTCAATGGAAAGCCTCATCTTTTTTAGCCAAAATTTGTAGTCCCTTGATCTTTTTCCTCCTCTTTCTGATATGATAGCATAATTTTTAGTGTTCCATCTCTTGTCTTCCAATTTTTAATTTTTTTTGTAGAGTAAAAGAAATAATTGTATATGGGATAGTATATCATAAAGTCCACATAGTCTAATAAATATGATAGATTTAAAAAGATATCATAAATATAGCTTATTAAGAAAGGTGTATTTTTTTTGTGCTTCAAATTAAATCAAAAATATGTACCTATTTTGCCTCATGTGTGCCTAAAGGAAGACATCTCACTTAGGGTATAAGAAGTACATAATCCTTGGCACCTAGTGTCTTGTACCTTAGGTGTGCCTTAGGGTGTAAGAAGTGCCTAACCCTTGGCGCTTTGAGCCTTGCACCTTAAATGCGCCTTCGACAACATTGATTGTCCAATTTCAGGACTTGAATGCTAGAAAGATGTTAGATTTGATGAAACTATCCATCTCATATTGATAGAAGGAGACAATTTTTGGAATTTGGAAGTGAGATTTTAAATGAAAGTTTTTTAATTCTCATTTGAATTTGGTAGCCTATGAAGAACAAGATTTGTGGCATTAGAAGGTCTCTCGGATGCTTGGACCTCTTCGAATGCTAGGGTTTTAAGCAATCATGATCTAGAGATAAGGCACTAGTTGTGTGGTGGAACAAGATTTTTTGCCGAGTGATGCGTGATGATGAGACACCATGGCAAATGGGGTGGAGGTGGCCATTGGGAAGAGTAGAGAAAGGATGAGATTTGAGAAAGAGAAGAGAGTGGGAGAGAACACATCAGTGTTGTGGCAATGGCTGCAGTTGAGAAATGAGCTTGCACCCTAACCTTCCAACTCCTTTTTTGTTTAGAGCCACTGGATCAATGATCCAATGGCTCATATTCTCCCACTAGTCTAATGCTTAACTAAACAATGTGTATATGTTTAGACAATATACAATATATAGATCTCCCCACCCTGGCCCGATTGGTTGAAGGGCCTTAACCTGAACCTGACCCAACCTATTGGTGGACCGGGATTGGCCAACTTGGACCTAACCCACAGACCCAATGGGTTGGGTTAGGTGGGTTGAGTTGTGCCCAAATCGAGTTAAAAATTGTCACCTCTAATCTTGACGAGTACTCTAGATCTATCTTTTAATTATTAGAGTGATATAAATGCCAAGAGTTCATACAAGAAGTGGTGGCAAGGTGCCATTCAAGAGCTAAATGGAAGGAATAATCAAGAGAAGATTCATGAGTAACTGTGGACATAGAAGAGGGAGGAATTCCTATTAGATGGATGCAGCACATCAAGAGGATCAGCAAAGTTCACAAAGAAGAAATCTAATTTGGGTAAAGTGATAACTCCTCAACGAATGCATGAGTCTAGAATATGGGGATTGTATCGATTATAGACTTTGTGATTAGAACAATACATCAAGGATGTTGCTTTGATAGTAAGCGTTGTCCCTTGACCACTACAAAGAAAGCAAGGTTCATTGAACCATTTTAAAATGCTTGGTTCAAAGAGTACCAGACTGAATGAAGCTAAAACTAGGATGGTTTGAGATTTTGGAATGGGACAACTTGTGAATTGGGCTAATTGGGTGGTCAAACTAGTTCGAGCTGATTGATTTTGCTTGGCTTTTGCTTTAGGCAGTACTGAATTGGTTCACTTGGTTTCAAATGATCTTTGCTTCTCATAAAAATCCTGTCCTCTCCCTCATCGTTCCCATTTCCAACCCCTTTCTCTTCTTGCCTCTTTTCAATCACTGTCATGTCAGACTATCTTGTTGATAATCTTTAGAGCATGAGCTTTATATTGTTAGACCACTTTGCCTTTGAGATCATCTCCATTAAGGTTAGTGGTATTGATACCATAATCTTTGATGATTAGGTAGCAGGCCAGTATGGTATAGTGTGCTCCCATTTCAATAATATGTGATATCATGCTAGTCAGGTGTTGGCACCCCAAATATGGAGAGAGAGGAAAGGATAAAACCTTGAAGTACTCATAGGTAGTGTGACCCGATGGGGATGCTAGCGGGCAACATTGAGGGAGGTGGCAATGGGGAAGTTGTCGAGGTCATGGAGAGCAATGAGCGATGCTGACAAAGGGGAGTCTTAGAGGGGTTGGAGTGAAAGATATCGAGGGTGAGGAGTGAGTGTTTAAGTGGGAAAGAGGGAGAGGAGATTGAGGTGCTCAGTTAAGGCGATTAATGATGGTAGTCGAGGGTGATTGATGACTGGGTCATGGAGATTAAAAAGAGAGAGAGAGTTGAGGAGAGAAGCGAGAGAGATCTAGCTCAAGAGGTGAGGGAAGAACTTTATACATAGGTGTGGCTAGTTTGGCTCGGGTGAATGCAGTTAGTATCTTCCGAAATCAGGCAAAATTAGTTGACATTCGGCTTGATTTGGTTGTCCTTTTACTCTATTTTGAGAGCCCAAACCATCTTGGTCCAAACTGGTCTAGCTCCCACTTTGCCAGCAACCCTTGCCTTGAGGCTCTTGATGCCATCCGATGGTTCAGATCCAATGCTGGTGAGGGGTCTCTCACCCTCAATCACCTCTTCCTTGATGCCAATCTTGCTAAACTCCATCATTGCTGATTGTTTTTGAGACCCTTATTCTTCGTGGGCTCCATGTCGATCACCATTCTCCGACAGCCGCTAATATGATGCTGGACACTTGTGGCTCCCTCTCCTCTTTTTCATCTATCTCTCTAGATTTGTTGATGAAATCCTAGACTAGTTGAACCTGGTACTTGGCCTGTATGCTGTTGTGTGCCATGTATCAATATGGTATGATACCATTTCTTATGGACCTGGTACCTGACTAGTATGAGTCACAGTACTGGTTCATCCATCCTTGGAAGAAAGATAAATGTAGTGCACTTAAAGTTGCAAAGATGTGATATCTTAAAGAACCTGATAGAGCTTAAGTATCATGCACTTACAAGAGGAATGGAATGCGATAATTTAGATGAGCAGGGGTTAGGAATTTGACACCCTTGGTGAGAGATAGAACCTAAGGTAATCAGTGTAAAAGCTGTCACAAGATTCTTAAACGATGGAGATGCCTTGTTTGTTAGGGCCTGCTTACTTTGGGGTGTACCCAAAATTATGCGATGAATTCCATAAAATATGAACTAGGGGTCCATTGACTAGAGAACTTTCGCAATGTCTACAGATATGACATAGACATGCTGCTTTAGACTTCCTAAACCTTCTATGTATTGCTCTCTTTTTTTTTATTTCTCTCTCAATATAATGTTTGATGGAGGTTGGTGTTCTAGTTCATTTGTTTGGCTTGATTAGTTCATGTTCTTTATTGATCTTAATATCATTTAGATGGTACAAAATGAACCCCTTTGAGGTTTGGGAAAAAAATAAAAGAAAACTTGTGGTCTTCTTGACATTTGCATGGCCATCTTAAAGTAAGTACTTAATGCAAAAAATTGTTGCATCTCACACTAGAAAGCATTTCAAACATTTTCATCAAATTATGTTAATTATACAAGTTGCTTGTGGATATTTATCAAATCAATCTGGTATAAAAATCTGGCATGATCATGGGTTTGTACTATTGTATCTTTCTGAAGTGAGATCCTGCTAGTGCATTGTACAAACAAATTGCTTTAGGAGAATTGAGGGAGATATAGGGTCATATGTAGAATTCTTGGACTAACTACCACCATAATCCAATTCTTTGTTTCATAATATGCCAATTTTGGTATGCATGTTGACTCACGTGGCTGTTTTTGCTTCTTCTACCCTTTTGTTTCTTGACTTTACTCATGAACTTCATCCTAATTTTGCAATATTAACACTTTGGTGTCATATCATGCATTATTTGCCATTTGCTATTTATTAGGCTTGATTTTTTGGTACCTATGTCAATGTCAGAGACTAGACATCATGATCTTGAAATGGTAGAAGACATTTCTTGCTAGAAAAGAGCATGCTTAATTACAATAATAATAACAACAACAAAGCCTTAATTCTAAACTAATTAGGACTGGCTATATAAATCCCTTTTTGCTATTCTACTCGATTTAGAGTCATACTTTCTATAAGATGCTAGGATATCAAATTTTTCTTTATTACTTTCTCCCATATAATTTTCAATATATCTTTACCATTTTTATATATATATATATATTAGATCACTCCTTCATACCAGTGTATCTTTAGGTCATGTTACAAATATCCAAACTGTCTAAATCGTCCTTCTCTCAATTTGTCATCAATTAGTGATACTTTCATCTTTTTACGAATAATTTCATTTCTAATTCTATCTTTTCTTATATTATCATTACATCCATCTCAACATTCTTATTTTAGCAACATTCATGTTATATAAAAATAATTTTTTAACCATCCAATATTTCGTACCATAAAGCATAACTAATTTTATGGATATCTTATAATATGACAATATAATATTATATTTTATTCAACTTGAAAAATATTCTATGTTTATATAATATTTTAGTTACACTTCTTCATTTTATCCAATATGCTTTAATCATATGAACATCATCATTCTCAATCTTTTTTTTCTTATAAATAATTGATTTAAGTATTAAAAATAATCACTTTTAGGAACTTCATGATCCTTAATTTTTATTCTACCTTCATCTCTATTTCTAATTGTACTAAAATTAGATTCTATGCATTCTATTTTTGTCTTATTTAACTTAATATCTTTAGATTCTTATGCGTTTCTTCATAATTCCGACGTATAATTAATCCCAACCTTAGTTTCATCCATGGTTTCAAATCTTGGGGAACGTTTTATGAGATGTCAAGATGGGTCACCATTCTAAGTGTCAGGATAGCACTATCCTACCATCATCTTAGTATCCTGATTGGCGCATTTTGGGATATCCTCCATCTCAAGTATCAAGACGAGACAACGGCATATCCCATTCCATGAAAAAACTTGGATGACCCTGTCTCAAGGGATTTAAAACCTTTGTTTCATCCATTAGTACAATATCATTTGCAAATAAAATGCATCATATGATATTATCTTGAATATGTCCAGTAAACTCATTTATAACTAATGGCTTTATTGTTTTCATTGAAATTTTTATTTGAATAGTTAGTAAAAACATAATTTTATTTTTTTTACTTGCATGATTGCTCATGTAGCTGCTAAAAAAGAGAATTATATATAAATGCATATCTCCGAATAATTTACTTAGTTATGCAATTTTTTTTTGTAGGATGAAGAACCAAATGATCGCAAGATTGGAAAACTATGTGAATATGTTTCGAAAAATCCATTGCGCATCCCAAAGGTAGTTTTCCTTCTTTTATGTATACCAAAACCTGAAAAATGGGACTATATTTCTCGTCATTATATAATATACAGCAAATTGTAATGCCTTTTATTTTTATTGAGGTCAATGTCTTTTCTCTTTATTGAGGTCATTTGAGTCTGCTTGTTGCTTTAAAAGGCTCAAATTGTAGATTGTCATATGTCCCGGCTGAACCTCTTGAAGTTTCTTTATGAACCATTTAAACAATATTGACAAAAGGGTGGAAGATTTACATGTTTATTAAAATTGTTTGCTATCCTTATCTGTTAAGAAATTCCTTGAACTTTTCTTTCTTCTATTATTGGAAGTTTCCTTCAGTTGGTTTCTGCTTATAGTTAGGTTTACTTAATGCAGTAATCGCATCAAACATGGAAACATATTAGATTTCCTTAATTGAATTTTGGCACATTTTGGACCTTGCAAATGGAAGATGTCAAAGTTTTGTTAGCTCATTCACAATTTTTATGATTTTCTATGATTTTGTTAGATAATTATATTTATAATTTGAACTAGTTTCTTATAGCAACAAATTGAACTGGTTGCTTGTAGCAACCCTAAACCCTAGTTTCTTTGTAGCAACAACTAAAGTAATTCTAAGTGATCATCAGGAATCACAAAATTGATATTAAAGTGATTGTAGTCATTGTATGTTTTTATATTTTTAACATATTGTATGCTTTATTTTCCATATAGAGATTCAAGGCAGGTAATAGATCATTATATTGAGAGAGGCTGAATTTGCAAGTTCAATTTCTAACTAGTTGTCTTGCTAACTTTTATAACAATTTTTGTACATGACCACTCGATTTTAGCCCTATTTGGGACAGCTGCTTGAGGGGCCAACAATGACTATTTTCTATTAGTTATGTGAGATAGTTGTTTTCTAGCAGCAGGGTCTAACAGCTGCCCAAACAGGGCCTTTATTTTCTTCAAACTCATCAAGCGTTACACTTAATACCTGTATAACTTTGGCAGATTACAGATTATTTGGAGCAACGGTGCTACAAGGAATTGAGAATCGAGCACTTTGGCTCGGTAAAAGTTGTCATGCGCATCTACTGTAAATTATTAATGTCTTGTAAGGAGCAAATGTGAGTTGTTACTTCTGATGAACCAAGTGCTTTCTAGTTTGGGTTCATAAGTTGTTCAACGCAATCTTTTTTTCTGCATAATTAGCAGTATCATTTTGTTCGCTGATGATGTTTTGGCTACACTTTTTTATTACCGATGAAATTCTAGCTTCAGTTTTTTCTTTTTCTTTTTCTTTTTCTTCAAATCAGCAAGATATATTACAAAATGCCAAAAAGAACTAATTACTTTCATAAAGATAACAAAAAGATCAAATAAAAATGAATAATTCCAAATATCTTCAACTAATTATATAGAAAATCCCTCACAAATATGATAAACGTATTACCAAGCATCTGGGTCTTTATGAATGTATGATCAGTCGATGGGTTTGTGTGCAGCCATATTAGATCTACTGGTTATCCTTATTGGGATAGAAGACTTTCTTCATGCCCAAGTACATGCCCATTGGTTAAATCAGTTCCACTTAAACATACTCAAGTCAATTAATAAAAATCTAAGCCACTGGTATAAACATTTAATCTCTTGAAAAATATGACATTCCTTGATGTTATGTGCATAGGAAGCCTAGAAGACCATAAACAGGACAGAGAAGGACACAAACTTTGTATGTGCTTCACTGTTTTAAGTTTAGGTCCTTAGGTGAAGATGAACAAAGGGGCTTTCTAGTATTAGAGTCTAGAGGGATGTTGTGATTACAGTTAAGCCATTCTGCAGCATTCAACCAGCAATCATAACTTTTTTTTTTTTTTTTCCTGAGGGTTTGACTAAAAATGGTGAACTTTGTTTTGGAGTTATATACCATGAATTTGTATGGGGTGAAAAAGTTTTCAAAATTTTTTGGGGGGCCATTTTCTTTTCCTTTTTTTTTTTTTTTTTTTTTTGTTTTGGGGGGGGGGGGGGGGGGGGGGGGATGTCCTCTGCCAAGTCTCCATTAATGTCCGCCATTGCATCTAACATTTAATAATCACTATACCAAAGCTCTCAAAATTGACTAGACAAGTAAAATTTGGGAGTGCTTATGCTTCCCACCTTATTTTGTTACTGAACTTAGCTGTCATGTATTGGTTTACCTATTGCTTTCTCATCAAATTTATGTGGTTCTTATTTTCATCAATTATTAGCAATTGAATTAAGTGTTTAAATCTTGGCATTGGGCCTAACTTGGTCTAGAGCCGGGTTGCTATATATTGGGATTTGGGATGGCTAGGTTGGTCATAAAAAACCATTGCAAACCGGAACATAGAGAAAAATGAAAAAATAGATTAATAATTGGTGTTTTGTGATGCTAGACCATCCCAAGCGTTGGGCATAGGTCTTGGTCCATCTCGCTCTAGAGAGACTTGAGGTCCTAAATGCATGTTAGGACCTGGTCTTTCTTGGTCTAATACGGTACTGCCAAGATGGAAAGGAACACATCGGGTCCTTAATCCTTGTTTTAGACTCATTATGAGATTATACATCTAGTGCTTGCTTCCTAAATCATATAATTGATCTTAGCAAACTGATACA
The DNA here is from genome assembly GCA_017589505.3 of Metroxylon sagu. NCBI lineage: Eukaryota > Viridiplantae > Streptophyta > Magnoliopsida > Arecales > Arecaceae > Metroxylon > Metroxylon sagu. The sequence goes on from JACVBY030000657.1 coordinate 976,240, forward strand.
GACCTTTGGCCTAAGATTTCAAGTATTAGTTCTAGTGTGAGTGCCAGTCATTGACCATCAAGTGCTATATATCACATCAATAACAACAACTACAACAACAAGAACTAAGGCTTAATATAATTGATCTTAGCAAACTGATACAGAACTTTGGGTCAGCTTATTGGCATCTTTCTTTTCTTTGGATATTTAATTTTAAGTTATATAGTTTATTTCCTGCTCTCCTAATTGTCTTTGTACTGATATATTAAAGAAAACTAGAAACTTCTTTGTTCTGCTTTGATGACATTAGTATCAATCCTTTAAATTAGAATGATGACCAATAAACTGAACTTGTTGCAGGCCACTGTTTTCTAGCAGCTTATGGACCATAATTTGCACCATTTTGGATCAAACAAGACAAGATGAAATGCGTGTTATAGGATGCCATACCCTTTTTGACTTTGTAAATAGTCAGGTCAGTGTATCTGTTTTGGGAACAAGAGAATATGGCAAATGCTCTAATCTGATAATTGATAGTCCAGTCAAGCTAGGTAGTTCATTCCTCACAACAAACTCAATTTGTGCTTTGCTATCACTATATTTCAGAGAGACAGTACTTACATGTTCAATTTGGAAGGCATTATACCAAAGCTCTGCCAGCTGGCTCAGGAAATGGGGGAAGATGAGAGGGCGCACAATCTGCGTGCAGCAGGCTTGCGAGCTCTTTGTTCTATGGTAATTTTCAGTCATGTGATTAGTAGATGGTGATTTGTTGATTCGTCAGAATATTGCTGTAGATATAAGTATTATGCATGGTGCTTTTAGTTGCTGTGCTTTATTGGACTTCAATTTCTATTGAAAGTTGTTTATATTTCCTTTCTTTTTTTGATGAGATAAACTACAGGTCTTGTATTGAAATATGAAGACCTTCAGTAAGTGTTGAAATCCTATTTTCTGCTATGGGCAACAATACTACATTATTTTTACCTCATCTATGTACTATTATGGCAAACTGCTAAAAAGTGACAGAGGACTTCAAGCATTATCTGATATTTTGCTACTTAATGAAGAGATTCTAAATAGCAAATTAAATTTTAACCTAGCAAATAAATGATATTAAAACATACAATTGTCTATAGCACAACATCATGTTGTCTTAGAAAGAGTAGTGGAAAAAAAGAGATAGCAAACATTTGAAACAAGTTTTATGGTGTCATTTACCTGGTAGAGAGGATATCTTATTGACCAATAAATGTAACTCCATGTAAAACTTGTTTTTGCTTGAGGTTTGCTTGGATCATTTTCCACAGTATTGATAGGAATATTAGCACATCTGCAATAAGGAAGACCATCAAACGGAGACTACACTATCTCTTCCATATTATTGGATTATTGTGGTGGTTAGAGAACTCAAAATCAAATTATCATTCTTCTTACAGCACCTCTTGTGTGATTAGCGTGCCAAACCTGATCAGTACTAACTCACCTTTAGAAAGTCAAGGCTGTCAAGAATAGGATTATTGGAGCCTTTGCAATTAGCAGTTAGTCTCAACTAGTAAAAATGGCATTGCGATGTATATTTTCTATGGACCTTCTGGATATTCTGAACAATAAAGGATTATTGGATTATTTTTTAATTGTCAATAAACGGTTCACTTTTAAAAATGTTTATTTTCTATGGACCTTCTGGATATTCTGAACAATAAAGGCAACAAATGCAGCCAAATACGATGCACAACCTGCATGCTCCTTTATAGTTCGATAGTTTGATTATTAGGCCCAAGATGAACACTTCATGATTTCTGTGCTACGCTTGATTCTTTTTCCAGCTACAATTTCTTCCCTAAACAGAGTTGGACAGCACGCTTTAATCTGTTTTATTTCTGAATGGTGGAACCATGTGTCAGTGCATCTTCACTTCTTTCCCCCATATGTCATTAATTGAACATTTTTATCACCTTAAGCTGTTGCAAAATTCTCCTCATCTCACCCATTAATTATATGCTATCATTTCCAGTCCCATCATGGTGTTTATATTTGTATTGATTAGAAACAGTCTGGACATTATTTTGCTTTATTCAAAGTCTTGAATATTAGTTGGACAATCCTTGATGTCTGGTTCGATGCCATTATCCCTTAATGGACTGTATTTTCAACCATGAGAATGATGTAGAGTCTGCTTGAGCCATTGCAAATATCTGTGCTGTTGAAAATTTCTACCAATTTTTATAAACAGCGATGTTTCTTACTAAATTGAGACTTAAGACCTGTTAGAAACATAAGAGATCTGCCTACATCTCATAATTTGGACAATGAATGGTGGTGAGGTTTGAACATTCTATGTTCTCTTCAGTTGTCATATTGCCTCAACAAAGAACTATTGGCTACTTATAAATTATAATATTTGTCTATACAGTCTGAAGATGGAAAAATCTCTTTCAACTGCAATTTTGCCTCATATCAATACATTGTCAGTGGTTCTTAACAATGGTTTCAAGTTTCCACAATCCAATATACTTGTTTTCTCCTTTAGGATTAACTTGGCATAGTTTGCTTCCTTTATCTTTAAGAAATCAGAACAGATGTTTAAATTATTTTCTGGGGTTTCTAATCCAATTCATGTATAGCATGTCAAAATCAGCTTTGATGTAAAATTTGAATGCTCTATAATTCCTACTTATGATCGTCACTGACAGAGTCACCATCTGCATACTTCTCTTTCTGGTTTTGGAAGACTTCTCTGATCGATGATACTGTGAACTGATGATGGTTCTGATTGTTGTGGGAATTGCTTATGATGATTGCAATTTCATCTTGGTTACTGAGGCTGGTTGTTGTTTATTGTGAAGGTGCTTAATTGCCTATAGTTAGTTCAATTAATAGGCACTTGGGTATTTAATCCACTTTGTTTAAGTAGATTGGAGAATCCATTTCTTTAGATGATAAGCCTGCCATGGAAATGTTTTCTTTTTTGCATGAACAATTGAACATGGTGATTTGTAGATTTCTGCCTCATAGATTTGCAACATTACTTTATCAAATCTTTCCTTCTTGCCTCCTTGTTTAGAGTCTATCGATACATGCATTAACTTTGACCATAACAACCATCAAGACTTGTGCCAACTATTCAGGGTTGGTTTTGTGAATTGTAAATTGCCAAGAATATCTAGTTGGGGCTATCTTTTATGTTATTTTCCCATATCTTTCCTCATAACTTCCATCCATTCACCTCTGTTCTTGTCCTTCCTTTTCTACATCTTTCAACTAAGATTAATGTGCACTTGCATATTGAATTCCCTTCAAATCTTCATTTTAGATGTTGAAGGTTTGCGGTACTGACTCATATTGTACAATATTGATAAGGTACTGAGGTTTGATTTGGTATGAAATGAATCGATCTAAATTGAGTTGAACTATCTTGTATTGCTTAGTACTAACCTTGCCTGATTTTGAACAGCATTATGGCTGAAAATGAGAAAAAGTATCTGATATTTTGTTTCAATTTGGGGTGCATGTTATACCTTACCGACTGTACCGTATTGAACTAATAATGTATCAGTATGGTTCTTGATACTAGTTTTGCAGACTTTGCCCAATACCATCTTAGTTGATAATCTATTACTTTGTTCTTTATTTGTGCATGTCCTACATTATTTGTAATATACTCATATCGTACTATCTCAAGGTACGCATCATACATATTTCCTAACATTTTGAGTCAAACATATTTCCTGCCTTATTGTTCCATGGACCTTTTATTTAAATCACCGAGGTACATGTCAATCTCATAATAACCCAAAAGCATCTCTCCACTTGATCTAGTTGGCTCAAGTTCTGCTACATGTCTTCATCCATCTCGTCATTTTTTCGCATAATAGATTTCAAACCATGTCAATCCCTTTATGGCATATCTTCTCCATCAATACCGAATGGGCCTTATTTCCATTATTCATTTATACTAAAAGTTAATTTCATATACTCTGTTTTAGTTCTGCTGATTTTTAAGCCCTTACTATTTAAGGCTTTATTCCATATGTTCAGTCTAGCAATTGATTTTATTCTTTTTTAATCACTTAATGTTATATCATTAGCAAATAAATTGATAAAGGTAAGTATTGTGGAATAATCGGTTACTCTTTTTTTCTGTCTATCATTTTTTTTAAAAATAATTATTAAGAATATGCTTTTTCTTGAGAGGCAATGAGACTTTACTGTTCTAGAATTGAAATTAATATGAATAATCACCTCACATTTAGTGGATTTCTTGTTGCATTGTTTTTATTTCTCCATATTACACTTGATTACTATGCATATTTGTAGGCCGCCTTTTGCCTTCTAGTTATTCATCATGTAATTAATTATTGATGTGCATGCCTTCATTATTATTCACAGGTTTGGTTTATGGGTGAACACTCCCATGTGTCTGCAGAATTTGACAATGTAAGCTTGCTCATGTTGCAATTTTAGCTTTTTGAATGAATTGAAGTGTTAATTTTGCAACTATGTTGATTGCGTTCTTACTGTAATGTTTACATATTTGGTGAAATCATAAGAATTCATATTTTGACATTTAAATTTCAGGCACATTAAAAATTGTTTTATTCACACAGGAGAAAATTGCGATATGATAGCTTGTGTGTCATCAAGCTAATCTCCTTTGTTATGGTTGTGTTGATAAATGGCCTTGCATTATGGGTTCAACATTCAACATAGATGAGCCATAAGGGCTATGGCTGATCATAAATATGTTTGCAGCTTGTGAGAATCGGAGTTTATATCCTCTTAGAGAACGAGAAGGATTGAAGTTATGGTGATAAATGATATTCAGAGAAGGAATGAAGAAGGAAGAAAAAGAAAGTAGGGAGGTAAAAGATGGAAAGGAGGCATGCAGGTTGGGTTATCTCACTGAGTGTGTTGTATATTTATTCTGACTACAAAGGATCCTAACAGCAGATATCCCAACATGTCTGGAGTGAATATGATCATTATATTGTCTCTTATATTATTTAGACTGATAGGTTAGGATTTGATACCTGTAGTTAATGTTACTAGAACTCAGTTCCTCCTGATGCTGGAACTTAGATATGAGAGAATTGCTACTTGGAGTAGCATTCAATAGTTGTTTTCGTTATAATGTCTTGGTAAAACATGTTTCGCGTTTGATTTTCTCTAGGCATACTTTATGATGATTTCTTTTTCTTCCAACTTTTTACAAATATAATGACTATCAACTTTGATAATGAACCTATATAATTTGCACCCACATTGTTGAAGATAGCTTAACTGGACTTTTAACTGGTTTTTTATTCTTTAGTGGAAACCGACAATCACATGACTTTGGACATCATTTAAGACACTACTTGTATCTACTTTTGCATCGAATTTAGCAAAAGAATATATTTCTTGCTCAGCTGAATTACTACATTTCTTCCTTTGATAGTTTATATCTTGTTATCAATCTGCTATTGGTAATAAACTCTTGGATATGCATTGGAAAAATCTTGAAATCCATAGATGATCATCATGTGACATGTAATTCTTGGCCCAATGCACCTTTCAAGTACCAAAGAATGTGAGCTACATCCTTCAGAAAGCAGCTTTTGGGAGGTTCTTGGTTTACTTGCGACTATGATGACAAAGGAGATGCAAAGACATCTAATAGCTTTTTTTTTTTTCCCTTTATTCTTCGTATCTTTTAGATCATCTAACCATTCCAATTGATGTAGTGTTCAATGCAAGCATATAAAGTTCATCTCTGTAAATTTGGAGCGAGGATTTCATATTTTGATTAGAAGATGTATCACCTATTTCATTTAGAAAAAGTTTATTTCTTGCTTTAAAACATATTAGTTCTATTTTTTTTTTAAAAAAAACATTGAACGAGAATTTCTTTCTAGTTTCTAACGAGCTTCAAAATTGTCTATACTTTCGTTGTTGTTTTTAGCACCTTACCTTGTGAAGATAAGAGTTATTGACTCCTCCCTCTTAAGCAGCTATCTCCTTTGAACAAGGGTCAGCCAAATCATCCTAAACTAGGCGGTTCGGGGCGAATTGAGCCAACCAGCCTAGAACTGGGATGGTTTGACCTCTCAGCTCAGTATGGAAGGTGAACTGCCCTTATATCAGCATATCGAATCATATTAAACCGAACCATCTGGTTTGGTTGGGTATGATGTCCAACGTGGGTGGGGACCTCCTAGTCCACTTGGTAAGCATGCAGCTGATTTGGTATGGCACCGAACCATACTGACTTGATACTAGTACAGCACCGGTACTTGGTATGGTGGATCTTGCTTTGAACATCATCAAAATAAGTGCTAAGTGACCTTCAAATGATAAGTTAACTAGTTTAGTTCATAGATCTAACACCCTTCCCTTTAAGCAATAAGAATCAAAGGCTACTTCCATATTTCCATGTAACTAGTTTAGTTCATAGATCTAACACCCTTCCCTTTTATCAATAAGAATCAAAGGCTACTTCCATATTTCCATGAGATCTCCAGTAGATTGACATTTTCCAACAAAGGCACAAGCCAATTTATTTTGGTTGAATGAAATAAAAATACTAAGTTGCCAACAGGCCAAACTTTATTATTGGAGAGGAAGATTTAAAGAGGCCTATCCTATGTAACTATTTGCCCCCAAAAAGCGTTAAGTTTATTGATAAATAGATTTGCCTAGTTAATATTTGATAATGTCCATTCTTATAGGACCATGGTTCGAAGACTTGGTACTAGACTATGTTTTGGTAGCTGATCAATATAGTACGATATTAGTGCTAGTACGGTACCATACTGTGCTGACCTGTACTAGGCTGGACCACCCTTTTTTAGAAGGGAGGGGAGGCGTTAATCGGGCTTGAACTAGACCCTTATCGGGTTGGATCCTAAAAAATATGTTTTAATTCTAAAATTTTATGATAAGTTTTTACTGTTTTGATGAGCTGTGCATCAAGTTAGCATAGGTGTGCATTGTTACTGTGATCCCAAGTTTGGAAACCCTATAAGTTTGATCAATTGTTGACCAAAGTCTTGCACGTTGTATTTTAATATAATTTCTTTTTAGTATTTTGCTTTTTCATCATTTCTGGATTAATTGATTTTGTAGGAGTTTTATTCGAAGTGGAAGTACCCTAACTTGGTACTTGGTAAGCTAAGATTTTCTGAAATTCTTCAAATTTATTCTTGAAAGGGAGAGTTGACTTTTTTATTTTTAAGGAATTTGATTTTTTTTATATTTTTGTTATATTCAAATGGGGATATTTTCTTTATTTCCTTGAGAAATCTTAAGTAAATAAAAAAGAAAGAGGAAGGAAGAAAGAGAAGGATGGCATTTACTTAAATGATTTTGAATGCAAATAAAAGAGAAGAGAGAATGAGAGTTTACAAGAAGCTCTCAGCCTTCCTCTGACTTTTTAAGTGAGTTCACAAGAGCTTACATCCCACCTAGCCCACCCTCCTAAGCCATCCCACACCTGAACTGAGCAGTTCGGCACGGTCCAAATTGGTTTGGGGGCAGAATTGAACCGAATGCTGTTTTCGGACCGGTTTCTGATTGGTTCAATCCGGCTCGGTCCAAACCAGCTAGCTCAATCCGACCTGAACCAGCTGGCTCAACCAACCTTGGTTCTTGTCAAGATATTGGCACCCAATGGTTAGTTCCAATCCAATCACATTTATCTAATTAATTGGTATATATATCAAATATGAACTCCAACATTAACAAATAACATGACATGGCGGATACAACCTATTCTTTAAACAAGTTATGTTGGGTTGACCTTGCTATCCTGTAAAGCCATCACAGTTAGGGCCGAGACAACTTGCCAACCTAACACAATCTCTAATTTTCTGTTCAGATTTTTAAATATTTGGATGTGTAACCACATCGATCTGGGCCAATCTGGGTTTGTATAATAATTATGTTGTCACATAATAAAGGAATCTTGCCAATTCACATAATAAAGGAGTCTTACCAGTTCTAACTTATCAACATTTTAATACATTGGTTAGTTAGGTTGATCCAATTATGACCTTAAAACAATTGACTCACTCTTGGTTTTTAGTCAATTAAAGGCTTGAACTTCCACCATTATGAAAAGGCTTGATAAAATGATGTGAGTACTAAGATAGAGAACTTGATGAATTTGGATTATATTGAGGACTACATTGGACAAGAAACAGACTTAGAAAATGTACAAGACCAGTGCTACCTGGACACTTGCATCAAACTCCAAAAGCCTGTGTTGGATGTGTATCTGAGTTGGTTAGGTATTGGATACTTGGATACTTAGTTCTTTTGCAGCCATTTTTAAATATTGGAAAAGAGTCGAACTCTTCTAACGTTGAGTGAGTTGAACTCTTCAAACAATGAGTTTGATCATCTAATTTGGTATTAGGAATGAATAGTTGTTCTTTTTGCGGCTTGTTAGGGATATTGGTATTGAAACAACTTGTCAAACAGCTATTGGCTAATGAAGTGTTCCTACTCCCTCTATCCACCTTACTTTATAATTTAGACCAGAGAAAAGTTGAACTGTTATTCTTTCTATTACCTCATCCTCAACCATTACTTTTCTTGGTATTGGAATGCAAACATATGTTTCTTGTATCTGTTGTTTTGTCAATAACTGAGATACACTGCACCAATGTCTTGCATATTTTTTATTATTGACCTAACCTTCTGGTAGTAGTCTCAAATCTCAAACCCATTCATTCATACATGTAACCTTTTTACTTGTTCCCTAATCTCTACTTATAGCATTCAACATAAAGTATAGAGAATGCTTCTCACTATATTTGACAGTGATAAGCTTATTTTGAATGCTGTCTTATTCCCTTGATATTTGTTATTTATCTATTTTTAGTCCATTTTTCATATCGAAAAATGCTTCACAAAAATCACTTATTTTGTTGCAACTTATCATTAATGGATGTCTTTGCTGTTAAACTTTTGTCAATATAGGTTGTTTCAGCAGTTTTGGAGAATTACAAAAGCCAGGATAAGAGCTTTGAGGGTCATAGTTACAATGACCAACTCTCCCAGCACCAATGGCTGCAAGAAGTCCATAAAGCTGAGGGTCATGTATCTCCTTTCCCTGTTTCAATGATGAGGATTCCTTCTTGGAAAAGCATTGTAAATGATCGAGGGGAGCTAAATCTGACTGTGTAAGACTTTGTGACCTACAAAACTGCATTCATGCTTCCAGATTAGTTTTCCTTTGGTGAACAATGTCGTCTATTCATGTCAACTTTGGTTCTTCTGGACAGGGAAGAAGCCAAGAGCCCCAGCTTCTGGTCAAGGGTCTGTGTGCATAACATGGCCAAGTTGGCTAAGGAAGCAACCACCGTACGGCGTGTTTTGGAGTCTTTGTTTCGGTATTTTGATAATGTCAATTTGTGGTCACCTCACAATGGGCTTGCTCTCTGTGTTTTGCTGGATATGCAAAAAGTAATGGAAAACTCTGGTAAGAATTTATTCATCTTATTGATTCTGTATAATCAATCACATTCAACTATTTTCAAGCACTAAAATGCAAGGTTGACTTTTTCTAAGATGCTAATGCCCCCACAATTTCCTGTCTATTTACCTTGTCGGTATGTTTTCTATCTTGCAGGAGAAAACACTCATTTGTTATTGTCTATATTAGTTAAGCATCTTGAACACAAGACTGTCTCAAAACAACCTGATATGCAGCTAAACATTATTGAAGTCACCACCTGTCTTGCTGTCCAATCAAAAGCTCAGACTTCTGTAGCAATAATAAGTGCAATAAGTGATCTCCTAAGGCATTTGCGCAGAAGCATGCAATGCAGGCTTAGCAACTTAGACTTAGGTGATGACATGATTAAATGGAAAAGCAGATTTCAAAAGGCTGTAGATGGGTGCCTCATTCAGTTAACCAAGAAGGTTAGTTAATTTTCCTTAAGAATTTCTTAGCATCGTTTGGTTCCATACTGAGAAATATTTCTGAGGTGCTTGTATTTATCACATATCCTATACATACGCAAACAAAACATTGTTTTGCCTGGAAAATGTGCATAATTTTGGCCATAACAACTGTCTGCAACTCGTAACTGTATGATGATTCTGCCTCTTCTATTCAGGTTGGCGATGCAGGACCTATTCTTGACATGATGGCTGTGATGTTAGAAAACATCTCGAGCACTGTATCTGTTGCAAGGGCGACAATTTCTGCAGTTTATCGTGCAGCGCAAATAATTGCATCAGTGCCAAATTTGTCTTATCGGAATAAGGCAAGTTGATGGAACCAGCTTTTTTGTTGATTTATTTAATATACTTTTTTTGCAGTGTTACTTCAAATTTCTGGATATTATGTTCAGCCTCCATTATACATTGCAGGCATTTCCTGAATCACTGTTTCATCAATTGCTTTTAGCAATGATCCACCCGGATCATGAAACGCATGTGGGAGCACACCGTGTCTTCTCTATTGTGCTTGTTCCATCTTCTCTGTGCCCTCGTCCTTCTTCAGCTACTATGGGATCATATACGAAGCAGGATCTTCAAAGAACACTTTCAAGAACTGTCTCCGTCTTTTCATCTTCTGCTGCTCTTTTTGGGAAGTTAAAAAGAGAAGTTTTTTCCTTGAAAGAAAGCACATTCCAGGACAATGTGGAAAAGGTTTCTAATAGTGATGCTGGACAACAGAATAGCAGCAATGATGCAAAGTTTTATACACTTCAGTCATCTCAAAGCCGGATTCATAGCATAAAGGGAACTTCAAAACCCTCAATTGCAGATGAAAATTCTTTGACCAGTCCATACAAGGAATTGGTACATGCTAAATGCACTCTATTATCCTGGATATTCTATTAGATGAGATCTCTAGAATCCCTGCTAATTCTTTCATATATCACTACAATTTGACTCTTCTCGCATGCACTAAATTTCAGGACCCAATTTCCTTGAGGTTGAGCAGTCATCAGATTACCTTGCTTCTTTCCTCCTTATGGACTCAAGCCATGTCATCTGAAAATACTCCAGAAAACTATGAAGCCATTGCTCACACTTACTCCTTGATACTATTGTTTTCTCAAGCTAAGGTAAATGCACTATATTTAGGGTGCTATGATTTTGTAGTTGTTCCAAATTTTCAATCAAAATAAACTTTGTATTATTGTGTGATAAAATTATTTTATATGTAGAGCGATGCTGCATGAAGATATAACTTGATTTTGTTTGTTATCGTATGAAAATAGACCTACATTTAACTTAGATATAGCCTTACCATCTATTTGTCAACTAATATATATTTAACTTCTTTGCTCACTAAGTCACACCTTTATGACCAGTGCGGGTAAAGAAATTAGTCCAAAAAAAATAATAAAATAAAATATATTTAGCAACTTAGAATATAGGTCATTAACAAGAAAATTAATGAAACTAATAAATACAATGACTATAAAGAGAATTAGCGTAACTTGCTCGCAAGAGACTAAGTGGGGAGGAGAAAAACAAAAGAGGTTAATGATTATAAACTTAGGTTTATAGATAAAGATAAAAATAAAAATGAAGTAAGAATTATTGTAAATAAGAGTTTAAAAGATGAGATTGTAGATATTGAAATAATAGGAGATAGAATAATTTTGATTAAATTGGTGTTAGAAGAAGAGCCAATTAATATTATTAGTGCTTATGCTCTTTAAGTAAGTTTAGATAATGACAGAAAGCAAAGCTTTTGGGAGGATATGGATGGAGTAATTTAAGAGATTTTTAGTATAAAAAAAAATATTTACAAAGAAGATTTAAATGAATATATGAAAAAAATATAATATAGGTTTTGAAAGAGTACAAAACGGTTATAGTTTCGAAGATAAAAAATAAAGAAGAAGATGCTATTTTAGATTTTGTAATGATACATTATATAGTATTAATCAACATATGTTTTAAAAAAGACTCTCATTTAATAACTTTTAAAAGTGGATATAATGCTAGTCAAATAAATTTCTTCCTTATTAGAAAGATTGATCTAGTTTTTTTTGTAAAGATTATAAGCTTATAATGGGTGAAAGTTTAACCACATAATATAAATTGATGGTTACGGATATATGTATTTGGAAATGAAGGAGATTAAAAAGTATCAAAATCTAAGGATTTGGTGGTGAAATTTGAAAAGAAAGAAATCAATAGCTTTTAAGGATATAATGATAAATGAAGAAAAATAAAGTCTAGATAAAGAAATCAATAGTATATACGAAGAGATAGGCTAATAGTATTAGAAAAATAGCTATAGAAGTGCTTGGAGAGTTGAAAGAAAAAGGACCGTATGATAAGAAAACTTGATGGTTGAATAAGAAAATTCAATTAGCGATTAAGGCTAAAAAGAGTGTTGTAAAAAATTACATGAATATAGGAATAGAGAGTATATGAAAATTATAAGATGGTTAAGAAAAAAGTTAAAAAAGCGGTACATGAGGTAAATTCAAGGCATATAAAGAAATATATCAGATGTTAAAAATTGAAGATGAAGAGAAAGGTGTGTATATATAATTGCAAGATTAAGAGAGAAGCTTTAAAGATAACAATCAAAAAGTTTTGGTTAAGAAGGACATGATCAAAGAAAGATGAAGAAGCTATTTTAATAAATTATTAAATAAAAATCATGTAGATACTATAGGATAAGTTACTAATTTCATTAAGGATAAAATATGATATATACTTGTAGACCTAAGATATCTAAGGTAAAAGAGACTATGAAAAGGATGAAAACAGAAAGATCAGTGGGACTTGATAATATTTTCATTAAGGTTTAAAAATATTTAGGCGATGCAGAAGTAACTTGGGTGGCAAATTTATTTAGTAAGTTCTTAGAGACTAAGAAAATATCTGATAAATGTAAAAAAAGCACTATAGTATTGATTTATAAGAATCAAATATGATATTCAGAACTACTTTAACTATTATGGTATTAAGCTTATGAATCATACTATGAAACTTTGGGAGAGAATAATTAAGCATAGATCATGATGTACTACAAAAATATTAAAGAATTAATTTGATTTTATATTAGAAAGATCGATTATAAAAGCTATTTTTCTCCTTAGAAGATTTAATAGAAAAGTATAGAGAAAAGAGATAAGATCTTCATATGATTTTTATTAATTTAAAGAAAGTATATAATAGAATTCCTAAAAAAGTTTTATGGTGAACATTAGAAAGGAAAAAAGTACCCATTAGATATATTAATATAATAAAAATCATGTATGATTGAGTAGTTACTAGTATAAGAATTATTAAAGGTAATACCTGTAAATTTTTAATTACAATAGGCTTATATTAGGGATCTATTCTTAGTCTTTACTATTTTGCATTAGTTATAAGTGAAATCACTAGATATATTCAAGATAACATTCTATGGTACATGTTATTTGCAGATGATACAATACTAACGGATGAAACTGAGATTAGAGTTAATTGTAAGTTGGAATTATGAAAAAATGCATTAAAATTTAAAGATTTTAGGTTAAGTAGGACAAAAACAGAATACATAAAATGTAATTTAGTACAATTAAAACTAGGAATAAATATAGAGTAAAAATTGAAGGTCATGATATTTTCAAAAGTGTTCATTTTCTATGTTTAGGATCGATTATTCATAAAGAAAGAGAGATTGGGGATGATGTTGTTGATAAGATTAAAGCAGGTTGGATGAAATGGAGAAGTAAAATTAGAATATTATGTGTTTACTAAATACTGGCCAAGTTGAAAAGGAAAATTCTATACGACAGTTATAAGATCGGCTATATTTTATAATACAGAATATTGAACAGTTAGAAAATTACATATACATAATATTAATGTGGCTGAATTGAGAATGTTGAGGTGAATGTGTAGTAATGCAAGAAAAAGTAGAATAAGAAATAAAGTCATTTGTGAAAAGATGGAGACAGTATCAATTGAGGACAAATTGAGGAAAGGATAACTTAGATAGTTTGGATATTTGCAACGTAAACCTAAGGATGCGTTGATACGAAAGAGTGATTTGATACATGTAGAAGAAAAAAAGAGTTATATTGGAGAAAGTGACAAAGAAAGGTTTAAAATCTTTGCATCTTACTGAAAATATGTCTTAAAACCAAGTAGAATGGAGAGAAAAGGATTCATGTAGTTGACCCCAATTAGTTTGAGATTAAGGCTTTGTTGTTGTTGTCATCATCATAGAGGTCCACCCTGGTATAGACCGCTAGTTTATGTCTAATCCTTGCTGACTAAATATTTTATTCCTACCCTTTTATTTAAACATCATTTCATGTTAGTCTCTGGCCATACACATAAGCAACTGTGTGCGCAGCAGATATAACTGTGGCAAAATTAGACCTGACCGTATGCAAAACACTAGCCTAACTGTTTCTAGGGAGTAAACATAAAATGCTGACTATGTTTGGGCAGAAAACAATTAGAAGTCAAACCAAGGATTAGGTGTTGAATTTTCCTTATTATTACTGCTGATGCTATCTTTGTCTAACCTCATTTGTTTGTAATGCAGAATTCATTTAATGAGGTATTAGTTCGGAGCTTTCAGCTTGCATTTTCATTAAGAAACGTTTCTCTTAGAGAAGGTATGTTATCAAAATTTGGTTTAATTCATAGTTTTATTTAAACTCATTGATTTTAAAAAAGTCATTAAGAATTTCATAAACCATAGTTTTAGGCTTTAGTTACTTTTGATTATGGAGACTTTGATTTACATCTCATTGTAAGCTTCTCATGAACATGGGCTTGAAACATTTACGCTTAACCCATGTGTGCTAATTTAGAGTTAAAACATGCTGAGAATTTAATGGAGTTTGATGGAACTTTTGGGACACTTGACAACACGCCTTGTTGAAGTCAATACTTGCTAGCAACTTAATTACATATCAAAACTGCCCTATCTTTCCATTAGGGCATCATCCCCAGTATATAAGCAAGAGGACCTGTATACCAAGATTTTCCTCTTCCTCTCAATCTCAACATGGATCTCCACCAACATTTTGCAATTCAGATTAGGGTGGCCTTGAGAACATGTTGAGTCTAAGATGAAGTTATTCATGAAATTTTCAACAAATGATAATGAAACCCATCAGATTTTAAAACTTATAGATTAAGAAGTTAGCAGTCATAGACCATAGAGACATGTTCTGACCATATAACATGGCCACAGTCCAAGAAAGTTCCTAACAGAATTCTAATGATATAAAGAGGGCCCAAAGAACAGCAGCAACAAGTTTTGAGATTCAAAAAAAAAGGGACATGTAAACCCTGAATGTGAATGGTGTATTTTATGAATGAAGAGACAAATATAAAGATGAAATAGATGAGCAATGGGGAAAGCAGAAGCAAGATGAAAATACTCAGAAAGGTCTCAGCAAACGTAGGAAGGATTTTGTCATCGTGCTGAACCCTCATGTCTGAGAGCTAAGCAAGGTAGCCAATAAAAAGATGTGGAGACAGCTGGCGATCTGCCATGGGAAGAACAAGGAAAAATAAAGAGGAAGGATGGAGTAGAGGTGAAGAGGGATGAATTAAACAAAGGGGAAGAAGTGGAGGGGGAGAAGGACTGTCAAAATATAGGAGGAAAAGACAGAAGGAAGAGAGGAAGGGGGATTCAAGCCAGTCATCTTATGCAACTGGATGACTTCTTGACCACCCAGGGGAGTGGCCACCAGTCGTCGCAAATAATGAAGAACTAGGGGGCGTTCTGGCTTAGCGAAGTTAGGACTTCAGTTGGCTCTACACTGACCCTTTCTTGGTTGGAATTCAAATGTGATATTGAAATCCTATGTTTGAAATTGTCAGTCAAGTGATTCTTCACTGACAGGTGTAGGCAATGGTATATTTCGCTGGAGTAAAGTTCACCAAAAAAATGTGGACACCCTCTGCCACCCCTTCCACTACCAAAACCCAAATCCATTATAAGATGGTTCACCTTCGAGCAGAAGAAAGTAAAGCAAATGAAAGAAGATAAAAATGCCACTAAAGAATATAAAAGAGAAAAAACAAATTCAAGATCCTGGAGAAGGCATTTATCATTGTGATGCTCAGGCCACCATAGGAATGCAAACCAAGAATGTGAAAAAATGATAGATTTATTAAAGAGTTAGGATTCTAAGAAGGCAGCATAACAGCTAGTTTAAGGTGAAGTGGTCTAGGTGTAGATACTTGATGATGGTCTTTGGAGGTGCTCAAGGATGCACTACCATGTAAAATGATCATAAACACAATGTGCAGGTTAGCTGATGAGGTGAACCCATGACAGCACAGTTCAGCGATGGAAATTTGCTACTGAGGCAGCAACTGAAGGTAAGATGAAACCAGTATTGGTAACCAATGAATCAACATGCTAACTAGTTAGGGCACAAAAGCTAAAACTGTAGGTTTGATCATCGGATCAATATTTTGATCATGATTTTGATAGTAAAGATTCTGAGGTGAAGAGTTAGACACTAGACAAAGTATGCAAAGTCAACAGGTGGCATAATGAGTAGGCGAAATTGATAATCAACAATGTAGATTGGCACAAAACAATAATAGTAGTAACTTTACACTCTTCGAACAGCAAATAAAAGAAAACCACCATAGGAGGCATTGGCAATGGGTATGTGCTGGTATGGTATCATTTGTGGCATACAACAATATGGTGGTTGCTAGATCCCAAGTAGAGATATACATGAGAGAAAGAAGCAACAAATTTATGCCAAGAAGAATAATCAAAAAGGCCGCTTGCTTTGATATGGTTTAAAAGGCTGAGGCACAAGAAATGGAAGTTAGTTTGGGAATTGCTGGTACAAGGTGCAAGTGCAACTCATGCATTCTGCAATGTTGAAGAGGAAACTAGCCCACAAAGTGGTACTTGATATGTAGATTGAGGCCATAGCAATTTCTGTCCAGAAATAGTTAGAATCTCAACTCATAGTCAACCACAAAAGAAAGAATGTGTGACAACACCAAGATGAGACCATGGCAATTTCTGTCCAGAAATAGTTAGAATCTCAACTCATAGTCAACCACAAAAGAAAGAATGTGTGACAACACCAAGATGTTCTAAATTTGCATCAACAACCACAAAAGAAAGAATGTGTGACAACACCAAGATGTTCTAAATTTGCATCAACAACAAGAATTAGACTACAGTTGTAGGGAGCAGAATTAGTTCCTGATTTTAACTAGATCAAATTGGGACAGAATGGATAGGTTTCTGTAGGCAAAAGGATAGCTGGCACCAGAAACCAGATTGCCTCAGTCAAGTGTGAACACAACCATGTAAAAAGCAGCTTTGTGGATTTTTCTGGAGTTGGAAAAACAGCAGAGTGGCACTACATCAAATGACTGTCAGACAGCAAAGAAATCTGAATAATAGCGTTGTCAGCCACTATTTATTAAATTGAAAAGTTAGGGTCATATCTCTTACATCTGATGAGTGGGAAGAGATACAAGTGTAGATTTCAAATATCCTCAGAACGAGCTTTCAAAACCATGTGTTTTCTGGATCCCAACAAGCTTTCTGATTGCTGCAAATTTTCAAATCTCCAATCTTTGGTGACAATCAACCAAGCTGTTTGGCAATCATCAGAAGATGACTCAGGTCTGTCTGCAAAATCTTCATGTAAAAGTCCTGAGCAGAAATCCAGGCTCTAATAGTACGAAACTTGAGTAGCATGTGCTAAAGTGGGTGCATCAATTTTATCAGGGTTTGAGCTGATATATTCAAAGAATGTGGATTTACATCAAGATGAATCTCTACTCATTAAGGTGCATATGTGTAGGTTTGCATCCATATGTACCTTACTCATACAATTACTGAATAATTAATAATACCTAATAGATAACAAACGATGCTGTAACTTGTGGTATAGCTGTTGCTCTATACTATCTACAATAGGAAAATCTTCCAATGCCAAACACAGAGTGATAGCTTTCAAACTGTTTCTCTGCATCTGGATTGAAATTTTACTAATTCAGATCTGAGGGGAAGAAGATAAAGGCTAATCTGGTTGTGTCCTTGCTCTGTTTGAATCTTTAAAATTTGATTTTAAATTTGATCTAATATCTGTTCACATTTATTAAAGTATTTTTTATTCCAAAATTGAATCTTAAATCTAGCAGTTTGAATGCTGCATACAAATTGATTAGATGGACATGTTTGTCCAATAATAATTGGACCAGAATCCCCAGCACTCAGAAGGGAAACCCCAATTGTATTGTAGACATTTTGCATTTAGTCTTTTTGAAGAAGAAATTAAGAAGAATAAGTTTTCACTATTATGCTTATCTTATGAAAAGGGATCAGAATTCATAGAACATTATGGAAAGAAGACTATATCAAGGAATAAAGCTTCGTTCCTAAATAGATAAACCACTATGTTCTAATGTTAAGCCCTAAGATATCTTGTTTAATCCCTTTAATAACTTCCTAAAATCAATTCACAAGTTATAGAAGTACCAATATTACCTGTCAAATATCTTTTATTGTTAACCTAATACCTGAGAGTCCTTAAAATTTAGCTGCTCAATATCAAGCAAGCACTAAGATAACTAGTGGCAGGCGCGTCTTCAGTACATGCTAGAGCTTAACATTTATGATGAATATCACCAAAGAATAACATAATGGATGATATCATGTGGAAAGTGGAAATTTATTACATGCTAATTTTTTTTTATATAATTATTGGGAAGGTTAAATTAGTTGAATTTTTGCATATCATCCATTCCATTCCTTCAGCTGAATTTGTGATAGTGAATCACATTTATATACTAGATTGTTGCCCTAATTAGTGTAATGTTGTATTTCCTTCCATCTCTTCTCATATATGTAATATGGTGTTGGGTTATCTTTCAAGCTTTGCATGATTTCTTTAGGAATATTTGCATGATTTGAAGCTTTGCATCAACCTTTCCTCCATGGACTATAGCTGCAACTAGCTGCAACTTGGCCATGACCTCATCATAATTGGGCAACTTTGTGGCCGTTAACAATAGAGACACTCAGCTTCCTAAAATTTCATGATTTTGGTTCACAAATTAAGGTTATTAGTGGCAGTTGATTTTATGGGAGAGCTCTAAAACCAAATCAATTGTGCATCCCTCTCATGGTCAATAAATAATTACTAAACTGGCTTCTCAGGTTTGTGGCTTCACTAGATGGACACCATCTGAAAGACTGAAACTGAAATTTCTTTATTCTCTGTCCCCATTGACGTTTCCCCACAATCCTTGTGGATTTTTCAAATTTTATAGGCAACATGGGTTTTGATAAACAAAATTCTGTTCTTTGTGATGTTCAATTCTAAAGAAGCACCTTCATGTGTGTTGTTTTGAGTATTGACTCTTTATCAATTTTTCATAAGATTTTGACGGCATTCTTCCTTTTCAATTTTTTTTTTAACCAAACTAGGCCTAAGAATGTTATAAGGACAGGTGCAATTTTAAAAATTTAATCAAATTAAGTAACCCACGAGTCTCATACAGTGCATCTTGGAAGCTTTGGTAAAGATCGTAAGGTGTGATTTTGAGCTTGTAACTCTAGTCTCTCTATGTCAAGACACCACAGTAAAGGATGCTTACTTGACCTATAAACTAAGGATTTAAGTAATGGTATCTGCAAGTGCATTGGCCATCTGTATCAGGAAGGTGCTGGTGTGCCCTTTGATACCATACTGTGCCAGCACAAGTACATCACCTCATTTTTTCCATGCTGATGCTAAGTGATGTAGTAGGTGTAGATACAATATCATAACCTGTTGCTCTGTCCACTACTGATATGATACCTATACATGTACTAGTACTTCATATTTATGTACTTAGCATTATAAATCACAATACATAGATATTCTGAAAACCAATAAATACATGAGTGGACAGCAAAACTAGCACTACTGATATGATACCTATACATGTACTAGTACTTCATATTTACGTACTTAGCATTATAAATCACAATATATAGATATACTGAAAACCAATAAAAACATGAGCGGACAACAAAACTAGCATGTTGTGCTAAAACGGTTGCATTTTATGATGCTCATACCTTCTTTGACAAGATAAAGTGCCATCTTAGTATATATTACTAATTTTATTTTGAATTGTGCTCTACTGGCTTAAGTAAACTGCATCAGGAGCATTAAGAATGGGAGAAGCTTGACTCTTGCAATATTTTGGATCTGCAATGCCCTAGTTAGTGACTACAAATCGTAAGATGAAATTTTGTAATTGATTTTGAGTTGTGTGTGGATGTTGCCATTTTCTGTATCCGTTTATTTGGTGGTTGAATTTATAAAACACCTGGTATATGGATATATAAGATGATGAAAACAAAGAAGTACTAGCTTACTAGAACTAAGTTTGGTTGATCAACTGATAGTGGGTTGAATCCAAGATTTTCAAGTGGGTGCAACACCTCTAGTTAGAAATCCTGTCCATGAGGTGCCATCCAAGACCCTAACACAAAGATATGCCATTTGATTTTACATTTATGTGTGTGTACGGGCGTGCATGAATTTTGTGTTATGTACTTACATTCATAGTCCAAACTCCAAATACACTATTGCTTATTAGTACAATAAGTAGGTGGAAACTAATTCTTTAAACCATCAGGGGAAGATCTTGTCACAAGCAACTGGGAGTTATGTATCTCCAAAACTTATTGATATGCTTTGAGTCTAGGTTACAGTGACCATAACAGGCTTGCTAGCTTTTACAATCTATATAGTTATATATGTCAAATAAATGACTTGATCTTCTTTAGTATAATTTGTGAGTTATTCCAACTTTTATTAGCATAAATGAATTAATTGAATTTATCAGTCAACCCTCACTGCATATTGGTCAGCTTCCTATACCATCTTTGCATGCTGAGAATTAGTATCCTCCCATGCCATGTTGGGAAATACTAAAATAGTAACCCACTTCTTTTACATACTAGGTCATTGCTTTCTTTGTTAACTTTTTGAGGTCTGTGATTGCACATTGTGTAACGGCCTAGATGATTTATTTTATTTGTCATTTTATTGATAAAATCAATTTTTGCAGCTGATGCTGTTTTTACCGTCTGTAGGTACACTGCCACCATCACGACGCCGATCCCTTTTTACTTTGGCAACATCAATGATTGTGTTTTGTGCAAAGGCTTTCAATATTGCACCTCTAATTCCAATTGCTAAGTCATCATTCACTGAGAAGACGGTAAGCTGTTCTTTTTTTTTTTTTTTCTTTTTTTTGAGGTGGATCATGTAATATAACATGTCATATAGCATAGAACTCTTTTTTTTTTTTTTTTTTTGCTTTTTTTATTTTTTTTTGGGGGGGGGGGGGGGGGGGGGCGAGCAGGGGTGGGGTTGGATCAAGTATTATAATATCCTTGACAAGGCCTGACATATCCATATTAGGTGCCACTGATCTTGCTAACAATGTGGAACAATTTGTCAATGCTTCATCAAAATGTTACAGTATGCTCAACTTGTACCTCATTGGGTAGGATCCAGTGGCTAAATGTCTCTTGGAATCCCAAACAGTTGTGATAGGTGCAATTAATTGGGAGCATTGGATTCTTATCAAGCAGATTACTGAAACTTTCTGTCCGCTCATTAAAATGATATCATTTCTTTGTGTATGATTATGTAATTTGATCATTTATTGGTGCAAGACACAGAAAATATTTGATTTATCTCATTTCTTTAGGCATTGATGGAAAACAAAATACTAGTTAACTCTAGATATTTTTTGCATTTTAAGAACTTCTATTTAGATGGGTTTTTTTTTGGAGTCCTTAGAAAGCATGGCCCTAAACCAAGTGGAATGGAGAAAAAGGATTCATGGAGCCAACCCTAGCTAGTTTGGTATTGAAGCTTTGTTGTTGCTGTCCTATTTTGAGTAGAACTAGTGTGAAAAGGTTCAATTTCAATATATGTTAAATTGATTAAGTGATGAAGTTGTTAAAATTAGTTGTTTTAAAATTTTAGGTGTCTTTTTATCATGGTATATGATACCTGATCAAATTGCCTAGTGCAATCCATATTATACCATACTGATCACCAACCTTTTTGGTTCATTATCTCCATATGAAATAGGGCTTGAACCACTCGATTCCAATCCTTACTAGGCTGAATTGCCTAGAATTGAGCAATTCTGAGAGGTTCAGCCTAATAAGGGCATGGTTCTGGCCTAACTAACCTCTTCCTCAATAATTGAGGATAGTTCGGCCCGGCACAGATCGATATAGTATGGTACGATACTGATACCATATTGTACTGGTCAGCCATTGATACGCAGTCTAGTACCAAGGCTACAAACCTTGTTTTCTATAAAGGGTTTGATGCAAGGTTTTAAATCTTATGGGACAGGAGTGTTTCGGTTTTTTCACGGAATGAGACGCCCCCATGTCTCGTCCTATCTCAATTCCTTACCTGATCAGACATCTTATTACTTGCTTAGGGTACCTTTTTCTTTAAAAAAATTTATTTGTGAAACTTTAGTGTTTTATTTGAATTTTAAATATATTTGAACATCAAAAGTTATATCATTATGATAAATTAGATCTATTTAAAGGTGAAACTATAATATATTATGGCCAAAACAGGACGAAACGGAATGGTCGAAATTAGTCTTGGAATCTCTTTAGGATGAGACGTCTCGATCCTCTCGGCCCTCGTTCCATCGAGATTTGAATCCCTAGTTTGGTGGGCTCAACAAATTTGCATTCTAGGAAAGTTTTTGGATGGCTATATAGAGATTAGTTATTCGACTATTAAGGTTCCTATTTTACTCTTAAAAGGACCTAAGCCAAGTCGTAAAAATTACAAAGGGGCCCTATGGCCAATGGAAGGTATTTTGTGTGGTTTATTTTGATAAGAAATGAAGGATTTCTCTAGGCCAGATAGTAGGGTGGTGCATCATCCTTTCTTAGGTCCGCCTATGCTTTCAAAGGCCATACTTTGGTTATCCTGCATCGGACATTTTCTTTTCAGTTTTGAATATTATTTCCATGTTATCAATGTTTTGTATTGGACATGCTTGTCTGTATTTTAATGTTCAGGACATATTAAGTAGCCTTGCCTGTTACCTTATCACTACTATGTAGGCATTATCTGTTGTGGTACTACTTTGCCTTTTTTGTGATATTAGCTGTATCCAGTAAGCCTTATCCTGTCAAGTTGGGGTTGGTGATGCTTGTTTAGCTAATACGTTTTATAATATGATACTGCAGTAGCTGACAGTATTATATGTGTGTTCATCATGATTCCACTTTAAACTAAATGCTAACTTTTATAAAAGATGATGCTGCCCACCAGGTGGATCCATTTCTTTGCTTGGTTGAGGATTGCAAACTGCAGGCTGTGAAAACTGTACCTGAACATTTGACTAAAGTTTACGGATCGGAGGAGGATAATAGTTCTGCTTTGGAATCTCTTTCAGCAATAGCAATTATGGAAAATCAATCAAAAGAATCCATGGTTTCCATAATTGTGAACAGCTTGGAAGATTCACTCAGAGTAACTACTATGATAAACTTTTTACGATTTTCTCTTTTTTAAAAAATAAAAAATGTTATGTGTTTCTATTGACTTCTTTGTCCTGCAGTCAGAGTTATCTGCCATAAAAATGCAGTTGCTTGATGACTTTTCTTCTGATGATGTATGTCCATTGAGGGCTCAGTTCATGGAGTTACCTGGACAGAGTATCCCATTTGGTTCAAAAACAAACTCTGTATCTCAAGAGGTACTTGCCTTTAACTTTTCTCAGATGATTTGTTGATGTGTGCATTACCTGAAGATGCCTATTTTTTGAATTTTTGCAGGTCATGCCTACAGCTTTTGCACTAGATGATGATATCTTTACTGAAGCATCTGATTGTCTAGCAGATTCCAAATCAAATTTGTCCATGGGCACCAATATCCTGAGCATCAATCAGCTACTAGATTCAGTACGCTTCCAATTTGGTGTATTTTATGCTTAGATTTTCACATCACAAAAGAAATTAGAAATAGAAAATCCATATAACTCAGTAAAATCGAGGTTTGCTAGGAGTCCCATTTTCTGTATGAAAATGCCTTTTACCTTAATATTTAAAAATGTGATTGTATAGTCTAGGTCCCATATTTACTCGAATGATTTTGCATGCTGAATCTCTGAATCCATTTTCTGGTGCTTCAGTTTACTACCCTGACCTGTTTAGGGGAATGGCCTGTGATAAATGGACTAAGAGTGGATGCTGATAGAATAACCACTCTAGGAATGCATAGAGTTAGTAGCCATGCAAGTTCTATGTAGCGCCACATAAATTCTCGAGTTCATCAAGAAATTGACTAGTTAATACATGCCTGGGTCAATATGTTTTGGTGTGCGAGGCCATTGCAATTTATAATGTACTATAAAATTTTGAAACACGTTGATTAGTTCCTGGTCATCTGTTTTCCACCGTTCTTTGAAAGTAGGATACAAAAGAATTTACATCAAAAAAAGCTACCAAAGAAGTATATGGACTGTATACCTCAGTAATTTCAACTTGAATGAGACCTAATCATCAAATCAGCCATTAATCGGATCTTGGAACCCATAACAGCCAGCTATGCCCCTCTGTCACCAGCAACACAATTTATGGTGAAGTTTAGTTATCTTGTACCCTAGACATCTTGATCTCAATCCTTAAGGGCCCTTTATAATTCTATAGCAAATTGGAGGTTTAAATAGATCATTTTCTTATTCTTGTTACCTTGTATTCATGAAGATGTTTTTCCCCTTTGCCTTGTCTCTGTGCCTCTAATAGTTTTAGGTGCGAGTTCCTACTTGTTCTATCCATAGATATACTATCTTATCTGTTCTTGTTGGGCATTTATCTTAGGAGCAATTTTGTTCAATTTTCCCCAAGATCATGGCTATCTGGTGAAAGCAGTAAATTATCCTTTTGTCTGCTAAATATAATCTTGTTAATACAGCTGTATGGTTTTGATTTTTGGCTCTACAGCATGAATTAGACAACCTTTGACTGATCCATTTTAGATGAACCAAATATATCATTTTGACAAACACTGGATTATTTTGGCAAGACTGTTATGGAAATCATGTAAATAGGTGAAAAGTATCATTTTCAAAAAAACACAGGATTAATTTGGTGAAACTATTAAGGTAATCATGTAAATGGCTGAAAAGTAGAAAAAAAATCTAAAACCTTTAAGCAATGTATATTCAAGCGAAAATTTCATTTCGTATGAATTCTTAAGTAGTAAATTTTTAAATTGAATATGTTTGTATTGGCATGCATTATGTGTTTCATGAGGTCTACTGTGATAACTCCTATGTTCTTTAAACCTAAAATAGGCTGAACCATGAGCTGGTACTGGGCTGGTTTGCCCCTTTTTTTTAATTTTTAAATTTTTTATAATTTTTTTTATGTGGTATATGAGGCTGAGAGCTTTCTGTGAACTCTCATTATCTTTTCTCTCTTTTATTTCCATTCAAAATCGTTTGAGTAAAGGTCTTAAGATTTCTCATGAAAATAAGGGAAATATCCTTCATTTGAATTCAATAAAAATATTAAAAAGATAAAATTTCTTAAGAAAAAAGCCAACTCTTCCTCTCAAAAATAAATTTAAGGAATTTCAGAAAATCATGGCTTAGCAAATATCAAGTTACGGTACTACCACTCCCGATAAAAATCCTAAAAAATCGATTTAACTTAGAAATAATGAAAAAATAAAATATTAAAAAAATATCTTAAAATATAATTTATAAAGATTTGGTCAATACTTAGTCAAACTTATAGGGTTTTCAGACTTAAATAAGATTATAGTAACAGTGAACCTCACACTGATTTATGCTGATTTGATCCATAGTTCGTCAAAATAATAAAATTAAACTTGCTATAAAATCGTAAGAAAAATACCCCAACTCCAATCTAGTGGCACGTTATAGTTTGGATCTTAAAAAATACACTTTAACCTTTAGAATTTTATGGACAGTTTAATTTTATTGTTTTAATAAGCTATAGATCACGTCGGCATAAGTCAGTGTGAAGTTTACTGTTATTGTAATACTGTCTAAGTTTGAAAACCATGTAAGTTTAATCAAGTATTGACTAAAGCTTTACAACTTATATTTTAAGATTATGTTTTTCAATATTTTGTTTTGTCATCATTTTCTAAATTAAATTAATTTTTTGAGATTTTTATCTAAAGTAAAAGTATCCTAACTTGATATTTTCTAAACCATGATTTTGTAAATTCTTCGAATTTGTTCTTCAGATGAAGAGCTGGCTTTTTATTCTTAAGAAATTTGATATTTTTGTTAAACTCAAATTGAGGTATTTTCCTAACTTTCATGAGAAATTTTAAGTAAATGGAATACTTAAATAATTTTAAATAAAAATAAAAGAGAACATGAGCTTACAAGAGCCCACATGCTACCCAACCCACCCACCGCCCATTCCACACCTAAGCCAAACTGAATTGGGCTGTTCGGTATGGTTCTAACTAGTTTGGGTTTCGTACAGAAGTGAAACTGAAAAATGAACTGATTTCCAGTCGGATCAGTTAGGTTCTGCTTACCATATTTAAACCTTTTTGCAAAGTTGAGCTCTCCATATTCTGTAGCTGAAAAGATGCATCAAGCTAAATAAGAAAAATAACAAATGTCTCTCTTTATAACTGCATTTGATAATTTATGTGCTAAAATGATATAATTGTGCAGGTTCTAGAGTCAGCAATTCAAGTTGGAAGATTATCAGTATCAAGCACTTCTGATGTGCCATTCAAAGAAATGACTAGTCAGTGTGAGGCTCTTTTGGTGGGAAAACAACAAAAATTATCTGTCTTCATGGGTAGCCAACAACAAGAAGAAATTTTTGTGAGTGTTCTTTCACATGATAACAATGAAATGAAACGTTCCTCACCTTGGTGCATAGAACAGTTACAAACGGTAAACTCTAAATTCAAAAAAGCATATACATAAGCATTACAATGCAGATAGGAGGCATGCATGTGCTATCTTAATCACGATGTTTATTCTTGTGTGTCTACAATAACAAAAAGTGTTGAAGAAGTTGAATTCTTTCTTCAAAATTTTCATCTCTTACTTGGAGTTTATCCATTCTATGTTGTTTTTCCCCTTTTTCTTAACTCAGGAGAATGCCACCACTTAACAATAAATATTCTTTCTGAACATTTTATCAGAAACAATAGAAGATATATGGGAAAACCTGTTAAATGTTTCAATTTTACCATGCATACACTACTCTTTTATTGTAATAGTTTTATATTTCAGTAAAATTCTTACCTTTACATGATTATTGTATTTTCCTTTCCATTAAAAAAATATTCAGCTAATCTTCTCCAAAATGCAGATCGGCAGTCATTTGCTTGAGCAGAACTTTGATGCATATCCTTGCACGGTGACCACCACTACACTTCTTTGCGCAACTGAATACCAATGCCAGCCCCAGTACAGGCTCCCTGCTTCAAGCCCCTTTGACAATTTCCGAAAAGCTGCTGGTTGGTGAAGTTGCTATTATTTATTGAGTTAACCACCCTCCACCATGGTCATGTAAAGTGACTCTGTGGCCAGATTTGATTGTTTGAATATTCCATATCCTGCTGCTAAATAATTCTTGCTTGCATCTCCACGTGCCATACCATTGAAGGACCATCTATGCTGATTACTTGGCAAGGACACATTATTTCATATCTCATCCCCTTCATTCTTTCATTATATTCTTTCATTCACACTGGAAGTTCCGAAATTCCTGGAAGAGTTTGTATGTAATTGCTAAGAGTAATAATGGATGGAGATTGGAGCGGATTAGGTAGGTGCATTTATTTATTCATTGGATTCATGTTCATGGCATGATGTAAATGTATGTGCTATGTTACTGTTATGGATGGATGTATTTGTGGACTTAAATTTGTGAGATAGGACCCTTTAATAAACTTGATTAAAATGTGAAATATTTTATAGTGTTTGCCTACAGATGGTCAACTTAAATGCCAGCACTTGTTCAATCCAAACTTGGAATCTAGAAAAGAATAATCCTGAATCACAAAGGAACAGTCATATCGTAATGGGAAAGGCACGGAAGCCAGTTCCATGCGGCATGCGGCCGACATCTTAAAAATAAAAAGCTTGACGAGAAAATAAAGAAGAGAAAAGGCTTTGGCTTGTGCATTTCTGTGTACGAATCTTACACCCGCTGAATCTTACCTCCACCAAACTAACTTGAAGAAGATGAAAGAGAAAGGGGGCGGTTAATCAGAAAGGTGGAGTTGACCGTATTTTAGCCTAGATTAGGGCAATCAAAATATTGACACAGTAACTAAGGTTGCAAATAAGTCAAGTCAGTTGGAGGGCACACGAAAACTTGATTTGAATCAATTTCATTTTTGGATAATCAGTCAGACCATGTTATCTTGATTTGAATCTAGATCCAATCTGTTATCTGTTAATCAATAAGACCATGTTAAGTTCGTGGAAAGGATTTTACACCTACCAAGTCATTCGCGTTACGAGAAAAAAAAAATGATCTACATTCAATCTTTAAATTAAGCATTTAATTATTATTTTATAATTAAAATATAATAATTAATTATTAAATAAAATCATTAGAAATATTACTATAAAAGAGTCAATTTATGTTTCAATTTTCATTCAAAAAATTTTAAACTCATCCAAGTAATTGATCAATCTTAAAAAAAATAAAAATCATCCAAATCTTAAAATTTTAAAATATATATTAATATACTTGAAAACATTGGAAGTTAAAATTATTAAATTAGATAATTAAATATAAATATTTAGATATAATTAAATAAAAATGAATGAGAGAGATGTAATTATTGAGATGAAAAGATATGTATAAATAAAGATTATTTAATAACTTGGGAAAGATAGAGTAAAGGAAGAGATTTTGTGATTCATAGTTTTTAGGTCATGATGAATTTATTTTTTATTAGTACAAATTAGACTTGTACGTTATATAGGCCAGATTGGATTGAAAAATATATGATAAAATTTAACCAAAATTTTAGATTGAGTCTAATTTTTGAATCCAACTCAATGCATGAATCTTTTAAGTATAAATTGAGTTTGAATCTCAAAGTAGGACTAAGTCAAATTATGAATTAATCTATCCCATTTGCAATTCTAGCTATAGTTAAATAAACCAGCAACGGTCTCTTTGGTTTACAAAATATTCATTTATAAATATTTACATTGAGAAAATTTCATATATTGTTATTTAAAATAGACCCTTGTGCCAACACAGACTATTAAAAATTGCTCCTTGTCTTCTCGTCTTTTCCATCTATTTACAAAAAATTTTGTCCCTTACCTTTTGCATTCAAGATTACTAAATATATTGCTAGTTTTAAATTTGAATCTCATTATAGAACTTGTACCCAAATCATCTAGATCATCCAGATTGAAGGAATTGATCTTCTCGTGAATAGAAGCTTAACTTGTACTATTTTCTCTCTCAATACGTCATTTTTTTTAAAAAAAAATGATCAAGAATATGGCAAATCAACCGAAGGGTCCTTAAGTTTTTCTTGCAACACCTCTGATTAGGATATTGATTTGATATCTTTTCCCCTCAACAAATGATCCTATTATTTTTCAAATTTTACATTATATTTGATTTTGTTTTTTGAGATATTTAAGAAATCATTATATTTTGATTAACAAGATTTTTAGTTTAGCAAAAAAAAAAAAAAAGAAATGTCTCACCCAAAACAGAAATTTAATATAATGTCACTTGATTGGAAACCTCTTGCAATGGTTAGTCCCTCCTAAACTTGTACTTCTTTTTTGAAACATATTTCTGTATCAAATCTAGGTGTACCTCCCAAGCCCCACGCCTCTCAAAGTCTCTGATCTGAAAAATTCCCTATTCTATGTCCCTTGCATGTCCCTGCCCCAAGCTCCCATGGGAAAAAAAAAATAAAAAGTGTTTTTATTGAATTGAAATTTTAAAGATCCAAAACCCATTTCAATTAAAATTAAATCTCCATAATTAGCTGGATCAATATATAAATACCATTATAAATATATATTATTTTTAGAAGAGAAAATATCCTTTGAAATTTTTAAATAAAATTATAACTATTTACATGCAATGAGTAGTACGTATATAAATTAAATAATGACTTTAGAGTTTCTTAGCTTCCCCTCTTATCTACCTTAGCTGTCCCAACTCTTTTCACGTGCATGAGTCTAATGGCTACTGGAAGGGAAAGATTATCAAGTTGGTTTCATCTGCCTCCAAAGTTTATGGCCTTTAAAATATTTAGAAAAAATATATTACTTGTTACTTATTCAGTGAGCATCCGGCGAGAGCAAGCATCGGAAAGGTCCCCGGATGCTGGGGATTGTGAGCATTTTGTCACTCGATTAGCGTGCTTCAATCAACAGGCGCGCATCCCAACCCTTCGAAGAGTTTTGTTTGAAACCTAATTTACATATTATCTCTTTTGTTAAATATATACTTTTAATCCTCAAGCTGTTATATTTTAAACTCTTATATCTTAACAATATTGCATCCTCACGTCTCATTATATAGAATCAATTAAAATTAATAAAAGAGCTATATATATCTTTCTGATGTAAATATCTAAATTATCAGTTATTTCATCAATTTTAATCAATCCTATATAACAGAATATTAAAAATGTAACATTCTTCAAACATAAAACACTAAAGTATAACAATTCAAAGTTTAAGGGTTGAAATAGATTTTGAGTAAAAGTTTGAGGGCTAGCAATATATTTTCATCTTATTACATATGAAGCGAAAGTCTTGCATGCTTGTTTCATACGTTTTGCGTCAAAAGGCAATATCAAAGCAGCGTTGGAGCTAACTCATATCCAATACATCGTGTTGGAGGGTGATTCTATCATTGTTAACTTTTAGATAGATAAGAAATTTTTAAATTGCATGTATTCTTATCTAAGAAAATTATTTTTCACAAGGATCAAGTGCGATCATGTTTGTTGTAAAGCGAATCAAACGGTAGATTTTTTGGCATATTGAAAGGCATCTAATCAATAAAATGTAATATGATCCAATGACTTCCTTTCTCAACTAGTGTAAATTTTAGGAGCCAGTGTAAAAAATATTCTTTTCAGATTTTAAACCTCCCCTCTAATTAAAAAATAAATAATAAATAATTAAAAAAATATATAAAGTAACTTCATTCTTATTGGGTTGAACTTAAGTACGAAAGAACGTAAGATATTCTTTTGCGCAAATAATAATTTGAATCGTCTATGTTATACTATAAGATTCAAATAGAGTGGTATGAAGAGAGATTCATACGATGGTAGATGAACTTCAACGATTTAATTTCAAAAGAATAAAATGGGTTTCGCACGAATCTCAAAGAAGAAGAAAAAAAAGCCATTCATTTATTATCATTTGTGTGTTTTATTTGCATAATTACATCTTATTTTTTTGCAACGCACTATGTGTGAAATAATTTCTATTACGTTGAAGAATAAGAATTTGAGCTATATTCTTATATTTTTAATTAAAATATGAGCTATATTCTTAATTTTTAACTAAAAAATAGGAATTAAAGCTATATTTTTATTTTATTATCAATATATTTCTTAAAGAATAAGTATACGAGACATATTTCTATTCTTTAACTGAAGAATAAAGTATGAACCTATCTTTATTCTATAACTTATATAATTTTTCGCAATAAGGTATGAGCTTATCTTTATTCTGTAACTTATATATTTTTTATTAAAAAATAAAAATATAAGTTATATCCTATTTTATTACTTATAAATTTTTTCACTGTAAAATAGGGACACGAGTCATAAGCTATTCTTTTATTTTTATGCTTCACAAAAATAAAAGAACGAATGGATGGCAACCTCTTCTTCTCCCTGCTTCTCTCTTCGTCTTCATAAATTTTAAGTTCATGGGATGAATGTCTAAAGGGCGAAGTCATATTCACTTGAAAGGAGAGGAGGAATAAATCGAGAAGAACGGGCGTGGGAGGACGTCCGTTAAATGAACATCTTCTTGTATTATTCATCTAAATTTTAAAGCATGATATAAATGATCAAATGGCTACGTACGAAAGATCTTCTTATATATATAAAATACTTGCGCGGTATGGCTGCCCTCTGCGCCTTATAATTTTTTTTTAAACCTTTTTTAGAGAGAGAGAGAGAGAGGATTTATATATTAGTGATATTGTATTTATATATAATAAATTTATATTAATAATTATATATAATAAATTTTGTTTTGTAATTTAAAATTTGTGAGGTTTTCGTAGCCGGTGCCGTCTGAACTCCTCAAAGGCAAATTTGTGGGAGGGTGCACGGGGATCGTTGCCCGCTAGCATCAAGCACCGTGATCGTGGTTGTGGATTCTTTGCGACCCTTGTGCTTGTGTGCCTCAGGATCATGGGCATCACGCAGGGATGTGGTTTGGTTTTGTTTTGTTTTGTTTTGTTTTGTTTTTTTTTTAAATCTGCTCACCACCCATGAAATGATTCAATTTAATTCATCAGGATAAAAAATTGAATAAGATATGTTATGCTTGTCATCATACCTGTAAAATATATTGTCATCATAATTTTAATTTTTATCTGAGACTTCCTGCAAGATGTTAGGAAGGGTCGCCATCTTTATTATTGAAATGAGACAATCCTATCATCACTATGCATTGAAACATTAAAATAATATTGTATTTTACTTTATAAAAAATTAATTACGACTTTATCTCATAAAAATTAAAACATTAATTATAAACAATGGTCGACAGTGTTGAATGCTATTTGCTTTTAAGTTGAAGAAAGAGGTCTGTTGCTCATTTATTTTTTAAAAATTATGCTAAGATTATCTTGATAGAAAAAGATTACCATCCCTGTTATTGGGATGAGACAACCTTATCGTCATTCCATGCTATGTATTGGGACAATAAGACAACGCTATATTTTATTTCATAAAAAAATGATACGACTCCACCTCATGGAAATTAAAACATTGATTATAATTATTATGTCTTTTTGAAATAAATAATGGTCAAAAGTGTTGAAGGCTATTTGCACTAAGACGGGAAGAGAGGCGAGATGTTCATTTATTTTTTAAAAATTATGTCAAGATTGCCATATCTATTATTAGAATGAGACAATAAGATAATATTATATTTTACTTCATAAAAAAATTAATATGACTCCGTCTCATTGAAATTAATAATGGCGGACAGTGTTGAATGCTACCTGCTCTGGGATGAAAAAAAAAGAGGCGTGATGTTTAATTTTTTTTTTTTTTAAAAAAAAGATTATATTAAGGTTATCTTGATAGAAAAGATTGCCATGTCTATTATTGGAATAAAACAATGCTGCCATCAACCTACGCTGTGAATTGGGATAATAAGACAACATTATATTTTATTTCATAAAAAATTGATACGACTCCTTTTTATGGAAATTAAAACATTGATTATAACATATTATTATTATTATTATTATTTTGAAATAAATAATGATGAAAAGTGTTGAATGCTAGTTGCTCTAAAAGATGGAAAAAGAGACGTGATGCTCATCTATTTTTAAAAAATTATGTTAAAATTATTTTAATCCCTTGATTATTTCCTATCGATGAATCCAGCAGTCATTAAGCAGTCATCATCTTAAACCACCTATGACTCCGATAACACCCATCAATCGCATGGTACATTTAATGCTATCCTTTAACAAATCTATTCCTAATTTATCTTTCATGATCAAAATTTCCGACAATGCATGATGGGCATTTGTAAATATCATCAGCATAGGCATACAAATTAAAACCTCGAACACTCCAACTAATAAATATATATATATATATATATATATATATAATTTATATTTAAATCTCTTTGAAATAAATATAGAGAATTAGATATGATTTATTTTTTTTATTTTTTTTTTGGAATCTGATCAATATTAGTATCTGCATTTATGTTTCCCAAACGTACGTCTGATATCCGACGTATTTGACCAGGTAGCAGCCCTGATTACAATTCCACCCAATTCCCCCCCCCCCTCTCTCTCTCTCTCTCTCTCTCTCTCTCTCCGGATATCTCTTCTAGCCTCCGGCACCGGCGACCTCGGATCCTCGAACCCTTGGTTCGGCGCTTCCCGATCTTGGCTCAGCCTCCGGATCTCGGTGAGTTCCCTTCTCATCCTCTGAACCCTTCTCTCCCTCTGCCGAACTCCCACCCCCATCTCTAACCAACTCTAATTTCCGACGAGCCACCTGGCCCCCGACGCCTCCGATTCTTCGGTGGGGCTTGTCTTCTCGAGGCCCACTCGTTAAAATATGAATGTATTGATTCACTCTTGTTTCGTAGTTGTTGCGTATTGAATGATTCCAACCCTATCGGTTTTTTTTAGTCTTCCATCTGTTAACGATAAAGAAGACCTTAATGCTAGAAACTACAATTTTTTTTTAAAAAAAAATAAAGATTTGATGTAATCGGCTCTGAGTCCGTTCAAACATCAACACTGAATTAAGAGGTTATGCTGACAGCATCTTTCATGCTTTAGTGGCACGATTTATGTTAATAACCAATCTAGATCGTGTGCAAATTTGTGAAATGGCCCGTAATTGACTTGGAAAGTTGTGTGCATGGGAGTTGAGGAAAAGCTCTAATTAGTCTTCTGCCTGGTGTTGTAATGGTCCGGTAATTCCGTTATGGTAGATAGTGTGTATGTGGGAATTTTTAAGATAAATCTTAAGTTCTCAAGGTAAACTAACTAACAAAGAAATTTTCATCGTGCTACTTGGATTAATATGCTCGAACTCTTTACATGAAGCAAAGGTTGGGATCCTCATGGAAATATTGAAGATAGCAGATGGCCTACTTTTAAGTGGGACTTATGTGCAAAAAGGTTCCAGCCATGTTCTTGGGCAAAGAGCAGCTGGGCTTCATGAAGATTTGCCCATATGTTGATTAAATTTGAAAATTTACTAGGGCTGAGGCATCATTGTTGATGAATTGCTTGTTGACATGATGGGTATGTGTTGAGAGAGAATGTCAAAATATCATATGTATTTGTTGATCTTGGTCTTTCCTGTTGGTTTTCTGGTTTGGTTATTTGGTGGCCAAAATTTGCAGCAATGCCTTTTCAGTAAATATTTTCTATAGAAAGAAAAAGTCTTTGTTGTTGTCATCATTGGCTTCATCATCGAAGCCCTTTTTGCTGTCAAAAAGTCAGACTCTTAAGTTAGTAAGGCTTGCTGGTAGAATCAAGCAGATTTTATATCCGGCTGGCAACCTGATGTTGTCTTTAAGCATTAATCTTGATTATTGACCAAGGCAATTTAAAGTAAGAGAGAGGGCCCTGCCACAAAACATAGAAGACCATTGGTGGTTGGAAATCACTACATTATTGGTTGTAGCATGTTCATGCAGCTAGGAACAAGAGGATGGTGCTAAGCTTCGATTATGGGTCATATTGTCTTCTAGACGCGTTGTATAAGCCAAAGATTCTAAGTGAAGCATGGTCTCATTCATAGAGAAACAATACTTAACAGAGATATTTATATTTCATCAAATCATCTGTTACTCAGAATGCATTTCTTTTCATGTAATTAATCAGTTATTGTTTGAAACTACTGCTATTTTGTTGTCTATATCGAAGCTTCTGTGCAGCATGAAGGTTATATTTTGCTATGCTTTTAATTATCTTTATGAACTTTTTGTTTGAGTTAAATAAAAATATATATTTCCTAAGCTTTACATGAGATTTGTAGAACATTGGCTCCCTATATAAGATCCTGATATGCATTGAGTTTATGTAACTGAACTTTTCCGGGAAATTTCCTGTGTTACTCTGACACATAACACTTCAGTCCCAGATTTTCTTGATCAACTGAAGTTTAAATTCTAAAGAATTTTTAACATTTTATTATATGTTTGTTAATCTTATGTCACATGTTTTGTGCATTACACTAGCTTATCTATTAGCAACAAATTAGATAACAATTCTTGAGGAAACAAGTGTTGTGGTTCTACAAGAAGGGCCTTTGCAGGCTAAGTCTTGTGTATAACATTGTCTCTGCCTCTAGAGGGTTCTAATGTTAATAATGTTAGCTCTCTTTCTAAATTTATAATACAAATAATTGTCAGGTATTGAAGCTCATTTATTGCGATGGCGGCCTTCAAAGCTTTTTGGAACAGCCCTGTGGGCCCTAAGACAACTCATTTCTGGGGACCTGTTGCCAATTGGGGCTTTGTTGTAGCTGTATGATTCCTGACTTCTCTTGCTGATTATATAGTTTCTTTCTTTATTCTAAGCATGTTTCTGTAAGGACTGGACAAAGGAAAAAAAATTGTTGCATTGTTTCTAAATGAGCACTTTTAAGTGAGAAAACATATGATGGACATCATCTTATTCTTTGCTCTTTGAGGACCAGATCATACTTACTTTAAGGTCTTTTTTTCGTAGATTGTTGGTCAAGAGCTATGTAACCCTGACACTTTGGCTTACCCAACTACCAAAACCTGACACTTAGACATGAATATGGTTTGACACATCAGTGTGGACCATAAAAAAGAAATTCTTTAAAAATCGAATAATTTGAAACTCAGATGTGTGTTTACATCCAACTCTGGTAACCAAGTCCATGTGGCATAAATGACTTTCATTTTCGTATTCTAAAATCATAGAAAATGGGGTTACAGGCATTGTAAGTTTCTGTATTAGAACATTGAACTGTTTGAAGTTTTATTTTTTTGTTGGCTATCAGGTTTATTCAATTAGTTTTTGCTTCTATTAATCAAAGCTATAAACTGATGGTTGTTTCTTTTCCTTACAAGTAGAGGCATAACAGACTTGGCGCATTTTGTAACATAAAGCTATGTCCGTCAGTAATTTGTTCATGGTTTCTCAAAACATAGATTAGCTGGTATTCAAATGTTTGAAAAATTTTCCACTTTATGGGCAAACTTTTCAATTTCGAGCCTCATATTCTGCTTGCTTATGTGCCTTTTAGATGGTGCATTTGCAAATTGATCTCTCTGGCTGTAGTTTGTGTCCTCCAGAGTCTTTATAGATTGGAAGGTAAGCCATTATAAAGTGAACCAAAACTAGTTCAGATGAGTACGAGATTCCAAGATTCAAAATAGCTGGCAATGCCATGTATTAGATGCAATCATTTTGCCTATTAAGTACTTCATTTGCTAATGTTGATAGAATGATGATAATTAGAGTTAGGCTCAGATGCTCTGAAGAGCAAATGGCTTCATATACTCTTAATTCTTTATGTCATTGGCTGTGCTGTGATCTTTGTGGAAGGATAATTCCTTTTAGAATGTTAAATTTTCCTTATTCCTCTCTCACAAATAGTTTTTGTTCTTCTTCCTACACTATTGCACCTTGCCCGTCCTCCTGCTGCTGAACCAACCTCGTTAGCGGCTGCCCTGTTTGATGTGTTACCTAGACACTGCAACACTATAGACATTCAGAGGTGTAGTCAATGACACAAGATGACGAGACACTCCATTTTGGAAGTGTCCTACTGATGTTAACAAAGAGTATCAAATGCTTGGCACTTTATTTAGATCATCATGTGGGGGATTCTTTGTTTTAAGTGCTAAACTCTTTTATGTAAGAACACTTAGCTAAATGCCATTATGTTTCTAATATAAAGTTATCTAGATTATATGGATGCTTTAAGCAAAGGAAAGTGTTAGTATATTTTTTAAATATAAGGTTATCATTGTTATATCTTATATGAATACTTTAAGCAAAACATTATTATATTTTAAATGCCAAGATATCATGTTAGTTATTGTTTTAAGTATCTCGACACATCTAAATGAACCTAGAAAATAAATTAAACAATTTGTAAACTCATGGGTATTCTATTAATTTATTTGTTAAATAGCATCTATAAGTTTAAGGAATGTTTTAAATCTCGACAGGATTGGGGGCAGGTATCTCGGCTGTCTTGTCCTATTCTTATGAGAAAAAGGGACTAGGACTGGGTGAGACCTATCCACCTGGTGAAAGAAAAGGAAAAAAAAAAAGAAAGAAAGGGAAAATAAATAGAAAAAGTAAAGAAAGAAAGGAAAGAAGAAAGAAGGAATGTTAAGGAGAAGAATGAGAAAGGAATGAAAGAAAAAGGGAAGTAAAGAGAACTTGAAATAAAGGAAGGAAGAAGGAAAAAAATAAAGAAAGGAAGGAAGAAAGAAGGAAAAATCAAAAAAGAAATAAGGAAATAAGGAGGGGAGAGAGATGGAGGTATATCCGAAGATGCCCGACTAGGATGGCCTTTAGGATGGGATGGGACAGGACAACAAGGCATCCTATTTCATGGAGAAATAGGGATGCCTTCATCCCACTGGATTGAAAACCTGCATTCTAAGTTTCTCTCTCTATATATTTTTTTAATAAACATCAAAAAATATAAAACACTACATCTTCGACACATAAGGACCCTTAGACGCTTCACACCCATGCCAAGCATTTAGGTAGCACCACCTATCGTCCTACACTACTAGTGTTGATATTGGTGACAACACCACTAAATTGAAATATTCTTTAGCATAATTTTAAATCTCAATGGGACATTCCATAGGATGTAAGAATGAGTTATTGTCCCAAGTGTCATGATGGGACTATTCTACTATCATTCCACTGTCTCAATTAGTACATCTTGCGACATCTCCTGTCTCTAGTGTCGAGATGGAATGGGATAGTGGCATGTCCCATTTCATGAAAAAATCAGGATTTTCCTGCTAATAAATAAGCTAGTGTAATGACAGTGGAATGGGGAGCCCTCTTTGTTTGATGACAATTGGCAATGGTTGATCAGCTGAAGAGAAGAGAGAGGACTGCTGGAGCAGCAGCTCATGTGGGTGGAAGTTCTGAGAGGAGAAAGAGAGGGGTGCAAAGCTGTTGCCTGAGAGGAGAAAGAGAGGGATGCAAAGCTGTTGCCTGTGAGCGAGCTTGGGCGAGATACTTAGAAGATATGTCTTAAACAGCTACCCAACTGACTCTGATGATGATAGTTCTCAAGGTGATGTTTAATCGATGGCTACTCGATGGACATTCTAGGTGGTCGATATTGGCACTATGGGCTGTGGCAAGAGATGCCAAGGGCAGCATTTGAGCACAGGGCTGAGAGAGAGAAGGGGTCAGGGGAGTTCTCTATGGCTGTACATAGCCAAGCAACTAGGTTGGAGTGTGATGGTGCCAATGATCAGTTATTTGTTTGTTGAAGGTTGTGATGGATTTGTAGAGAGAGAGAGAGAGGTAGAGGGTGGGAGAGGTGCAAACTAGATGCAGAGAGAGGGGGAGGGATATATCGGAGATTAGGGGAAAAAACTCTTTTCTTTATTTTGTTTGCTTTTGTTTTAAGAGTTGAGCTGTCCAAATCTGAATCTGATGGTTAAAAAAAAAAATTAGAAGGATTTAGATGTAAATATTTTCAGGAGTGCCAGGCTAACTCATGATATTAATAAACTGATCTACTGGTCAAGCTTTGTAAATTTTTTGCAGAAGGTGAAACCAATGAAAAATAGCTCTTACCTCTGAAAAATTAGTTAATTAAACAGCTAATTAGTCATTCACCGAGAGTGGAAGGAAACCGAGTCATAAGACTGAACATAAAAAGGGAGGAAAAAAAAAAGTAAGAAAAAAAGGTAAAATTTTTAAGTTATTTAACTGAGAAAAAAAATTCTGACATAAAGGTAAGAAAAAAGATCAAAGTTTTAAGTTATTTAACTGAGAAAAAAAATTCTGACAAAAATATGAGACTGAAATCTTCCATTTGGTTCTTTTGTTCTGTGTATCTGGTATACATTCTTCTATATTATATGGATGAAAACTAAATTGTTGTCCTTAGCACGAGTTAAATATGCTTTCCATGGACCATGTTTCATCTTGTGAGACTTGGAAGATAGCCATAAAGAGAAACTTTGCACAAAAATTCATTAACCTTTTCATTTTTTGGTGCATGGTTAATTTGAAGGTCGTTGCCCCATTGAAGTCAGATACTTCCAATGAGCTGTTTAAAATGATCATTCTTTTGAGTTGTTTCTGACAGCTAGGTGTGGTGGCTCTTACTCAATGCCAGTCAGTTGGTCATATCTGCTCAACTTGGCTGTCAATTGTGAAGATACTCTGTAACTTTGCTGCTAATACTATATAATTTTTTTTTGACCATTTCTTGATCGCAATGTACTGGTGCTCCAGCTATTTATGTTCCTTTATTTGATTCTTTTATAGTGAAAGTCTTGATCTCTCTTCTATCATGCCATGTTTCTGACCAGTTCATGATGTAATTGTATAACTTGATTAGTTTGTGAAATTGCTTTTGTGGCTCTGCTTTTCAGGGTTTGGTAGATACGCAGAAACCTCCAGAAATGATCTCTGGCAACATGACTGCAGGTTAAGAGGATACTTGAGTTAGAAGACTATGATTTTTTAACTTTGCCATTAACTTACCTGTAATAATCGCCAGTTTGGTTTTGCAGCCATGTGTGTATATTCAGGACTTTTCATGAGGTTTGCATGGATGGTGCAGCCACGTAATTACCTGCTTCTAGCTTGCCATATGTCTAATGAATCTGTTCAGCTTTATCAGCTATCTCGCTGGGCAAAATCTCAAGGGTACGGATATTGCTCCAAAGTTCACTCTGGGAATTTACTCTGTTCTGTATCTGAAAGTAATCAGTTGCTATCCAAGGCCTCAATCTGGATGCTCCTCTGACCTCATATAGATAAGATTTTATTTTATTTTATTTTATTTTATTTTTTATTTTTTTTGGACTGCAACCTCATATGGATAAGTTGCCATTGGTTTTATTTACTTTGGGAGATTAGGTAACACACAAACCATGGCTCTGTGGTATCATTGCATTATGGTTTGCGTTGTTTGGTACTGCCATGACAATGGATCCTGTTTAAGCTCCTGATAACTCAGTATAGCAACCTTGGGATGGCATTCCTTAAGTGGCACTTTTATTAATGGATGCCTTTTGAGTTGTAAGAACTCTGCATATCATCGTCTTATGCTTTGTAGTTGCTTGTTAATTCTTGGCTTGGTTTGCCCAACAAGCCCATGTATTACTGCTTAATGCATCAAATGAGCATTGACATTCCTCATCATGTCTGACAATAAAAAAGGGTGTTAGATGCATGACAGGCTGTTGTGTAAAAAAGCCTTAACTTGAAAAAGTCTAAATCTGGTGACTTCTTAACGTGTACCTCATATATACTGCTACAAAATGCTTTACATTATGTTCTTACTTGATGATACATTAATTTGGTCAAGAAATAAATTAATTCACATTGTTAACTTTGTGATTTTGTGCAAGGTCTATAAATTGATTTGGTGCGAAGCCTATCAATTGAAAGCGTGTGTTTCTCTGTTCTTGGAGTGAACAAATGAAAACAATGTTAGTTGTTTTGTGTTACTTGCTGTCTTTGGCATTTATTCATGTCATGACTTTTTTCTTAACAGATACTTGGATAAGAAAGAGCCAGAGGTGCAGAAGTAACTTCGAGGAGGTTCTTGAAAACTGAAAAGTATTTTGTGCAACTCCATAAAAGGATGATGTGTTAACTCAAGATTCATATCAGTCAGACAGCACCAGAATCTTTTATGTGAACCATTATTGCAT
Organism: Metroxylon sagu; assembly: GCA_017589505.3. Lineage (NCBI taxonomy): Eukaryota > Viridiplantae > Streptophyta > Magnoliopsida > Arecales > Arecaceae > Metroxylon > Metroxylon sagu. The sequence goes on from JACVBY030000657.1 coordinate 1,017,841, forward strand.
GGGAATTTCCCCTGAAAGCTTCAATTTATTCAGACATCACAATGGACTCCAATTTACTCATACATGATGATATATTTTCTTCCTTCTGGATTCTTAATGAATAACCATAACCTATAAACAATAATTTATCCATGTCAATCTTCTGATTTAGGGATGTAGATCTAGTTAGATTGATGCTATGTGGACCAGTCGTATGATAAACCATAACCTATAAACAATGAATTATCTTCATATTTAAAATACTGCAGGGCGATCAACTCTTCATTTTCTCACGTCAACGGTTGCTTCCTGCACGTACACAGGTGAGGTTGATAAGCATGAACGAGTCAAGGAGCTGGTTGTTCATGCTTCTGGAAGCGGCCATTCGAAATAAAATGAGGTATGGATTGTAGCGCTGGGATGATAGCAGATATATAATGTCAAACTTTTTGTGACAATATCCTCCCTCTTATGCATCGCTACATTCTGCAGCTGGCTTATGAAACAATGATGATAACTCTGAAATGTTATCACCAAATGGGAGTGGCACCATCAGTTGATTACTTCACGCAAACTTTGTATGTTGTCGCTATTGAAAATGGGATTGTGCATAAGCCAAGCCAGTTGACAACAGTTGAAGGATTAACGGTCTTATCTAATGATTCTATTTAGAGGTTCTTGCTGTCGCGACAGCACGAATGCTTTGGTCTAAAGGTTCGCAAGAGCTTTGTGTCCTTCGCATTTTTATATAACCTGAGACCTTAGAGAACCAGGATTTTACTGTGTGATAGTTGAAGAGCGGTGCCACAAAGAATCTTTTTGTCCGGGAGGTAAGAGGTAATACACTGTGATGTGATGGTGAAATCTTTAAGGGTCTGTTCGGGTTTGGGGGAGGGGAAGGGAGGAAAACGATCATAAAAACATCTGTTCGAAGGGAGACGAAACAAAGAGGAGGAGATGAAAGGAAGAGGAGGGCGAGTTAAGTTTTTAAGACTGGAGCAATATTGAATTTAAAAAAAAAAAAAAAAATTGTAAGAATAAAATTAGAAAAATTGGATCAACCCAAGGTTCCAAACAGATCCTGCGAGGAGAATACATATAATTGAATGAGGGTTTGGGTTTTCAGTTTGGATCGGTCCAAAGTCTAAATCCAAACCCTACCCCCTAAAATTAGTGCCCAAATCCAATGAAACTGGCGCTCAGGGGATCTGCACGCTGAACCAAAGATTCTGGGTCGGGTTCGCGTCGGGTTAGCGGGCTATCAGCCACTGTCGCCATCCATCCCTACTCACCGGATCCGAAAAAGCTCCGGATCCCTATAATTTGACGCTCGAATTTTTTTTTTTTATATATATTATATTAAGGGAAACAGTGGAGAAAGAAGGTTCCCCACTAGAATTTATTAGATGGAAGCTAATTTACGAGAACCGACGCCCTAAAATAAAATAAAATAAAAAGACCCACCCGCCGCATTGCGACAAGAGGACGCCGCCAGCAAAAGCGAGCGCCTCCGCTGCTTCGCCCCTTTTCCCAGCCTTCCCGTCTATTTCGGGCTATTCCGTAAATCCCTCATTTCTATCATAATTTAATCTTGAAATAATGTGAGGAATATACTTTTCTAGCGTGTTAGCTCACATCAATTTCGAGTTGATGTTGAAACTATGATTTGTCATTATGCACAATAATTCAGCCAGCAAGAACCACCTTCTATTTTTCTTTTGACATGTCCTTTTCTTTTGTTTTGGTTTCGTATGACTCTGGGATTTAAGATTTTAAAAAGATACTACTTATAAGTTTCTTTGGTGGTTTCTAACGTTTGTTATTTTTTGAATTTAATGAATGATGTGATAATGTGGGATCATTAGATTGATGGTTCAAACAACTAAGGCATGAATAATCGTCGTTCATAAGCTGAATTTGTTGCTCAACTGTGTAAATTACTTCTGCTGTTAGAGTGATCTCTATTGGTCTTTCATTTATGTTGATAGAAGGAAAATATAGTGAGAGTTGTGCAATTGCTAACAACTTCGTTAGATTATTTCCCATTAGAAATATGTTGCTTATGTTCTCTGAACCAAAAATCTCTTAATCTTTTGTATATGTTATGCAGGTTGTTAACTAGAAGGAAGATAGCATATTTGAGTATAATTTGAATTGCCTGCGAAAAATCCTGTCACTCAAGAGGAGTGTTGATAGTGACTGCTGGATTACTAGATTGAGGTTTGCTTATAACAAGCATAAGTACAGTCCGATGGGTCAAGGTTTGTTTAAGTATTTGAACCTGTTAATGAATCTTCTTTGTAACTCTCTCCTTTGTATTAACCTTGTACATTCTACTTCTTAATTAATATTTTTGAGAGAAGTGGCTCAATTCCTCCATTACTCCTCAAAAAAAAAAAAAAAAAAAGGTTAATGAGTACTTATTTCTTTTTTGCCTTATACAGCTGATGAGCTTGCAGATCTCTGTTCCTGCCACCTTCACTTTCCATCTATAAATGTGAAGTTAAATTGCCTTATGAGTTCCTTTTTGTTATTAAGCGTTGTCGTATATTTGTTTTATAATTAATATTAAATGCTGGCCAATTTGTCGATGTAGCTTGTCCGTAATGGTTATGATATCCATATGATTCAAAAAATTCATAATTATGTGTTCCAATCCATTTTATTCATTTGTCAACTACAGAATTTCTATCTTGAAATCAATTCATGCACTCTTATGGAGTAAGACTGACCTAGATCCTCTTACAGAATGGCTTGTCAGTTACAAAGAGAGCAGACCAGGCTTGAAGATACTGCAACAAAGAATGGATGAGTTTATGACTGCTTATGAGGTGCAGCAAGAGGAGGTGCATAATTTTGCAATGTTTTTTTAAGTATACACATGATTTTTTAGAAATCTTAGAACTGAAATGATCATAATGGAAACATGTTATTTGAATAATCATATACAGTCGGTCTTAAAGGAAAAGGTTCTGTGCATTCTGATTCATAAATGTCATATCAATGATCAAACAAGTGAAGTTTTTTATGCGCTTCATAAACTTACAGCGCTACGAATAGTTAGATGCTCAAATTTGCATTTAAAATCCAGAATGCATCCATAGGTTTGCCTTTCCAATTGTTACATCTTCTAGTTTCTGATTTGGTATCTACAGGAAAGGAAACAAAAAGAAGCACGTGCTGCAGTGGACAGTTGTGGTGCATCATGAAGGTAGGAAGAAAACAACATAGTCTGAAACTGGAATAACTGTGGGTTCTGTTGCCCAAGCTGCCATGATGGATAAAATGGCCAAAAAGAAAACTAAAGAACTTGCTCTAGATTTTTACAGATTCCAAAGACAGGAAGCCCAAAGGAATGGTGCATCAATTTTCCTGAAAAAAATCCACTTTTTGCAATTTTATTCGCTTAAACCTGAATGATATTACATAATATGTCATGATATATGCACATGCACTATCAAGGTTTAAGTTGATAATATTTTCTACAAGTTCTTGTTGTTAGAAGTTAGTAGTTATTTAAACCTTCAGACCCTATGAACACTCACATCCTGGTTATTGATTCATTCTCCTTAGATGGGCATTGTTCTTTTAATTCTAGTTGATCGCTTCTCCCTCTTGACATTTCATCCCCTTCGAATAGTTAGCATGCATTTTGACCCTTTCTGGCAGCTAGCAAACTTTGCACTGTCAGTCAACTAAAGAGAACATGTTATGATAGTTGATAATCTAATTGTAATTTACAAGTGTCAGACATGTTTAGTTGTTCATTAGGCCTTACTGAAATGCTGCTGAATATATAAGGCTTGAAGAGGAGGGGTTTACTAGGGGGAAGGAAAGGGAAGAGAGAAAAGGAAAAAGGAAAAAATCTTCCTGCAAGTTGGACTTCCTCTTTCTCCATCTTCATTCATAAAAATGTCTTGAAATTGGTGCATAATAAAGTTCCATAGTTTTAATTCTGATATGGAATAAGATGCTGATGAAGGTTTGTCCTTTTTTTTTTTGGATTGTTCTCTTCATAATTGTATTTGTCTGAACTGAAACCATGAGTATACAATACTAATCAGAATTGGCCAAAATAAGATAAATCTGTGCGAAATACTAGTTAGAAGCATAATCTCTAAAGTCAGATGGTTGGAGCGATTTATTAACAAAAATGTTAATTATATTTCTACTGAGGTTTAGTAAATAAGCCTGTTATGCACTAGCTTCCACCACCATTTACCAAGCAGCAGAACTTGGTTGAAGAGCTTTAGGTCCTTGCCTTCAGCCCTCCATTTATCTTGGATATATGCACAAGCTTCCACTTGGCCAGATGATCATGTCCTTTGATGGAACCCCTGCCTTTCCAAAGCATCCAAGTGGCAGTGGGGTTCTATTGACGAGGATTAGCAGACCATCAATCGTTGAACATGGCTTTGGTAAGATATGAGGCAGAGTCCAGCGGAAGGGGGACGTGGTCCAAAGTGGGTTTGGTAGCACAGAAGATAGAGCAGGTAGAAGAGGACTATAAACAACCTAGAAAAACTTATCTCTTCTCTGTCGTTGCTGTCGCATAGAGGGGTCTCCATCATGTTGAATATTTTCACAAAGGATCTGAAGACCTTGCTGGCTTTGACCCCTTCGCTTACTCCCTTTCTTTCCTCCTGGTGGCGTTCATGAGCTCCCCCCATAAGCAGGCAAAGGCGCAGAAAACTCACTTCTTACAAGCTCCACTTCATTCTAAAAAAGAGGATGGAGAATGTTATATTGGGCCGTGGACATCAGCAAAACCTTACAAAGTTAAAGTCCGTGCTAGCATATATTTAATCTTATATAGTTAAAAAATCTAAATATTATCTTTCTATCTAGTCTCTTTCTATGCGTGATTCATTTATGAATTTTGCTAATGAGTTCTCCACAGCACTTATTAGAGTGTATTAAATAAACTTTAAAAATATAAAAAGTATATTGAATATGCTTGGGTTTTTGAAATTTGTTGGAATTATAATTAATTCATATAATTGATATTATTATTTTTATTGCAATTCCAAAGTTACTCTTACATTTTAATATTTGAAATTTATTATCTTTAAAATAATTTCTTGATTTTGATAAAGACATAAAGTTAGTTATATTGCAATTATGATGACATAACGTAATTTCATTTCATCCAGTCATACCTCATACATTAGGCCGCAAGCCACGGGTAAATTTTTTTTATGCATGTTATGGAATATAATTTAAAATATTTTTAAATAAAAATTTAATGTAATTTAATAAAAGTATTTAAGTAATTATTTGAAATAATAAGCAAGAATTTAACCGTCAACTTGCTTGTCTCTTAAAAAGTTGGTTCCTCTTGTTAGAGGTAGGAACGTTAGCAGACACAAAAACCAGCAAAGAATTAAACTAGGAACTGTCCAAAGCAACAGCCTACCCTCGGAGAAAGAGAGGGAGACATCACGAGAACCACCGGCACACCACCAGATACAAAACAACCAAAACAAAACGATCAAGCGAACAACAGTACATAAGTTTACAGTAAGAACACAGCAACCACGGAAACAAAGGAGTCAAGGCCATCCAACTCGATTCCATTCACGTAATATTTTTAAATAATTTTATATTAAATAAAATTTTTTTTAAAGTACTTATAAATTAATTTTATCTACTATCAATTAATTTATACTTAAAAATAAATAAATTTGATTGACTAATAAGTTAATAGGATCAAATGAGCTTACAAATGATATTAAAGTCAATTTAAGTGTGTGAAAGTTGATGAGTAAAAAAAAGAAGAATTATTCAAAAAATCGTGCCATTACAACTGGTCTTTTTAATCTTGCCTTTCTCTATTCCTATAAAAGGCTTAAAGGAAATTTCTTAGTCTTCTTTTTTTTCCTCTCTTTAATGAAGGCTTTTATTTGTTCTTGATAGCCAAAACAGCCATCTTATCAAACAAAAGAAAACCACATTGGCACTCCAAGTGAAGGTTTTCTTTAATTGCATCATGAGAGTCCGCTATTTTCACTCACTGTTCCACACACACATCAATCTCCTCAGAGCCGACCTCCTCGCCTGCAAATCTTTGAAGGCCAACCAACCACCAGCTAAAGAAATGGACACTTGTGAGGCCAAGCATCGACCTTAGATATGCGATGAACATGTCGTTGCCAAGCCTTCAGAGCCGTCATCCGTAGCCACAGCTTTTCCATTTGTTTCTATGCGTTTTGTCTTCTCTTCCCAACGATATCAAGAGGTGATGGCGACGGGCACTGAAAGGCCTCTCTCAGGGAACAGGACCAGCAATGCATTCACACGAAAATTTCATGCCAACTTAAAAGCTCTTTTTATTATTTTAAAAAAAAAAATTAAATAATGAAAAGAGACCTTAGGTTGAGTGGGTTGCCTTTCGATATCAACGAACTTCAATGTAAAGAAAAAAAGTATAAAGGAATTATAGATACTAACTAATTATAGTATATATGAAATAAAAAAAATTTAAAAACCTTTCATAGCAAGGTTTCTTGTTAAATTTTATTTTTTTTTAAGATTATTAATAATTTCTCTTTATAGAGCAAACTTTGCCTTTAGAAATGATGGAACTCTCATAAAAAATTTTTATAGTTTATCTTCTATTTTTTTTTCTTTTGTACTCTCTTCCTTGTAAATAGCTCTGTTTATAAATAAATTTATTATTGAGGGAAAGCCACTTCCCTGCTATTCCCCTTAAAAAAAAAAAGAAAAGAGAAGAAAATAAAGAAAAGGGCGCATCAGTAAAGGGGAAAACATACATAATTATAATAATTTTTTAGCACGTTACGAATCTAAGTTCTCTAAACAAAAAGAAGAGAAGAAAATAAAGAAAAGGGCGCATCAGTAAAGGGGAAAACATACATAATTATAATAATTTTTTAGCACGTTACGAATCTAAGTTCTCTAAACAAAAAGAACATAGGGCAGCAGACGAAAGGTTCTTCTTTCCCTCAGCCAACCAGCACTAGAAACTCATAATTAAAGACACGTTGCATGGGATAATAGGAGCTGTGTCACCATCAGTTCTGTATGGCTGTGGCCTTGGCCTGGTAGAAATTACTCACGTTTGGTGCAAGCTTGGGGTGGGATCCAACACATCTTGTTCGGTTCGATAAAAATTTAAAGATGGGCAGCACTGGGCTTGACTTCTCGGTGTCATGACTTTGATTTAAGAGGGCATGTGGAGCTGGTGAATTTTCTTCCAAGCCAATCAACCAATACTGTCGGAATATCGCCATTAGGTGACGTGCTCGTTCAAGAGCCACCCTTGTGGGACGTGTGGAAGGTCTTTCACGGCTTGTCACGTCCTTCACAAGAGGGAAAGCTAAGCTAAGAAAAACAGGCCCCTTCTTAGTCCTTTCTTAGACCATTAGTAAACGTTAGTTCAAGAACAATTAATATTAGCCACTGCAATTCAACAGCAAAAGCGGCGTTAGAGAAGCGTTGAAGGTTTCTTTGACTCCGGAGCAATCGTCGATCCCCTCAACAGCTGCTGTTAATATACACAAACACTTATATGATCAATAAGATAAATAAAAATAAATATAGACTTTTTTTAAATTTTATATTAATAAATTTAAATGCTCAAATTATTAAGATAAATAAAATATATATTCAATAAAAATATTATTAATTTTTTGAAAAAATTAATGGATTTGAAACTGTAAATTAGAAATAGATGAGAAAAAAGAAAGAGTTCGATCATAAAAGTTTAAAAAGAAAATCTAAATAAAATAAATTTCTTTGGCATAATGGTCTGATCATTATAAAAATAATTACTATAGCCTTGATAAAGAAGAGCTTCTCATTAGTGATATTTTTCTTGATAGCTAAATGCTTTATTTTTATACTTAAATAATAATATTTAAAAATTACTTAATTTATCTGTACTATTATATAAAAATTTAAAAGCTATTTAATTTAATTATATACACATAGTAAACAATAAATTAGTTGACTTTTTGAACCGAACCATTTCAACTTAAGAGTATATAAATATTGGACTATTTGTCTAAAAGGAAGAAAAAAAAAAAAAAAAAGAAGGGAAACGGTGGATTGATTTTATGCCCATCTTCAATAGCTTTATATATGTTTATCCTCTCCATTAAACACCAATCTCTTCCTCTTATTTTAAAATAAATAAATAATATACTTGAATTCTGATCTTTCTACGTACTTATATCTCTTTTAATATGAGATATGCAAATATTTAAAATATAACACTTCAGATCTATTTTAAAGATGAAGTCCTCATAGAATTCTATATTGTTATTATTTAAGACTCTCTAGTAAAGAAAACAAGTGAGGGATATCCCCAAAATAGGGGAATATACCGCCAGAAACCCAAAAATCCTCCTAAAATATGCCTATTGGCTAATTAAAAAAAAAAAAAAAAAAGTAAGGGAATGAATAATTCTATGTCACTATTTTAGTGAAACAAAGTTATCCCACGTAAATAGAGAAAACTTATCCCCTTCCATTATTATTTTGCTCCCATCCACTCTTTAAACACAAAAAAGTGGGATTATAACTTGTATAAATCATTATAATGCACTCATTTATTTCCTAGCCTTATTTTTTCGGCATTTATTTGCTCAATCAACTCTTTAACCAGGTCACATCTAATCCATTATGCGCATTTCCCTTAAAAATAAATCAGACTATATAAAATAAAATATTATATTTTAGAGAGATACAAATTAATTTTATCACTATTATTTTAAATTAAACTAAAATATACTTTTGTTTCTCTAACTATTTCATTCTAATATTTTAAAAATATTATATTCATGATGTCTTATTACATAGAGGTAACGCATCATCATAATAGGAATACATGTGAATTGATTGGCAAGATGGTATGTTGATTATTCTGTTACTTTTAACTATATTCATATAATAAATCATTACGAATGTAACATTCTTAAAGTACAAGAAATTAATATGTAATAATGAAAAAATTGAAGATCAAAATAATTTTTGAGTGAAAGTTTAAGCAGAAGCATAATTTAGCCTTTAAATTATAGTTTGACTTTGTTTTAGTTGCTAAAAGAAACCCATAGATAATGCATCAGAAAACAAGAGACAGAACTTTGATACAATCATCAAAAATAAATGCCAACAATTTGGTAAGCTGGCATCTTCCAGATCCATGGTGCTCTTGTTTCAAGACAAAATCTATCCACAAACGGCTGATGGCGACTAAGCTCTTGGATCTTTGTCCACGTCCGACATGCCATACGGCTTGCAGCGCGCTCGCACATGCGCCCGTCGTCGGAGCTCGCTGCAAGCCTCACGGGCGCGCTTCCTTACCGCTAGTTCTTGGCTGGGGATCGATGACTACTCGAGGAGGCCTCACGTTTGGTTGGGTCTCGGCTGCCAAATCCCTGCTCGATCTGCAAAGGCTGGCCTTCGAGGGTCAAGTTTTGTTGCTTTCATGCAACGTTTCATGATTGATGGGGTACAGTTCTCGATATGGAAAATACTGGCCGGAAAAGTTGGATTTATATTGCGATGCTGCTAAACCTCACCTATGTTTCTTTGCGTTAGCTTTGATCACTAATATGTTATGGGAAGTTAGAAACACAGCCGCTAAACTTCTCTGAAAAAAACAAAAAAAAAAAAAAAAATCTAAATTAATATGTTTATCTAAAGATACTCCATAAGAATGTATGCCATCGAGTATTTAATTTCATATTAATAATATACTGAAAAAAGTCCTAAAAACTATTGTAAGATATAAGATATTTTTTGGTTAATTTTTTAAGATGAGGTTCTAACAAATGATATCAAAGCAAATCTATTCATGGCCTATATAAACTAAGAGACATTGTATGAAGGCTTTATGTGTTTATGATTAAATTCAAGTAGATATTTAGATGTAAATTTATATATAAACTCTTAAACTGACGAGAATCTTAGACCTTGAACTAAGAAAGTATATGAGAATTCACACTAACAAGTATTTAATCGCACATCGGCTATCTACTAAAAAGATTCTGAATACTTAATTATACGGAATCAAAAAGTTTAAATAATTATTTTTTATAACTTTTTTGAGTGAGATTCTAAGCCATGACACACTATGAATCATGAAGACTACTATCTCAATAGCTGATAACTCTAAGTCCTGCCACACATATCTACAAAGTAAATCACTTTCTCTATTTTTTTTCCCAAGATATCTCAAAGAACTTACTCGTCTACTTCTATATATATATATATATATATAATTTCATGTACATCTCTATAGCATTTTTATAGAGTTATTTAATATGTTACAGGCCTTGTTTAATCTCCCATATAAGTAAGCTAACAATTTGCGATATTTAAGATCACATTTCTCGGCCTCAATGGCTATCTAAAGGTCATAACTTAGTGCACACTGCCTGAGATTGTATAACAAGCATGATGAGAGGATCTAATTAGGGCTCCAATCAAAATGACTTGCTTTCACTGGGTTGGATTGGATGGAGGCCACATGAACGTCCTAGAATCGACGCCTGGCCACCATTTCGATTTTCTCTTAACCGCTGCCAAAATAAGTTTTGGCCTGTGCGTAGAGTCAAAGGTTGAAGTTTTCCACATGAGAACCGAAGAATAAACTTTGATGGCATATATATCTTGGGATCTAATCCTAACACAAAGTGAAACTCGTGTTTGCCGAAAGCGAGCATCACAAGTCAAAAGAAAGTATTTTTCTAAAAGCTAGTGGCCTCCATTAAACCTGATAATGTTTTTAAACTTGCCACAACCTTTGAACCTAACAATTGGTTTGGCATCTCTGACTAGGTTTCTTGGAGGATATAGTGGAGGAACGAACATCAGGACTTTAATCCCAGCTTACGATAGAAGTAATTATAGCATATAAGTAATATTATATGTTGTAATAAAACCAATAATTATTTACTTTTATTTTTGTTTCAGAAATAATGGTAAGAAAAAGGCACCAATTTGATTAGCAATTTGTGTAAAGAAGGCATAAAGATTAAGTCCAAAGAATAAATCTTTACTTTACCTGATTGAATCTGGAAAAAAAAAACAGTCAAGGAAAGTCATTTCAAACATTAGGATAAGTTCACATCTTTGTCAGTTTAACTCTGAGGTGCAAGTTCAAGCTGAAATCATTTGAACATCAGAATTTACGATAAAGTTACTTCCTGCCTGTGCTCTGCCGGCATCATTACATCATCATAGATTCTTTTTTTTTAAATATATATATATATATATATATATATATAATATAAAGAGAGAGTAGAGATAGATTTAGCTATATTGGGAATGTAGTTAAGTTCAAAATTTAATCATCTTTTTTATCTTTGAATCTACACGGATTTTAAAGCAATCTTAATTTTTTTTTATTTTTTTCATCTTTAAAATTTGTAAAGGATGAAAAAAATAATCGAATTTGAACTTGACTATATTTGAATATATCCAAATTTACCTTTATATATATTGTTGTAAATTTGGATAAGAAAATAAGTAGTTTGTTATGGTATGCATTCACTAAGCCAGCTGGTATAAGGTTAATGAGAACCTGGACACACTTCCAAATCAAGTTGGGTCTAATTTTTGTAGGTTCCAGCTCAATTTGACTTGATACAAATTCACCTATATATCATCTAAATTCAATTTAGATCAAGAAAAAATTATACCTAATTCATTTTCAGTCAAATCCATTATGACCTAATAAAATAAAACGTATAATACCTTTCTCATTGTCTCTGTATATCTTTTCTAATTTATTTCAAAAGTTCTTACCTAAATTCCTCTTTATATATCACACTAATGACATCTTCTTCCACTTAATTTTATTTAATTATATTTCAAATATTTATTATTTGTTTCAGCATTTTTTAATTTGCAATATTCATATTTAAATTTCATTTAATTATAATAATTGTTTTAATTATCAATTATTATATTTCCAAACTTTAATTCAAACTTTAATCGATTATTTTTGGTTGAGATTAATTATACTTGGCCTAAACGCATCCCAAATGATCTATTGAGTTTAAAATATTTTTTTGTAGATATGGCACAACCCAACTTGATTAGTTAATAGATTAAGTCCAGGTCTAAAATTAAGATCTAATCATCTAATTGAATCGAATTCAAGCCTTGATTTAACCTAACATATTTACAGCCCCAGTATTTATAAACACTAAGACCTTATTTGGTAGATAGTAAACAAGTTTTTAAAAAAGATTTTTTTTATAAAAAAACTTTTTCCTACCTATGTCATAAGATAAGACATCTTGTATGGTTGCAAAAAAGTGACTTTTTTGTTTTTTGTTTCTGAAAGGATGCTTTTCATTAATCAGATTGAAAATGCCAACCAATATCAAAGAGGTTTGGTTCTTCCTCAAAAAATATATTTTTTCATGTAAACATGTGGCAATCAAACACAACCTAAGACTTAGCCAATAGAAAAATATTATATCATAAAACAAATATCTCTCTAGAGTCCATATCATTTTTAATTGTAGTAAGAAGTGTTGCCCTTGATTATGAACATATAGCATCTAGGCTTGTAAGCGAGGGAAGTTTGTTATGTGAGCTGTGATGAGTTTTGGACTGCTCAAATTAGGGTTGTTATATATAACAATCATTCAATCTTGACCTAGTGTATTCAAAGCCGTTTTATTTCATCATAAACAATTTTGAGCTAGCGTATCATGGAATGGAGTTCTAAGTTCTTTTTTCTTTGTTTCTTTTTTGAACTTGAGCCTGGAATGTCTTAACTTTGCTTGTGCTGTGAGCTGATCATAAATATGGCATACTAGAACTCAAGCTTTGGCTTTGGCTTGTTTTGTAAGGTCATAGAGCTACGTTATCAAGCTAAGATTGAGTTGCTTATGAATATCTTGGCTCTTTTGCAATCATAAATTGATATAATTATGATCTTAAATATGCAAGTGTGCAATGTGTTTTATTTCTCAAAGAAAGTATAAGCCATGTTTTATATTAGTATAAAGATAAAATATTCTAGTTATTTTTATTCATGACATAACATGGTTACAGTCATAGCAACAATTATGCATGTAGAAGATTTATTTTATATTTATGTAATGGATAAGAGATTGGTTTCTTTCTATTTGGATTTATGTTAGTAAAATTTATTATTTTTTGGAAAAAATTCAAATTTTTTGAGTTTCTTGTTTATTAATCCCACATTGCATATTTAGGTACAATTAAACATGCATTTAAGGGCTATTTGGAGTCTTATAATATGTAGTTTAAGTGATAGATCTAAGCCAAGTTGCAATTACTTATGTTCGCTCCATAGGAGGCTGAGTACTTATGGATTGAGTTGTTGTACTCCAATGTTCTACATCCAATTAGACCTTAAAGGTTTTGGATTAGTGACCTCACTCAAACTCACTTACGGAGCTCAATCGAACATGTAGCCTACATGGCATACACAATTATCAATTTTTTATTTAAATTTTATAATTATTTGTTAGTACTCAAATTTTTATCGCATAGAAGTACTTCTTCAAAACAATTTCTAACAATTTATTAAAACAAAGATGGTCTTTAAACTTCAATCTAGACTCACATTGATTTGAGAATGTAAAAAATTTTTATATATAACATTTGCACTCTTTGGCACATTATAAAAGAATGGAGCAATCCCCAACATTATTGCAAAATCTATCCGCTTGGCAGTCATAGATCGGCTTTTAGATGCCATTACTCTTGCTTCATATTATCAGACATATCTCTACAAAGCAATAGTTGTTTCTTGCTACCATTCTCAAGAGTTATTATTATATATCTAAAGATGTAATCAAAGGCAAAAATTAGTAGATGCCATTCATATATAATATATTACATATAATTAAAATGGGGCTCAGTTTGTATCGAGCTTTTCATTCAACATGTGGACTAGAAGCATTAATATATAATAAATATTAATTAAAACATGCATCATAGTCAATATTATTTAATTAATACATTTATGTAAATAATTTATTAGTTATTGACTTTAAGAAGATTCAACATGTTATCTGAACTCTCTTACATCAGTTCCATTAACTCTTAAAGTGCGGTTAGCTCTTACAGAGATAAATTAAAATAGAACATTTGTCATCATGCTTTTAATATTGAAATAAAATTTCTAACAGTTTATAGTATGTGAATTAAATAGTTTTTCATATTATATTGTGGCTTTTGATTTATTAATATTTTTAATATTACATATATATCAACTTTGCTCAAAAAAAGAATATTCAAATCAAAATGATCTAAATCAATAAACAGATCAAGAATTTTTAATGACTTATTAAAAATATTCTATAAATATATAAATAAGTTATTACAATCAAGACCGGCAAATTAAACCCCACCCCCCAAAAAAAAAAAAAAAAATCATTTCACAATGAAAAAACATCACAGATTTTAATTAAAAAAATTTACGACGATTTTTGATTGAAAAATATGCTTGCATGGTGACCCTACAACGTAACGTTTGTCAAGGCTGAACATTTAAAAAAGAAATAAAATCTGACGTGTCGCCAGGTGATTCGCTCCGGTCCAGTCGACTCAGCGTCCACGTATGAAAGCCCGAGGCCAACACAAACACCAGCGCGGCGTTATGACGTGGAGTCATCGAAGTGGCCCCGTCGCGGGCCCCACGCGGGGACCAATCATTGGTGCGGGCCCCACGCGCTACGTTGCAATAAAATAATAATAATAATAATAATAATACATCCCCCGGCCACCCTCCGCTTAAGCCATTGATAGGTCTTCCGTCGCGCGAAAGGGAGAAGATTCGAAGACTCCTAAATAAATCGCCTCCCAACGACTCGATCTCGAGTAGGTGTGAGAGAGATCGATACAGATAGAAGGGTTTTGGATCCCGAAATGTCTCTCGCCGGAGACGCTGGCCTCGAGAAGGATCAGGCGGCGTCGACGACGGCGGAGTGGGTCGGAGAAGAGGACAGCTCCACCATTTGGGAGACGGAGCGGTAGCTCAACCTCTGGGGCCCAGTCGCGAGAAAGACTCCTCCTTTACTCGAATAGTGGGCGCTTTAGACACTAAATCGCCGCCCCCGTCGGCATCGGCGTCCGTTTCCCGGAGGATTCGGGGCGGATATATAGAATATTGAAAAGGGATCGGTTCTGATTCAGTGGGTATTTTGTGAGGCTTTCGGGATTCGAGGAAATGTCGGCGAAGCTGCGGAGCGGCGGGGACACGGCGGCAATCACGACGGCGGCGGCGGAGGGGAAGGGCGGGGTGCAGATCGAAGTGGAGTTCGCCAAGTGCGAGTGCTGCGGGCTGACGGAGGAGTGCACGCCGGCGTATGTCGCGCGGGTCAGGGAGCGGTACAGCGGGCGGTGGGTCTGCGGCCTCTGCGGCGAGGCCGTCGAGGACGAGATCTGCCGCGCCGGGCGGCGGATCTCCACGGAGGAGGCGCTCGACCGCCACATGAGCTTCTCCCGGGACTTCCAGTTGGCGGCGCCGCCGGCCAACCCGGCGGAGGACCTCATCGCCGCCATGCGCCACATCCTTCGCCGTAGCCTCTATTCGCCGAGGGATCTCCGGTCCACCCCCACCAGCCCCCGTGGGAAGGACGAAGAGGACGGCGATGTCGATGGCGGCCATCGCCGCTCGCTGACCCGCTCCGAGAGCTGCTTTCCTTCCCTGGCTCGTTGAAGGCGTTGGGCGAAGCCCGCACCTCCGAGAGGTACGGTGAAAAAACTACGGACGCTAAGCGAGTGACCGGATCCAAATACCTATTCGAGAAAAAAAATTTCGTACATCTCTCTTTAGGTATTTTACTCTAATAGTTAGGGTTAATATCGTTCTCCAAAATATATATATATATATATATATATATATATATATATATATATGCTAGAATATTAATCCTCTCTTTAGACTGTTTTCCTTCCCACCTCTTGTAAAGATATCGGTCGAATCAATGCAAAGAAAATGGAATTAAATTTCCCGTTTTCCTGAATCTTATTATCTTTTTTATGATGAATTCCTTCACTGCGTGGTGATTAAAAATACCACGTTTTTAATCATTTTCCTCGCTTATAAGCTGGCGTTTTTTTGGGATAAAAGTTCTGAGAGGCCGCGGCACCGGTTTGCGGACCGGCGAGTGGCGTGACCGGAAACGTGCCGCTTTTATTGCCGTTCCTGGCGCCATTCGGTTCTATGCTCATCAACGCATGAGACTAGCATAGTTATCAACACAGGACGTTTATATTTATGAGGAAGCGTATGCGTATCCGGTGGTAAATGAAGAAGATAAATAGAGCATAAATAGAGAATCAAAGGGTAAGAACGGTAGTATGAATCATACCTAAGTTTTATCCTTATTAAAGTTGACATTCATACCTAAGTTTCATCCTTTCTGATATCGACATATCTATATTTTCATGCTCTTATATGCTTTCAGACGGATGAAATGTTCTTTTAGAAATATTGGAACTAAATACTTGGATGCTTATCTCTTATTCATTAATACCTGATAAATTCTTCTTCATCCTCTTAAAAATATTCTTATTTTTGGTACCTAATAATTTTTTTTTTCATCTTCTTAAAAATATTGAAGCAGAAATCATTGAATACTTATCCCTTATCCATTGGTACCTCATAAATTCTTCTTTATTTTTTTAAGTATACCATAATCCTAACTGAAATAGGTTATGTCCCTTATTTATTAGTGCCTAATATATTCTTTTCTATTTTTTAAGTATACCATAATTCTACCTGAATATATGATGGTCTTTTAAATATGTATGATAAATATAAAGTTTTTATCATAGAAAATTCATGCTTAAAAATATTTGATTGTTAGTATTTGATTGTAACTCGAGTGCAACTGAGACTGCCTAGTAAATCTACCAATTGGCAGCATACCAAGAGTTTGACCCGAAAGGCTCCAACAATCACTTCTTGAGCCGTGCTAGTGCCAAAGGCTGCATATATTCTCTTATATGAAAAGTGTGACACCCTCATGTGCTCTTTTGTTGGAGTTTCATTGAGAATGCATAGAACTTACCTACAGCTGTCTCTTTTGCACCAGGTAACGTTTCAGAGCTAAAGTAATGGTTTACCATAAACTTTCTGGCAGCACTCTTACGTCTCTGACAATACGTCAGCTGTGGGCTCCATCTAATGTTCTGTATCTGCCAACAGAGAACTCTAGATATATAGGTCGAGAGTGAGAAAACCAATAAAAAGGAAAATTATGATAATAAATCAAAACTGAAAGCGACCCAACTTTTTGTCTCCTTCTGAGTTCTTCCGAGGCTCTGAGTAAAGAGGAACAAAAGTAAACTGCAAGATGAGAAAAGAAAAAGAAAAAGAAAAAAAACGTAAAACGGATAGAGGCATGAATCCACTTCCACCCCTTCCAGAGAATGGTACCAAAACACAACTACAATCTCAACCATCGTAAACAATTTTAAGATTTAGAGGTGAAATCGAACCATTGCTCTCTTGCTCAAACTGACAATAGATGATACCACCAAAGCAAATGCTAAATAGTGTCTTTGATGAATTTTTAGCATGCAGTAGCATAAGCTTTGAGGGGTTGTTTAAAGTGGGTATTCTCTCATAAATTTTTAAATAAATTGATCAACATCTCAAGTTAACTATGCATGCAGAGGGAATGTGGCTGGTTATTAATTATTATCTTGTTTAGCAAAAAGAGAGGAGGGATTGTTTGCCTTTTTGCTTCCTCTTTGCTGGGTGTGGGCCTTTCCAAACCATGGTCCGACAAGGAAGCACATGGAAAGGACCTACAAAATTTTTCTGATTTGGCCTTGCGATGTTGTAACTTTGGGTGGGCTAAGGTGTTTGATATTGAATATATATATATATCTTTTTCCTAATTCATCAACGTAAAAGAAGAGAAAATAAAATGGTTTAGAAAATAAAAGACTAAAGCACACTTTTCGATTTGTAACTTTTAATTGTTATATTTTTCTTAAATTTTTAGTTGTTACATTTTAATTCTTATGTTTTAAAAATATTATATTTATAATATCTTAGATATTTAAGGTAAGATATTAGGTTAAGTAATCCTTTAGCTTTAGAGTGCTCTTCAATTTTCGCTAAGGATATATTTTTATCAAAATAAAAGCATAAAATTTTCAGGAATTAAGATTTATTTCTTTCTCCGGCATTGGGGATTTCAAGGGAAAAGTTGAGGGTCAAAAAGTTGCCTGTTGCTCCAAAAAAAGGAAGAAGCTTGGCTGACGTTACGAAGAGGGGGGGGAAAGGACGTCTCTAAGCTAACAGTTGGACCACCAAATCTATCTTGTTCATCATGTACCCTCACATCTCAGTGAAACTTGAAGCCAGAAGTCTAAGAAGCTTAAGACGTTTGTCGATGAGGAAGAGTGATCTCCAGCACTGTCACCGAAGCTTGTGTTGTGACAGAAACATGCGAGAGAAAAGAAGTGAAAAATTGTTTTTATTACACTTAGAGCAGTCAACCTGTCAGCTCGTTGTCTCAATTGGAAGATGGTACGTTGGAACGAGTCATCTTCCCAGTTTTCTTTGGAGAAAGAATGAGAGCAAAAATAAAACTACCGCATCATGATAATTTAATCATTCACAAAAGTGCTTATCAAGATTCAAAGGAATAGTTTTAATACTAACCATTCCAAAACACTGCAACCCTTAACAAACCTCCTAATAGATGCATCAATGGCTAAGAACCGTTTGATTTATTTAACACGCCTAACTTGATTTAATTTATTGTAGATTGGATTAGGTTATCTATTGAATAAAATTGTTAGACCTGTTTTTAAATTTTTAGCTCATTTAATACACAGGTTAGATGCTTTTGTGCAACGAAAAAAAATTTGATACTACTTGTGTACAGGAATGAAGAAAGATTAATAAAAAAAAGAAGAGAGAAATTAAAGATTTATAGTTCAGTTTGTTAATCCGAGTTTACACAGAAAAAAAAGATAAAAATTTTACTTTGAAAATAAACTTGAGATTACAATAAATAATCCTTTAGATTCATTTACAATACGCAGAAATCTCTTTTGAACTTATTTATAACATTTTGGGTTATTTTGAAGGTTAAAATTATATGTGCTTATATAAAAGTAGGTTTACAGTGCGTTTCATAAGTCAAAACTGTAGATGCTTTTCATACATATAAAAATATATTTTTTATTCGATCGATCCGATTCAATTGCCACACCTATCAAATGCTTGTTATATTCTAGCTTGCGGAGGGTTCTCTAAATCAAAAGAATTCCAATTTACTAATTTTATTTCTCAGCAAAAATGCAAAGAAAAATCAGTGAATCTAGAATTTCATGGTAAAAATCAGTGAATCTAGAATTTCATGGTAACCCTTCCCGTCTTCTTGTTATCATGACATGGCCTTAACGCTGGTTACTTGTTAGGCACGTTGGCAGGGCACCTTGCCTCACACGTGAATTTTGAACATGAAAAAGCTGTGAACCAGGTACCGATCAACGTAGCACAAGCGCGCAAGGTTGGCAAGGTTGGCAAGGGTGTGTGATGTATAGGATTGCTAATGAGATGGTCTCCAAAAGAAATTTTGGATTTTATGCAGCGCAGGCCTGGCCCATTAGCAGCCTTAGCATTGTAATTTTGGATTTATTCAACCTAAGCCTGACCCATTGGCAGCCTTAACAATGAGCGGGGCTGGTTTCAACGAAAGACCAGACTCGTGTTAACACCGGGTAGTTTGGAGATGCAGCCAAAGGCGCAAGGACCCACCTCTTTATCACAGAATGTTGGGTGCTTGGACATGATAGGAACATCCTTGTCCTGTATCATCCAATCATCTATTTTCCTGCAGGGCACGGACGCTGAGTAATTTTTGCAACAGGATTTGAACTTATAACCAAGTCTTTGCTCTTTCTTACACTTTTGACTGCCTTACCGTAAAATTGAACATGACATGCTAATACAAGAGTTCAATGCTAAATAAATGAATTTAAATTAATCTTAAATAGATTCATGTCACAATTATGTTGGCCTTGAAAAGCAAAAGCTTTGTTACTAATTTGTTGTGCTCAAAGTAAGTTCTGGTATCACTTATGGTGGATATAAAAGAGATCAACAAGAAAGAAAAGAGAAAAAAGAATCAAAAGAGTACTTATAAGGTTTTAACGTGATTTTGCCATTAATCTATAATTACAAGCGAAAGAAAGCCAAAAAAAATTATTTTTTTAAAAAAAATCTAGAGATTACAAGAATTATTTTTTCACCGGAAACTCTCTCTCATAAAACAAAAATTTCAAGATTGCAAGAATTATTCTCACCAGAAACTCTCTCACAAAACCTAAGCTGGCTTAATAGAATTTTCTTTTGAACTCTCTTAATAATGCTTTGGGTTTTTTGAAGACTCGAGCTAATGCGCTAAAGGAATGATGTATAGTATACCATGTATAGGACTTGTATTCTTTACGTATATGGAAACTTATGAATTTCAAAACAAACTCTAACAAATATGAAATAGTTATGTTGTGTCACGTGTTAATTTGTCAACTTGAAAATGATATGTTTATGATCTCATTAATTTAAAGTTGGTTATGGTTTTTTATATTTATGTAGTTGAGGTTTTTGTAGATCATGAACTTAAATTATTTAGCTTAAATAATTTAATATTATGATAACTTTTTGATATGATTAAATATTATGTTAGAAAATAAATATTTTTATATTATAAAAATAAAGTAATATATTAGTATTAAATAGATCATATTAAGTGAAATATATTTATTCATATTAAGTAAGTTCTTAAAGGAATCATATCAATCCAATATAATTTATATGTTAAACGAGTTATGCATATGGTATCATATTACCTATTTAATAATTAATTAATATTCATATTAAAATTTTTAATATAATTAATTAAGCATATTTTATTTCTTGTCAATCCATACGATGTTATATTCGAGCTTTGATACGACACAAACTTGAAATAGCAACATGAATTATTAGTCTTAATTTTGACCTCTCTATGAGCTTCAAGATATTTTACATGATGAAGATGCGAGGAGGTTGAATGCTAGCTTTAGAGTGTATCCATCTCAGGTCTCTCAATACATGAATTAACCCAACACCTTTGAAGGAAGCAAAAATAGATGTAGGATAAGTAATACTTTCTTTTACCTTATTACAGTCAGGATGATCATACTGAAAAGTTAGGAGGCAATTTTAGGGTATAGTTCAGGTGGTGGATCCTTGACATCCCACCCAAAGCCAGATTCGTAATTCCGCACGCATGCTTCCAACTTTCTGAGAAGTTCCGGACTGATGGGCCGAAATGATGATGTCGAGGGCAGCTAGGTTTGCACATCCTTGATCAGCGGCTTTGTCTATGGGTGACGACAACGAATCATAAAAGCCATCAACTTTAAAAAGGACAACTCGTTTCCCATAGATCTTCAAATATTCCGTATCCACCAAACAAAGCAATGAAGCCCTCTGAACCTTCCTGCTTTTCCTTGCAATGGGTTTTTACTTCAGATGACTTGAGTAAAAAGTTTTGTGAAAACCATGATATTAGCCTACGATTTGAGTTATGATTTCTCAAGCCACTACTATTATATATTTTACTTTATTTTTTAACAGTAAAATTCTCTACGATCTAGCATCAAATGATCGAGCCGAGTAAATACCGTATGTTTTTTGTTTTTTTTATTTTTTTTTATTTTTTATTTTTAAGTATCCTATCCCATAGCATCATCTGCCAACCCTCTCGGTATTAAGGGCTTTGGAATAAATCCACGATGACAAAACACCCATGAATTCATTACTCCCTCCCCCATCCTTCATATCTATACCCCTTGCCGCCGATTCTTTCTCTAATTCAACGGTAGCCTCCTGCCGCCTTGGTAATCCTAAATCAAACCAAAATTAATTTGAGTTTGAAACAAGCTTGAATTGAATTAAATCGAATATGAGTGAGTCTAATTAATTAGAAATTAATCAAAATTAATTTGAGCTGGTTCAAGCTTGAATTGAAATTTTGATTTCAAAGCGGACCTACATTAACATCTAATTAATGCAAATAATCATTAAAATATTTGGCAGCTGAGATGCTAACCATGTCGGCCGAACAGCAACAAGCGAACGGCGGGTGATTCCATCGGTGTATCAGGACATAACCATCATTTTTAATTAGTAAAAGGGGTTTTCTGTCACACGATCTTAAAAAATAAAAGCCACCCTTTGATTGAGGCTCGAGGGTCAACTGAGAGAGAGAGAGAGGCCGAGCGGCGGAGAGGCAATTCTGATAGAGAGGAGGCGAGCGAAGGTGGGGTTTCTCCAGCGACTCTTTCTTTTCTTGTGGCGCTGGTCCTCCCGATCTGCGGCGGAGAGGGGAAAAAGAAGCCTAGGGTTTCAGAGCTCTTATAAAACCCTCCTAGTATTACTGCCCGAAGATTCAAACCGGAAGCTCTACCACCGGCGGCGGCGGCGGCGGCGGCGGCTCTTCCTTGCCCTCTCTCCCCTTCGCTCTCCTCCTCCTCCTTGCTCGTTTTACCCATGGGTAGATGTCCTTCCGTGTACCTTCTTATCGATCTGCGGAAAGGTAACGAGGAATTCCTCCTCCTCCTCTCTCTCTCTCTCTCTCCTCCTTTTAGACCTTGCTTCTTGTGGGTTGTAACGCGTGCTTCTGTGGTAATATTGGGCTTGTGGTTTCTTTGGTGCTCTGTTGGGTCATATCGTGCTGGATTTTTAAGTGTTTTGTTGTTAGTGTGCTTGCAAGGGTATCCAGGAGGTTAGATTTGTGGAGGATGGATGCGGGTTGTTGGGTAAAGTTGCTGATTTGAGGGTTTTATGCTTTGTGACTTCAGAGGTTCCGCAAATTTGTGCCTTTTTTGTTTTTTATTTTATTTTCACTTTTTTTAATGAGAGGGTGCCAACTAGTGTAGGAGGTGAAGTCATTGAAGTTGGGTAACCGTGGAGCTGGGTTTGATACCTGTCTACACCCTTGTGATTGGGTTGGGGGGTAACCCCCTCCCTTTTATTCAAAAGGAAAAAAAAAAAATTTCTTAATTTAAGTTGGAAAAAAAAAATCTTAATATAACTGGTAGATAACCACTTCTTGTACTGTTATAGAAAAATTGGAGCTGAGAAGATCGTGACGAGACCCTGTTGTGGAGTCATGGGAACTCTGAAAGTGGAAGTGTTGATGGGCAAGTAATACGTTTGTTAGTCAAGGAGAGCAGTGGGGGAAGGGTTACACAGCCAAAGCGAATGGAATGAAATAGCTGTAGTTAGCTGGGTTATCTTTAAACAGTTTTGACTTTAGATCATTAACAAGAGACAAACTGTCTCCAGTCCAGAAGCCATATTGAGCAATGAGGTATTATCTAGTAATGTACATCTTTTTTGGCCTGTGGAAATGGCATTTGTGAGTGGTTGCTTTTACCATTGATGATATTCAAGTATCTTAAAAGCTGCTAATTGGTTTGTACCTCTTTTGAGTATACATGTAGGTGATAGATGATGCTGTCTTGTTGTAGTTTAGAAGCTTGAATTGAGGGTGCGATATGATGAGTTCGTATTGGCGTTCTAATCATATATAGTTTTCACATGTGAGTAACATGTATTTCATTCTCTGGCATGCAAATATTAATGATAAGATGACCGCATATGCATCATTGGTTTGAGGATTTCTGGCTTCCCTAGAGAGGGTTGAAAATTTTTGGCAACTTCTAGCTCAGATGTGAAAATGTCAGTGTTTCATATGATTAGACATGCAGCTTTAGGATAGAAATTTCTGGATCCAAATCTTCTACATGGTGTATGCCAGATTTCCAGTGTTTGAGATAGTCCTTTTCTTAGGGCTTTTTTGGTTTTGCTTCTACTTTTCAAAAGGTACTTCTCATAAAAAGAGAAGTTGGAAGCTAGGTTTTTTGGCTTTTTCTAAGTGCTTGTTTGATATTTTCTTGAGAAAAGTTTTCCTGAGATGGAGGAAAAGAGGATCAGAAAACAAATCCACCTCTCTCATGGTATTTATTTTTCCATGGAAGGAGAGAAATGTGTATGGATTCACATATAATTTTTCCTCCCTTCTCTAACTAAAGATGGCTAAATAAGGGGAGAAAGGCGCCCCAAATTTACCCCCAATCAAATGAGCCCTAAAAGTACTTTGTTGTCTTTTCTTTATATAGAAGCTTTTTTCAGGTATTATTGCCAGACATCTATTTATTACAAAGTACTTCTTTGCCTTAGGTGATGTAAATGTACTTTTCTAAGTAAAACCAGACATGCCATTTGCGAACTCAACCATTTGAGGAGGAGATGACAAATTCTAATCAGTCAATGGGTGCATGTTTATTCTAATCCAGAATATGTACTTAATAAAATGCTAAATAACAAAAAAGACTGCCTATTAGTTTTAAATGAGATTGCATATTTTTCAGTTTGTAAGTTAATAGCCTTGTCTTGATCATTTTGGGCCATGTTACTGAATGTGTGACTTCATAAAATGCTAAATAACCTTCCTTCACAATTAAAAGACCACCTAATTATGATGTTGCCTATTTTTAATTGATGAGACAATAGTCTTAGAGCAATTGTTTTAGGACATGTCTATAGGAGTTATTGTTTTTTTCCTGCCTCAAGATAGCATGCGAATCAAGAAACTATTTGGCCAGTGCTACGGGATGAAGTGCTAGTCAAGGCATTTATAGACTACCCTGGGCTTTGCTGACCCCTTTCCTGGGATAAGTTAAGCAGCTTATGCATTGCATTGGGGAACCAATTCAAATGAGTTCAAAACTATGTTTCATATGGCTTTTGTGAGGCTGATCTATTTGGAGGTGAAGAGTATTTGAGGGATGCTGTGAGTTAAGCGTCATCTATTTTAATAAGGCCCCTCGCTGTGTTGTAGGTCAGCTATCAGAGAGGTCAACCTGTTACTAGTCCAAAGCCAAATAGGACTGCAGTTGGGTAACAATGTGTTAGATGTCGCAATAATGCCCCCGCATGCATGATACAATGGCTGTAAATGTAGCTAATGTGCAACTAGTTCAAGACCTAACCCAAAAGAAGGAAAGAAGAGTATGGTTGCCTTACAAAAATGCCTTGAAACAAAGCCAAGAAGATCATTTGAAGAGGATACTTAGTGGAAATGTTTATGAAGAGAGCATCATCTTGTTTTTTTTCCCTTTTTGGTTATGCTGAAAATCAAAAGGAAGGATGAGTGGAGATAAAAGGAAAAAGAAACTTTGAAAATCATGAAAATCACTTTTGAATCTTTTGAAAACCATTGTTTTGAAGATGACCATCAACTCCGGAAGCCAGGTGGGCCCAATCCTTAATTTTTATTTGAGGAAACTTCTTGTTCCCATACCACTTCTAGAGAGTTTTTTAAAATTCTCCTTCTTATTCTTCTCTTCCCTTTTTTATTGTCTGCTTTAGATGGTAAAATCTTGCTGTCATTGACTTCAAAACCAAAAGAAGGAAAGAAGAGTATGGTTGCCTTGCAAAAATGCCTTGAAACAAAGCCAAGAAGATCATTTGAAAAGGATACTTAGTGGAAATGTTTATGAAGAGAGCATTACCTTGTTTATTTTCCCTTTTTGGCTATGCTGAAAATCAAAAGGAAGGATGAGTGGAGATAAAAGGAAAAAGAAACTTTGAAAATCATGAAAATCACTTTTGAATCTTTTGAAAACCATTGTTTTGAAGATGGCCATCAACTCCGGAAGCCAGGTGGGCCCAATCCTTAATTTTTGTTTGAGGAAACTTCTTGTTCCCATACCACTTCTAGAGAGTTTTTTAAAATTCTCCTTATTCTTCTCTTCCCTTTTTTATTGTCTGCTTTAGATGGTAAAATCTTGCTGTCATTGACTTCAAACAGCAAAACCTTGCCATTGAAGCATCCTAAAGGTCGTTTTGTTTTTGATTATTTGGACGACAAAAGGTTGCTGTCTAAAGTCTCAAATGACACAACATTCCCATCCATGTACTCAGGTTTGGTTGATTGAGCCTGTGATTTCTTGTGTTCAAATTCATCTAGGACCGATTAGATCACTCAGAGGCTTGTAAATAGTTCATAGGTCTCCTTTTGCAGTCATCACCGCTTGAAATGACTTCCTTTTGAGACTCTTCTTTCTTTTGGAGTGCATCCTTTTGGAAGTCGGTTTGTGATTGTCCTAGCTGCTTCAATTCCTCTCTTTTAGCTGATCCTTTGAACGTGACAGCATTGTTGCTGTGAAGTTGTCCGGTGTTGTGGCCTTCCTTTTGAGTTGGTTTCTTTATGGGACCTTGCGGACCATGCTGCATTTGAGCTACTCCATGATCTTCTTCTTCTTCTTCTTTTTAACAATTGCTTTGTTCCTGATAGGAGCCTCCAAAAATAGCTGACAACAATCACTTCAGGTTCTCTAATTGGGTTAGGGATTTCCATCATAGCCTCTGTCCTCCCTTCATCCAACTGATGAAGCAAGCAAGGCTACTTGTGAATCCAAGAAAGATGCTGGTTTTGTCCATTAACTCAGTTTTGCAAAGTCACTCCAGGCTCTCACCTAGGCACTTAGACAAGGTGAGGAGACCCTTGAATGCCTTGATAGTCCTTAGGCAAGGTGACTTTGCTGAGGTGATGACTAGTTGAGCACTCAAATAAAGTGGGAGACATTCAAGTGAAAACTTGGGGTCAAAGGCAAGATTGTATGGTCTTAAAGAACTGTTGAGTTGGACAACAAAGTATTGCTGTGCAAATGCATGGAGGGAAACAAGCTGTGAGCTGAGATGCTACATGCTGTGATGATCGATTCATGCATCAAGCTGTCATCATTAGGAGCAAGCGAGTTGCTGCGACTTCCCAATGATACAAGTTTGATGTTCTTGAGTTTATATGATCATTGCTTATCACCTGAACAACCAAAAAAATATAGAGATATGGATGATAGAACCCTGCCGTTCTAAACTTTAGATGGCCAACTTCTGCCATTCAGATGCATAGGAAAAGGTAGAGAGAGACAGGAGCATATCTTCAAACTAAATAATTATATTCCAGCAAAATTATAAGCATTTGACTAACAAAGGAATATTTGGGCTAACAAAGTAACATTAAGCTAAATTTATTGAGAGTTAACCTAACCTAGAAATACTAAAAGGCTACTGAGTGTCTTCTCCATTGCTTTTGAGGATGCAAGAGAGAATCTTTGCCATAAGATGACTCAATTGATGGCAAGTAGGACTGTTCTGCTAGTAAGTTCTCCATAACTGGAGGGAGGGATGGCCTTTCCTTCATATGCTTAGGGTAGGACTCCACATAAGCCTCCATCATGGCTTAGTCACCACTCTCCGAACTGGAAAAGCTTAGGTAATTGTGTAATGTTTCCAATGGCTTAATTCTTCTTGATGGCATTGACAATCTTCCTCAGGTCTCAGAGAAATGCAGAGTTCCACATTAGAAATGTATGATTGAATAGGATCTTATTGAAATCGTTGCACATCTTGTGGCAAGATTGAGGTGTGTGAACCATAGACATGTTGATTCCAACCATAATGCACTCAAAATTAAAGGAAACCGGTGGATAAATCTTCGTCATGCTATCCAAGGTATCAGTAACATCATCTTCTAACAATAGAACGAAGAGGTGATGCCAGAACTCCTAATCATGAACCAATTGATTCAGTACAAAAGGGATTGAGGAGGCCATGGGTAAGGAAATGTTCTGCAGGCCGTATCGCAGCTTAATGGGAGAACTTATAAAGGATCACCCATTGCAATAGAACTCAACCCTTCATTGAGAAATGCCAAAATTAGTTGGATGTGGCACTTCTTGTGCCTTAAATGACAAAAGATCAGCTTCAAATGATTCTGAGAGAGGGTAAACCTACTGTTTAGGAAAAGTCTGACATGAAGGCAACAAGCTCCTTCACTTACACACATGGTTCACATTGGTCTCTCATCCTACATGCTATGCTCCACAGCCTGCCAAAACTACTCCCAGAATAGTTCCTTATCAGGGAGCAGATCTTCAATGTCTGCATAACCAGGAAGCAGATCTTCAAAGGAACTGACAAGGCTTTGCCTGAAATCAAACTGACAAGGCTTTGCCACCAATGCTCGGTCACTCTGAGGATTGGCACGAACTTGGTCACTCTGAGGATTGGCACAAACTCCCAGAATTTGTCTTCTCCAAGAGGATGGTCATCTTGCCCAAATTGAAGAAGAATGTAATTGGAATTGGGAAAAAAATACAGGGAACTAGCCAAAAGTTTGGGAAGAATCTATATTATTAAAAATTAAAAGGATATTAACAAGGATAATAATTGAAGGATATTGATATGTTTATATATCTAGTCATGCAAAAGCTATAATATTAGGCAAAAATAATTAACTGTAACAATAAACACCATTACCTCCAACAGTAAATAGGATTATCGGTTAGTGGTCCATGAATTTTTCTTGGATAGGTTGTGAATAAATCATAAAATTTGTAACATAGAACTTCTTAATTAACACTTCTATATGAAAGTAATTTGGAGAATCCTTTGGCTGATGAAAATAGAGAATAGATAGGATTCTTTTTTTAAATAATTTGAAGAATATATACTACTTACATTGATCCCTTCTTCAATTAATTATTTTAAATTATTCTTTCTT
Source organism: Metroxylon sagu (assembly GCA_017589505.3). Taxonomy (NCBI): domain Eukaryota; kingdom Viridiplantae; phylum Streptophyta; class Magnoliopsida; order Arecales; family Arecaceae; genus Metroxylon; species Metroxylon sagu. The sequence goes on from JACVBY030000657.1 coordinate 1,046,430, forward strand.
GTTCAATTGCTTGCATATTTGAGTAAAGTATATCTGAAACTCTGTCTGCAGGAAAATGTGTAGAGTCTGTTGGTAATTCTTTAAATTACTGCGATGCTATGATTTGTATATCTTTCTTCTGCCATTTCTTCAGCCATTAAGAAACCTGACCATATGCAAGAATTTCAATCTATTCCCTTAGGAAGAGAAAGGACTTACCTTTATGTTATATTTCAACTTTACTAACTTCTAAAGTATGATATTACCAGAAAAAGGGAGTTGTTGAATCTGATACCAGATATTCTTCATGATAGTAACTGTTCTACACACTCACACACGCACGCATGCACGCACACACACATATATCTTTCAGCGATCATCATAAATACTATGGTATATCTCTTTATATATAAAAGCAACTGTCCATGTTACAAATATGCATAATTTCCTTTCATGCACAAGTTCTCATAGATTCCAATTTAATTATGCATTTTTCTTAAGAAACACGTTAAAAGAAATGTAAACATAAATGGGGGCAAATTTGCTTACTATATGGTTTGGTCTGGCTTTCCTGTTGTTTTTTGCAGCTGGACATGAGTTCCCATGTCATCGTAAAAGTGGTTGGTCAGAAATACCCTGTTTTTATTGGTTGATTGTTTATATCTGGATCTTCAGAGCTTTATCACTTTGTCCTGGGTTAGGGAAGGAGGAAAACTTGCCCCACATTACATTATTTCTTTTGCCTTTGCTTCAAGTTTGAAATTATATTAACCAATGGACAGGAGAAGTTATAACACATTCTAAGAATTTAGTTCTTGCATTTTCCATCTGTGCTCATTTCTTGGACATATACTGTATCGATATGATATGTTCAGCCTAAAAAAATGTGATATTTAAAATATATGCATGTGTGGTAAATATCATGACTTAGTATATCATTATAATCAATCAGAAGATGCAATAGTTTAGCTCCAAAAAGTTCTTGGACAGGACGTAGGATTCTTTTTGAATTATTATGTTTGTTATGAAGCTAATATTTTGGCAGCATAACAAATAATGTTGTAATTGACTCTTATGCTTGTTGGAATCATCCTGACTGTCAAATTTAATTTGCAGGTTTAGGATAAATCCTGTGTGGAAGTTTTCTTTCTTTAGAAGGTTTTGTATGTAAAATCATATATTTACAGTTAAAGTAAAGATGAGTTTGCCCATTAAAGGTTTTTCGAATAACAAGGATGTGAGATTGAATATACCAAACAAGGCTACAACGTTAAATCCCAATGCAGCAGAATTTGTTCCTTCAGCACTTAGATCTACTTTTGGGAACAGCAAAAGTGCAGATGCAACCAAGATTGATGTTCCTGGGCCTTCTGGAAAAGCAGTCCTAAATCGTTCTGAGTCCAGTATTTCTAATAATTCAGATGATGAGGCACATCAGTTTTGGCGCTGCCAGCTTCCTGATGATATTACTCCTGACTTCAAGGTCATGGGAGAAGATGAGTTGCAGACACCTCGACAACTGTCACTTGCTGGTTTGTCCATGCATGATGGTATTGAAACTTCACAATTCTCTGCATCAGCATCAAGCCTTTTATTGGGTATACAACAGGATGTATTGTCCTGTGGTATTGATAATCTCAACTTGCGTGAAAAGACAGGATTTTCTAGCTCTAGCTATGCTGAAACTCAACCATCAGCTTCTTTCATGGCTTTGGCTACTAAGAACTGGAACCAACCATGTATAAATGGTGATCAGCATTTTACGAATGGAAGTGAGGGGCATCACTACAATGAGGAGTACAATACTGGCTTTCTGAATAACTCATCCGAGGATGCAGTTTTAGAGGATGGTGCCATTGACCCGATGGATTTTTTGTCTTCACAGTTTCCAGGTTTTTCTGCTTTGAGCCTTGCAGAAGTGTACTATGCAAATGGCTGTGACTTGAACTTGACCATTGAGATGTTAACTCAACTTGAGGTATGTTTTATAAATTTACACTGCTACATTATTATTCAGTGGAAGGCTCCTAGCGATATAGGAGGCACGAGTGCTATATTACTTGAAAAATGCCATTTATGATCTATCATATGTTAATTTTTGAATTCCTGATGTTTGCCATTGATAAAAACCTTAGGCATGGAAGTAAGAGATTCTGCTTGATAGCTTGCTAAGTTGCATATTCTGAATAGCTTGTTGACAATTTTTGGTTGGGTAATGTTGAGTCTGCTTTTTTTGCGATTCACAAGAATCAATGTAGCATCGAAAGGTGAAAATAACTAAATGTCAAAAACAATCATAACTGAAAATGCAACCGAGTTGTGAATGTAATTTATTCAAGGCCCTGAAAGTGTGTCATGAAGAGTTGAATTAGCTACATGTTTTAAATTATGATTATGATTATTATTATTATTATACTATTCGTAAATATTGTGGCTCAGACATGAATAGGAGTATTAATGTCCATCCTAAAAGGTATTAATTCTTTGTACATCCATAATATTTCTTGTTGGCAGTAATGAGTTCAGGGTTGCTTGTATTAATGATTTAAGTTTCAGTGGGACAGGAGTCGAGACGATCAAGCCGTCTTGTCCCAGAGAGATTTCGGACCGATCTTAGCTGTCCCGTCTCGGTCATAATATATTATAGTGTCAAATTTAAATCAGTCTAATTTATCATAAAGATATAATTTTTGAAGTTTAAATATGTTTAAAAATTGAATCAGATGCTAAAGTTTCATTTTTTTTTTAAGAAAAAAAATTTCAAGCAAGTACCGAGACACTTTGATCGGGTCGGGGATCGAGTCGGAGAGCGTCTTGTTCCATAGAAAAACTGGGATACCTCTTACCCATGAGCTTGTATCAAGTTTCATTACTTAAAGTCTTAAACTAGTAATATGTACAAGAAAATTGTAAATGTACCAAAGCAGATAAATTCCAACTGTAGGGTCTCATCAACAAATATGGAATTATGTATTTATATGGCAATTATTAAATTTTCACTGATCATAGTACTTAGAATTAAAAAATATGAAAATCTTGTAAATAATTAGGTAAGATTTTACATAAAAAGACTTCTCCCTGAGTATGATATAGTAAGATGATAGTTACGTACAGTTTAGGACTTCGGGATTTTCTTATATTTCTTCTTGTTTTTCTTGGATCTGAGAAGCAGTTTTAAGAAAATGAATGAGTTGGTAGATTGCTTGTAGAAGAGTCTTATATTTAGTGAATGAATTGATAAGGCAGGTTGTCATGGAAAGCAAAAGGAAGCAAAAGGAAGGAATTATAGTGGGAGTAATCAGACCTACACAAGGATGCTGATTATTGCATTTATGTAGAAGCTTCCCCTTTTATTTCAAGTTGAATGGGTTGGTGGAGTGGAAAAGATTTGGGTTTTTAGTCTCTGTCTCATGGGGTTCATATCTTTTAACTATGGTTGCTGGTGAATTTTTGGCAAACTAGCCGTCAGAAGACAGGTTTAAAGTTAAAGTGCTGGTTAGACCATTTAGATGGTTAATATATGGTTAATTAAGGATAAGACATCAGTTCATCTATATATGTATTAGAATTAAGCATGTATCAACCTCATTATGCGTTGATTTAGCGAGATTGGAGGATTTGTATGTTAAGGCAAGGTTTTAAATCCTTTGGGGTGGGGCTCTCTCAATTTTTCTATGGAATGGGACGCATTGCTCCCATTCCGATACTTGAGATGAGGGATGTCTTAGAATGTATTGATTGGGATGCTAGGACGATGGTGGGATGGTTCTACCCTGACATTTGGGATGGTAACCTATCTTGGCCTCCTACAGGATGTCCTATCGAATTTGAAGCTATGTTTGGAGGAATATTTAGGAGTTTGATGATTAGGAAATTAATATCGTTTCAAATGAGCAAGCTATTGGTAGTAGCTTGTGTTCCTAATCTCGATAAGGGCTTTTGCTCAATTAATGAAGGAGCTATGCTTGAGCCCAAAATATGAACAAGTTGAGCTTGAGATTGGCTTAGCTCGCTTGAATCCAACTCGATTAATCTTGAAGAACATGTCTCTTTATTTAATGGGGGAGGCTTTTGGAGCTGGGCTCCCTTCTTTGTAACTGGACTTTTTTATTGCAACAATGTGTGTTAGAGTCCCACCCCAACTCTCAGAGAGAGAGAGAGAGAGAGAGAGAGAGAGAGAGAGATAAACTTCTTATCCAAGTCATTTATCCAATGTTCTCTTGCCATCAACTTGATCTTCTTTTACCTGGAGTAAATTACATGCAGAAATATAGTCAGGCATAAGGAAATTAAGTCAGATGGATATCACAACTGTCCATTCCTCACTTCACATGCATCTCATGTGACTATTGTTTGTAAATATTAATGAAATTCATATATAATATAGATAGTATGTAAATTTAATAATTATTTATTTTTAATATATTTTGTATTTATTATTCAGATATTAATGTACTCTTTATTTGCTGGAAATCTACTATTGTGCTGTTAGTTGTTAATGAGCATCTCAGCCATTGGATATCAAACTAATGGCTGGAACGTTTATATATGTTTCAACTATTAGATTCCGATTTGACATTTAAATTCAATGCCATAGAAATTTTTAATTTTGGGTAAAAAAAGCGGAGAAAAGGCCTGTTTTAAAGGGATTGCAGAAGATGAGGATAGGGAATTGTAATTTGGGAAAGAAGAGGAGGGAGGAGATGCAAGATTATTGTGCTTGAAGGAAAAGATAATCATGGGATTAGATTATATTTCCATATCTGCTAGATTATTTTGTAAGAGCCAGAGGATAGCTGTTTGATGTGGAATGGAAAGAAAGTCCAGGGAAACTTGAGGAAAAGTATCATTTTGGGAATAAAAACGAGTATACAAAATATTTCTATAATATTTTTGAAATTCAATACCCATACATACATGCTGACATACATTTATATGTGTGTGGGTTTATACATAAATTCCTGTTATGAGTTTGCTGAAAATGTATTAAAAAATTTTATGGTGCTCTTTGCCAATTATTTTGATTAAAGAAGTGGAGTGAGATATTTAATGTGATTATCTTTTTTGCGAGAAGAATGATAATTATCACATAGTAAGTGTAATCAATAAGGGAGAATATCATTTCTATTCAAACTTGGAATTCTGTCAATGCAAGCTTTGCAGATAGGTGTAAATTTGCAATTTCTGAGTCCTAGTTGCATCATGATTCAGATCTTATCATATGCAAGACTTTCTTGTGTAACACTGTTCTACTTGCACTAGCAGATGCAAGGTGATTGTAATTTTGGTCAGAACCTGAACTCGAAGGCTTCCTCCGCTCCAAGCCTTAGCATGCTAGACTTTCCCGCACTTCCAGCGGCAGAGTCAAAGTACAGTGAAGAAGGGCTCCTACAAACTTCAAACTCATATAGATCTCCTTCCAGTATATCTGGTGGCACTATAGATTTTGCTTCAGCTGTTCGAAAGCTTGCTTCCCAGGATTCTGGTCATTGGAAGTATGATAGAAGTGGTTCTGCAGATGGCAGTGTTGGCTCTAGTAGAGGTTCACAACTTTTAACCAGCCAATACAATGGTAACAGAAAAATGGCTTTTGGAGATAAATTGCATAATTCTGGTGCAGCTCAGATAGCTCCAGTTTGGCTTGAGACTGGGGAAGCTGTGGGTAATACTCTTGGGGTTTTATCTTTGATTCATTAAGATTTGCTTCCTTTTTTCTTGAATTGTGATATGTATTTCTTACTATATAACATATATATATTTTTTGTCTCTGGTAGCAAATATGTATTCAGAATTAAGGGAAGATGCTCGTGATTTTGCCCGCCTTCGAAATGCATGCTTTGAACAGGTAAATTCTAGTGGGTGTAATTCGAATGTATGATGTCTTTGGTGATTGGTTATCATCGTTGAGTCAAAAATGATATACTTTATGTCCATGATCATATTCACTCCAATTGAACGCTAGTAGATTTTAATTTGCTGAAGCATATACCAGAGTCTCTGTGGATCATTCATTGTCATCAGATTGTTGAAGTCACAGCTTTATATCAGCGTTTTGATATATTGACATCACAGTTTACAGATAATAGAAGTGGTCTGTTGTCTCCTTTGTCATTAATTATGGTGGAATTACTTTTCTTATCCATATAGCAGCCTAAATTTGTTTCAAATTTGTTGATTGGTCATTGAGATTGTTGCATTTTTGCTAGGCTGTCTCTTTTTATTTTTATTTTTTATTTTGAACTTTCAAATTCTAGTTTCTTTGATTGTACATTTTGATGCTCTTCTGATTCCTTTTGCATTTGACTCGTAACAGGCAAGACAGGCTTATCTGATTGGTAACAAGGCTCTGGCAAAGGAACTGAGCGTAAAGGGGCAGCTATACAACACACAGATGAAAGCGGCTCATGGCAAAGCTAGGGAAGCCATCTTCCGACAGAGGTTGGTCGTTTTTTGGCTGCTAATATGTCTTGTATGCCAGCAAGGTCTCATGGATTCTTATTCTTTCAAATTGCATGAGCAATCGAATCTAGGTATGTTTTTTCATTTAAAAGCGATATTACTAGGAACTCGGTGATAAGAGATCTAACATATCAGACCTTCTAATCTCATAGTATGTGGCATTTTTCTTCTTGTTGTTTGGCTTGTAACAGTGTGAAGCATTGGTTTAAAAAGCTGAAACAGATTTTTAGGGCTAATTTACACTTGCATGTTAATTTCCACTAAATTTATATTATTGGTTTATGAAATTTTGGATGAAACCTTTTGAGGCTTAGGGTTAATTGTCATAACTAATTTCTTAGCACATGAGGACTTGTTAACTGAACTAGTTGGAGCTCATGTTTCTTAGGATGAGGTCATGAGTTTGAATGTGATAAATATTGTTGGCAACATGGTTTTAGGTCTCAGCAGGATGTCTCGACTTCCGTAGGATGTCGGGACAGATTGTCATCCCAAATTTTAGGACAGGATCGTTCCGCTATCATCCCAGCATCCAAATCGACGTATCTGGGGACATCCCCTGACCCAAATATTGGAACGGGGCGAGATGATGGTGCATCTCAGTCCATTAGGATGATTTCGTCCCATGAGATTTAAAACTTGGTTGGCAGAGTTTTAAGTTGTGGTGGGATGGGAGGCATCTTAGCTATTTTATCTTGTTTTTGTGAGATTGAGATTAGGATGGGAGCGGGGCACTGAAACCATTTGTGTGAGGAAAGAAGAGGAGAAAGGAGAGAAAGGAAGGAAAAAAGGAAAGGAAAGAAGGAAAGGAAGGAAAGAAGGAAAAGGGAAAAAAAGAAAGGAAGGAAAGGAAGGAAAGGAAAGAAGAAATAAACAAAGTATGAAAGAAACAAAGAAAAGATGGAGATGGGGGACCTTTTGGGATCAGCTTGGCTATTTGGATAGGATGGGATAGTGGGGCATCCTTTTTCATAAAAAAACTGGGACACTCATGTCCCACAGGATTGAAAACCGTGATTGTTGCCCTAGTTTGGGTGGGTTGTGGTTGGGAGGGGGGTTGTTGGTCTTTGTGAGAAATACTGAAGGGCCCTAGTTAGGGGTTGTCTTCATCTGTGGGATCTTGGCCTGGTTTAGTTGAGGTGTTAAAAAAAAAAAAAGGCGTTAGCCTATCGTATCATGTAGCCTTTTAAAAAAATAGAGAGTTGATCTATTGTAGTGTCGTAGCAAAGGCAGAATATTAGGTCCCAGTAACTAAAGATTAAGGCATAGTGGAGGAAGCAATATGGGCTAGCATTTAAGCTATTATCTCCCCAGCTGTGATCTCCATGTTTTTCGAGCAAGGGTCAAAATAATGGCATTGACTCTTCTACCGGTTTTGCTTTGGAATGGTATCTTATTAGGATATGCTCATTACCAACTCTTGCATGGGTTGGCTTCCTGGTACAGAACCTAAATGCGTTTTTTTATTTTTTATTTTTTGTTTTTCTATTGGCTTTAACTTTTTGTCTTAAATAAGGTTTCAAGGAATATTGATTTGTTTTAATGTCCTTAAACATGGTTTTTGAGTCAATCATAGTGTATGGTGCAAATACTGGTACTAACAACTATAGTTTCAGTAAAATTTAAAAATACCATTGAATATACATGGAGAAAAGAAGTGTGTTCTAGGGTGATGCTCACCTTATAATATACTCAAATTTCATGCTGAAGGAAAATATTTTGTTGTGTTTATTTTTTTTTATTTTTTGGCCAAACCAGTGGCAAGAAAAAGGGAGTGGTGACTTGCCAGATGCATGAGGTTTCTGGTATTGATGCAGCTGTATCTACTCCTCCTGCCCCCACGGCACCCCACTCTCTCTGGTCTTTCCCTGTTACCACTTGCACAACTCAACCTTGTGACTAAAGGCATAAAAAAAGAGAGGGTGGCCCCCATCCTCATTTCTCTTCTTTTTTTTTTTTTCCTTGAAAATCAGGCAACCTGGTCATATCAGAACACTGATACCAGCCGGTCTTGATCAGGACAGGGAGGATGTCTTGGCCCTCAAAGGGACTAGCGTCCCGCATCTGTCTCAGCTGTTAGTTCCTTGTCAACTGGCTGTACCAACCTTACATGCTGATACCTAAATCTTGTTTTCAAGTAAAATGATGACATTACCGAGCTAAAAGTTGCCAAAGTTCTAACATTAGTCCCATTGGTAGGCCTAAGGTTTGTCTTGCTGTTGAGTAGCTTTTGTCCCAACCACATCTTTCACAGAAGCCTGCCATGATTTATATGTGAGAATGTGTAGATGTATGCATCAATTAAGCAAACATAAAATTAATGATTAATGTGGGTGTGGTATATAATTGGTTGGCTGTGCTTTCAATGAATTCTGATGCATTATTCTGGGTGCATCCATCTGCATAAAGTTTATATTATCTAGATTCCACTAATGTTTCACTATAGTTGCAACAGACATGGGATATTTCTGCTGATTATGGTTAGGCTGGAATTACTGAAGGAGTTGGCTTGAGTCTTGGTTGAGACTTGAGACATTACTTGTTCTCAAGTTAGAACATATTTATGTCTTCTGATGGCTTCTGTTCCTTGTTTAACATTGTTATGGCAGAAACCCAGTTGCTCCTGAGCTCCAGGGCCGAGCTCAAGATTATCTGATTGACTTGCATGGTCTTCATGTGAGCGAAGCCATTCATATTTTAAAGCAAGAACTGAGCATCCTGAGGAGCACTGCTAGGTCTTCTGGGCAACAGCTTCAGGTCATGATATGTGTTGGGACAGGCCATCACACCAAGGGCTCACGAACTCCTGCAAGGTTGCCAGTCTCTGTTGAGCAGTACCTTGTAGAAGAAGGCCTTCGCTACACCCAGCCTCAACCAGGACTGCTCCGGGTTGTGATATATTGACACCTGTAATGTATACAAAAGGGGCAAAAAAAAGGGGGAAAAACAGACACAATTCTTGTATCTATGTATATGGGAGGAAGAGAGGGGAATCAAGTCTCTGGCAACAAAAAGAGCAGTGTAATATTATCAGGAGTAGCATTCAATTCACATTTTGTAAATTTTTTCTTGGTTTCAGTGAAATTCTCTTTTCCAGCAATCTTTTAGTTGTCATTCTTTTTATCTCAATGTATTCTTTGTAGAGAATATTATGTCTTGGACCCAGATGATGCTCCTGGTCAGAAGCAAGTACGACCTCATTTTGGTGAAATCGCAGTTGTAAAGTTGGAAAACGCTGGAATCAGCTTCCCTGCATTTCGTCATCCATTTTTGTAAGTTAATTTTAGTTACCACTTTCCATTTTAATTGATTTAGAGTCTGACATTGTTGGGATATGCTTTGTGCTTTCTGTCAGTTTTCGGTTGCAGCATCCTAAAATTGTAAGGGCCTTGCTGGAATAATTGACAGTTGCCAGGTAGATGGTTTCACAATTGCCATCTGTTTGGTTGTGATTAGAATGACTGTCAATGAGGCACCGAATGCTGTTATGGATTTTGACTAATTTGATGTCAGTGGTAATTGAGATCAAATATTTGATATCGACTGGCTTCTTAGGAACTGCTCCTCAGGATGGACGGTGAGAGTGCCGATCGATGTTGGTGAATTTGTTCTCTAAGTTGTGATGCATTTCATTGGTTGGGGAGCAGTGAGCAGTAAAATTCTGTTTGGCTTTAGTTAGGAGCCAAACGTTTCTAGCATCAAGCTGACTTTAGACGCCTGTGAAGAATCGTATGTATCTTGCCCGATGAACATTTTATTACCATATTGTATGGTTTAAAGCATAAAGAAATCTGGAATCAAAGCGGATGAGCTTCCCTTCTTCTAAGTCCTCTTTTCTAGGCTTTTAGTCTGCGATCAGACGAGCCATTTTAAAAATTTCTGAGATTATAAAATACAGTATTTTAGAATATAGTATTTCAGAATTTTATAAATTTTTTATTTGTGTCATCGCTTTTAAAAATAAAAATTTTTATTGCATGCTCATCAATATTTATTATTTAAATATTGATATTTTTATTGTTAATATCAAAATATTTATTATTAATATTATTGTACATATTAATAATATTTATGAAATATTATTATTTATATATACATATTTAATACTATATTTATTAAATAATTATATTATATTATTTTTTATTTAAAAATATTTATTTAATAATAAAATAAAATATTCATAAATAATATTAGAAATGTTTCTAATTATATTTATATTTTCATTATAAATGTTTTATTAATTAAAAATAAGTTTATGTTATAAAGATATATCAATTAATCATAAAATATTTATAAATATTTATTATTATAAAATATAAAATAATATTTAATTACATAAATTATAAATTAAATATTTTTTAATTATGTAAATATTTTAATTTAACAATATTTATATTATTAATAATATTATTTTTAATAAATGTTATTTTATTTATGTAATATTAATTAATTAATGATATTTATGTCAATTTAATAATAAAATATTAATATTTTAATTAAAATAAATATTTTTGTAAGTAAAATTTTTATAATTTTATGTAAATATTTGGTATGTGAATAGAATTAAATAATTTAATTATTTTTTATGAATTTTTAGAAGAAATTTGTAAATAATTTCGGTATGGATGGATGGATGGAATCATTTATGAATTCATTCTTAGAACACTTTGAGCAGCTATTTGGCCAAACTCTTCTTGAGAGAGGTTGCATGTAAATATTACCAACACATCGTTATCGCAACGTGCTTTTTTTTTTATTAGAAAACTGCTTAAGAATTTATAATTTATGAAGGGTTTTCTTTGTTTTTATAATATTTTATCATGGAAGGACTGTTAATTTTTTTTTAAAAAAAATAAAAAAAACAATAGGTTCAGATAACATAAATATCGTACAGGCGATAACATAGATATCGTACAGGACGCCTGCCCCACCGCCGTTGACCGCCGGTTCTCGCCCGTTCTGGTGGGCCCCGCGTCGATAGACGTCTTCGTATTCGAAGAAGGAACCGCGACCCACTGACCGGAAAGGGAAAGCAACGGTTACGAAAAGAATCTCTTGCAATCTTGGCAATAATATAAATATATCATGTACATCAAGTGGAAATCCTCTCGTCGATTCTTATGTTCTTTTCTGTTTTTTCCCTTCTTCTTTAATCCTCCGAGTGCTGTCGGAATCGATCTCAGGTATGTATTATTAATCCTCTTCCCTTTTTCTTTAGGGTTTCTGCGGACGTTTTGATGCGTAAAGGTCGGATTTTTAGGCTTAGGCGTGGTTCGATCCATGGGAGTTTTAAAGGTTAGGGTTTTTGTGGATAATTGTTCGTTTCCTGTAGTTTTTTTTTTTTTGATGCATTTTGTGTGTTGGTGGAGATCTTCGTCGGATGCTGTTGAGAATTGTATCTGGTAGTCACGGTTTTTTTTTTTTTAATTTTTTAAATAAAAATCGAAGAGTCTTATTCTGGCTTTTTCTCCTATAGAAGTGGTTTTCCTCCATTCCCTGGCTATCGATTTTGAAAATTGTGTGAGGAATATGGAGTGTCCTCTTTCGAAGAAAGATTTAATTTCTATCATCAAATATCATCCTTCATAGGAGTGTTCGTGATGTTTAGTTGATTAAGATTTAATTTTACTCTTTTTTCCACTAACTGTTATGTTGAAATGCTGGCTCGTAGATCACCTTGTAATGGCGACGGCGACCATGGCAACTGCAGCCGGTGCCGCTGCTCTTCTTTACTATACATTGAGTCGGAGACTACGGGCTGAACGGTCTCAAGATGGTGGTGAATGTGAAAATGGCGGTGATGGGTCGGAATCTACTCTCCTTGAAAGGAATCGGTTGTCTCGGAGGCCGGCACGAGCCCCTGCAACGTGGTCGGAGACTATATCAACCTTATCAGAGACACTTAGGTTCACTTACTCTGAGACTTTGGGTAAATGGCCCATAGTTGATCTAGCTTTTGGCATCAGCTTTCTCTTAAAGAGGCAGGTAAGCGCTAATACATTCAAAGAAAGTGCGTTGACTTTCTTCTATGGAATTTATGAACTGGTTTGTGGCTATATGGAATTTAATCTGAGACAGATGATGCTATTTCAGTATTTTTCTTTACAGTCGTTACCCTTATTTTATTTTAGCTATTGAAGAAATTGCATGTGAAACCGTATGGGCAAATTTGATGAGTGTACTCTGCTGAGTTGCTTAAAGATGAGTTCAATGAAAGTTCCTGTCTTGCATGTAAAACTGTGACAACTTTGAATCCATATACAGGACATAGTTTGATATCAAATTTATTTCTGAAGCAAGAAAGAAGTAAACCACTGAAGTACATTTTTTGGGGGTGAAAGGGACTGAATTACACTACGTGAAATTTATATGACTTTTCCTGAATAGAATAGCATGATGGGGAACTGACTTAAATGATATTACCTTTGAGCTGCTATAGGAAATGGATAGAATAATAAAGAATATTAATTTTGAGAAAGAAATAATGAAGGCTTGCTTTGATAGAATAACTAAAGAAACAGTGAAGGCTTGCAGTGATAGAATAACTAACCCTGTGGCAGATGTAGAAATGGAAGACAAAAAAGTTCAAACCAGTTAGGTGAGCTCAAGTATTTTTGATGGTTATGGTTGTGTGAGCACCAAGAAAAGAGAATAAAAATAGCCAGAAAAGATTCTGGACTAAAAGTTTGGGATTTAAGATTTATGCTTTAAAGTCTCATAGAATGTGAAAGTGTTAGTGAAGCACAGTGATCTAGTAAGCTGTTTCTGTACGATGTGCTTATAAGTTACATTGAACATTCACTTTTGCTTTGATGTGTTTTGGTCTTCCAAGGTATTCATGGTGGTCATTGAATATTTTTTGACTAATTGTTGCTCCGGTCTCTTTGTTTCTTTTCTTTCTTTCTTTTCTAGTTTGAAATATGAACCACTAAACTTGAGTTTTGGCTTACCAATACAAAAGAGTATGTCAAAATGATTGTTTACTTGATTAAGCCCTTTCTAGTTTAAAGTTATGGATCCCAACTCTATGGAGCATTAATTTAGGATTGTAAACAGGCTGACCCAAATCTAGCTTTGATTTGTTCTGGTTTGGCTGTTTAGGTGAAAGTGGTATTCCAAACTTATTGCAACTATATAAAGCACTTCTTTTGTTGTTTTATCTGATGGCAATATGATGCATTTAAGAATGATTATATGTTGTTTCTCATGAAACATCAATGTACCAATTGTGAGTGTGTTAAGTATCTAAAATGGCAGGAAATTATGTTGCGAACCCTGCTTGCAACGATAAATAAAAAAAATAGATTGCGGATAACCGTGACTGCTTCGAGAGGATCAAGCCTTTGGATAATCGTTTTGAGGGGGTTGGACCTGTTGATAACCATTTCAAGAGGGTTGAGCCTTCAAATAGAAGAAACTAAAATATTATTTCACTCTAAAAAACCCAGAAGGGCTGTTACATATTTATAGGGCTGAAACACTAATTATTCAAGGAAAGCCTAATACAATTATGTAAAGAAAATCCCTCAATGTCACTAATATGTAATTAAGAAAATATATCAATGACTAAGATTAGGAATTCCCTTAATAACTAGATCCTCCAAATCAAGGAAATCTTATAAATTTGAAAGGATATCTAAAATTAGGAAATCCTAACAAATTATTAAGAAGTTATTATGAAAGTTAACTTTATATACTTTTTTGAAAAAACATTATCACTTATATATTTTTCTTTTTCCATGTTTGTCATGCCTTTTCATACATTATCTTTTTCCTTATCAGTCCAAGTGATGGCTTTTGCAATCTTCAATCTTAGGCTACTTAAAATCTTCTTTGCTTGTCCAAGTGATGTTTCAATTGAATCACCTTTTACCTTAAATTATCTGAAATTCTCTAATTTCATCTTGAGAACAAATATTTTTGAGGATAAGAAAATGTTCACACCAGATCTTGAATGGTGGAAAGTACGGAGAAAATACTGCTTTATTTTGAAAGAAAAACAATGAAAAATAATACAAAAATATTTTTCAGGCCTAGTATATATTTGGAAAATTGGAAAACACAGTTTTTTGGTTTTCTATTTGGAAAAATATTAGATTTAATACAAAATCCTGTTTTTTATTCTCCATGAAAAAAATTCTAGAAAACACTGTCAGTTTTTCCACAATGGAACAGGCCCCAAGGTAATCCTATTGCTGCTTTTAACCATAAGGCTAATATCTGTGTTAAATATTGTATGACATATATATGTTCCATGAGAATATTTGTAAAACAATCTTGTTAACCACAAGCATCCAATGTGAGGGTCTCACCTCACAAATTTTAGGGCAGCCTGGACTGCATATTATCATTTTTCTGACCCACCCTTATAAAGTTCTATCTTTTATGTTCAATGAGAGGAGTAGATATCAGTAGCGAGAAAAGGAAATCAGGGTGCTATTATTTTCCAAATATGTCAATTCAGAAACGGGCTTGCTATACCATCCTTTTGTTGAGTTTATGCCTGCAAGCAGCACTTCTTCTTAAAGAGAATCACTGCAATTCATAGTTAGGAAGACCCTTAAAATGCGGTTGGTACGCTAGATAGGATAAGATGAAAGGGAGGATAGGATAAGAGAGAGGATGGGATGAGATAAAAATATACTATCTCATGTTTGGTATAGGACAAGATAACAAATAGGACAGGACAAAAGGGCAAAAGAAAGAAAATAAAATTACAATTATCCATTACTTTTTCATCTAGCTAGATATATGCTGGCTTAGCTAGACAGGATTCAAATAAAAACATGTGTTTTGCTGGGACAAATTATCCCCTTTCCAACCGGATCAATAATATCATAGAATAGAATTTTGTTTTATCCTTGTGGATAATAAATATGGGAAAGGACTAAAAAAATCCGATCCCTTTTCTAATCCGATATAACGCACTTAAGAGACACATCATTAATCAGGCATGACATAACATGATTGTCTGCATTTATAATAATGCACATAATGTTTCTTCTAATTCTACGTGTGTGCGTGCTTGCTTGCTTGCAGTGGGTGCGCGTGCGCATAATACATGCCAAATTTTTTATGTCCATCAGGCGGTATAATTTTATTCTTTCCATCAACTTTTCCTATTTCAAATCATCGTCTGAAACTAGCAAATGTGTCTTGCACCAGATGCTACTTGTGATATCTTTTGATCTAATACATTCTCCAAAGTTTTTATTTCTATTTGGCCAGAAGATATGCATTTTTTTTTTTCATGTGCCACATGCATCACCCCTAATTACAGTAGAAATATAATTTGCTTCAGATTGTACTTTGTAGCACCTGCCATATATTTATGAAAAGTAGTAACGTTGTGAATCTTTTATTGTGGTTAAAAGTTTGATAAGGACATTTTACAAATTTGAGGTTGGAGACTGCAAGAGTTTATGAGCATGAGAAGTGCCCTATCTGGGTTGTGCATTTTCTTCTGACCATTAGTATTTGCAAATCCTTTCAACATTTGGCTTTTGGTTTCATGAAGCTTAAGAGGATGATTAAAGGAAGAGCAAAGTAGGTCAATGATAGGTTATATGTAGTGCTATTTCTACATTAAAGTATTCAGGTACACATATGTGGCATGTATTAACATGCTTATCCTTGTGCTTAAACAGAAGACTGAATTTATAGTTTTGGAGTGTCTGTCATGTTCTTTTTGCAAGCAATCTAATATTCTTCACTGTCTATAAAACAATTTGCAGTTTGTGATGTACTTGATAACCTGTACATATGAATAAATTTTTGCATGTCTCAAACTAAGTTTTTTTTTTAAAAAAAAAAAAATCTTGCAGGGAAACTTACATGTAGCTAGCATATATGCTGGCAAGGAGAGTGTACAGCTTCATGGAGCACCAATTATTGCTGAACTAAAATATCTTTTGAATTTGTTGTCTCTTTGCTGGCATTTTTCAAAAAAGCCATTTCCATTATTTTTGGATGCAACTGGTTACTCTCAAGAAGATGTTCTATTTCAGGAACCTAAAGCAGGAGTGAGTAATGACATGCTGTTACTTTTGGAGTTTGAAAAGTCATTTTCGTTCATGAAATTCACAAATTATCATTTTTTAATATGCCAAATAAGTTTATGTGTGTGTGTATTTTAAGAAGTAACTACTCTTGAATAGCTGTTTAGTTTTAAATTTTTGCAGATATTGAAGCCGGCATTCACAATTTTGGCTGACAAAAATACAAAATGTATTCTGCTATTGATTAGGGGAACCCATAGCATCAGAGATACTTTGACAGCTGTGACTGGTGCAGTTGTACCATTCCATCATACTGTTGTACATGAAGGTGGTGTCAGTGATGTAGTTTTAGGCTATGCACATTGTGGAATGGTTGCAGCTGCCCGGTGGATAGCAAAACTTGCAACTCCTTGTCTTGTGCAAGCACTACATGGATATCCTGATTACAAACTAAAGGTGAGTTATAATCAAGAGTTTAAATCAAGAATTTCTGTTGTTGCTGCATTGCTCTCTGTTTCTTCCACTTTCCTCTGTATCTTGACTTCTTTGAGGAAATCTTTAATTTAATTTGATGTTAAAAATCTGAACTAGCAGTTCAGATTCTGGCACGAAAAATTGTTAAGCATATTTGCCATTTTTTTAAAGTACTATATTATTCTTTTTTCCATTATCTGTAGTAATTCTTACCTACCTTACTATTATTATGAGTTAGCAAATGTTTTTGAATTATACCGGAACCTTGAACTAAGCTCATTCTATAAAATTTTGATCAATTACTATCACTGGATACATTTCTGTACCATATCTTGAAATCTCTTTCACTGATTGTTTTTTATGAAAATCTGCTAAGATTGTTGGGCACTCACTTGGTGGAGGCACGGCAGCCATTTTAACGTATGTTTTGCGGGAGCAGCAGGAGTTTGCCACCGCTACTTGTGTTACATTTGCTCCAGGTTTGTGATGAGACTTTTTCAGCATTTTGTTCAATTTACATTTCCCAAATCGTTTATTCTATTACTTAAAAGCTTTATATCAGCTACCTGGGGGTTAACATTATGATCCATTTAGTATTTTTATTAAGTCACAGGAATGATGGCTATGAGTCTGACTATAATTTGAATACCACCATTTGCAAAGGGGTTATTCTAAGTAAAATCCTTATACAGATTATGGTGCTTTCCTTTTATTTTAGTTATTGGCTTCTCAGTTATCTTCCTTGGTAGTTGCTTCCAACTTGAACTTAACCATGAGGACCTTGTTCCATTTTTTTAGCTTATTATTTGTCTGAAAGAGTTAGAATTTAATAGACACAAGTAGTTGAATTAAGTGCATATTACAACTACAATTTAACTAGAAAATTAAAAAAAAAAAAGAAGAAAGAAACTATGGCTACCATGGCATATATTCATTTCCTTTGTGTTCACTATAAACATGGCAACAACTCGTTGGATGCATCCTATCTTTTTTATTACTTCATATTTATTTTTTGGTGGACATTAATTGTAGTGACTGCATGAGGAATCACAATTTAAATAAAACAATCACTAGGAAGAAACTTATTTTTGTTTCTGGAATTTATATGTTGCCCTTAAAAAAGGTGTTTCAGTGACAATAACCATAAAGCTAGCTCTTTACTTTTAATGCACTCTAGCAACACCTGTTGAATGATGAATTTGGTAATATGTGATAATTAGGCTGGCTTTATATGCAAAGATGCATGCAAATAGGCATTGATATGGGTACATCATATTGGCTGGACTCTGTTGAGCATTTCATATAGTCAAACCATGATTTATCCATGCAGTGTTGGTTCGGCATCACAGTTTGCTTATTCTCATAGAGATGCTATGCCTGATAAAAGTTTTGTATATGGTTATCTTGAAAGGATTTTTATGGTTTGAGAGTGTGGGCATCTTGTTAAAGTCATGGGTTTGTTATCTAGACATGTACCTTTCTTAATAAGCTATATTTGTAATATTTTTTAAAGTCTCATATTTATTAAACTCTGTTGACTTTATGATGCACCATCTTATACACAATTATTTTTATCCTATAAGAAAGCTAAAAATTGGAAGGCAGAAATGAAACATCAAAAATTATGCTATTATTTGAGAAAAATGAGGAATGACATCAAGGCATCGTAGATTTTAGCCGAGAAAGAGAAGGCTTTTCATTTAGCTAATAGACTAAATATATTACTATTATAATTTTTTTTTAGCTTTTTTTATTATAAATCTTGCTTATGTAAACTATTTTATCATTTATTTTAAAAACGTACGTCTTACTTTGCTCAAGCGTGTGTCCGCCCCTTGTGCTTATGCTTCAAGAGATCTTTGTGCTTAAGTGCACCAAGCGTTTTTAACAACATTGCCCCTCCTCTTAACCTTCTCTTTTTTGTCCCATATTTTGTATGTATCATTCTTGTATATGTGCTCTGTTCACACTTTTGCATCAAATATAAGTCAAACACTGTCGCATTGATGTCACATGTCTTTCCACCTCATGGAGGTTTGCCAGTTATCACATGAGTATAGGATCCACAATCTTTCATCTTTTAGATGGTATGCCTCTTTATCATGTGCAAGATAACTTATATCCTTTGTCTTTCCACCTAGTAGTGCCTTTTTTACAAGGTGAATCTGGTGATTCTCTCATTAGCTTTTAGGGGAGATAATTCTATATCATCCTCCAAAGTAGACAATGCCTTTCCTTCACTCACCTTAGCTCTCTTTATAATTACTAAACTACAAAGGCCTAGACACATGTAGTCATACAAGAATCACCATATTAAGTTGAATAAAAGAAAGTATCTTTGAAGCGAGTCCAGGAACTTCATCAATTTAAGCAACTCCAAAGTAATTTTGTCTTTTTTAAAAGAATTGTCTTTTTTAAAAGAATTGTTTTAACTAGATTATATAGATGTAATTTTGCATCCCCCCTCCCCCTCTAAGAAGTCCTATCAAGTTAAGGAGGTCAGTGACAATTACCTCCATGGATCCTATTGGTTAAGTGTTGTTCCCATAAAGTTGACCTACTGATTTGGCCTTGACAAATTTAATCACAGGACCAAACTTGTATTGACATTATCAACTTTTTGATCCCTTTTGTCACCAGCACTGATAATATTCCTGTAAGGTTGCAATTAGAATATAAACTTGGGGATGCCATTTCTTTTATTGGGTATTATTTTCAGAATTTATTCTCAATTACTATGACACAATTGTTACAGAATGCTTCCTTGATTCGTTTGTGCTGATTTTCATATATGGTGGTTTCAATCCTCCTCTTTGAGGCTCAGAATCACACTTAAGTGGTGGTTAATGTCAGCACCAGTACCAATGCATTTGTAAGATAGGTAAGATAGATTATACATGAAACTAAAGGAGCCAAATGCCAGTTTTCCTTAAAAAGAAAGTGTTCTGCATTACAACTTTCACAGCTGATGATGTATGTTCTGAGTTGCACTAGTTCTTTACTATTCATAGAAGTTTCAACTCACACTAGGTGCTTTTAAATCACAGGAACTGGCGGTCAGATATGCATATCTAAGTATTGTAATAGTTCAGTCTATCAGAATGTAAAATTTGTATCTGTAGCTGATTATTCCACTATTCAACACATGGGTGACCTTTTCTTGAACATTACTGACATATTTACCTAGGTATTGCCTTGCGTGATTTATCATTTGGTGTAGTTTGAGCTATTCAAGATGTGATTTTTGGTCTTTTTACAGGCAAGTTGACTGCTGTCTCCCAATGGCCTACTAAAGCAAAGAAATCACAAGCATTTTTTGGTGAAGTGTATGCACTGCATCATGCTAATCCTAGACCAGTAGCATAATTTGGCAGATCTGTTTTTTACTATCATCTTAGACATAGTGACAATATTGTCCAAGTTTGAAAAATTATTGAATGAATATTGATTTCCCCTTTGCTGAATGATTCTTCTCTGTAAACAAGTTGAACCAGAACCAGTTGATGATTCACAAATATGCATGAATCTTGTGATATATTCTTGAGTTATTCAAGACTAATTTGGGAAATCTTTTCTACTCAAACTAATCATACCATGTACTGTCACTGTTGGTATTGTTTTGTTGTTATTTTATGCCCTATTTTTTGGTTAGCTGATTCTTCCCTAACTTCTGACAAATTTGCTGTTTTTTTTTGAACTCCAAATCTTTACCTCAACGCAAATGTTTGTGAATTCTGAGCTTGTCAGTATGATCTTAACAAGTAGTTACTTTTATTGCACATGCAGCTGCTTGTATGACATGGGAGTTGGCAGAGTCAGGCACAGACTTTGTTACTTCAGTTATCAATGGTGCTGATTTGGTGCCTACCTTTTCAGCTGCTTCAGTTGATGATCTGCGAATTGAGGTAAAATAGTGTTTGTCATGATAATGTCTTTATCAACTAGTAGTTCATCTTCTTCAATAATCATGCACAATGAGTCTTGTAACAACCCTGAAACTTACCTAAAAGGGCTAGCCACAAGGTAACATTTGGGTTCCTTGGCATTGTATAAGTACTCAAGTTTTACCCAGTGCATAGCCATTGTGGGACTAAATACATGTTGGCACGGACTTTCACATATACCTCTTATTTAAGATTTGGTGTTTTTATGGGCCGAGGGGTGGGTCTACTCTGACATCATTTGCAATAACCCAGGATCTCTTCCAAAAAGGCTAGCCGGAAGGTAGTATCTAGGTTCTTAAGCTTTGTATGAGTTTCCAAGATCTACACAATACATTGCCTATAATGGACTAAACGCATGGTAGCACAGGCTCTCACAAGTCTCTTTGTAGGTGTTGGTGTTTGTGAAATGATAAGGTCCTAAAGCTGTCTTTCATAATGTGTCAGGCTATCCATTAGTTTGGCACTCATCCTTGCCATGGTTTCTAGTTTCAGCTGTTCCATCCAAGTGACCAATTGTTCCAGTCCTATCAGCACCTGGCAGAGCATCTATAAATCTTTTTTTTTAATATTTCTTAATGCAGAAGTGCTTTTTTCATTTTTATTTTTTGTTTGGCACAAAAATGTCACTAGCACTGGCATGGCACAGGGTATGCACTGGTCAACGCATCTGTGCCATGGGCACTTAAATGTTGGTCCTTGCTCTTGCATGCTTGTCCTCATCCATACCCTTTTGCTCAAATGTGCCATTATGCTAGCTTTCTTTCTCTGTTATCCTATGTTCTATAATTTTTAATAAAAATCATATTCATGCTTTTTTTTTTTTTTTTTCATAAGCAGTATGTGGCAGACTGAATCCAGATGTGCATAACTTTGGTTATTCATTTTGATTTGACCAAAAATTTTCTGAAAGGCTCTTCTGTGGATTTGAAAATCAAAGTGATAAGTTTTTGTTTTGTTGTGTTAACCATACCCATTTAAACAATAAAACTTGTTAAATGAAACATGGTAAGGCCATCTATCGGACCAGTTATCAGAATATGTGGCTACACTGACATTTGGGGCTCTAGAACCTAAAAATGAGTGGGGGTAATAAAATACAATAATCTGAGTGGAGATTTTGATATCTATTCCATTCGTGCTTTCAATCCAATCTCTATGTCATATCAACTATGTTCTGAAAATCAGTGGTGTTATCTTGTAATTTTTTTAATAATTTTGTTTATTCAAGATACTTACACTGGACAGGTCACAGCATCAGCTTGGCTGAATGACGTTCGAAATCAAATACAGCAGACAAGGATACTAAGTACAGTTTACCGTTCTGCTACTGCCCTGGGGTCTAGACTACAATCAATTGCTAGTGCTAGAGCAAGAGTAGCCAGGCCTGGTGCAATCCTGCGCCCTGTTTCTAATGGAACACAGGTTTTCTTTATTGATTTCTTAATCTATTATTGCCTTGTTCTTTTTTCTGAGACTGGTGGACCATCTGTCTTTTGCTTTGTTTCCAAGTAATATGCTAATTTTCACATTTTTGACATGCATGCCTGCAATGAAGGATGGAATTGTTGGTTAGAGAATTTTCAGTAGTAGTGGATCCTCATTTGGATTGCCTTCTGTTTGATTATAATGCGGACGATCCTGGTTGGCATTGCATGATCAAATAAAAGAGACAAACTTAGCTTATGAGAAAATTTGCACCCATGTTCAAGAATGATACCATTTTGGTCTTGTTGGCTTGTTGCTGGTAGGTTCCCCCTTCATGAATCATGATCCAACTTTTTTGCATATCATGCAGGTCATGATGAAGAGTGCTCGGAATGTGGCTCAGGCTGCATGGACCCGACAACCTCTCCACCTATCATCATGGTCATGTATTGGGCCACGTCACCGCAACAAATCATCTGTCTCAAGCATAAGACTAGAAGAAAGTGTGAGAGAATCCTCCACTTCAACAGAAACTTCTGAGCCTCTGGTGACTTCAACTGAGACCACCATGGAAACCACAGAGATCATCACATCCGAGGGTGTAGGATGGACTACAGAAATCGAGTGCTCTCAGACCTGTGAAACATCCCATGCTGCTGATGTCGGAGATGATGGTGATGTCAGTGATGGTGAAGATCTCATGGGTCATGGTAGAAAGGAGGACAGCATGACTGAAGTGGAGTTGTGGCAGCAACTTGAGAATGAATTGTACAGGCCAATGGAGGATGGAGAAGCCGACATGGAGAAAGAAATACGGGAAGAGGAGAATGCTGCTGCTGCTGCTGCTGAGGTAGCTGAGAGCACATCAATGGGTGTGCTTACCAAGACGAAGGAGATGCGTAGATTCTACCCACCAGGAAGAATCATGCACATTGTGACCATGAGCAACCCTCCTGAGGAGAGTATAGCGCAAGATGTAAATGCCAACCATGATCATGAAAGCCAACAGCCAGAGCCTAAGATTGGGATTTTCTCGACACCGAGGACATTGTATGCTAAATTGAGGCTCTCACGGACAATGATCAACGACCATTACATGCCAAGTTACAGGAGGAACATCGAGCTATTGATCAGTGAACTTGAGAAAGAAATCTCTATGGACGGATGCCCACGTGATGAAGCTGCTTAATCGTAAAGGAATCAAGTGCCTTGAGCTGGCTCTTGGCGGATGCTACTTGTTGCAGTAGTGAATAGGATATGGTATGGGCTGCAGGTATCTGAACTTGTACGATATTGATGTAATTTTTGCCAAATGTTGATTTTGATTTTGTCACCTTTTCTCTTTTTGCTTCCATTTGCTGTAATCTGGATCCAGTTATAATACAGATAATAGATAGCTGAGAATAAAGAAGGAAAAGAAATACCCATTTTGATACATGGCAAGAACTGGTTGCTAGATTTTTCTTTCTCTATGAGCACTGACAACTGCTGTGGGTGTGTGTGTGTGTGTGTGGAATATGGAACCATTCATCGTAGAACATGAGCAAGAAATCTCTATGAATGGATCCTTGTGTACTGAAGCTGCTGTATGGTAAATGAATTCAGTTAATTGTCTTTAGCTGGCTCTTGGCAAATACTACAAGTTGCTGTGGTGGATAGAATATTCTGGGCTGCAGGAGTCTGAAAATATATGTGGATGGCCCTCGTGTGATAAAGCTGCTTTATAGTAAATGAATTCTGTTGAATGCCTTGAGCTGGCTCTCGGCAATTACTATTGCTATGATGAATAGTTTAGGTAATATGAAGCTTTTTTTTTTTTATTACGTAATTTTTAGTTTTTAAGCATTTAGTTTTCATCTTTTAAGTATTTTAGAAGTAGGAGGTTTTACTCAGCATAACTATCATCAGTACAATATGAAATTAATTGATGAGTTTTAAGCAGAGATCAAGATTAATTTTAGATATCCACATTAAGAATTGATAGCGATCGCCAGATGAGATGGGAAAGTGGGAGCCTTTACTCTCGCAAATAAAGTTTCTTCAGAATACTACAATGTGCTTGGAATGAAGGATTTTTGAATAATCTCCAGTCCATTTCCATCATCTACCATTATAATTGAAGGAATAGCTATTTTCATCCATTTAAATTTTGTATTAGAAAAAATAAAGCACTAGTTTATTACAATAACAACAACAATTTGTTGCTGCAGAGCAAGCATTATGGATGATGGTTGTTTTATTGCTTTGGCTATGATTAACATAATAAACTATCTATCTAAGACTGGTATAAAACTATAGAAGTTGAGAATATCATCCCTACTACCAGACAGGCAGTGATAATGTCCAAAGGGATTGTAATTTTGGTTATATAGGTTTGTTGTACAAAATAATAATCATTATTTGAGGATGTATTTAGTTATTTAGATAACTTCAGAAAAAAAATTTCATAAAAACACATCAAATTTTACAGAATTATATTTATGTCAATTATCCACAATCCAAATACCTCTCAAATTCTCAAAAAGTTTTAACTCTTGGGAGCCACTCTTTAACACACCCTCTTTTGTCAAATTTCCTATTATATAAAAATAAAGTTTAGGATGCGCCCAACCTTACACAAAGAAAGTAAATAATTATAATTTTATTAAAAATTATGGAGAAGAATAAAATATTTTTTATATACCTTTTATGCTTGATAGATGTAACACATTTAAATAGTAATAGAGACTTTTATTATAATGATAAAATATACTTTAGGTTCTTAAACAGTAAGTCAAAATTTATTTTAATTTTTAAATTTTTAATTATTATAGTTTAATCAATCATATTTTAAGTTTAAAAATATTGCATTACTAGCATTTTGCTACATAGAATTAGTTAAAATTGGTGTCATAATTAAATTGTTATTTTTATATAAATATATGGACTATTTAATAGAATAATATATTAATTATTTTATTAATCATAACCATAATTGGTTCTATCTAATGAACATAATGATTATAGTTTTTTTAAAATGCAAGGGACTAAACAATAGCATCCGAAAAGTTGAGGATCAGAGCGAACTTTGGTTGAAAGTTTGAGGATCAAAGTGTATTTTTGCCTTTTAACAATGAACGTCCAAGTCCTTGAGTCCTCTCACCGACTCCCAAAGTCTGTAGATTATGAGAAACAAAGACCCCCATCCCTATGATGTTATCGATGCCCTCGTGTCCTCATTCGGGCGAAGACCCCCATCCATGGTCGGCTAATCCTAGTAGTAGTCGCCAAATCATCGGCTTTCTTCTTCTCTGTCGCACTCTCTGTGAACTACTAGTAAGTAATAGCGCTGGTCTAGATCCAGTTCTCACTCCTTCGACTCTCTCTTACGTGCCTCTCGCTCTCTTCTACGATCCCATGGCGCGCTTCGATCCCGCCGTCTCCCCTTCTTCTCCACCCGGTCTTGTTACCTTTGGCCTCTTTCTCGTTCTCTTCTTTTATTTCGGCGATGCCTCGGTTCACGACTACACGGGGGAGAGGTTCGCGGCCAAAGGCAACGCCTTTGTCCTCCACGGCGGTAGCGAGGGCCTCTACGCCTCCCTTCCCAGCCCCAACGCCACCGCGGCCGGAAATGGCGACTCCTTCATCCGGTAACACTCGTTCCAGTAACCATCCGTCTTGCATTGCGATCTCTTTACCAGATCCGGGGATTTTATTGGGCGGGCCTTGGAAATCTAGGGTTTTGTGGAGGGTTAGGGCTTTCGGTTGTGGAATTGAGGAGGGAATTGGAGCTGTCGGTGTTGAGATCTAGTGCGGGGTGGTGATTGGATCTCAGAGCTGGGTCGTAGATTTAGATGCAGGCGGTACGGGGATCTCTTTTGTGCTTGCGTTTACTTGTCTACTTCGTTTCTAGGTGAAAGATCGTGATTTTATTATGGTATGGACAAAGTGAATCCATCCCTTAAAACGCCAGTTTTCTGCTTTTGATTCTAAATAAATAATATCCGCATGAATTTAACGATCTTGTTGTTGGTGAAGTGATCAATCTCTCAGTGGGTTCTCTGGGCCCTGGTTAGATGAAACGTGATGTTTTTCCGAGGGCTTGAGGGCTTAATTAAAGTTCGTATTTGACATACAATTAGGGTAAGCAAAGGGGATCTAGTTAATGTATAAGAACGAAGATCTGGTTAATGTATACGGAACGAAAGGGGCACTGGAAGTTTGGGCATGTCTAAGAGCTTCTGATTTTATAGGGCCTACGGAAGATGTTACATAGAAATAGATATTGCCGGGTTCAGCCAAACTTATCAAGGACTAAGACTTTTCAGCTGAAACAGACCAAATTTCCATCAGATTCTAGGACCATTTGAGTCAGGTTTAGTTGAAACCTATGAAACCCAAGTGAGAACTTTTAAGGCTTGTATTTGTAAACTCAAATGAAGAAAATGATTACTGTAATAGCTGCAAGTGCTAATTGTTCAAACACTGAAAGCTTTTAGAATACCAAGAACTTAGATGTAGTGTTTTTAGCTTGTGCAGTATCTAATTTCATCAGATCACTCTTAACCATATATATATATACACATATATATATTTAATACTTTTGCCCCTCCTAATGTCAGGTTTGAAAAGATCACTTTCAGAAGGGCAGAGAAAGCTGCTGCAGCAAGTAAAGACACTGATTCGGTGAAGGTGCAAGCCATAGTTTTTGAGATAGATGATCGAGAGTCAATTGGTGGGTCGGCCTATGGTGGTCAGAGGGCTATTTGCTGCACCTCTGATCTGGCAAAATTAGGCGTGTGCACTCAAGGTGTGATCATTTACCGCCCTTCCACCCAGAATCCTGAGTGGCCGCACGTGTTTGTTGCTTCCTTCAAAGGAAAGGAGCCTGTTGCGACATTGCAATCCCAAATTATAACCATCACCAGAACTGGGATGTATAACCTGTATTTCATATACTGTGATCCTGCACTTGATGGACTGGTCATTGAAGGAAAGACCGTGTGGAAAAATCCAACTGGCTACCTTCCAGGAAGGATGGCCCCTCTCATGAATTTTTATGGATTCATGTCTCTTGCTTTTGTGGCTCTTGGAATCTTTTGGTTCTCTCAGTATGCAAGGTTTTGGAGAGAGATCCTTCCACTTCAGAACTGCATAACACTTGTCATTGCATTGGGCATGGTTGAAATGACATTATGGTATTTCGAGTATGCAGAGTTCAATGAGACTGGAGTCCGGCCAAAGGGGATCACATTTTGGGCTGTGACATTTGGTGCAGTTAAAAGAACAGTCTCACGTGTCATGATCCTTTTTGTTTCTATGGGGTTTGGTGTTGTAAGGCCTACTTTGGGTGGTCTCACTTCTAAGGTTCTTATGCTTGGAGCAACTTTTTTTCTAGCTTCTGAAGTTCTTGAATTGGTGGAGAATGTTGGGGCTGTAAGTGATCTTTCTGGAAAAGCTAGATTGTTCCTGGTTCTTCCGGTGGCAATTTTGGATGCTTTTTTCATTCTTTGGATATTCACTTCTCTCTCCAAAACACTGGACAAACTCCAGGTATATACCCACTTGATATTGCCTTAATGATTGTTTATTCTTTGAAACAAGCCTTTATTTCTTATTTTGTTGTTTTGCTGTTGCCAAGATACATTTATTTCCGCTCTGCACCATATTTTTTTCAAGCTAATACCCATTTTTTTTGATATCGAACTTAATTCTCAAAATCATGAATCATAATGGCTTGACCACCGCTGCTATGTCTTTGATGGGTGACAGGCAAGACGATTGATGGCTAAGCTAGACATCTACAGGAAATTCACAAATGCATTGGCTGTTGCTGTTATTGTATCTGTTGGTTGGATTGGCTATGAGGTAATACTCATTAACAATTTGTTGTAATAATGGTAGGACAGAATACTATTGAAATTGATGCACAATTTAATATTGAATACCAAGTGGTACTTTATAAACTTATACATCCGAGACCCTGCAAGCTAAGGTGGTGCTAAATCACTTATATTTTGAAATTGGAGGCTTTCTTATACCATTTTTTGGGGTTAAGTTCAGGATATCCATAGAATACAGTTCTTTGGTATCTTCTACATCATGTGGTTGGTCATCTGGAAGCATCCCTTATTTTTTCTCAAATTTAAAAGCTTACTATGTTATTTTCCTTACTTTATAAATGCTCACCCTTCCTTTTGAGCTTCTGTCCTGTGTTGCATTTTCGGCCATGATGAGGTAGTTATCTTCCTGCAGCTTTACTTCAAATCGACTGATGTGTACAATGAGCGTTGGCAAAGTGCTTGGATCATTCTTGCCTTTTGGCAGGTTCTCTCCTTCTCCCTTCTCTGTGTGATCTGTGCTCTCTGGGCACCCTCTCAGAACTCAATGAGGTAAAGTCCTGGTACCTAGTGTTTCTATAATTTAGTTTTCCTCGAAACTAGAGTTTTTTTTTTTTTTTTTTTCCTACCACGTTTTTTATGCATTTCACAAAATTAGCTAAGCATCTACGTGCTTCTCCTTTCAAAAAAATAATGAAGAATATATAGAACTAGCCTTCTTTTATTTCTGATGATGATTCTTGTTATTGGTTTTCTGGTATGTAATCAAGAATTGGTGTTGTATTTATATTTTTCTGATGATGACTGGTAGCATGATTTCATGCTCTCTCCCTTAGATCTCTGTTTCATTAAAATATGATATTTAATTTAGAAAACATCTTAAGCATGCTTTTCTTTGCATATGGTCTAGAAATGAAGAGTGCCTCAAATGCTTTTAGGTAATTTACTACTATATAATGCTGCGAATATAGAATATAGTTGAAATCTCATTGCTAAGTAATAGTTGATCAGTAATGCGGCAATCTGCAGTTTCTATTAAATTGGCTGGATCTTTCTCTGAACGGCATCTTACTATTACTACTAGGATAGACCTTGCGTATCAAATCTTAAATAAGCTTGTCGGGTGGCTTAGCTAAGCTGAATGTTTATATCATATTTCTTATTTATTTAGCTGATACGGAACATAATACCCCCCTAAATTTTAGTGAGCATCCAGAAAGTCAATCTCAGAAGTATGCATTGCAGATGTTGGTTGCACTAATATAAGCAAGTCAAATTGTGCAATTAATGGCTGAAATCTCAAGAAAGGTTTCTTTTCAACTAATTGCTGTGCAAATTTATGATTGTGCACTCTTGCACTCAGATATGCTTACTCAGATGATGCAAGTGAAGATTTCGGCCGTGAGGATACCCTTTTACTAATAAAGCCAGGGCCTATTCCTTCAAAGGATGGCCGGAGTTCTTCGGCTTCCCTAGATGCCAAAGCTGCAATGAACAACACTACCACCTCACACAATGGGGACGTTGAAGAAGACAAACGAGAGTAAGATATATGCTTGCTTGTGCTGGCCAGGGCATTCTATTACAGAAAATTGGATCAGCTTGTATTAATCCCACGATTCCCTTGAAATGGATGATACGAGGCTTGGACCTTTCACAGAGATAATACATGTGCCATTTTCTCCTGTTGGGGAGAAATTAGTATCTGAAAGTGTCTCATACTTTCGTTTATTTCATTCTTATTTTCTTGTAGTCCCTGTTTATTGTATTTCATTCCCATGCCATAAGACTGTCAAATTTAGAAATTAGTTAATACCAGATTTTAAAAAAAGTGTGACAGATTTTGTGTTTGCAGTCTCAGTTGTGCAGCAACTTGTGGTGGGATTTTTGTAGATGTTGAGATGGAATAAAATTAATATTGCAAGAGTTCAGGCATCCAGTGGTGCTGTTTTCTCTGATTTTATGAAGTTTTGAGTTGCAAGACTGCAAGCTCTCATCAGGTGGTGCCAAGTATAAGTTTAGTTTGGATGTGATTGATATGATATACTATATACTAAAACGTCCTTTTGTGGGCTTATAATTTTGTGCTCTTTGGTTCAGCTAGAAATTACTATATGCAACGTCGATGATTAGGAGGCAAAACTAAAAATCACCATTGGAAAAATGGATTTTAACTAATATGTAATTCTGATCAGCCTGTATTGTCCAATAAATTTGAATAACTAAAATAAATATTAGGATATGACCATAATGCTGTTGTTTTTCACTTGTCTCTCCAATGGCAGCCACGAAAAAGAACTGTTTTAAGCTTTTGTGGATGTAAATTTTGAAGAAAAAAGAAATTCTGATAATGGATAAAAAAACTCTGGGTTCCAAAGGTCATGCTTCAGGAGATTACCTCATGGAGAATCCATGTTAAACTTAGCCATAAGAGATCACTACTGATTAGCTGGTTGGCTTGCTTTTAGATCATGATCCACACTTTCTTGGTGCATTATCCCACCCTAAAGAATCTGTAGGAATTGAAGCATTGATAAATATTTTTTTATATAAACCTAGGTATGCGGTAGTTATACCAATTGCTTTCATCATTTTTATCTATTTAGCATGATCAGGTTACATTTTATCATTCCACAAGGAGCTAAAATCTTATGATTAGTAAATATATTTAAAAAAGTGAAGTTATCTTTTTTTTTTAAAGAAAAAGTATAATACCACGCCCTTTTATTTTATATGACTTGATTACCTCTAAAACAACAACTACAAAATTTTAATCTTAAATTTTGGTGAAATTGGCCACATAATCCTTTTTCTTTATTCTACATAACCCTTAAGCATTCTTTATTTCATGGGACCCATGGTAACGTAGGAAGAAGATGACTTCTAAGGCATGTGGTGTGCCGTCCAAGTAATTGTTCGCATATAACTCTTGTTCCCTTTTTTTTATTTATCCCTTTTTCTTTCCCTTTTTTTATGTTTCATGTCCACCATTTGTAGACTGGGAGAGTAAATTGTAGAATGTTGGTTTTCCAAAAGATCATCAATTCTCTGCCTGAATATATATACACATATATTTCAGAAGATTCGACCTGTATATTGAAATATATGGATGATAGGTTAGCCTGCGAGTGGTTTGTAACCCATAGATCAATTAGAGCTGAAAGATATTGCTGCAAAGTTGTAAAAGACACCAGGTTAACTCTGCATTAATGATGATTAAACTGGAAATAAACAACAAGAAACTGCTTTAAACCAGTTAAATCCAGTGTGTATTTGCTGAAAATCCTCAATCAAAACTCCTCATTTAGCAGACAAATATGATTTTATGAAGCGTTCGAGCCACCTGGCCACTTAATACAGTACATCTTTTGTCCTGGAAAAAGTCATTTCATCTTGAAACAATTGATGTCACAGCTTACAGCTCATGCAGATTGTTGCATCCGAACGACAAAAGTAAACTCAAGAATCCACTCAAGGTAGAAGTTTTCTTCAGCTAGGAAGAGCGACGTAGTCAAGTATCGGTTCGGAATGGGGAGCAAGGGTCATTAGCTCAGGACGTGTGGCTAACTCAAAGTCCTCAAACTGGAAGGCAAGGGCGCAGGTGCAGCCAACCAGAGAATAATGCAGCTCTGGTTCCCTTTCAGGAGCTTTGACAAGGGTACCGCCATGAGATGCAAAGGGCTCATCATCCAAGGTAGGGAATGAACCAAACCGCACATTTGGTGGCAGTGTAATGCGGCCAATGGCCAGCATCTAGATCTGGGCCAAGTACATTCAGCTTGGTGCGGCCATCAACATAGCTCAAATACCTGATTGCATACGTAACATTACCAAAGTCTTAATTATAAACTAATTGGCATTGGTTACATGAATTCTTATTCTCCATCTACCTCTGTTTTAAGTTATACATATATATATTATAAAATATAAAAATTTTGAGCTTTTCTTTATCATTTTCTCTCGTGTAATTTTTGGTTTACCTTTACCTATTTTTCTTTTTTACATGTATCAAGTCATTTTTCCGCATAAGTGTATATAAGTCTACATTGCACATGTTCAGGCTATTTAAGTCGTCGTTCTTTTAATTTATTCTCGATTGAAGATATATTTTTTTTTATGAATGATTTTATTTTTTCTTTTATCTTTACTTATATTACCATACATTTATCTTAACATTCTCATATTGTCCAACATTCTGTACTATAAAGCAGAAATGACCTTATGGTTGTTCAATAATACTTTTTCTTAAACTTAAAAGGTATTTTTTGATTACATAATATTTTAATTGCACTTCTATATTTTATCTAATCTGCTTTGCTCCTATGAACAACATTATTCTCAATCTTTTCTTCCTTATGAATAATTAATTCTAAATATCAAAAATAATTATTTTTAATAAATTTTTAATTTTTAATTTATACTTTATATTTATCTTTATTTTTAATGAGACTAAAATTATATTTTATGTATTTTATTTTTATTCTAATTAATTTAAAATTTTTATATTTTAATGTATTTTATTATAGTTTTAACTAATGTTTAATCTTTATGTACAAATAACATGCAAAATATCATCCCGGAATGTATTAGGTAATGCATAAGGAATTAATTTTAATACTTAAATTCTCATTCTCAGATGCATAAGGAATTAATTTTAATACTTAAATTCTCGTTCTCAATGACCTTTGTGTCGCTTCAACGCACACACTACGTCTCCACTGCTCTTCCTGTTCGCGCTATCCCCGTAGCCTCCTCCATTCATTCTTTCCTGCCGACCTTTTCGTCTCATGCCGTTAATGGCGCTTGCTGGACCACCCCTCCCGCTTTCCGCCGCCAGCCCCGCCTCCCGCCTCCCCGTCCGTCCCAACCTTCGGCGAACCGCCTCTGGCGTCACTGCCACCACCTCCGCGTCCTCCACCACCGAAGATCATTCTAAGCCTCGCGAATTCCACTACAGCAGAGCCGATCCCTCGGTTCGATGGCCCAACCTCAACCTCGATGACTCCTTCCACCCCCAATTCCCCTCCCCTTCTCCCGCCGTCCCCATCCCCAATCCCCAAGCCACCGATCCCCACCCACCCGAAACCCTACATGAAGAATCCCCCGAAACCCTAGACAGCAAGCAGAGCCGGACCCGGACCAAGAAGATGACGAAGCTTGCCCTCAAGCGCGCCCGCGACTGGCGGCAGCGCGTCCAGCTCCTCGCCGATCGGATCCTCGCTCTCCCCCCCTCCGCCCTCGTTGCAGACGTTCTCGACAACCGCGGCGTCCAAATGACCCCCACCGACCTCGCCTTCGTCGTCAAGTGGGTTGGTCGCCACAGCTGGGCCCGCGCCCTCGAGGTGTTCGAGTGGCTTACCCTTCGTCGACGCTACGCCCCCGGCCCCCGCATCCTCGCCATTATCATCTCCGTCCTTGGTCGCGCCCACCAGGACGCCCTCGCCGAGGAGGTTTTCCGCCGCTCGGACCCCGGCGAGCCCTCCGTCCAGGTGTTCAACGCCATGATGGGGGTCTACGCCCGGACCGGGAGGCTCACCGAGGTTCAGGAGCTGCTGAATTCGATGCGCGACCTGGGCCTCGAGCCCGACCTCGTGAGCTTCAACACCCTCATCAATGCCAGGGCTAAGGCGGGATCTTTGTCCCCTGGCTCGGCCCTCGACCTCCTCCAGGAGGTCCGGCAGTCCGGGCTGAGGCCTGACACCATTACCTACAACACCCTCATCAGCGCCTGTTCTCATGGATCCAATTTGGAGGAGGCGATGAGGATTTTCGAGGACATGGAGGCCTCCCGTTGCCAGCCGGACCTCTGGACCTACAATGCCATGGTATCAGTGTACGGCCGGCGTGCGATGACCGGAGATGCTGCGCGCCTATTCCGTGAATTGGGCAAGAGGGGCTTCGCGCCGGACGCTGTTACTTATAATTCTCTGTTGTATGCTTATGCCAAGGAGGGGAACGTGGAAATGGTTGAGAGGGTTTGCAAGGAGATGGTTGATGCCGGGTTTAAGAAGGATGAGATAACCTATAACACCATCATCCATATGTATGGGAAACAGGGGAGGCTTGATTTGGCCCTCCATTTGTATGATGAAATGAAGACATCAGGGTGTGCTCCCGATGCTGTGACCTATACTGTGCTTATTGATTCCCTTGGAAAGGTTGATAGAATTACTGAAGCAGGGAAGGTGATGTCAGAGATGGTAGATGCTGGGGTAAGGCCTACTCTGAGGACTTTCAGTGCTCTTATTTGTGGCTATGCCAAGGCTGGGATGCAGGTCAGAGCAGAGCAGACATTTGATCATATGGTCAGGTCAGGCATCAAGCCAGATCGTCTAGCTTATTCAGTCATGTTGGATATTTTTTTGAGGTCTAATGAGATAAGGAAGGCAATGGTGTCATACCAGGCTATGATGCATGATGGGTTTTGGCCAGACAACAGCCTTTATGGGGTCTTGCTTGGGGTCCTTGCGAAAGCAAACAAGGATGAGGAAATTGAAGAAGTTATTGAGGACATGGAGGAGGTTTGTAGGATGAGTCCACAAGTGATAGTGACACTTCTCATCAAGGGTGAATGCTTTGTACATGGAGCTGAGGTGTTAAAAAGGGCTATTGCCCAAGGCTATGAGCTTGATCATGATAACTTGTTAGCCATATTGGATGCCTATGTAGCATCGGAGAGGCAAACAGAAGCACAGGCTTTGCTTGAGTTTGTGAGGGAACACGCACCCAACTCCAGTTGTTTGATAACTGAGGCTTCCATAATGATGTTGTGTAAAAATCACCAGATGGAAGCTGCTATAGAGGAATATAATAAGATAAGGATGTTGGGTTTTGGATTGCTGGTCAGGAATTCTAGCCTGTATGAATACTTGATTACATGCTGTGAAGAAGCTGGATTACTCAGTGAAGCCTCTCAGTTTTTCTCTGATATGAGGTTTTATGGCCTTGAGCCTTCTCAAAAGATCTATGAGAGTATGGTTAGTATATACTGTAAAATGGGATTCCCAGAGACAGCTCATCATTTGGTCGATGAGGCTGAAAAAGATGGTATTTCATTCAGTGATCTTTCAACTTCAATCAGTTTGATCGAGACATTTGGAAAGCTAAAGCTTTGGCAGAAGGCTGAGAGCTTTGTTGGGAAACTCAGACAACATTCTGCTGTTGATCGGAAAGTCTGGAACGCCCTCATATATGCATATGCTGAGAGTGGTTGCTATGAGCAAGCAAGAGCAGTCTTTAATATGATGATGAAAAATGGTCCTTCACCATCTGTAGACTCTGTTAATGGTCTTATGCGAGCATTGATTGTTGATGGGAGGCTCGATGAGCTGTATGTTGTCATTCAGGAGTTGCAAGATATGGATTTTAAGATAAGTAAAAGTACTGTTCTTATAATGCTTGATGCCTTTGTGAGAGCTGGAAATATCTTTGAGGTAAAGAAGATATATAATGGTATGAAGGCAGCTGGGTATTTGCCAACTATGCATCTATACAAAAGTATGATTCGTTTACTCTCCCGTGGAAAACGAGTCAGGGATGTTGAGATGATGGTTGATGAGATGGAAGAGGCCGGATTCAAACCAGACCTTACCATCTTCAACTCGCTCCTTAAGATGTACACAGGAATTGAGGATTTTAAGAAGACATTAGAGATATATCATAGTATTCAAGAAGCCGGCTTCAAAGCAGATGAGGATACATACAATACCCTTATACTGATGTATAGCAGAGATCGGAGGCCTGAAGAAGGCTTTGCTTTTTTGAACAAGATGAGAAAGCAAGGTAGCGAGCCCAAGTTAGATACTTACAAAAGCTTATTGGCTGCATGTGGCAAAGAACAATTATGGGAACAAGCTGAAGAACTTTTTGATAGCTTGCGGTCAAAAGGATATAGGTTGGATCGTTCTTTCTATCATATAATGATGAAAATATATAGGAATTCTGGCAACCATTCTAAAGCTGAACACTTGCTATCTTTAATGAAAAAGGACAGTATTAAGCCAACGATTGCCACGATGCACATGCTAATGGTTTCTTATGGCTCTGCTGGACAGCCTCAGGAGGCAGAAAATGTGCTTAATAACTTGAAAAGTTCTGGCATGGATCTCAGTACATTGCCATACAGTTCTGTTATTGATGCGTATCTTAAAAATGGTTATTATAACCTGGGAATTATGAGGCTGTTGGAGATGAAGAGCGACGGTGTGGAACCAGACCATAGAATATGGACATGTTTTATTAGAGCTGCAAGTTTGTGCGAGAAAACTAATGAAGCAATGGTTCTTCTTAATTCACTACGTGATACTGGGTTTGATCTTCCTATCAGGTAAGGTGGCCACCTTTGGAAGTTCTCCAAAAGAATATCATTTTCTTCCTTTGTCATTATTAAATTCATATCTCTTCTGATTGACATCAATGTTTAACTTGTGTGTTTGTAGGCTTCTGACTGAAGAAACTGGTTCACTGGTCATTGAGGTTGACCATTTGCTTGAAGAACTGAGGCATATGGAAGATAATGCTTCCTTTAACTTTGTCAATGCATTGGAAGACCTCCTCTGGGCGTATGAACGTCGGGCCACTGCTTCGTGTATTTTCCAACTAGCAATCAAGAAAAACATATATCGTCATGATGTGTTTCGGTACTTAATGATTACTTTGTTATCTAAATTTTCATATAAAATAGTTTTCAGCTCAGTAATGATTTTTCAATTCATTCATATGTGTTAACATTCATTTCATATGCCATTATTGTGTCAGGATGGTATTAGGAAGTGAAATGACTGCTATTATTATACTCACATGTTACTTGAAGATAAAGTTTTTACTGTAATAATTGACTTGGTTTTTGCAGTGATTGACTTGATCTTGGCTTATCAGAATGAATATTTATTTGCTTTCCAAATGACATCCTCGTGGTATAATACTCGTCAAAATAGTATATTTCTTCTATCTGGTGGGCTTTGGCCTCCATTATACTAAAAAAAAAAAAAAAACTCTTCTACTAAAAATAAAGTGCTTTGTAGACAAATAGTTTCAACATGTCAAGTATATGACCTTGCAGTTTAACTTACCAGAATTTGTAACTTGTACTTGAGAATATGTAAAAGACAACTTGTTCAGCAGAATTAACAATATTTATTCAGAAAACAGAAAAAAATCTATTCATTATTTTGAAGCCATCCAGACAGTCAAGACTTAGAGGGGAAAAGGTTTCACAAGCACCTTTTGTCTAATGAACTTGTTAAAAGGGATGATTATTTCATTCATATCATGCTTGAAATACATACATACATGCATGCATATATATGTACATATGTATTTGATGGTTATTTTGAAAATAACCAATGACAGCTTGAACATGATTCTAATAAATGCTGATGATTGATGTAACATGCTTCTTCAGTTGCAGGCAGTATTAGCTAATTATTCATATTGCTCTGTTACATAAGATTATTTTGGTAACCTCTAGTACTAGTTTGAGTGGCATGTTGTGTTTATTGCTGAAAATTGTGTTATCTAGTATTGCTGTTTCTTAAGACTAAAGATTTCTTATAATTTGGTGGTTGATGTGATCCTTATGTTTTATTGCTGTTATATTGATCTTTATGTTCATCTGTACTTCAGCTTTCTCTTGTTCTCATGTGATCTTCTTTCTGCCATAAGATTAAAACTCTTCTCTAATGATAAAACAGAAATATGCATACCATTTTAACAAAGTACAAGGAGATTTGGACTGACATAAAGATTTTAAGAAGGATGTAGAAAGCTAGCACTTAAAATAAATCATGGATCTTATGATGGTCAATTAAACATGCTGAAGAGGCATAAATAAGATAATGAACATGCTAGATGAATTAAAAAGATTCCTACTTGTGAAAATTTAAGGTGATTCACATCATATATGGTGGACTTATGATAAAACTTGCTGATTATAAATGAGATTGTATGAGCTAGACTATTGCAATAAAAAATATAAGGTGATTCAGAAATTACATTACATTATAGTCTAGATGTATTGTATTGTTGCAAAGTGGTATACGCTAGTCTTTTGATGGCCTAATTGATGATGTAGGATTGCAGAAAAGGATTGGGGAGCTGATTTCCGAAAGCTGTCTGCTGGTGCTGCTCTTGTTGGACTTACTTTATGGCTTGACCACATGCAAGTAAGTATTGCAAGCTTTATGACAAGGTTTTGTATATTTTTTTGGTGTGTCAACTCCAAGTTTTCTCTGTTTTATTGTCTATTCATATATATAACCTGATACCTCCATTTCTAGGTTGTATAAAAAATGCCATTGTCAACTAACTCTTTCAAACTAGGTTATGTCTTGAACAAAATGTCAGACAATACTTTGGGTAGACGATGGTGCAAATGATAATACCACCTTCCCAGATTTTTATCTCCTTTTTGTCATATTTTTTCCTTGTTCTATTGCCATCTCCTATACTTTCTCAATCATGTTTTGTGCATCCATCAACCATGGATGTATCCTTTGTTGGAGGTCATAATTTCTACTAGCCCATACTATTATGCAAACCCATCTCCTTTTGTGCCACTGCTTCTCACTCGCTTACAACAATGCATGATTGTACCATTTTCTTAATCTAGCTGGACAGTTTCTTCCTCTCTTGCCCTTGTGTTCATAGAAGAAAACAGAAGAAGCCATCAACATGTTCCTAATCGTGCGTTTTTGTGCTTGTCTTCATGGTGGGAGGAGGAATAGATGAAGAGAAATAGGGGTGTGAGCATTGGGCAATCTTGAGGAAGTCAGATGGAGGCAGCATTAGGTGGTAACACTATATTGAAAAACTAATGACAATGCTATAGTATTTTGATTATTTGTCTTTTCCTAATTGCTATACATACATACATCCATATATTGATTGAATATTATCCGAGTCATTGAATATAATCTACTATTTCTAAACTACTTAAAAATAAAAAATCATGTGATTTGAAAAACTCTAGCCATAAAAAAGGTATTGAATCATGCTATTCAAACTATATATTTTTGACCACTTGATGTATAAGATAGAGGTCTTTAAATCATATGATTTTTGGTTTGTAAGCAGTTTATCCAAGTTATTAAATATGAGCTACTATCTCTAAACTACTTACAACCAAAAGATTATGTGATTTGAAAATCTCTAGCTATAAAAAGAGTAGTGAATCATGCTATTTAAACTATATATTTTTGACCAGATGCATAAGTTAGGGGTCTCCAAGTCATCTGATTTTTAATTTGTAAGTAGTTTAAATTAGTATGTCACATTTAACAACTCGATTCATAAATATCAGACCTTATCTTCTAATTTCATCTTATATTGAGCAGTCGTTTACGTCATACTTTTATATATAGGCATTCTGTAGTAAAAATGGATCAAGCAAAGTGTTTTCCATCATATGAAAATATTGATCAGGGTCATATAAGAAAACCCCTTATTCTACTTATAACAACTATTGTAGATACACATAATTTAAACAGTTGGCTTGTGGAAGGACAAGGTATTATTTTGCTTCCTAAAACTCATAAAATCTTATTAAAAACATTCTCTCTCAAAATAATTAAATAATAATAATAACAACAATAAAACCTGAATCCCTAACTAGTCAAGGTTGGCTACATAAATCTTTTTTTCCATTCTGCTTATTTTAGAGTTATCTCAAAATAATTAAATTCCTATAAGTAACTCAAATAAGAAAACAATGTTATGTTGACAAGTGCCTCTACTTTTCTTAAAGCAATCAATGTTTTTCATACTTTGTTAACAACTTGGCTTTTGGAAGACAAGGTATTATGGTGTTTCCTAAAACTTGTGAAATCACTTTAAAAAATATTCTCTTTCAAAATAATTAATTTTTTTTATGGCCAATTCAAGTAGTACCTTATAATTTTATGTTGAGAATTGCCTCTATATTTTTCTTAAGTTAATAAATTTTTTTCATATTTTGCTTCCCCTCTTTTTCATATCCTATACCAATCAATTAAGGCAACAAAAGCTTTATAGGAATCTCTATTTAAATAGTCGAGGTTATGTATAAGTATGCAAGTTCTACTCAGGGCATAGCTGACGTGGGACTAAACACATGACAACATACGCTCTTACATACTTCTTTTGTTTAAGCCTTAACAGCCTTGCTAGGCCAAGGATCTAAATCCAAATCTAAATTCAATCACAAATACATATATCCCATTTGTAGTGTCCTCTAGTTCACATGGGTTATGGATTGAGTTTACCTTGAACATTTGTCACAACTTAAGACTTCATTCAAAAAGGATAACCATAAGGTATTATTTGAGCTCTTTAATCCAATACAAGTAATCAATAATTATCCAGTGCATAATTGATACGGGACTAAACACTTGTTAGCACGAGCTCTTACATATTTTTTCCATTTAAGCCTCACGAAGTAAGTCCAAAATACCACATTTAATCCTTACGGAGTAAGTTCAAAGCACATAAAGTTCCAAAATTAGCTGATGCTTATGTTTAACCGCCATACCTAGAGTCAAACATAGCCTAAAGAGTTCATATTACACATATTTCAAATGACTATTCATTCTTAAATTTTTACATATGGTCTGGTAATCATAAAATATTTACTTATGCATAATATCAATATTTCATATACTTAACAAGTGCATATGATTTTCAAATTAAGCAATTCAAATGCTTTCAAAATATAAATTTGATTTCATAGCATTTTTGCATTTATGGCAAAATTTCATCAATGTATATATATGCTTACAAACTAAAGTTTTAGAGATGTGAAGTTTCTTACTTAATCCAATCTACATAATAAAGTCTACAAAAATAATTATAAATTATTTAAATTATTTGGCTCAAGGTAGGCTGAATTGTGAATTGATATTGAATCAATATTGGACTTGTTTTGTTCTTAGTTTTTCAATTTTTTTCTTACTTTTTTCTTTTTTTCTTTTTTTCTTTTTTTCTTTTTTCATGTGGTATATAAGGTGAAGAGCCTCTTGTGAGCTTTCATTCTTTCTCCTCTCTCTTATTTCTATTCAAAATCATTTAAATAAATTTCTCGTAGAAATAAGAGAATACCCTCATTTGAATTCAACAATAATATTTGAAAAATCAAATATCTTACAAAATAAAAAGTCAACTTTTCCTCTCAAGAACAAATCTGATGAATTGCAGGAAATCGTAATTTAGTAAATATCAAGTTAAGATATTTTCACTTTGTATAAAAATTTTAAAAAACTAATATAATTTTGAAATGATGAGAAAACAAAATATGAGAAAAAAATATTTTAAAATATAATTTGTAAGGCTTTGATCAATATTTGATCAAACTTATACAATTTTCAGACTTATATAAGATTACAGTAATAGTCAACCTCACATTGACTTATACCGAGTTGATTTACAGCTTGTCAAAATAATAAAATTATGTTTGCTATAAAATCATAAGATTAAAACAAATTTCTTAGAATTTAGATTGTGATGTCACTAGATCGCCTCAGCTCAGCCATATACATAGAATGATAAATATATACAACAAATCAAAGGAAAAAAGAAGCAACAAAGATCAATAGCAGTTTTTTTAACGTACCTTTTGAGTAAGTGCGTGAGAATACATAAGGATTACTTTCTTATTCTTTTTATTTTGTCAGTTAGAAAAATCTCTAAACAAGGGCTCTCCATTCATCTGCCAGTTAGTCTTTTTTAAAGAAAAATAATTTAAGTCAATTTCCTTAAAAATAAAGAAAAACTAAAAGATTAATCCCTTCTATTTAGTGACACGTC
Source organism: Metroxylon sagu (assembly GCA_017589505.3). Classification (NCBI taxonomy): domain Eukaryota; kingdom Viridiplantae; phylum Streptophyta; class Magnoliopsida; order Arecales; family Arecaceae; genus Metroxylon; species Metroxylon sagu. The sequence continues at coordinate 1,088,304 of JACVBY030000657.1, forward strand.
ATAATTTAGACCTTAAGAAATATATTTTAACCTTAGGATTTTATGACAAGTTTAATTTTATTGTTTTGATGAGCTTTGAATCAAGTCAGCATAAATCAGTGTGAGGTTCACTGTTACTATGATCTTGTTTAAATTTGAAAACTCTATAAGTTTGGCCAAGTATTGATTGAAGCCTTATGAATTATATTTTAAGATTTTTTTTGATATTTTGTTTTCTCATCATTTTTAAGTTAAATTGATTTTCTAAGATTTTTATTTAGAGTGGAAGTATCTTAACTTAATATTTACTAAACCGTGATTTTCTAAAATTTTTTGAATTTGTTTTTAAGAGGGAGAGTTGAATTTTTTCTTAAGAAATCTGATTTTTCTAATATTTTTGTTGAATTCAAATGGAGGTATTTTCTTATTTTCATGAAAAATCTTAAGTAAATAGAAAGAAAGAGGAGAGATGAGAGAGGATAACATTTACTTAAATGACTTTGAATGAAAATAAAAAATAGGAGAGAGAATGGGAGCTCCCATGACACTCAGCACAACGTCCTACCCAAAATCAAACCAAACCAGCCCGAACCGAGTGGTTCGGGATGGTTTAGACCGGTTTGCATTGGTTCGAGGCTCGTACTAAATCAACCAACAAAAACGAACCTTTTTCAGTTGATTTGGTTTGTGCCAAATCATTTAGTTTGGGACGTCTTACTTTGATTTGGTTGTATATATAGCATGTAAATAGAACATACAAAATAAGGATGAGACAGTTAAACATTTGGCAACAAATATGCATACATACATAATTTTGAAATTTTTGTACATGCACAATTTTGAAATTATATATAAGCCTATGTTGGCATGTTTAGTCCCACATCTATGCCTTAAGTAGATATTAAGTACTTATACAAGATCAAGGAGCTTATATAATATCTTGTTGGCTAGCCTTTGTGGGTAAGGTCTTAAGTTATTGCAAAAATATGAGAGTGAACCCGACCTATGATTCTTATAGACTTTATATATTTATGAGACTGTAGATGGGCTTTATATATTTATGATTGGATTTGAATTTGGACTCTTAGCTTAGTGAGAAGTCAGGGCTTAAACGGAAGGACTATGTTATCATGTGTTCAGACCCACATCGGTTATACCTGAGGTAGATATTCAGCGCTTATGCAAAATTAAGAAGTCCAAATAATATCATCTTGTCTAGCTTTTTGTGTGAAGTTTTGGATGGTTGGGGTATCTAGCTGAAATAAGTCTTGTAAAATTTATGGATCTACCTTTAGGATACTAGAAGCCTAGTCCATAGGTGTGCGTATGCTTGGGATACCCATGATGGCAACCACCAACCTACCATATCATTGATCACAAGCTGCTACTTTCACACATTGTTAGTCCATCTATTAAAAAAAGATTGCTGATAGTATAAAACTATAACATAATTCGCTCCATCCTTGTGGTTATCATTTTATTATATAGCCTAAGCTGCTCCAGCTACAAAATGATCTTATCATGCAAGTGAATTCCAAAAGAACTTGAACTTAAACAGAAAGTAGACTAGTCCAATCACCAGGATGCCTAACCTTTGAGTTATACGCTAATTAGTTATAGTTATATTCACCAATTTCAAGGTGATGAAGTGTATCCATCCATACTGCCTATCATTTCACATGAGTGGCACCTAACTCAAAGTGGTGGAGTGCACTTGCTCACTTCAGATGCCATAGAGGAAGCAAGATGAATTTGGGTATGGTTTGGTAGATTTTCATCAGTGCTGTCCAACAGCTTAGGATGGTAGGCATAGCCAACGATAAGTTTGTGAAAAAAATCATTTTAGGAAATGGTCTAAGATCAGCTTATTAGCAATAAGAAGCTCACATTTCAAGCAATAAGTTTGGCGACAATATGGTATGTTGTACCAGTGCACATACCGTCCCATATTGGATGTATCATATTGTACCAATATTGAACCGAGACTCGATATCAATGCATACCGAGTCTCAATATGTTAAACTGACCTGCGTACCGGGATTGCTGACATCGTACTAATGTGGTATTGATGTAGGATCTAATATCGAGATGGCGAACCTTGAGTTACAGTTTGGGTTTAGCTCTTATTCAAGACAATGGGCATCAAATCCCATATCAAGCGAACTTGGTTCCCATCCATAAGCTTCATGGTTATAGGTATGGAATTGGATTAGAAGTTTGAAACAATGTGGTCAAGCCCAAATGGTTGCTTAAGCTTCAAATAGACCAAAAATGCTGCCATCATCCAACAAAAGATCCAATGTCTCCATTTTAAGGTCAAAGAATATGTTGAGATTCTTGGCAATCTGTAGGGGTAGTCTTATGAAACAAAATGTTAGCATCCAAATAAAATCCGGTAGAGTCTCTCTTAAAATTTAATATAATTGCGACATGGTTAAGTAGGATTTCCCCTTAGGGAAATCAAAGTTAGGTGCCAAATAAAATCCGGTAGAGTCTTCTCTTAAAATTTAATATAATTGCGGCATGGTTTACTAGGATTTCCCCTAGGGAAATCAAAGTTAGGTGCTAGGTTACCCTTGAGAGAATCTATGAAAATGAAAACTTTGCTCTCAAGATATTCACAAGATGAAGAAAAGCTATCTTGAAAGAGTTAGGGATAGAAAAAGAATGAAACATGAAAAAGAAGAAGTAGAAGAAGAAGAAGACGGTGGAGTTTTATCATGAATACAACCACAGAGATTATCTTTCTCTTGGTTTCATCACTTAGAAATGTCTAGTTAAAGAGAAATGTTTCTGGTTTGGTACTGATTTTTGGTATTTTCTCTTTCTGCTCTGCATAGAAAGCAAACAAACGGGTCCCTTTATATGGTCCTAAATTAGTTTTCCATACCATCAATCTTTGGTTGCAACTTACAAAGGACCTAGAAGCCAGACAAGTTTCTTGAACGCTTGTCACAAGGTTGGTCTTCATTCAGGCCAGGCCCACAAGATCTAAGTCAGGGCTCAATTCAACCAGAACCATCCCCAGCAAGGTCTGAGCCAAAGTGACCCAAAGCATGCTCAAATGGAACCTGAACTGAACTGAACTTGCACCAGAATCAAACCCAAATTGCTCTCAGTTCCACAACTTGAACTAGCCCAAGTAGGCCCTCAGTTCCACAACATGGGATAAAAAAAAATGTGCCTAATTTAATTTCCAGCAAAAATTCTCATGGGAGAAGAACCCATAACCTCTTAAGAAACAAACCTACACCAGCCGGGCATGCAATGCTCTATGAATAACCATTCAACATAAAACTGAAGATCCCTTTATTTTCAAATTTCAAACATTACTTGCATATTTTTAGAAACCATCACATCTACCTATCCTAATGGTGCATGTTACTTGAAGAGGAAGTGTTTGAATGGAGCAATTGTGTGATGTTTCACTTGAAAAGAGAGTGGGTGCGGGGGTTTTTAAATCCAACACACAACTAGTTGATGATTACAATAGACCATATGCCTTTTGTATCACGTGTGCAAGATATCAAGTGTGTTTGCACACTAGACCAAAACAACCTCATATACAAGTATATTTTAACACTTTCCCTCAAACACATGCAGTATGGGTCGTAATTTTGTGTAGGAGATATTTAAAGTCATGATATTGAGGTTGTCTTGAAGTGCACGAGTTACTTGGTGGATAGGAGCGACCTATTGTGAAGATAGAAATAACCATATGGTGATTGATATTGATGTGTTCTGTATAGTATTTCTTTTTCTTTTCCTTTTAGGACTCTAGACCACTATGACAACTTCATTTTTATGGTATAGGTGAATACAGACAAGGAATGCCTTAGATTAGACACAAGCAATGCCTTGGATTACAAACACAAGCAATGCCTGTACTCACCTATGGTATAGATGAGTACAGACACCACAAGCAATGCCTTAGATTAGACACAAGGTAATCAAGTCAAACAATCTTTAACAAGAAATGTCAGCATTACTCAAAAGTCAAAACTTAGTCTTGGAAAGAGGGGCAATATCTTTCCTTTTCTCTTCCCCCAAGCATGATGCATGAGCTAGTAAAAGAAAATGTGAATAGGTAAACTAATCAATGTTTATATAATTTTAAGCTCAAGTGAGTAGACAATATGGCGAAAGGGGAATGGGCGGTTCCTTGAAAAAAAAATTATGAGGGAGATGCACTATAAATGATGCTTGCAGGATATAAATTTAATCACTGCACACGTGGCATACACAATTTAATGCCCAGATATGATCTAATATACAGACCACCAACTGGGTATTGATAATGAGTTGGTCTTGGAAATGTTTACCATCAGTAGGGTGAAATTTTGGATAAAGCTCTTTTGATACATCGTGCGCATATCAATAGACAGGTTTATTTGAAAGATGATAATGCCAACATCTTTTCTGATAGGAAGATATTGCTATCTGTTGCAATAACTGTATAGAAATTTACTAAGAAGAATTCTTGTTTTACATATATAGATATATTTATGTGCGTATGGCATCTTAATTTTATCTCTTGTTTCTCTTTCTATTAGAATCAATTCATATTGACTTTCAAATTATTCTGGCTGTTTGACTCATTGTCCCATTACCAGGGGATATGCTCACATATGTTTGCTTTGTTATATTCCTTGTGGCAGGATGTGGTATCTGACTGTGCTATTTATGTTACAACAGGATGCTTCATTGCAGGGGTCTCCTGAATCACCAAAGTCTGTTGTTCTAATTACAGGGACTGCTGAGTACAACATGGTTTCCTTAAACAACAGCCTGAAAGCATACCTTTGGGAGATGGGCTCCCCATTTTTGCCATGTAAAACTCGTAGTGGGGTCCTTGTGGCAAAAGCTCACTCCCTTAGAATGTGGTTGAAGGACTCTTCTTTCTGCATGGACCTTGAGTTGAAAGACACACCATCTCTTCCTGCGTCAAATTCAATGAAACTCACTGAGGGATATTTCATGAGAGCTGGTCTCGTTCCAGCCTATAAGGATATACATGAGCGACTAGGGCAAGTGAGACCAAAGAAGTTTGCTAGGTTGGCTTTATTGTCAGAAGAGAGAAGAGACAAAGTCATCAAAGCTGATGTAGAAGGTAGGAAGGAAAAGCTGCAGAAATTAAAGAAAAAGGGTGCTGTCAGAGCAAGGAAGCCAACAAGATTGCGTATGGGCAAATTCATGAGGCGGCAACATAAAGCAGAAGCAACCTCAAATTAGTTAAACATATTTTACAGACAAGCTTCCTAGCCAAAGGTCTTCGCTACCTCTGAGCATGCAGTTGGAAGCATTTGAACTGTTGATGGCGTTCAACAATTTAGTGCATGCAAGATTATGCTTTGAATCATTGATCGTAACTAACAAGCCTTTTCTTGATTATGTAGGGTCAGTTTTGTGGATTCCTATTCATGAATTAGGCCACCTCTGAGGTAAATTGACACAATAGATATGTTCGACAAAAGCGCCTATGTGAGGACCTTGGACTAATCATGTCCATCATCTCTTCCTAACAATCTTCTGTGGAGTTGTTGGAGCCATCTTGACATCCAGTAAGTAAATTTTTGTGTTATATTGATTAGTAGCTTCTTTGGCTTTTAGATGTTTGGTTTCAATTTTTTAATGACAGGATTTCATATATCAAAACATTATATATGTGTGTGTGTGTAGAGAGAGAGAGAGAGGTGGATTTGGCTACATTCAAATATAGCCAAGTTCAGAATTCGGTCACATCCTTCACCTTTGGATCTATACGGATTTCAGAACCATCTCATCTTTTTTACTTTTTTCATCTTTGGGATCCGTGAACCATGTGGATCCGAGGGTGTGGGAGGTGACCGGATATAGGCTTGGTTATATTCGAATGTAGCCAAGTCTCTCTCTCTCTATATATATATAAAGAGGTTTATACATTCTTTGTGAATTGGTTGAAGGAGGTTTCACAATGATAATCTGAGCCATAATGTGATCTACTATATTTAAACTGCTTGCACAACAAAAATCATGTAATTTGGAAACCCCTAGCCTATGTATCAAGTGGTTTGAAATTATATGATTTAGATAATATAAAAACTTATTTTTTGATGATTTGACGTATAGGCTACGAGTCTCTAAATCATATGATTTTTAGTTTTTAAGCAAATTAGAGATTGTGGATCACATCTAATGGCTTAAATCATCAATATAAAATCCCTATCATCCAATTCAAAAAGGATGTAACTCTCTTAGAGTTACACAATGTGTAACTTGATCCTATACAATATATATATATATATATATATATATATATAGAGAGAGAGAGAGAGAGAGAGAGAGAGATTTGGCTACATTCACATGTAGCAAATCCAATTGCTAGATTTGTTGCCTTCACCATTAGGTTTGCATGGATCTCGAAGCTAAAAGGCCACCATTAGTTGCTTTATAAAAAAAAAAAAATCCGATGGAATAAACCAAAATGGTAACGAATAAATACAAACATTATGAAAGTAAACGCTAACTCTTTTGGGACGATGATAAATATTTATCCTACAAAATAAATACTAATATATTCAGAATAAACAGTTAGCTTGAACCTATAAACACCTAATCTACGTTAACGAATAGAATCATTATAGAAATAAATAAAAACTATTGGATATATGGTTTGTCTCAAGGAATGAGGCTTGTTTATGGAGACGAGATAGGTGGAACGGGCTGCCAACTCCTATGGGCTATGTGTCTAACCTCTACGTGCCTCATTCCTTGGGGAATAGTCCTGATCTAATAGTTTTTGTTTATTTTTGCAGCTTCTATTTACTATCACAAATTAGGTATTTATCAATTTAAACTAGTTTATTCTGGATATGTTAATGTTAATTCTATAGAACAAGGGTTTACCATAACCCCGAAAGAGTTAGTGCTTCCTTGTATTATATTTGTGTTTATTCATTACTTGTTTTTGTTTATTTTGTTAGAATTTTTTTAAAAAAATTAATGGTGGTTAATGGGTGGTTTTTTAACTTTGAGATCATGTAGATCTGATAGTGGGGGCAGCGGCCATATTTGGGCTTAGCTATATACAAGTGTAGTCAAGTCCAATTGCATGTATGTATGCATGTATTATCCTCTCACAATGGCTACATACAAGTATAGTTAAATCCAACTGCATATAATTAAGTAGTGCGGTATATTCACTTATATTATCAATTAACATAATGAACCTTTCTGTCAATATGGCAATGACTGGGCCAGTGTACACAACCTGAGGATCATTCCTTTTTTTCTTTTAATAAAAAAGGGCATTTGACTTTTCCATGTGTTTTTGAAGGTAAGTCCTCAAGTCATGGTATGAAATTTCATCAGAAAAATTTCTGTAAGTTGGTGCTTTTATCTATAGCAAATTGCACCAACAATGCTTTTGCCATCTAAGATCTTGGTTTATCTTTTAACTGAAGAATATGCACCTATAATTTAGGTGTTTTTTTGTCTGTACTTTGCAGTGCTTCACTACAGAAGATGTGGAATGCATTAGTTGCAGGCATGCTCATGCTTGGCCCTGAAAGCTGATTTTGCCTGCTACTCTAGTTCATGGTTGTATGAATGGATTTTATGGTAAGCATGATGACTTTCGTACTTCCCCTTGCGCATGGTTTTTTCCTCCTTTACTTTGATCCTCAAGCCTAATATGCCATGCTGATCATGTCTTCCCCTAAATATTGCTATTGGAATGATGTGACTGTAAATGTTGTAATAGAATGGTTCATATATTGATAAAGCTGTTCTGTGCTGAAAAACCTGTGTGATTGTGGATATGGATGCCTATAATCTATACCCTGTTCTATTCTTGTTACCTGAAGTATCAGTATGTGCCAGTTCCACTTCTTTTGTGTTTAGCCCTGAAAATGCATGCTTATCAGATAGCACCTATCATTCACATATGACAAGTATATATTGCATGCTTGGATTTTGTCTGATACCTGTGAAAATATCGAATTTCTTAGTTTAACAAAAGCAGGTTAATCTCAAAGACTAAAAAGCTTGTTATTCAAATAAAAAACAGAGTTTATTAGCATAAGTTTGAGATTAAATTTGGCAGACCATGATCGGTTGCTGATTCTTCTTTTTTATCCTTTTTGCCTTTTTTTAAGAGGAAAAAAAAAAAAAGAAAAAAAGGCAATGAGATTGGGATTTAGAATTGCCTATATTTGATTGTGATAGTGATCTATGTATCTCAATTTCTTTTTTTCAAATGGAGTTTCATCCCCAAATTTTAATCTTTTTATTTGTATGCAGAGTCCAGCAATTTCCCAAGTGATACAGGATTGCAGACCACTTGATAAAGATGACAGCAGGGTTTTGCAACTGCATAGATCATTGTGATGATTGCTTATCCTCAACATATTCAGCAGCTCAAGAAACAACTTGAACTCAGAAATTTTCTGCATAGGATGCACTCATCTGCTCAGAAAGAAAACGGCGCATGGTCTTGACTGAACAATTAGTTGTTTCAGGTAGTAATGGCTTTTCTGCTTTATATTTTGTTTGTGTTCCAAATTTTGCTCTTGATATTTTTGCTGCTATTACAGAGCATCCCTTTGATCTTCTTCTAGATAAACTTTGGGGGAAAAGTGATTGCATTGTCAGTGGTTAGAGCTCAAAGTTCAAAGTGGTCACAATGTCAACAGTGATGGAGGAAGATGTGGTAAGTCTTATATGAACACATGATTGGGTCCTATATACTGTAATTGTTTGGTTCGAGCTTCTGGTTGGGTCCCAGCTTTCGTAATGGCTGATTGGGTTAGTCTTATCTGTCACATTGGAAACTAATACAGGTACACCTGAAACCTATGCTAAACAAGATAATCCTGGACATTGATACCCTGAAGCCATCCTCTGCTTTCATATAAAGAGAACCCTGCTCAGAAAATTAGGATAATCTCATCAGGGTTCATGTGTTGCATTCAGTATACTCTGCTGCAAATTGAGAGCACATATTAGCACTATTGATGTGTGGCAGCTTGATTTTTCCCCCAGTTGTTAGCACTATTTTTATTGTATCTTTTTTTATTTATTTTTTATTTTTTATGTGCACTGATTTTTCTCATCTGTCTATTTTACAGGTTGCAGCTGTGCAGGGTTCCTAGACCATCATAACCAAATTGTGCTCTAGATGAGGCAACATGCTTTTGCTTAAACCGCGCCCTTGACAATGCCTTTCATATGGTTCCTATCATTTGTCTAGTGATGGTGCTATCTTTGGTGGAAAAGTTCTCTCTCAGCGCGTGCTTAAAAGTTCTCCTTATTTTGCCTCGACCTCCAGCGCGTGAAGCCAAATTTGAAGCTACTCAATATAACTAGTGACAGGTGCTCTGTTTTCACCTGAAATATGTATTTGAGGTACAGGTTTAGACCTTCTAAGTCGTTTCCTTTTTGAGAAATATTTTCATTGGCTAGAGATACAGCTTCGGACTTGTCACCTGAGAAACGAGCTGCCAAAGATTTGGATATAACTACATAACGCGTTAATATACTTTGGAGGCTGATTGCTTCAGGTGATAGAAGTGCTCTCTCTCTCTCTCTCTCACACACACACACACTTTAAGAGGTGCTCTTGCGATGGTGGACTTTGGAACTCTACCTGCTTGGTATCTCAACGCTTTCTAGGAAGTGCTTTTGCGATGGTTGACTTTGGAACTCTACCTGCTAAAGCGGTATGCTTCCAGTCTTTCACCTAGGATTTGGGGCACTTTAAATTAAGAAGCATGCTTGGCAACAGCGAGAAATTAGAAACAGTTAACTGCATCAAATTTCTAACAGCTGCAGATGTAATACCATGAAAGAGAGTTTTGAGGAGTTCTGAATGGGTTCTCACTCTAGCAGAAGGCCAATCATCTCAGGTTGTCTTGTGCATTGTGGTGGATTTTCAGGCTAAGCAGCAGCTTTAGATTTCTTGACCCAGCCCTTGCCTTTGCTTTGTGAGTCCTTGATGAGACTAGGCTATCAATTTCTTAATCATGAGATGTGATTTGCTACTTCAACAAAGGAAATATAAGTCTAGAAGGTTGTATCCATCCAAAGTTCGATATCTTCATCAAGGTTTTTAAATCTTGATATCAGTTGTCTCACTGAGACTGAGATCAACCCAGATTTAGGGGATGAAATTTGCATTTTTTTCAAGCTCAAGATGTATTTTCAGACCATGATATTAAAATATTAATCAATATGATAAATCCAAAATTAAGAATTATATTTCAATATCAATTTCAAGATTTATTAATTAAGAAAATTTATTCAAGTCAAAAAAAGATTGAAAATTATTATTGAATATATATTGTATCAATCAATCTCTCACATTTTATCAGTTTTTATCATCTGGTATCGACCAAGATTTTCATTGTGTTAGGGGAGGTGGTTGCTTGACATATTACAAACCAAGATTTCTGCCCACATAAAAACCTTAACTTTCACAGCCATCTGCTGACTTGTTACTTGCATCTGCTGACTTATTTTTGCCTTTAAAAAAACATAATACTAATCACCATCTCAGACTTCATATCAAAAGAGTCAGCTTCTTAAAGAATTCTTCCAGATCATAATTTTTGTACCAACATTGATCTCATGTCATGCGATGCCTCCCAATTTTCATAATTAGCAGCACACAACTGATATTTTTACGCAAAAAACACTACAAACATTTTCGATTTATTTCAATTAAATTCAACGTTACTGTTTCATGCTAATATCACAAGCACACACCCACTAGGCTAGAATTCTGAAACACTATCTTACATAAGCATTGCATGGCCAAGGAATTTAATCAGGAACGAAATTAATCAGGAACCTGACCATAATTTGGAATTTGCAGCCGAGTAGAACAACTTTCCAAGGCCAGCAACATGCTACATGATAGGCATGAACACCTGCAGTGAACTTTCAATACCATGGAGGAGCAATCGATTGCCTCAAGAACTAGAACACGCAAGGAAATAGTTTGATTAGAGCAACTTCTTTGGTGGTTAAGTTCAAAATCAGTATCTTAGAGGGTGCATAACCTGGTATATCATTGAATCCTGCCAAACTTGCTCTCAAGAAGCATCTTGTCAAAAGCACACATATCTTGGCCCGGCAATGTCTCTGCATTCATATAACAGAAGACGTGAGCAAAAGAATATGAGATCAGTCTCTGCATTCATATAACAGAAGACGTGAGCAAAAGAATATGAGATCAGCAGTGAACAATTCCCTAAATTTAATCTACATGTCATCCACAAGCACATGCGTACAAACAAATTAGAGAGAGAGGAAGAGAGAGATAAAAAACTCTTTGATGATATGCTCATCTTATTTTATGGTCATCATTTCCAAGGCCAATCAATCACATACAAAGGAAATTTAGTATCTAGAAATTATAAAAGTGAAACAGTTTGTATAGATCATGAAAAATTGAACCTAAACATCAAAAAAGGCTCCTTTGAATAGGAATATCACAAGGAACAAATTTGAGTCATTTTCACTTAAACATATTGACGAAAAATTGAACCTAAACATCAAAAAAGGCTCCTTTGAATAGGAATATCACAAGGAACAAATTTGAGTCATTTTCACTTAAACATATTGACGAAAGGACTTCAGTAGACCAGAATGAACAGCCAAGCAGTTGTATCACACCTACGAGGGCATCCAGTAGGAAATGTCGCTGATTGGTGATATTGTTATTTATCTTGTTTTTCCAACATCAACCTTCTTTAGAATGGCATCAACAAAATGAAGCAAGTCTTATAAATTTTGACAAAAGGCAGGGTTAGCAGGACATGAGAATAAATTTGACATCTTGATGCTTCTCTGATCAAAATGAAAAATGTCCTATAAGACCTACTACTGAAAATAACCAACTTCACAACCCTATGCTTTCCACTAATTACATCCAAAAAAGAAAAGAAAGAAAGAAATTAACCAAGCAATATGTCTAATAGAAACACGTGTTAGAATTGCCTTGGGATTTTATGCTCGTATGTTGGTGAAGCTTTCTTTCACCCAAGACAATGAAAAATCATGTCTGATGCAGATCCTTGAACTCTTCAATGTGTGTAAGGTTCTCATCCGCAAGTTTAACACAACAGACATCAAACAGGCAGTTCTCTAATTTCTTCTGGGGCTATATGTTATTAATGAGTACCAGGTATGATGTGCATCCTGGACTGACATTATAAAGTCCAAAAGCTGTAATTAGAATCTCCCTGCCCTCCCCCTTCCCCCCCGGCCCGAAATAAATAGATAGACAGATAGAAAAGAGAAAATACAGGATGTTATACATGCAGTCAGCAATTAGAAACCATCTACGAAGAACATGTAAACAGAAACTATGCTTGATTAAATGAAAACTCAAATGTCCAATTGTGTAGGTCCTTTAATGCAGCAATTCTTCCTGGACTTAAAAAAGCAGATGAGTACAACATAATTTCATGGATAAAGTGATACATGTGACTAGTGACAAAAAAGTAACATGTCAAGATGTAACATTGCTTTACAGTAGTATTGAGGGTTTTGTACCATGGGGCACACAAGTAGAACACAAGTCACATGCAGGACCAACATATACCAAGCTGAGGATCTTGACTGTTTAATTCTATTGAAAACAGAAATACCTGGTAACTTGCTGGTAAAGTGATTTTTGACCTCTTTTTCAGGTAAGTTTTGTCAAGTTGCAGAATTAGTGAGAGCTATTTGAATTCCTATTTTGAAAGCCTGAAATACTAAACTTCACCTAATGTCCAGCATAGAGCCACCAATTGAATGACATTTTTCTTGTGCTTAACTAGAAGTTAGTTTACCAAGCAACTTACCCTTTCTTTCTGACAGAAGAAATGACAACCAAACATTATCATATGCTTAAATGTCTCTTCCATTAAACCAACTTATACTGAAAGTACTCAAGTTCATTCATCATGGCTGACTATTGATCACTATCTTTTCTTCCTGGATAGGGAAAGTAGTTAGTTTATTGAGCAAAAAATAGAGAACTAGTACAGTGCAAAGAGTACCAAGTTAACCATGTACAAAGTTCACTTTTCTACCCCCCAGAGAAACATCATAAGAAGCTTTCTTTGCAAAGTTGATCATAACCTCTCCTGTTGTAGAGGGTTGACCTGGCCTAGACAAAGAGAGAATCCTAGTATTGTTGTTCCGAAAGTTCCTCTGACAAATCTCATGATCCCCTCCAACCTGGAATTCTGCTCAGCAATCATCAGAAGGGACCAACTTATCTTCAATCTATAGAATCCATCTTCTGGATGTTTCTCCTTGATATGAAAACCTATATTTCCTTCATCATGATGATGCAGCTGAACAGGTAAATTTCCTCTAAGCAAAAAATATTTATAAAATCACGAATTTTTAGTATTTACAAAAATTGGACTAATGCACCATGCTTATTACTAAAATCTCAAAGAACATCCTATTACACTTTTTGTAGACATGCAAGGAGGCTTGCGGTGACATTCTTTTCTATCCAGTCTTGAGCAGGGCTTGGACTGTTGGACAGCAGAGAAAACTGCATATTCTTGGACAATGGAGACTCCTGTTTTTCCACTACCTTTGCAGACCCCCTGGTTAGTATAAATTTGTACCAATGCCCTCATATTACATGAACCAGCATGTCAATGTTTAGCTGGTTTCTTGCAATTAACCAATTTTTAGGCCTAATCCAGAAGCCACTAAAGCTACCTAAAGCCATGCAGAACTGATCTCATATCAGCTTCATTCCAATCATAAGTGGAAAAAAATGTCATAATGCTTAATGAAGCACTACGAATGTCATCCTCCACAGCTTGGTGAACCTTGATTACCATAGAAGCACTGCAAAGCTTGTTCCTAGAAGCTCCATCCTTGCGGAGAACAAAGTTTTCTATCATCATCATAAGCACTAAAATATATTTTGGCAATTTTCCTTTCAAATGTTACATACCTTGAAATTAAAAATACTGTGGAGAGATTCAATTAGAAACCAATCAAGTCCTAATATTATTACCCAAAATCAAACTTTACTACCCAGTAATATTCTACAAATTAACAAACCATCAAGAAGAAGAAACATATGATTCATCACATTTTCCCTTCCTCAGCCAAGAAGCTCCTTAAAAAAGATTAAATAGAATATTTTATCAACTGCAATGCTACATCTCTTTTTTAGATACATTTTTAGCCCTGAAAAACCTGAGAGCTACTGGAAAGATTAACTCTGCTACATTGCATTCTTTTGAGAATTTATGTGGAGTATCTGTGATCATGAGATTAAATTTTGTCATGTTAACATTTGTGAATGTTCTCAAGCAAACCTTAATATCCAACCATCCAACTCAAGTCTAGCACCCACATTTTTTTCTAAGTGGTTTTGCTCTAGGCTTTCCATATATCTCTTCTTTTTTCAAAATCTTAAGGTGGCATTTGGTTCGCAGTAATGTAATATTATCAAGAATCTTACATTTCTGGTAATCTTACACTTGATAATCAAATTCTCAGAAATAAAAGATTACTGCATTTCGTTCATAATAACAAAATATGATAATTAATTTTTTATGTTTTTGAATTTTATTATAAATCATTTTTATCTTTTAAGTGGCTCTCTTCTTTTTGCTAAAATATGAAATGTTCTAATAAAAATCAAAATTCTTTGTAAACTAATTTTAGAAATATTATATATTATAAATATTTAATATATATTATATTATATATAATATATATGATAATATTATTAAATATCCCATTATATGATATATATTAATACATAATATATAAATATTTAGTAATATATTATATAATAATTTAATATGCAAGGAGGTTCTAAATATTAATAATTTAATATTTAATATTTACATATTATATTAATATAAAATAGTATTTAAAATATTAAATATTATATTAATATTAAATTTAATATTAATATAAAATATTATATTATATATATATTTGACATTAAATATAAATATAATATTTAATATTTAAATATTGTTTACTATAAATTAAATATATAATTAGATTAAGTATTATTAAATATTTAAATGAAAGTCAAGAGTATGATTTAAGATTAACAAACTTTGGTAATTTCAGATATCCACCTTTCAGATGAAAATCGGATTACCATAATTTATGGTAATCTTAAATTATCTGAAATCAAGTATTACCACCTAAATTACCATGTCTAATTGCCAAACATGATAATTTGCATGGTAACCTACCATGAACCAAACGACCTGTAAGAATAAAATTTGTATTTCCATTAACTTCTTCCATCCACCAATTTTTTCATTGCCTAATTTTTCACCATGAATATATATGCGCTCATGATCAGCAAATTGGAAACTTACTAACAAAGAGATCTAAGTGGCAGGCGGACTGCTACAAAAATAAAATCTCCAAAAGCTCATAGAGAGATATAATGTGATAGAAAATAATATATGACTTTATATTGTTTGGGGGGGGGGGGGGGAGGGTTTGTGTCTTTAACATATTATAAATTTTTATTTCTTTCTCATGTTTTCAACACAAGAATCATTGTAATTGAAACCACAGGGCCATCCTTAACCTCCAGGATAGAGAAGAATCAGGAACATGAGATCCAAGAACCAAGGTTAACCTAATCAGATACAATTGACATATAATAAATCTAATTGCTTAAGCCCATTAATACACCACCACTCCAATAGGTCTATGTTCTTTTCACACTTTCTTTTTGAGAATAGTGGCACGAGTACTCTCAATGGAGGTCTAATACCTTCATATCCTATAAGTGATTCCTACATCCTAGGGAGAGCTGATATTATCCTTCCTCCTCCATTTACTTTTTTTCCCCTTTCTCTTCATTTTCTCTTTCTAATCATAATCTACCTTCCTTCTAATCATTCTTCATCAAAAATAACCTTTTGTTTTCCATATATCTTCAATAACACATAATTCTAGCAAGCATTTGATCTCAATTTTTTTAATGCATAAACCCATAAAAATTCAATACAAACCCTAGAATCCTAAACCCTAGGTTATATATTATCCATGCATTTACCTATTTTCTTCAAAAATATTACCTTTCTAGTTCAGTTTTATTGAAAATTCAGATCTTAACTTGAAATTTCAGCAATGTATAGATTTCAACCCTATCCTAAACACTAATAAGGTCTCTTCCCTCGACTATGAGCTTTTGGTTTGACAAATATTCCATCATAGTGGCTGATCCAATTCATGCAGCATATCGGATTATCAACAATGCCCTTAGGAGTACATCCTCAATGAAGATTTTACAAGATTCTAGATTGGATCGTGGATCTAGAAGATTCCTTTGATTGGTATCATAGGTTTGACCAAATATGAGTAAGCTTCATAAAGACAAACTAAAAGGCTGATCTTACATATGGTGCAGAGGTATAAAAGATCAGATGATTCATCAAGGCTGAAACCCTATCGTCAATTGGGAAGAAATGAAGAAGCTACTTAAGGAGATGTATCTGTTGCCCTGTTACAAATAGAGGTTTACCCTTTCATCATGGTTATAGATATAACCAATATATTTTCAAGAAGTTCCCAATAGAAGAATTCTCCGAAAGAGGAAGTTTCCCAAAGATAGTGAACCCAATTAAGGAAAAAATTCAACTACATGATGGAACACTTGAAGAAAAAGCTATACAAAATAGAAATCAAGCATCTTATTTTTTTGGGTATTATCAGGCATGTACAGAAACAAGATCAGTGAAAGTAATGTCAGTAAATACTACAATAAAGAGCATTTGAATCATATAGGGTAATAAAGATGAATCAAGTCCATTTGTGTGACTATGGAAGTGAACAAGAGGTGAATGAGCTTCCCTAGGCATTTGAAGAGGTAAAGGCTTTGAGGAAGAAAATTTGGTCTTACAAGAAGCTTCATGAGATGGACATAGTATTGAAGAATCTAATGAAACACATTTGAGATGAAGCTATGAATGTCAAATATTTTTCAATTATATTAGACAAAAAGGAGGTGAAAAGTAGTGTGGATCCATCAATAGAAGGCTGTTTGGATGCCGAGTTTCATCAAGAAAAGTCAAAGATGTCAGGAAATTTTGATCCTTAAGATAGTCCAAACTTTAAAGGACAAGTTTGTGCACAGGATAAACCAAAGCTTGAAGGGGTTGTTGCCTTCAGTGAAACATATGCTGATAATATTGATGTCCCTCAAGATAATATCTTGTTGGAAAAATTAATTTGGAAATTGTTGAAATCAAGGCTGAACCAAAGTAACTCAAGATCTATTTTAATCAAATGCAGCCATATGTAGTAGCCTTGTACATCAACTAGAGTTCAGTTCTATGCACAGCATAATGCAACATCCAGTGCTGGGAATTCGTTACCAATTAATCATCAACTGAAGGATATCAATGCAGTTTTAACTTCAAAGAACTCAAGGCGAGTTCCTGCGCAGCAGCAGCAAATGATGAAGAACCACGATTGTGTATTGATGCATCATAGGGTTGCAACTTAGAATCTTTTATTAGATTTAATTTCATTCATCAATTTCATATATTATCCTGCTAATTTTTAGTTTCTGTGGGTTATTTTGGAATGAAGGGATGAGATTAAAAGATCTCACACTTCATTAGATTGCTTAATGGACTAACGTAATGTAGGGAGATTGTTCATGGAACTATTTAAGCTATAGTAACCATGAACAATGATCATGTAGTTTTGAAATTACAAAAGATTGTTAGAATTTCTTTTTCCCATAAATTTGGGTTTTGGAGTTTCATGTAATAGAGCTGGATGGTTGATTAATGAAGAAAGGGATGATTCCTATGATTTTTTTTTTTTTTTTTTCCTCTCTCTGATAGTGTGATTCTACAATGGAGTTGGGAGACATTCAAACTCTAGGTGTGATTCCTACATTTGGGAGTGGGTCCAATATTATCCTTCCACTTCCTCTTAGCCCTTCTCCTTTTTCTTCTTTTCATTTTTTTCCTAGACACAATCTTCATTTCTTCTAGTTGTTCTTCATCAAAAAATTTTCCATAGATCTTTAGCATCACATATATGTCAGATTTTTTTCCAAGAAATTCCAGCAAGTGTTTGATTCCAATTTTTTAATTGAATAAATCCTTAAAAGTTCAACATAAACCCTTAGAATCCTAAAACCTAGGTCAGAAACTAGAAAAGCATTACCCGTTTTCTTCAAAAATGTTACCTTTTTAATAAGGTTCCGTAGAAACTCAGGTCATGACCTGACATTCCAGCAATATATAGATTTCAACCTTATTAAAAACCCTACTACGATCTCATCCCTGGACTGTACAACATCAACAATCCAACAACATTTAAACTTCTGTGCTACTATGGTATCACAAACAGTAGCCCAAAACTTTTCCTTTTGGAATTTTGGGTGGGTCCAATAAGTGTCTGTTAAGCATAAAGACAAAGCTTAGAACATAATTTTTAGGGATTTTAATTACATCTAAACAAGTGAGATGAAAAGGTTTTTCTTTTTTCAATTTGAAGAGTCCTAGTTTACTCCTAGCAGAAGTCATGAAGAATCTATATAATGGCCTTAGGGCTAGATGAAAAATCAGAGGGATGGCTTGTTTTGAAAAGGCCAGGTTTTGCACTCTTCTCCATCTTTCCTCCCTATCTTCCTTGTGCTTGCTAATTCATTTCATTGAATTTTCTGCATCACACATTAAATTTCTGCACATAAACTTTCATGTTTTCTAAGTTTTGCTTGCAATCCAACACCAAAACCATCATAATTGCCATTTAGCCTTCATATTAGAACTCTTAGTACCCCTACATATTCTCTAATGTGCAAGGCAGGCTTTATTAATTTTTCATTTTATCATAAAAAGCAGAACTTCTCTCTGCTTCCCTATTTCTGATAACTGAAAAGCAAGCTAGATAATTGTTCGCTGGACCTTCAATGCATATATGGGCCATCCCCGATTGGTCCTACATCATAGTCCCATAGTTATAGTAATATCTCGGTAGCATAACATCATGTACGGTTTGTCCATACAGCTAGCAGAATACATCCATAGATGCACAAGGAGGCCCATCTACAATCAAGTTGGCATGGAAGACATAAAAAGCCTAATGAATCATATGAACAAGACATATGTCAATATCCTATAGTTGATGATTCAGTTATTTTGACATGCATAGATGCTGTGGCTTAAACATGACAATGACTTGCAGAAACCAACAGGAAAGATTAGCTATACAAATTCTCATCATCTGAACACAGCCAACATGAAATGACATTGTTGATTTCAGGATGTTAACAAAGATGAACCATGCAATGAACCAAGATGATGAACTCACAGAAGGTTTCCCAAAAAAAGTTACAAAAGCATATCATGAGGCTTGTTTTCTGCCCATTGTTGACTATTAATTCATCCCAATTTCACCATCCTTTTATTCAAGTCAGGAAAAAAAAAAAGGAACCATATAATTCTATCCATCCGTGAAATTTCTGTTCAGCCTGAACTCTCAACAGCCAAAGCAACTGTTGAATGATACAGAAAAGTTATGGCGTCTAGAGATGAGTTTTTTTTGCACATTAGTAAGGCATATAATTGAAAAAGAAATCATAAAGCTCAGGTAGAAAAATGCAATAGCATATTATTATCCAGACGAAAGCTAATGTAAACAGATTAGACTTAATATGAACATGCTAAACAAAAAGACTAGATCATGAAACGAACCAAGACAAATTTGCTTACAGAAGGAAACTAGACAAGTGCATGCCCTTGAGTAATCAACAGCTCCAACAAGATCTTCATTTCACAAAGAAATATTATGCACGGTTGCATCTCTCTCCATCAGCTATAATAAGAGCTTGTAAAATCTTAAGCTCTGCTAGGCTAATGACAGGCACCTGCTAACTTCCCTCTAAAAATTTAAAGAATATCTGCTAACACACCCATCAGTCTACACCTGTTTAAAGCATCACCTTCTTCAATGCGATCTTCTCCTGTTGAGTGCAGAAGGTGGGCCCCCTTCGAAGAAATCAGACAAGGCTGCCTCTAGATCCTCGACTGAATACTTGATATACATCTCGGGGTGCCTACCATTCTCTATATGATGCCGGAACCGGCCAAGAAAGGACCGGTAGGCTGGCAACAACCTCTCTGATATTGAAATCCTCAGCTCCTCTCTCAGCTGGATGTCCGGCACGAACCATATTGCCTGAGTCCTGTGGACCTCATCAAATGCTACATTGAAAGCCCTGAACCTCTCCCTCAGCGTCGATTTGGAAACCCCGGAAGAGAAGCTCCCACTCACATGAATCCCCTCATCTCTCAGGCAGTACAGGATCCTTACCCATGTCGCCCTCTGATAGCTAGTCGCCGAATGCCGGTATTTCCCAGTCAGCTTCCTGAAGTAGTCATCCCCGATCAGCTCCCGGAGCTCCGGCGAGCCCTTCGCCTTCTGGACAATATAGTGCACGTTGTTCATCAGAAAGAGATGGGAGAGGGCACTGTCTTTGTAAAGATTAGCCTTGTTCTCGAGATTGTGCTGAAGTATAACGATGATCCAGATCAAATGGGAGGCCAGTGATGACTGATTCTCCGGCTCCGGGAAGTCAATCTCCGGGCCACCAGCACCCGGGTCATCACCGGAGAACCGTGAGGCCGCCGAGGGCTTCGTGATGATGAGCTCGACAAGAGTCTGCTTGTAATCGGAGATGAGGCTGATGTAGTTCATCACGTAGCGAGTCAGCGGGTGGATGGTACCACCGGGGACCGGGATCTTAGAGGGATCCCGGAGGACGGCGTTCTCAAACTCGGAGAGGATGCCCCGGACGGCCTCGGCGAGGCGGGAGAGGATCTCGGCGGCCTGGGTGTAGATGGATTCGCAGGACCTGGAGCAGAACACGGCGATGACGTCAGGGAGGAGGTCGGAGATAGCGTCGTGGAGGTCCAGTATCTTGAAGAGCTTCTCGGGAGATCGACGGCCGATGCTGATGGCCTCGGCGAAGCCAAAGAGCTGGATCGCAGCGCCCTTGACGGCCACGGTGAAGGGGGCGTCGTCCCCGCCGGGAACGCCGCTGATATCGTCAAAAACGCGCTCGCAGAGGCGGCGCTCGCTGGCGAAGACGATCCGTACGCAGGCCCGGGCGGCGCGGATCCACCGCCGGATCTTGCCCTCGACGACGTCCCACTCGAGGCGCTGGACGTCGCCTATGCTGAGCTTCTCCACGCCCAGCTGGCGGAAGCACAGGTCCACCGCCGACTTCCGGGCGGAGCTGTACACCTGGACGCACTCCCGGCCGTAGCCGGCGGCGATCATCCGGTCCGCGATGCTCCGGAGGTCCGCGATGGCGTCCTCCGGCACCAGATCGATCTCCCGGATGCTTCTTGTCGACTGGCAGCTGCTGCTCTTCCTGCTGCGACCCAGGCTGCTCCCCTCCGATCCCGACGGCCGGAGGCTCCCCCCCTCGCCGCCATCGGTGTCGGAGAGATCGCCGCCCGGCTCTTCCTCCCCTGAAATCAAACTCGACATCGACAGCGAGCTCAGATCGACGAGCGACTCGATCTCCAGTTCGTTGACTCTCGAAACCAGTATATTCTGGAACTCGTCCTCCAGCCGGGCCATCGCGATCTGCATCGCGTTCGCCGCCGACGACGAAGACGAAGACGACGACGACCGGCGAGGGCTGCCGATGGCTACGGGTTCCTTCATGGAGCGGCGGATCTCGTCGACGGCGCGGAGGAATCTCTCGGCGTCGGCGCGGTCCGCGCCGTCGAAGAGCGAAGCGGTCGAGGAGGTCGACTCCCAACGCAAGATCTCCTGCTCCGCCGCCTCCAGCTCCGCATCCACCGCCGCCGGCGAAGCGATGGCATCTCCGGAGCCTTCCATCGTCCAAGCTACGTTTTCTCAACGGCAGTGATTCGTGCGAGAAGAAAGAAATTGGAATCCCGAGTGGTCTCCAAGGGCAGCAGGGAAGTCTCTTTCTTGCCTTTATCCTTCTCTCCGTTGGCGACGGTAGAGAAGGACATGGATAAGGGTTTGACTCTTGACTCACGGAATGAGAGGATATTCCGGTGGCGGCGTTTCAGGGCCTTTTAAAGGCCACCGATCGGAAAGCGGGGAGATGATTCGGATTTAAAATATACCACCATCGCATCAGTCGGCCATCATTAAAGCTCTTTCTTTAGCATGGAACGAGATATTAATGACATCGATATTAATATCTAACTAACGGCGTCTGGAATCCTAATTCATCGTTTATAAATAATATAGAAAATCATAATTTCCGGCGTGGGGGCCCGTTACCGTCGTTATCGGAGGGCGAGGGGAGAGACGTCGGGCCGCGGATGAGCGGGCGAATGGAGGGGTCGGGCGTTTCCAGCCGTCGGATGGAGTGGAGCGTTTTGGAAATTTTGTGTTAGTTTGAAAGGCAGACGAGAGAAAAGGTTGATCATGCGAGAATATAGCGTCCGAGAGACGCGTGGCGGGAAGTTATTGGGTGGAAATTTAGATGGACCGAGATGAGCGAAGCGCCGGGCGGGCGAGGGCGGTGATTGGGATTGCTTCGATGGGTCTGGGCTGGGGCTTAGCTGGCGGGGCCACCGCTTTCGAAGAGGGAGATGCACCGTTCCTTTGTCAACTACGTGGGGTCCACCTCGAAATATTCGTCTCGTATTGATTTTGGCTGGTGATCGTGGACTCCGGAACATGACTGCTTGGATGACCATGGTATGTTTTTCTGTTACTTCTTTCATGGAAGAATGCTTTAATAACTCTATAGGTGCACGCTACGTGGGCTGCCGTCCTTTTCTAAAGCGCCGATGTTTGGCGTCTTAATGATGGAACCACTCGACCATTTAGGTTGCATGAAGACACGAATTGTCGACTCTTACTCATCCAATCCTTCTTTTGATTAAGGGTGAATCAAACATCGAAGGCATGCCAAGAAGCTCAAGGAGGCCAGGTTTTATCTCTCTTGCGTATGTATATACCCAGTTCAACCATCTACCTCCCTGCTAATAAAATTATAGTGAATCTTGCGCGCGCGCGTGTGAGAGAGATGGCGACGTGATGGGTTGGGATCGGCTTTTACTCAACCAATCTCCAGAGCCAACTTTCTATACCCTACCTTATTCCTATTCCAAAATCAATTTTAAAATATAATAATAAATAAATTAATCTTAACTCATAACTTATTTATTAATTGAATCATAAATATCAATTTGAATCCGATCCATAGCTTTGCGATACAAGTTGTATAACCTATTTAACCTATATAACCTGTCTAATACATATGATCTGTATAATCTATATAATTTATATAACATATATAAAATATATGTAACCCATATTACCTATATATAACATGTTTAATATTAATTCACTTATAAAGTAATTATATATTAAAAACTATAACTAAAACACAAGCAAAAAAATTTTTATTCGAAAAAAAAAAAATATAAAATTCTTACATAAGCATATAATTATCATCATAAAATAATAATTTATTAATAAATAATATTAAATTAGATAAATAGGTTTGATGAGTCATATTTAGATTGGTGAGTTGGTTACATGAATTGATTCGTTTAATAATTGGATCAATTTCTAGTTAGTAAGTCAATCTATGTTTCGATTTATTTATTAATCATGTCTAATGGATCAACCCGATTTTTATTCGAATTCGTTTATACTTGATTCGATTTTCTTTATACTCAATTGCTTACTTCTTATTGAGTTCAAATCATGTTTATGAGTTTTATTCAAAATTGCTACCCCTAATCCTAAGGTCTGCTGAGGTAATAAGTTTAGTTCGTATCTCTAATCTCGAATGTGGCCAAAAATAGAGATCCTCAAATCTCACTCCGTTGCCTCACCCGCACTATTTTTCCTTTTTTTTTTTTTTTTGATTGAGTAAAAATGTATGTCAACCCCATAGCTCCTCTTGCTTGGTGGGTAAAAATATAATTTAAATATAAATTCAAAACTGATTCAAGGTAAAGAGTATATATATCAGCCTGCCTTAACTTTAGCCATAGCTTTTCTAAATCTTGCTCTGAATTCCATCGAAGCTTGAAGATTCTGATGCAATTGGAACGGATCGGGGCAAGTTCTCATCAGATTGGGGCAAAATTGTTATTCCCAGAAAGAGTTCGAGAACGGGTTCATAACTCTGGTGCATTAAAAGGTTGGTCAATTGGCTGGCATCGGATGATGTGAACTAAAACGGTGACCGCATGACCGATGCGCATCCTCTCTCCCAGTAATTTATTGGGATGCCATTTTCTTTTTTTCCATTGTTAACCTTGTTTGTTGTTGTTTAGATGTTTTAAGGGTCAGTTTATATCATAATCTAGGATTAGAGCACATTTTTTTTGGTAAAAGTTTGGTTTATGATGCTAATATTTTAAAATAAATTAAGAAAATATGAAAAAAAAAAAATGTGGGAGACAAGGAGAGAAGATTGTTGGGTTTTAATTTGGATCAGGGTTTGGAAGAGGATGGATTCAGTAATAAAGCCAGGATTTGCTGCTCTCTCCCCTCCTTCCTCTCTTTCCCCTTTCCGTCAATCCTCTCCCTCGTGAAGCAAACAACCAAAAAGAAATTTGGTATCGGTACAGGCACCATAACCCAACTATAAACAAACATTAACCATTTCAAAGCAGCAATAAAAAAATTTAAAAATAATAAATAAATTTAAGCATCCCAAAAATTTAGGAAAAAGATATATTTTATAATGTTTTTATCTATTTGCAGGATGATAAATAATAATAACTTTTATTTTAAGAGTATTGTACGATGACGTTGAAAGATTTCGATTTAAGCTTTGCAAATTTTTTTTTTAAAAAAAAATTATAGATGAACCCCTTAAGAAGATGCTAACCCTGACCAGGTCCCTTAACAAGGCCTAGGACTGGATGCAAAACCTTTGCTGGAAATGCAAAGAGCTACCGTAGATAGATGATGCCATCTCAGTTTTGGCCATATCAAATGCCAAGAGGTTCTCATGAAGTGCTTGAGTACTTGGACATGTCAAGAAATCCAATCAAGAAATCCAAAGTATGAAGCATTTACCCACCAATTTTATGCTTTCTTTTAAGGACTTTTCTTTGGGCTTGTGAACAGAGTCCTTCATAATGTAAGTTTCGTCAATATTTATAGGAGTTTGATATGGCTTCTAAATCTGCATTGGTGATTTGTTTTCATTCATAAAATATATGTATATATTTTATGATTGATTTGTTTTCATCATCAACATCATTGCTTCTCAAGTTATACCTTTGTATATTATTATTATTATTATTATTATTTTGAGCTCAAGAATTTGTCTTGGGTTTATAAACTCTGTAAGGCAGGTATGATTTGACCTTTAGGAGTCGGTCAGAGAACGACCCTTTTATTATATCCATGTAGACAACCCGATAACGAAGACCTCCATGCATGCAGTTGACCTTCGGTATGAAATTATTTGGTGATCACAGTTCACAATCATCATTCTGAACTATGGTATATTATTAAAATATAAAAATATATTATTTCAGCATAAATGTTCATCATGAAAGCTTACAACTTGTGTGAAATTATTTGGTGATCACAGTTGAAAATCATCATTCTGACCTATGATATATTATTAAAATATAAAAGTATATTATTTCAGCATAAATATTCATCACGAGAGATTATAACTTGCATCATTATCCTTAAGTAAATTAATTGAGATTTTTTTAAAAAAAAATAGAAACATTGTGCAATGCCACGGGTGGAGCCTAAAGGTGTTAAACAGACTGAATAAGTCATGATACAGCTTGGCTCATGCACCTTCCCCAGAAGGCTCATAGGCCAATATGCCAACACGGCACAATAGTCCTATCATGACATGCAACGGACAATATAACATAATTGAACTGGCATGGCATGCAATGACTTGCTATGTTTTGATTATTTTCTTTCTTATAACAGCCATAGATGGTTAGTTTTAGGGGTATTTTTAATTTTCTTATAAAAAAATTATTTTACTTTTTTCACCGACCAAAAATTAGTTAACATGCAAAATTGATTAAGCTTCAAAAGTATTCTTATCTATTACTTAAAAAGATTTATTTATTCTTTTCAATAGTGAAACATGGCTAGTTTGCAATATTATTTTTAATTTTAAAGGCTCTCTAACCCTTATAAATATTTCCTAACCTCTGTCCCTCATTATATACTAAATCGTAAGCTCTTCTAGGTTTCCTTTAAGCTCTCCTAATCTTTCTAAAAGCTTTTCTAACTTTCGTAAAAGCTTTTTTAATCTCTTCATAAGCTCTCTAATTTCTATAATGGTTGGTGTTGCTAACTATCATCCACCTCATCATATGCTTGAACTCAACATGAAGGAGTACAAACATGTGTTCTCTGAATATGAGGCTGATCTTGATACATCACAATCATAAATTGTAACTAATGTTCTTAATGCTAGTATTATTGCCTCAAGCATCAGGTCAGAGCTAAACCTAAATTACTTGATTTGTCGAGCCTGAATTTAAAAATATTAAAAATGTTTCAAAAAGCCATGCCAGGTCTAAGTCGTGCTATGGAGTGGCATGACATATTGGCCTGACCCAATGAGGCTGCAGGCGTGCGGACCGTGCTAGGCTTCCTCGGATGTCATGGGTCATGCCAGCATAGGCCGTAGCACGACGGCATGGCAAGCAGCCGCTTATAGAAGCTATGGCAGCATAATGCGGCCCATTTACCACCTCTATTGGCGGCCCACTCTTTCCTCTCCAACACCTTAGAAGATTAAAGGAACGCCTTTTTGTATTACCCTACACTCAAGGAGGTTTCTTCTATCATTTTGACCAATAGCCGCTTTTAAAGGTAGCAACCTAATTTAGATCGAACCAAGGTTGTAAATCAAGGTTCATAGGATCTTAAATCAAATCCAATCTCAGAGTAGGTCAAGAATGCCTAACCTGAACTCAACCATCAACCAGCCGCTTGACCTGCTTCCAATTAGCAGAACTATTTTACTTGGCCCAAGTCCATCTAATTTTGGACTTCAGATCATATGGATAGTTTTTTTTTTTTTCTAACTTTTAGATTAATCATAAAACATAACAATATAAATAAAATAATAATATAAATCATAAATTTTAAAGAGATATTAAATATTATATATATATATATATATATATATATATATATATATATATATCTTAACTTGAAATTTGATCCAATTTGTTAGGGTATTGAAATTAGTCGATCCATACCTAATCTATGAATTCAATAGATCAAATCTAGGTCAAGTTAGATTGATAGGTCTAGTCAAAAATTATTATTATATTAGTTCTCTCTCATATTATTTTCTTAGTTACAATCATGAGGGGTGAGAAAATTATACCCAATATGCGAACATGTCTTAAACCAAATATGAAATAAGTAGGCTCGGATTGACCTTATGTGGGTTCATATCATAAACGGATCGAATCGATTACGATACAAAATAATCATAGTGCATCGCGAATTAACCTGTCAACCCAAAAGTGATCTATTTAGGACTTATTTAGTTGATGACTTGTTAATGGATCGTGTTAAGTAGGTCATATCTATTTATGTTAAGCGAGTTATGTTAAGCGAGTCATATCTATTCATGTTAAGCGAGCTATATTGTATTAATCTAATATGATTTGTTTATTAAATGGATTATGCATATGTATCATGTTACCTGTTTAATAATCATATCATATTCATATTTGGATTTTTAATATGATTAATTAATTATATCATATTTGTATCAACTTATATAGTATTATACCTTAATTTTGATACGATATGAAAATATAAATTGCCATCTTAACCATCATTTTTACATATATTTATCTTGATTTATTTCTACACTAGTCCCTTCCATGCTCCATTTCCTCGGTAAGATTCAAGATTCCAACAAAGGGTACATGTTATATGGAATGCTTTCCTTTTCCTTTCTTCTTTTTGGGTAACAAAGGGGAGAGAGATTTACAATATACAGGAGAAAAGAGAAACCGGAAAGGAGACCAAAATTTGAAGCACATTTTTAAAGCTCCGAGGCCATGCCTGATAGTATTCTTAGTGTTATTTTTTGCCATCCATGCAGCAAGAGGAGCATCATCTATGCCTAATGTTTAGGGATGGTATTAGGGCGAGATAGATATGAAAGAAAGCATTTTCATATTTATATTTATTAAAAAAATTTATATTCATATCCATTCCATACTCGTTACAGGTATAAAATTTTATATTTGTGCCTGTATCAATATTATATAATATCCATGCTCACTCTATTATCTATACCCGTACTTACTTTGTTACTCATTTTTATATCTAACACCTATTTTTTTTATTTTTTTAAATTAAATAAGTTTAATTAATTTCTAACTATTAGTTTGAGCAAAATTTTTTTCTTTAAATTTCAACTCTATTCCAAAATGGGTCAAACTTAAGGCAATTATAGGCTGCTTTTTTTCTTCTTCAATTCTAGACCAGTTAAATAGATTAGGCCCCAAAATATTATGATGTGTGGTCCACTATCTCTTATTAAAAAAGAATATTTTTAATTAAAAATTATAAATAAAGGTACTTAAATAATTTTATTAGCAGGTGTAATGGATATTGAAAGGAGCAGGACGGGATGAATAAATCGTTATGTTATATCCATTTTGTATCCGTGACAGATATTGCTATGTTTCAAATCCATACCCATATATATATATTTTAACCTTTATATTTGACCCGAATGAAGCAGAGATGAATGGGCATCCATGGATTCAGATGAAATTGCTATCTCTGCTAATGTTACCGTGAAAAATGGGAGCCAATTGCACCACCTCACACTTAAAACGAACTCCCTCAGATAAACCGATAATTTGTTTTGAGAAGTAATGGAATTGCATTTGAGGAGAAAAAAAAGTGGAAAAAAAGGGGAAAAAAGAAATTCTAATGTTACATTTATATATACAGTGAAGCATTTACGCATCAGAGAGCATAAATAATCTGCTGCAAAAAGTAGCGGCAGAGCAATCCTTTGTTACAAAAATGAAAACAAAGAAAACGTAAGCAACTATATCATTCTCCATTTCTCATGTTCTAGGCCTAAAGCTTAATAGTTTCTTCTGTGATGATTAGGATTTCCAATCCAGCTGCCCTTCTACCTACCCTCTGTATGGCTTGAGGATCTGAAAAGAGCAAAGCAAGCTTGAGTCTACACTCATCAGTGCGCCAGCATTATTAAACTCTCCACAGTAGTTTGGAGCTGAGAATATGGTCACCAGTTGCCTATCTGCAAAGAATTCATAGCCATCTTCCACAACCTGTTTAATTAAAGCCATTTGTTAAAGACTAGTTTGCCTTCTAACTTGCAAAGACCTGCGAAGCTAACATCTTATCTTTTGCTCAAATTAAGATAACTTAAAATTAAATAGAACTGCACTTGAATCTTTCTCTTTTTTTTTTTTCCCTTTAGCTCAAGTATTCAAACATGCAATCCTTGTTGGAATCCAAGAGCCATCAATGCTCAATAAAATGTAGATCAGGCATACTTACTTGATGTGCACGACAGACAAGATCAAGATCATGCTTCCTCAAGAACTCACACACCCTATCAGCTCCAAAAGTATATGAAACACCTCTGTCATTCTCTCCCCATCCTCTAATTTCTCGATCGGGGTCCGACCATAGTAGATCGCACAATAATCCTTGGTCTGGCACATCCACTGGCCTCTCAATCTGTCTTATTTGGTCTAAGTGCTGCAATTCTGGTGAGAGCCCACCATGCATGCAGAAGATCTTGTCATCAATGACAGCAGCCACTGGAAGGCAGTTGAAGCAGTCAGTGAAGAGCTTCCAAAGCCGAACGCTGAAACGACGCTTGCACTCATCGTAGAAGCCATAAATTCTATTGATGGAAGCACATTCATGGTTTCCTCGAAGAAGGAAGAAGTTCTCAGGGTACTTGATCTTGTAGGAGAGGAGGAGGCAGATGGTCTCAATGCTCTGCTTCCCTCGGTCCACATAATCTCCAAGGAAGAGGTAGTTGGAGTGTGGAGGGAAGCCACCGTACTCGAATAACCGGAGGAGGTCAGAGAATTGGCCATGGATATCACCTGATATCGAGGAAAAAAAAAAAATGAGAGAAGAGAAAAGGCAAGAAAACCTAAGAAATAGAAGTCAAGGTTAAAATATATGGATGAAGCCTTCAGTTATTGGTAGATGCTGAAAATTGAATCCAATAGTAATTTTTGTTCTATAACTTGCTTGCTTCTTATCTTTAGAGTTGACAGAAAGAAGATGGGGGAAATATTTAGCTAAATTAGCTGAATTTTAATCCATCACCATTCTGGATTTGAGTGTCAGATCGAAAACAAGTTGCATCACACATTAATCAATTGTAAACTCACAAGAAATTAGAGTACGTCCCTAATTCCCACAGCAGAGTTGTCAAACCATGCTGTATTGCACTTTCTATTAGACAAGCTCTTTGAAAATCTTTTCAAATGTATCTTTTCTAATTTCACTACAAAGATTTTCTTTCCAATTTATCATTCAACGTTTTAACTGATGATCATCATTACTGTATGAAAGTTTTGAATTTCTAAGAATTTAAACAAAAACTAAGCTGTAAAAAAAAAAAATATATCATACACATTCGCA
Source organism: Metroxylon sagu (assembly GCA_017589505.3). Taxonomy (NCBI): domain Eukaryota; kingdom Viridiplantae; phylum Streptophyta; class Magnoliopsida; order Arecales; family Arecaceae; genus Metroxylon; species Metroxylon sagu. The sequence goes on from JACVBY030000657.1 coordinate 1,118,919, forward strand.
ACTGAATCAAGAGAAAAAATGTTAATTTTTTGGTAACCCACTGAGAAAAGGTGGTTTATGAATTCAAATATGAGCCAAACAGAAAAATCTGGCCTTCTGAGTTAAATTTTACAGTAGAATGACAAAGCAATTGAAGCTAAGAAAACTATCCCCAAGGCATCAATCTTTAAAAGCCATGAGCCACAATGAAAGGTAAATAGATATCATGCTGGTCACCACTCAAAATGACACTGGGGATAGAGGCATGAACATGAATGCAGGCCATTAAGTGGTCCAATATCAGAGTTTAGCAATCTTTTTTATTGAGAAAAAGAATTTATCAGTCCTTCCATCTTCTTGCTCTTCAGGCATGTCATACTAGTTTTAGAAGAATATGAGATCATAACTTTACTTTAATTGCCAACCTACTGCAATCCTTTTTTTCTTATTTGAACTCGAGACCAAAGCAAGAGTTTTTGTAGGACAAAAACATGAAAAGAATCATTAAGAACAGAAACTTTTGAACAAATCATTAACAATAAAGTCGGTCACAATGTCAAAGATATATAAATAAAATTGGCACCATAATTTAGCAATCTATGCTTGTAAGCCATGCATGGGCATTACCACAAACATTGATGGGTGCCTCTAATTCGAGAAGTATGGGCTGGTTGAGGAAGATATCTTTTGCAGCAATGCAAACGTTGCGGATCTCGGCCTCGCTAAGGTGAATTTTCTTGCCACTCCCTTTGGTCTTCTTCCCTTCCAATAGCCTCTCTATCAAATCATCTAGAGCACTCTCTTCCATTATTTTCACCTATAAAAGAATGAAAGAAAAGAAAGTCTTTTATGATTTCCTTCACATCGTAAGGAGATTGTTCAAAGGGGAGAAGAGCAGCGAAAGAGAGAAATGAGAACCGAAGATTGAGGGGGTCAAATGGTCTGAAATGAAGGAGGGAGAGGGTACCGACCATGGCCTCCGTATGACTTGGGCCCCTTTTCTGACTTCCCGACAACCAAGTGGATAAGGGTATAAATGTAGTGGCACTTAAAAAGAGCCCCAAAAATGGAACCCCGGAGAGGGCACACAACAGTAGCTCAAAAATTGATCCTACGTATTGGGAGACCATGATCTTTCTTTTGTAGGAAAGTTGATGCGATGCAATCATGCAGCCCTCTTGTACTCAGGGTTGTCAAAACAAACAAACCAGTTCTTTGAAGAAAGAATGATCCAAAGTTGATATCATCAAGCTTAGTTCAGCTTAATTGAAGTCAATATATAAATATATAAGCAAAAACTATTTTATAGTTATTTCTATGTTTATTTATTTATTAAATATATTATGTTTTGTATAAATATAAACAATGAATATAATATAAAAATATATTATATTTTAAACAATGAATGCTTCTCATTTGTTGGCTTCACACAAAGTTCCATGCAATCCAATAAAATCTGTGGAACTATATAATAAAATCTTTAAAATCTCAAGACAGATGCGTGCAATGGATCTATTCATCCACCCCACATCTGAAAATCCAACATAAATGGCAGAATGTTGCAAGTCAAATTGGATTTAGTCGCAATGAAACTCGTAGCTCAACTAATTTAAACGGCAAGTTATGCGTTTTTTTCCCCTAAGGCTTGGAAGATCAGAAATGATGTACCGCTATAAAGTCGGCCAATGTCATCTGGCTCTTATTATATCTGTATGAAACTTGCACCTACGCCATCACTCCCGATCTGATGTGTTTGAATGCGTCAAACCTCCTGCAATGTTGGCCCTTGACGTAGGGGATGTGCCATCCATTAAAGAAGACAACAATCCTGTGATGAATAAAAAATGAGGATTAAAGTTAAGTTAAATTAAATTAAATTTTAATTAAAATTTACTAGTTAAACTGAATTTTCTCTCGTTTTCAGAATGTTCGTATAATAGGTGGAGAGAGAAAATTTCAGCGATGATATTTTTAGGTAGTGGAGGGAGAGACGTGGACCATTCGACAAGCCTGGTTCACTTCTCTCCTTATCTTCTTATCTTCTTTCTCTTTTTCTCTCATTTCCCTGCATCTGGGCTGATGAACTACTGTACTGTTGGAGGGTGTAGTTTGAACCTCCTTCACCGTGGAATAGGGAGGCTGAAAAACTATCGCGCTCTTTTCTTCTGTTTCATTTTCAAAGCTCTGTTTCATTACAATCTCTTCAATTCCAGCTGGTAGGATGGGAGATTTTCTAATTAAAGAGTAGGGAAAGATCATCGAAGCTAGACGAACCTCCTGGGAAGTACAGATCATCGCCTGCGACTCCGGCAAGGCGGAGGTAGAATTTTTCCTCCTCTGTTTTTCTGTTTTAGCTGATGAAACAGTGGAATTTTTAGGAGGTTTGGAGGCTGCCGTCGTTGGAGAAGCTCGCCGGAGGGGAGGAGAGTGTCGCTGCCGCCATGGTGGCCGGCGACGAGGAAAGAGGCTGCCGGCTGGGGAGAAGACAGCGTCTTCTCGCCTGCTTCGGGCAGGCCAGCCGTGGGAGGCCACCGGCCCTGGCGGTGTGCGCCGCCGCCCTTCACCGGCGGTGAACGGGCGATGGGAAGGGAAGCCAGAGACGGCTTTGGTGCCGGCGGTGGCTGGGAGAGAGGGAGAAGGGAGATCGGTTTAAAAGTATGCAACTGTGTCGCGGCACCTCTGGACTGGGTTAGGATCGGAAGTCGCAGCAAATTCACAAGGTATTGATTTGTCCATTATCTCATTAGATTATTGTACAACTTAGGCTTTTGTTAATGGGTCTCTGCCTTCGAGTGGGTTGGGCAACCTATGATCATATTAACAATAGATGCGACAAAAGAATAAACAGATAAAAAATGAACGTCACGAAACGCATTACAAAAATAATATTTACAGATAAATATTCTTTATATATCGATAAAAATAGATCCTTACATTACAAAAATATTTACAGATGGAAGATATAACTTCGTCAATGTAACATGATATTGAGTGAAGGACGAAGCCAAACCCGATACACATCTAGTGGAAGACTACTGTGATGTATACCATATTATCTGCATAACGTGTGAACTTGGAATGGTCTATCTCAACCAAAAAAATAAAAAGAAATGTAATGTGTCGGCAAATTTTGCCGATAAAGCCTGCATAGGTACGGCCACATCCATTCTGGTTGGCTAAGACAAAAAAAAAAAAAAAAAAAAAAAAAAAAAAAATCGAACCGCATTCTTTTTTTTTTTTTTTTCCTTTGAAAAGGAAAATAGAGAAAGCAAGGTACTTCACTCAACTTTGTTGGGTTGAACCCTATTAAAAGCTCGTAGGTATCAGATGATGTTTGCTTTCGCTCAAAAGTGCACAAATTATATGGATTATGTTAAAATGAAGATTGCATAGCAAACGTGATGACACTTAATCCTCAGGGATACAAGAGAAAGGACAGTGGTTGAAACTACCTTTGAGCTTATTTGAAGTCCTTGTGGATGAATTACAGCTTTTTAGTGTCAACCTCTTTTTTTTTTTTTTTTTCAAGGGCTCCTTATGAGTTTGAATTTTTAGTCTTATTTGTTCTTAATTAAAATCTTAGAAACTAAGATTTCTTCTTTAAAACTTCATCAGGGAGCAAATTGATATATTTAAATTAGGGATCAAAGTATTATATATTGTGCATGCCTCAGCACACGCTAACATTAACAGATATACATATTTAAGTAAACATTAGCAGCTAGTAAATCAAAATGTGCTTTTTTTTTTTTTCTTTTATCTTTTTTTAAAAGTATTGGCCAGTTTAAATTGCTTCGTCTTAGCGTATGTTCCATTCTTTCGGTAAACCTTTAGGCCCTGTTTGAATTAGTTATTAGTGTATCTTTAAGTGGCTTTTAAGTGGCTATTGGTAGTTATTAACCAAAAGTTATATGAGATAACTATTGGTCAATAGCTGAGCCAACAACTAATCCAAACGTACTCTTAGTATCTAGGGCGACAAATCATCATAATATCTAGATTGATTGTAGTTTAATATTTATATTACAAATTTTCTAGTAATTCGTCCTGCATCATGCGCCTATTTAACTTGCAATACAAATAAGCTAATGCCCATCATAGTTTTACACGAGAATAATCATCGATCTTTGAACATCATGCATCTATTTAACTTGCAATACAAATAAGCTAATGCCCATCATAGTTTTACACGAGAATAATCATCGATCTTTGAACATTTATAGATTTGAAGCATTTTATGCATATTATTGGCTTGGTGGGATGCTTAAATACCGATGGTACTATTAAAAGCTTAAATGCTGTATATTACCTTAATTTTCAAATTCTAGTGCAGTGAAAACATTTACTTTTGATTTTTATGTGGCTTTTAGATCAGATCAATCAATAAGTATATTATTATAGTTCTCAATGATGCATGCATGCTCATTTACTAGCGAGTCTATGAGTCATGTGTGTGGTAAGCTGGGTCGATTCAAAATTAAATCCACTGTATGTCTGATTTGATGCAAGTTTGATTTTCACTCCTAACCTTTTTAACATATGCTATGTGCTATATTATGATGATTTGCAACCAGCATTCAGAAATTGTCTTAGTTTAATATTTTGAGCATGTATTCTCTTTATTTTATACTGATTATATATGTTTATATAAACATATCTGTTAAGTAGTTTATGAGATTCTAAGATTTACAAATCACTAGTATGTCTATTGTGGAATGCATAGATATTGATAATATAAAGTCTACCTAAGTTATTCAATTTGTCATTTTTATTGTGATGTAAAATGCATGATTTTTCTTGCTCTGTCTGGTAGGCTTTGAAATCCACACAAGGAAAAGTCATCAAGAGTATTTTACCATACATATGTGAAACGTTGGTTGGTTAGATTGATAAACTATATGTTTAAAATGGTAAAATAAGATACAACCCTGTAGTTATATGCTGCTCTGAATCAATCACTACCAATAGTATGCATGTTTAAAAAGCCCATTGTTACGGATGGGCACGCATTCAGCATTGCCATGCACACTTATCCACAGCCTCCATCAAGTCTTTAAATTCACAAAGCAAGCATATTGTATCTATAAGACTGAGAAAAGGACCGAAAATCCTACTAAGGGAATCCGAAAGAGATGGCTTCGAGATAATCTTTTGGACAGATCAATGAAACGCGTTGTACGAAATTCTTCCCAAAATTCACGCATATTGCACAGATTAACGAGCAAATGGTGGATTAGTTTTCAGTTCTAGTAGCGAAAAGATGCGTTGAAATTTTGGAGGAGAGTGGAGGAAGAGGGAAACCGAGAGGAAATCGTCAAAGGTATTGGGAGGATTTTAAAATTTTTAAAATTTTATGTATTTGAGAAAAGCTAATGGGATACGTACCATATTTTTTAGAACCCTGCAGGTGAGATTGACCGAAGAGATTTCGGTTACACTTCCTCAACCTGTTCGAATCTACAGAGGCAATCAATTCTAAAAAAATATACTTGATAAAAAATAAGGTACGGTAGGAGCAGTGTTCTACCTTCCAACCCCAACTTTCAGGCCAATATTACCCCTTTGCTTTAAGTTTCCATACCTTGATTCTGAGATTAATGTATAATTGATGGACAGATCTGCAAGTCCTTGATTGGCTTATTCTTGGTGCTCGATCTAAGGTTGAGATCCCTCAAGAATCTCTTGTTACATGGCCTCTACTAGGTGTCCATTTTAAGGACCCATTGCCATTTAGACCATACTAAAAGTCCATGCTGTCAATCGGTCCATAAATCGCAGCATCCATTATGAAAACAATTTGATTACATTTTATGTCATTATATTGGATACAAGAACATAAATATAGATTCAACAAGAAATGGAAAGCAAACTTGACAACGTCACATACATCCACATAGACTAACCTTGTGCATACAAGTGCACATATTAAGAATACAAGGCAGAATACAAATATATTTGAAATAATTATAAAAATCCTGTGTCTTTGAGATAAGAAGGCCAATCAATGTTGTCTTGTTGATCCATGCCATTTCTTATTTCAGTGGCATCCTATAGACAATGAATGGTTAGTAACTAAAGAAATACAAGTATTTAACATAGCTGGGACTTAATATTTACCTGAGCTTCAATGGTAAGGAACTGCATCTGTTGGGTTTGAGAGCTTGAAGCTACACCATCATGCTGATGACTAATTTCATTATTGTTTCTTGGAGCAGCGGATGCTCTCATCTCAGTTGGAAAAATAAAACAGATGGCAAACTGAGGCTGCAATATAGGATAAAAAAATATATATATATGAAAATAAACCTTGCCATTTGCTTCCATGAAAAGGAGAAATTACTTGAATCTCTAAATTGTAAGTAAATCTTGTTCTGGTTGCGATCAAACTGATATCCCATTTGTTCACTTAAGTTTCACTTTAGTTTTGAAATTGTTGAAATATTTTGGTTTAAAATTTGTTTTCCTATTTCTTCTCTTAAGTTATTTTATTATTATCCTTATCTTATTCTATAGCTTTTCTATATTTTTTGGTGAGCATATCAAACGATCAGGGGATTCTGCAGTCTAAGAGAGAAGAAAGTATTTTTCTATTAATTTAGGAAGTTCTTATTATGTTACATAACAAGAATATTATTGATTTTTTTTTCCCCTCCTCTTAGCTTCTTGGCTTAATCCTAAGAGTCCCAGTTTTTTATTTTATTGATGATTAGAGAGTCAAAAGTCACCTACTATAGCAACTAGTGTGTGCAATATATGCTACCCCAATAATATATTAGTTTGAAAATAGTTTTGCAGATCCACTTATTAAAAAAAGAACCAGCATATGAGTATGCTATTCAGTCATTGAGGGGAATGGGATTGAAGCTTATAAGTTAGTCATCCCATCTTCAGAAGTATGGTGATCTCATGAATTTTATGAATTCGATCGATAATAACAAAACTATAAGATGATTAGAAAGAGCACTAAATAATTTTATATATTTTGCAAGGCATTCTCGGTCCTATTCCTATGGCGAAGTGCTTAGAAAACGATTAGAAAGAGGTTAACTCTAAATGAACTCAATGCAAGATTATATGCAGGGTGTTAGTTACATATTACTCTTGGAGGGTTTATATGGTGGGGTCGCCACCATGAAAGATTACTTCCTAACAATACTCTTGAAACGAGTTACATGCGCAGGACTGTAACACCTAATTAGAACCCAGAAATTACAACCTGCAATTAGAACCTTGATGCTTGATGAATTCATATTTTGGTGTGTGATAAGTTTAAGTCTGCTTACGAAGACTTAGGGTCTAGTTTAAGACATATTAATATGGCCTATTTATTTATAGTAAATGTAAACCTAAAAGGTATCTTATGCACATTATTATATGCTCACTTTATTTTTTTAATTATATATAATAATTAAAATTTTAAATCGTATTGGAAAATGTTAGAATATTTTGATTTGATTTTTTTAATATTTGTTTTTGTAAGTTATTTTATTCTTATTTTTGGCGTATAAAAGGTTTTATCTATATCTATTCCATATATAACAAATGATAAACTCTATCCCAACTATCTTTTTATCCATTTTCTTTCATATATTTTAGGGTATGAAATGATCCTTGTTAGAGAATTCTTTTATTTGCACGTAACGGTCTTGAGCATAGAAACTAATTTTTTCGAATAACACATAGAAACTAATTTATCTTCATTCTTTTCCTTTCTAACAAATTATATTTATATATATATTTGCTATGATGCAATGAGTATAAAATATTTTAATATTATTAATCTTCAAAAACCTTATGATCAAATTATTATATTAAAAAATTTAGATAAATCAAAATAAAATTGATATTAAATTATGTGAATCAATTAATTTAAATGAATTTTTTCATTCCATCCATCATTAATATAAAGTGAAATTAGGAATTAATTATGAAACTAAATATTAGTTAGGAATTAATAAATAATGAAATTGAGAATTAATTATTAATATAGGAAGGACTTGCATGCTTAGCTCAGCCATTGTTCTGTTCTCTTAACAAAGACTAACAAACAGAAAGTAAAGAAAAGAGAAATAAGTCTCCTTATCCATTTAACTATCACTCTAAAAATTTTAAAAAAATATTATCATATAAATATTATCATTTATATGAGTGATTGGAAGCTCTCACTATTATTCTCAATAAAATAAAATAGATAATAATAATTTATTTTTTTATCCATTATAATTCTTACCTTTTCTTTATTTTGTGTGAACTCGATCATAGTCCATCGGCCCGAGTTTGAATTTGAACTTGAGTATATCAACCTTCTCCTACGCAAAGAACCATGCCCAACAACTATCGCTTCTTTAGAGTCCCATCGTGCCCCTGCGGATGTTTGACGTTTTGCTCCGTCGCGGTTATGATGATAGAAGAGACGTGTGATGTAATAACCTTTACGTGTGCTTCCTCTTAAGTCACTCATCCAAGCTTCATTGTGATCTATGTGCATACAATTATGATCATATTTATGTTAAACGGATTGCCATTCAAACAAAAGTTTAGGGTAATAATACGACATTCAAACCTAATTTTCATTTTCATCTCTATTTCTATAAAATTAAAAATAAATAAATAAAAAATAATTTATATTTCAAATTCATTCTCAAAAATTTTTTCATTCTCATTTCACCTATAAAAAAATGTTAAATTCCCATTTCCACCCTATTCCATTCCCATTCTCACCTCTAATAATATATATAAATTTTTAATAAAAATTATAAAATTAATAATATAACTAAAATTTTTTATTAAATATATTAATAAATTTAACATTATTTTTTATATTTATAATTAAATATTATAATATAATAATATTTATGAAAATATATAAAAATATTATAATATTTAAGTAGAGGTAAGTAGAGAATTAATTGAACGAGAGCGTCCCATGCCTTGTCTTGGTAAAAGATGGGATTAAAATTGTCATTCTCACAAAAAAAAAAAGAGAAAAAACCCAATCAAAAGCACTATTAAAATTTCTTTTTTTTTTTTTCTATCTTTTGTTAGGCATAATGGATGGGATTGGAATTGCCATTCTAACAAAAATTAAAAATTAAAAAAAAAATGATCAGAAGCACCATTAATTTTTTTTTTTTTCCTCTATATCTTTTGTTAGGCATAACGGATGAGATTGAAATTACCATTCTAACACAAAAAAAAAAAAGTCAAAAGCACCATTAAAATTTCATTTTTTTTTTTTTTCTATATCTTTTGTTGGGTATAACGGAAGAAGCCGGCGATTCTTCTAAATTTATTAATGAAGAAAGTGAAGAATGTGCAAACTTAAATCAAAGCCAAGAGATAGAAATCGAAAGAACAGAAAAATTTCTTACAGACTCTCTTCCAAGGGAGTCAAAATGACAGAGAACGTTCAGAATCTTAAGCTACATATTAGACCTAGAGACTACATACATCAAGCACCGGAAAACGTAGTAAAGCTTAAACTGACAACGAAAACGTTATATCAAGCTCAACATACCCTTTCTGCGTGGATTGTCTCCGACATATATATCCAGACGCTTGATATGGCTAGGAAGGCTTTGTTGTGCAAAAATGTTCCCTTCTTCGAACAGTTGAAGAAGTCCGACCATCTCCTCGTGTCTCAAGTCTGACATCTTGCAATCTTCAGAGTTTCCCATCCCCCCACAGAGTTCCCTTCTTCTTTAATGCCCACAGAGTTGCCCACAGAGTTCCCTTCTTGAGTATGCGACAATTCCCATTCCCTTCTTGAGTATGACAATTCCCATCCCTTCTTGACTTTATGCAACAATTTTGTTCTTGACCCCATTCTTGAGTATGACATTTTGATGATGCAAATTTGTTCTTGACCCTCAAGAACTTGAGTATGACATTTTGATGATGCAAATTTGTTCTTGACCCTCAAGAACTTGAGTATGACATTTTGGGTCAAGAACTTGAGTATGACATTTTGACCCTCAAGAACTTGAGTATGACATTTTGATGATGCAAATTTGTTCTTGAGGGTCAAGAACTTGAGTATGACATTTTGATGATGCAAATTTGTTCTTGACCCCATTCTCTCAAGAACTTGAGTATGACATTTTGGGTCAAGAACTTGAGTATGACATTTTGACCCTCAAGAACTTGAGTATGACATTTTGATGATGCAAATTTGTTCTTGACCCTCAAGAACTTGAGTATGACATTTTGATGATGCAAATTTGTTCTTGACCCCATTCTCTCAAGAACTTGAGTATGACATTTTTCAAGAGGTCCTTGAGTATGACATTTTGGGTCAAGAACTTGAGTATGACATTTTGACCCTCAAGAACTTGAGTATGACATTTTGATGATGCAAATTTGTTCTTGACCCCATTCTTCTTTAATGCCCACAGAGTTCTCATTCCCTTCTTTATGCGACAATTTTGTTCTTGCTTCTTGACTATGCAAGTTCCTTTTTCACAAATTTTGCACCCTGTTAGGGTCTCCACCCTGAAGAGTTCACCTTGGTAGCATGACGTGTAAACCCAACTAACAATAACATGTAAATTTAAGTTATAAGTTATTCAAATTTTATTTTTTATTCGATATGGGATTATTTTAAAGTATTATATATGACAACAAATAACGAACGCTAATTTTTATCCCATCTTTATTTATATTAAATAATAAATAAATAAATAAATAAAATAAATCATGCTTCAAACACATCCTTATAAATAAATTTTTTTTTCATTCTCATTTTCATCGGTAGAAAATGTTAAATCTCTATTCTCACCATGTTCTATCTCCATCCTAATTTTTAATAATATATATATATAATTTTGATAAAAATTATAAATTTAATAATATAACTAAAAAATTTTCATTAAATATATTAATAAATTTAACATTATCTCTTACATTTACAATTAAATATTATAATATGATAATATATATAAAGATATATCAAAATATTATAATATTTAAATACATAACTAACAAAGCGAGAGCGAGATTTACTTATACCATCGCTATCCCACCCCTTGTCTCCGTAAAAGACGGGATTGAAAAAAAAAAGATCAAAAGCACCATTAAAATTTCATCTTTTATTTCTCTATATCCTTTGTTAGGCATAATGGAAGAAGCTGGCGCTTCTTCTAAATTTATTAATGAAGAAGGTGAAGAATGTACAAACTTAAAATCAAAGCCAAAGATAGAAATCGAAAGACACAAATCACAAAAAAGTTCCTTACAGACTCTGTTCTAAGGGAGTCAAAATGTCAGAGAACTCTAGAATCTTGAGCACTGGAATAATGCACTTTCTAAAAAAAACCATTGTGCAAGTGCTTTGCTTCGAAATCCTTCGCTTCGAAACTAGGCGCCCAATTGGTTGTGACTTTTGCCTAAAATTTGATCATGCTCAGACCATACGCATGGCTCTGATCCGGCAATATTAGAAGCTGGGCCGTAGCCCTTATCCGATTAAAGAATCTTATTTGCCCAAGAATCTTAGGCACCTACGGAAACCATATTGCACCTAGAAACTGTATACATCAAGCATTCCTAGTAAAGCTTAAACTCACAACAAAAAACGTCAAACAATGTATATCAAACAACGGCAATATTAAAAGCTGCAAATGAATTGAGTCGGATTGGATCATGCTTGATCTTGCTTGATCTCGATCTGATATGATTTTATATTAGGATCTTGATATTGGATCTAATCCAATCCAATCCATTTGCTCAGCGAGTTGGATCGGATCGGATCGGATTTATAATAAAAATTTTAAACCCAACAGGTTATTCAGATCTATTTGGATCTAATCCAAAATATTACATTTGAGTCAAGCATCTATTTTTTTTTTAATTACTAAAGTCTAGTAACTAATAATCAAATATAGATCAATTAAAAATTTAAATAAAATTAAAAATAATCAACTTAAATTTAAATTATTATTCAAAAACTCTTAATTTTATCCAAGTAAACGATCATCCTTATGTTTATAAGTCATGATATTTAAAATATTTATTAATATACTTAAAGATATTATAAATAAGAATCCACTAAAATAAATAATAACATATAAATATTTAGATATAATTAGATGAAAAAAATAAAGTAGAAGATCTAATTGTTAAAGATGAAAAAGAGAATTAATTTAAATTAGAGTTTATTCAATGAATTTATAAAGATAATTGACCTAAATAAAACAAGATTTATATATTAAAGTTTATAGATCGAGATCAATTGAGTTTGGCTCGAATTGGGTCAAAAATTACAAAATTTGAATCTGATCTAAAATTTAGATCAGATCTAATTTTCAAACCTGACCTAACCTATGGATTTCTAAACATGGATCGAGTTGGATTTAATTAGATAGAAATTGGATCGAGTCATGAGTTGATATGTTCCATTTGTAGCCTTACTCACATGTTGAACTTCTTGTTTCATAAAATGGATTCGTTAAACTTGATCAATTATTAATGAGCTTATTGGACCTTATTTTCAACTTAGGATTTTATTTTGGTTCTTATAGAATTTGATCTCCCTTAATCTAACCTAAAAAAAAAAATTAACTTGCAAATATTAATTGAAAAAAAAATCTAAGTCTTAGACAAATATATGCTTGAACCAATAAAACCTAGCTATATATCACCAGACTTTTGTAGGCCTCGACTAATTTTCAGAGGATCCAAAATTGTTTTAAAGGCCTAAAAGTACTATTTGCTAAATATCAAAAAGCTATTTTTATTAAATTTGAAGTCACAGATTCAAACCAAGAGAATAATAATATTTAGTATTATAATATAATAGTAATATAATTTAATACTATATAACATTATTATAATGCAATATAATATATTATATTCAAAAATTATTATAATATATTATAAATTAAATATAATTATTATAATTTTATGAAAAATATTATTATAATTATAATATATTACATAGAGTAATATAAGATAATATAATAATATTATAAAATACTATAAAATAGTATACAAATATAGTATTATTATACTATATAATGCTATAATTTTTAATATTACAATAGTAATATATCATAATATTATGTTATTATGTTATTTGATAATAATGATGATAATTTTAATAGTATATTATAACATAATTATTAAATAATAGTCCAAAGATGTATTATAATAATTTTATATTATAATCAACATTATATTAGAATATTATTGTAATTCTTAGATCATATTATAGTAACGAATCAAGAGAACAATAATATTTAATGTTATAATAAACAAAATATAATTATTGGAATTGTATGAAAATATTATTGTAGTTATAATATATTATGTAGTATAAAATAAGATAATATAATAATATTATACTATATCACGTTATAATTTTGAATATTATTATAATAATATATCATAATATTGTGATATTACATTACTATATTAGATCATAATTCTAATAATATATTATTAAATAATTATTAAATAATAGTGAAATAATATATTATTATAATTTTATATTATTACTATTAGAATATTATTATATTTTCATATACTATGTTATTATACCATAACATGATGCATTTTAATATTATTATAATATGATATTATTATATTATAATGTTATTAAAATAATTTATAATAATGATTTTTAATAGGTTAATTTATTGAAAGTATTATGTAATATCTTTTATGATATTCATTATAAAAATATTTTTTTTAGTTTGTTTACTAAATAGATGTTAGAGTCTCACAACACTTTAAAAATATAGTTGTCAAATAGCAAAAAGTTTTCTTACAAAAGCTCTACTTTCAAAAGCTCTATTGCCAATAGCTCCACCAAATAGGGCCTAGTTATAGTAGCTCTAGATCAAAATCCTATATTTGAAACCATTTCAAATTGGATTCTTGTGATCGTAAATCCAACTTGACTAACCAACTATTCTAGCCTACATATGAGAGCAGTAATGAGTCAGGGCAATCTATCTGATTCACGAGATGGACAGCTATAATTTAATTAATAGCATAAATATACTTTTGGTTATCAAACTTTCACTCAAAATTCATTTTGATCCTTAAACTTTTAGTCACTACAGTTTAGTTCTTTATGTTTTAAGAGTGTTCTACTCTTAGCATCCCATTACATAGGGTCAATCAAATATAATAAACTGATTACCGTATTTTATTATTATGAATCAAATGCAATAATCTTCTATTCTTGTGAATCTGATTACTAGGTATAAAATTATCATGAATGTAAGTTTCTTGGTAATATCATATTATCGCTACCCAAATGCCATGTAAGGATATGATAGATTAAATTTTAAGCCTCTTGAGATGTGGGGTCCAAATTTTTTATGGGCATAAGCCCCCACTGTTAATTACTTTTGCCTTAGGGACTGGAAAACCTCTGATTAAGATATTGCAGTTCTTGTTAGCTTTGTAGTGCAGAGGTATTCAAAGAAATTTTATTATTATTATTATTTATTTATTATTTCAAAGTTCAAAATGATATTATTTATTATTATATTTTATTTATTTATTATTATTTTTTAATGACTTAAGTCATATTTTTGTCCTCTTTTATATCCTCCTTTTTGCCTTCCAACCTCAGTTAGGTAAGAGAAAAAGGCTCAAAGTTTTTAATAGAGTAGGGCTCTTCTTTTGAATCAAGTCAGGCTTTAATTGGGAGCAAGGCTCCTCTTTTGGATCAAGTCAAGTTTGAATTGAGAGCAGGGTTCCTCTTTAGGGTAAAGTCATGCTTGAATTGGGAGCAGGGCTCTACTTTGGATCCAATCAGGCTCGATTCAGGAGCAGGGCTCTACTTTGGATCGAGTCATGCTTGAATTGAGAGCAAAGCTGCACTTTGGATTGAGTCAAGCTCGATTTGAGAGCATGTTTCTACTTTGGATCGAGTCAGACTCGATTTGGAAGAATAGGGCTACACTTTTGATCGAGTCAAGTCGAATTGGGAGCAAAGCTCTACTTAGATCGAGTTAGGCTCGATTTAGGACCAGGGCTCTAATTGGGTTAAGTCAGGCTCGATTGGGTTAATCTGGGGAGTAGGACTCTCCTTTAATCTCGATCAGACATCATTTGAGCTCCATCTAGCTTGATCTAGGCTCGATCTGGCTGGATGTGGCTTGACTATCACTTGATTTGGCTCAATCTGAGAGATTTAGCTCAATCTGGGCTTGATTATCGTTTGATCTAGGCTCAGCTTGGCTTAATCTGGCTTGATCACCGCATGATCTGACTTGATCTAAGAGTAAAGCTCCCCTTTAAGCTTGATTGGGGTTGATTTGGGCTTTATCTGATTTGATCTAATTGATCTAGGTTCAATTTAGGAGTAAAACTCCCTTTTGAGCTTGATTAGGTTTGATGTAGCAGTAAGACTTCCCTTTGAGCTTGATTTGGACTTTCTTGAGCCCGATCTAGGCTCCATGTAGCTTGATTTGAGCTCAATTTGGCTAAGCATGGCTTGATCATTGTCAGATTTGGCTTGGTCTGTGCTTGATCACCATTTGATCTGACTTAATTTGACTTGATCAAGCTTGATTTGAACTCAATCTAGCTTGATCGTTGCTTAATTTGGTTTGATTTAACTGGATCTGGCTTGATTTGAACTCAATCTATCTTGATCGCTGCTTGATCTGCTTGATCTAGCTCGATTTAACTTGATTAAGCTTGATTTAGTTCGATTGAGCCTAATTTGTGCTTGATCGCTATTTAATTTAGCTCAATTGGCTTAATTTGGGCTCAACTCAGGCTTGATTTGAATTCGATCCGGATCGATTGGCTCGATATGGCTTGATTGTCTCGATTGCTACTTGATCTAGCTTGATTGGCTCAATCACCCTCTTAATCTAGTTTGGTCGCTGCTTAATTTGAACTTAGGGAGCAAGGCAATTTGATCTACTCATTCTGAACTCAGCTTGGATTTGAAGTAAAGCTAGATCTACTGATTGCTATAGGCTGTTTTCAATGCTCACACAAGCTTTGATATTTGATATAATGTATGCCCACTAATGGAAGATGTTTTTGAAGCTGTTGCTCTATTGCCAGCTAGCGGGGACAACACTTCCTTCTAACCATAACCATCATCACATTGGTTTTTTGAGGACTTGTAGTATGGAGATGGAGGAAATAGAGGTCTTGCAGCTTGGAGATGAAAGAAATAGGGGACTAGGAGAAGGCTACGGTAGGTTTTAGGGAACATTTTGAATTTATAGATATAAATCTTCTATAATATAATACCTTCTCCTAGATCTCCGTTCCCATCAGCGATCTTCTCCTAAATCTCATTGAGATCCTAGATCCTCTCATTTTACAGAACCTTAGATGTGGGATTTGAACTCATGACCTCTCAAACTTTAATATAATACCTTGAACCAACTTGATCATCTTAATTTGAGCCAAGGTTATCCTTTTGTTCTCCTTTGATCATTTGACATATCCTAAATCAGGTACTTGCAATCTCGAACTAAATATGGCTTGGACCTATTCAAATTAAAATTGACTTACTCAGCAAAAGCTATAATTGGGTTTGGCTCAGGGAATTAGGCTACACACCCTAATCTGGACTTAGGTTTATTGAACCCAATAAACTATGGAGAACCAAGAAACAAGCCAAATAACTGAGCTAAGATGTTACCTTTGACTCAATCATTGATAATCACATTTGTTGGCTGAGTTTAAAGATTGAATTTGACTCAATTATTGATAATTGAGCCTGCTGGTCAAGCCCTAAGCCTGAAATTGACTTTATTGGTGTCGTTGGAAGACAAGTGTAGAACCTCTACGAAATAAGCAAAAAATATGCATAAAATTATCATAAAGATAAAAATATATTGCATATTATTTAAAATTTGAATCATAATATTATGTAGACATAGTATTTGAATCGTGAATAAATAAAAACATCAAATAATATATGAAAAAGCTAGCGAAGACAAAAAAAAAAAAAGAAAAAGTAAAACAAGAACTATAGCATTACAAAAATAAGAAATATGATTTTGCTCTAACCCAACAATTTGGTGAGCATGAAACTAACATGAATTGACATCAGGATGGAAAAATGCATGCTAAGTTTTTACAAATGCATAATTTTCAAATAGTTAAGCAGTTGTGGTACTAAAGTAAGATAAATTTTATGATGCTTTTTGCTGTTTGTGAATGATACCGTAAATAATGATAACTCCAAAGGTATGTGAGCTTTATGTAACAATGGACATTGTACAGTCAACTTGAATAGTTAGGATTGGGGTTCTATTTCTTAATAAATGATTAAAAGTATGGTAACTAAACCAATCAATAAACATGATAAACATCCAATTTTCGAGGTTAAAAAAAAAGTCTTCCCCCCCTCCTTGAGAGCGGGTTTTTTTTTTTTTTTTTTGTAGCCAAAATCATGTGAAATAACTCACCAAAAAAACATTTTTATCTAAAATACTGAGAAAACGACTAAAAAAGCTACAAAGGAATGCAAAGAGAGGGCTTTGAGATAGTCTTTTGAACATATCAATAGAGCAGGCTATGAAAAATTCTTCCCAGGATTCATGAATATTGCACAGATTAACCAGCAAACTCTAATCTTTTAGCCTCTCAGAGATGGTTTTGGGAATAGATGATTAAATGATGGATTAGTTTTCGGTTCTAAAAGTGAACAAATGCATTGAAATTTTGGAGGGGAGAGAAGGAAGAGGGAAAGAGAGAGGGAATCATGTCAAAGGCACCGTGAGGAATTTAAAATTTTTGAAAATTATCAAAAGAAGTCTAGTTTGGTTTATTATTACGAAAATTTCAATGGGATGCAAATAGGATATTTTTTGATGGCATTTATTTTGCAGTAATATAATATTATCAATTTTAAGTTCCTACTAACCTTGCATTTCACAATGAGATTACTAGGAATGCGAGATTGCTATATTTAGTTTGGCTGCGTAATATTAGTTCATATTCCTAGAAATGCAATATTTCATAATATCATATTCTTAAATTCTATTCACATTTTGTTATAATTTTTTTATCTTTTAAGCAATTATCTTTTTCTTCCCCTCAAATATGAAATGTTCTAGTAAAAAGCTACGATTCTTTATCAAATCATTTTATAAATAATATATATTTAAATATTATAAATATTTAATATGTATTATATATAAATATAATAATATATTATGAATTATATATTTAATAATATATTATATTATTTAGTAATATTTTTAATAATATTTACAATATAAATAATATAATTTAAATATAATAATTTAATATGTAAGAAGGTTAAAATATTTTAAATTTAATATTTATATATTATTATATAAATATATAATATTTTAAAATATTAAATTTAATATTAATATATTATATTATTATATAGATATTAAATATATAATTAAATTAAATATTATTAAATACTTATATAAAAGTCAAGAGCATAATTTGATATTACCATGCTTTAGTAATCTTAAATATTCATCTGTTAAAATAGAATCAAATTATCATAATTTATGATAATATTAAATTATCAAAAATCAAATATTACCATTTAAATTGCTATGCCTACTTGCTAAATATGGTAATTTGTATGATAAACTTAAAGATGAATTGCTAGCAATCAAACAGCCTCTTAGAACCATCTAGATGGGATTTAGTGAAGACATTTCGATTACACTTCCTTGGCTTTAAGAAATCCACAGATGCAATCTTTTCTAAAAAAAAAATATTTCTATTAAAAAAAGCCCAGCTAGCTACTGCAGGTGCCAGGGGAGTTATTTTTGTAAGAGTCAATTGTTAATAATAATAATAATAAAAGAAGATCAAGAAGAAGAAGAAGAGGTAAAGCTGGAGCAGTGTTCCATCCCCCATCCACAACTTCTAGGCCAGTATTACACCTCCGTTTCATTTGGCTTTGTGTTTCCGTAGCAGAAGTCCAACCTGTATTCTAAGATTGATGTATAATTGATGGACAAATCGTAATTCCATGATTGGCTTATCCCTGGTGCTCAATCTAAGATTAAGGTCCCTCAAAAACTTCTTGTTACTTGGCCTTTACTAGGTGTCCCTTTTAAGGACCCATTGCTGCATGCAGACCATACTAGATGCCCTTCTCAAGCATGCTGGTAATCGGTCCATAGACCGTAGTCAATGATACGTTATCTAAACAATCCTGTTACACTTTATGTCATTATATTGGATATAAGAATATAAAACAAATATGAGTTCAACATGAAATGGAAAGCAAACTTATACTTGACAACCTCAAATCTATGTAGATGATCAACCTCCTTTCTTTTTTGATGAAATAATGGAGAAGTCAAGAACTTCCCCATTATTAATTTATTAGAATAACAATATTACTACAGATAGACCAATCTTGTACATTAAAGTGCACATTGTAGGAATACAAGACAGAATACAGATATCATTAAATAATTATAGAAATCTGAGATAAGACACCGAGACCATCTTGTAAAGTCATCAAAATAGAGAAGGCCAACCCATTAATTGAGATAAGAAGACCAATCTATATTGTTGGATTCTCCAAAAGGTTGCTGATCGGCTGTACCCGAAGCAATAAATTTATCCATCAGAATGTCAACATTATCTAATTCTGGAAATGATTGGTTGGTCTCACCACTGGAGTTCCACTCATTGCCGTGAAATATATTTCTTGTTTCACTGGCAATATCCTATAGACAATAAATGGTTGGTAATCAAAAAAATATAAATATTTAATATAGCTGAGATTTGATATTTACCAGAGCTTCCATGGCAGTGAGCTGCATGTGCTGGGATTGAAAGTTTGGATCCACATTATCACGATGATGGCTAACTCTTGCAGTAGACTCTTTAATGATACAAAATGGCAAATTAAGGCTGCAATATATATAAAAGAAGAAAAAATCTACATGAGAATAAACTTTGCCACTTGCTTCCATGAAAAGAAGAAATTACTTGGTTCTTTAAATTGTAACTGAATTTTAAATTGGTAGCGATCAAACTGATATACCATATAGTTCACCTTATTTGAAAATATACATAAAAACTAATTTATCTTCATTTCTTGTCTTTCTAACTGGCTTGTTCAATATGTTTTTATATATTTGTTATCATGCAAAAAGTATAAAGTATTTTTAAAATTATTAATCTTCAAAAACTTTATGGATCAAATTATCTTACAGAAAATTTCTTGCAAATCAAAATAAATTTGATAATAAATTATAAAAATTAATCAATATGAATGGTCGTTTCCATTCCACCCACCATTGCTATAGAGTAAAATTGAGAATAAATTATTAATATGAAAAAAACTTGCATTATCATTTAGGATAAATTACTTATAGAAATCAATAAAATTTTTTCTTAATTAAAAGTAACAGGATCAGAAAGTAAAGAAAAAAAAAGATCGTTTTTGAACCTTATCCTTAAAATGAGATCAATTATATAGTTATATGAGATGATTTGATGCACTCTAGCTATTCTCAATAAAATAAAATGAATGATAATAATTTATTTGTCTTTCATCGATTTTAATTTTTACCTTGTCTATATCAAGTGTATACTCGACCATGATCCACTCCGTGTCTTGCTTTCGAATTTGGTACCTCAACTTTCTCTTACACAAAGGATGTCCATCAACCTTCACGTTGACCTTTGTTTTTGAATTCCAACGTCCCCTCCAGGTGTCTTACGTCTTGCTCCCATACGGTTATGATGATGCAAGAGACGTGTGACGTAACACTTTTCATCTCTGCTTTCACTGAAATCCCCCATCCAGGGTTCATTGTGCCCTGTATGCATGCAATCATAATTATATATATATATAAGTGTGCGTTAAAATTGGAATGCCATTCAAACAAAAGTTAACCGGCCAAAACCATCATCAAAATTTCATCTTTTATTTCTCTATATTTTTTTTTAGGTAAAACAGAAGGAGCTGGCACTTCTCCAAGTTGTATTAATGGAGGAGGAAAAAATGCACAAGCTTAAAAACAAAGCCAAGATACAAAAATCAGGAGACTCAAATAACAGAGAAGTTCCTTGCTAACACTCTTCTAAGGGACTCAAAGATGACAAAGAGCTCCAGAATTTTTCGGCTCTTTCCATCACCGTAGCTAAACTTAGCTTTTCCTAAACATGATAAGAATGCTGGATCTTTTGAACAACATAATAGATGGCATCTTTTCCGGAGGAAAATTCCCCTATTTCATTGGTGCCAAATATGCCAACTAATTATGATGAACAGTTGATTCCAAGCTCCTTATTCATGGGTAAAACCTTTTGCATCTTCAAGAAGTCCAAAGTGCCAACTTGAGGCATATCTTAAAAGGTGTCTTTTCAAAAGAAATAAAAAAATGCTTAAAGTAATACGACCCTGCGTGGTATATAATAAAAGATTTTTCCTTTTCAATTGAAACAGCTACGGGGTCTATTAGAAAGCAGAGACCATTGGCTGACTTCATGTGCATCTAATCGCCGAAAAGGATGAGTGCCACAGAGTAAGCTGGGAGCTGAGGCTTCTCTTCTATGTTGGTAGTTGCCACTTCCAACTTCCCCTCCCTCTTACACCACCTGTTCTTGCCCTCTCTGTTTCAACTCTGTTTTGACCTGCTTGACCCACTCCAATCTCTGTTTTAATCTGTCTTCTCTCCTACTCTTCTGCAAACACTTCTTTTTTCTTCAATAAATTTTGGAGGAACTCTGTTTCTAATACATTGAATCGTGCAAAACAAGAATAATCCATGCCCTTGGAGCACTGGAATTATGCTCTTTCTGAATAAAACCATTGCGCATGCGGCTTGGCCGTAGCCCCGTCACAATAATAATCTTATTTCTTAGGCACCTACAGAAACCATATTAGACCTAGAGACTGTATACATCAAGCGTTGGAAAACTAGTGAGGATGGTTGTTTAAGAGAGAAAAAAATAAGAAAAAGATTGGATGCCTGACAGTTAATCAGTTTGAGTCCGAAAGGTTGAGTTGATAGCAAAAACGTGAAACAATGTATCTCAAGCTCAATACATACCTTCGGAGTGTGTATTGTCTCCGGCGTATATAACCTGCCACGTGATATCCGTGGAAAGATTTTGCTGTGCAAGAGGGTTCCCATCTTCCAACTGTCGAAGAATTCTGACGATCTCCTTTCTCCAGATTGGGATGAACTTCGACATAATGGACTTCTCTTGCAATGTTCCTACTGATGGTATCTTTTGTAGGAGTAAAGAGCAGTGGTGGACATGCAGCTCCGATGGCTTCGATATTTATGGATCCAGCATGTCATCTTGCTTGCACCCACCCATCCCCCTCCCCCTTTGCCCCCTCTCCCCCCTCTTCCCCCTCTCCCTTTTCCGCCTCTTCTTCCCCCTCTTCCCCCTCTTCCCCCCACCCCCTCTTCCCACTCATCTTGTTGAAAACGCGATCCCCCTCCCCCTCCTTCCCCTCGAATGGTTCGTCAAACTTGATAACCATGTTGAAAATGCGATCCCTCTCGATATTTCATGTTTGAAAACACGATCCCCCTCATCCCCCTTCCCCTCCTCCACCACAGAGGGGAAACAAAAAAAAAAAAGAGAGTCACATTTGATGCTTTAGATGATCAACTTGTTAATATTTCACCTTCACGGCTGGAACTTCTTTTTCATAAAATGAACTTGTCAAACTTGATCAAGTATTAACGAGCTTATTGAACCTCATTTCCAATTTTGGATTTTATTTTAGTTCTTCTAGAGTTTGATCTCACTTGATCTAACGTTAAAAGATCAAATCTAACTTGCAAATATTAATTGAAAAAATCTGGGTTTCCAACCAAATATGTGCTTGAACCAATAAAAATCCAATTGATATAGCATTGGACCAACTTAGTTATGGTAGCTCTAGATTAAAATTCTACGCTCGGAACCATTTCAAATTAG
This sequence comes from Metroxylon sagu, assembly GCA_017589505.3. Classification (NCBI taxonomy): domain Eukaryota; kingdom Viridiplantae; phylum Streptophyta; class Magnoliopsida; order Arecales; family Arecaceae; genus Metroxylon; species Metroxylon sagu. The sequence continues at coordinate 1,141,779 of JACVBY030000657.1, forward strand.
ATTCTTGAGATGATTCACGTAAATCCAATATGACTAACTAGTCATTCCAGCCTACACATAAGAGTAGCAATGAGTAATAACAATACACCTGATTCACTAGATGCATAGCTATAATTTAATTAATAACGAAAATATATTTTTGATTCTCAAACTTTTACTCAAAATTCATTTGGATCCTCAAACTCTCAGTTGTTATATTTTAGTCCCTCATATTTTAATAGCGTTGCATTTATGGCATTCCATTATATGAGGTCAGTTGAAATTAACAGAATAACTAATGTGTTATCTTGATACGAATACATAGATCATCACTTATCCTACATAGAAAGTTGGTATTTAAAGTAACCTCAAAATGATAGTTAATGTGTTCACATTAAGATGATGCATAAACTATTTTGTAAATTTTAACTGATCTGTTATGCAATAGGGTGTCACAAATGCAATATTCTTAAAATATGAAGGATTAATATATAACAACTAAAACTTTGAAGACCAAAATAAACTTTGAGTGGAAGTTTGAGACCAAAAAGTATTTTTTAACCTTTAATTAATTAGCCTTAAGTTATAATACCTTAAGGTTGCTTTTAGATAAAGGATTTTCAAGAGAAATTTTATTTGAAATAGAAATTTTAAAATTCTAAAAACAAGTTATTTGTTTGGCTACTCCTTATGATAGGAAACTTCTAAAATTTATGGTGTTGATGTTGGAATTTGATCTTTCACATGTCAACTAAGGTGAGATGCTCGATTCATCTAGATAATTCACTCCTATGCCATCAATTTAAGTTTATGTGCTTAAAGAGAAGAATGTTAGATGGTAATGTAATTTTTTTCAGAGAAAACCGTTCCGATGCTTAAGGCAATTAACGTCAAAATTTACTATCTATCAGGCATTATTGTGGATTCATAGCTGTTCTGCTACATCTCCCTTCTACCATGTCAATGGTCTAGATCGGATTATCACACATCCCTTATAATATTTTAGCAATGCAAAAAATAAAGATTGACCTTTATTTTAGTAGCCTATTGCTTCATTGTAGCTCTTCTCTTTGGACCGCTACTATTAAATGCACAAATTCACTTGATGAACTAATTATAATCTTATTTTTTATGTATGAGAAAATTCATGTTCAGATAACGTAATAAAATCATATTTATATGATTGTAGTACTTTACCAAATCAATAAATATCTGATAGCAAATATATGGCATCCTACTTCAAACTCAATCTCAATTAACTTCAAGTTGACCCAGTCAAAGATTGAGTCAAGGACTTTGAATTAAATAAAGCTAGAAACCACCTTCAAAGAATTGAAACACCCATCATTCCATTGATTTTGATATAGGGTGGAGGGATACATGTGTCGCTACAGTTGCATGAGGAATTCAATTGCGGAAGCTTGCATTGATGTGTATTTAATCCTACATTAGCTATACTCATGCTCAATTTTAGGTACATATAGAATAACAAAGAGCCTAAATAATGATGGCAATAAGGTTTTGCATATCCAAAATTTCTCATTATAGTATGCCTGCACATATAAGATTTTAAATAAGATTGGCGATATAGCATTTGTTTGTTATAATAGTCAGCAACAAGAAAGGTTTTGTAGATTGCAAATTAAAATTTTTTAAAAAAATATTAATTTTTCATCTTTTGGGTAAAGAATATGCTTTTTATTTTTGAGAAATAAAGATGTAGGTGGCACCTCTTTGAAAAGAGACCAAGATTTGATTGCATAAACAAAAGATGAAAAATGACATGGTTCACAAAGCAGATTCATGAATCCAACCACATCTCATAAGTCTAGGATAAAGATTTCACGCATTAGAAAATAAAAATGTAATATTTTATTTTGTATATGAATAGTTAATGAATATTGTTAGTAAGATAGCTAGGGAAGAGGAGTTCGAGATCACAAGAAAGAGAGGATTTTGCTAAAATATTAAAGAACAAAGTAGGTTTATCTCATATGATGGTATTCACAATTTTTATAAATTGAGTATGTTTTTGTAAACATGGATTTTTATCTTAAAGCCTATTCCTTTATGAAAGAAATAAAAAAATAAAATTAAATTTGAAGAATAAAAGAATGAAATTGAAGCACAAATAGTACAAGCCAAATCAACTCTGATTTAAATTAAAAATTTAAATTTTAAATTTAAATATTTAAAATAAACTAAATTTTAAAAGATGTATAGCAAAACTAGTTAGACATGAGTCTACAACCCCTTTACACATGTGCACATAATGGCATTCAAAATTTAACTTATTTGCTTACATGCATGATAAGACCGATCAAGCTGAATTGAGCGAGCGTACCAGCGTATGTCAACTGGCCCAACACCCATGTAGCCCAATTACCAAAATTTAGAGGACAAAAATCATGCATTGGAAAATACAAATGTAATATTTTATTTTATACTAGAATAATTGATGAATATCGTAGCCATGGAACAAAGCTCAAGAGCAAACGTAAGAGAGCATGTTGCTGAAAGATTAAAAGAAAGACAAAAGAAGTATTATCTTGTATAAGATGATGTTCTCAATTTTCATTATTGGATATGGTTTTATAAACGTCGCTCTTTATCTTTCTTTCTTTTTATTTTTAACGAATGAGCTGCAGATGAAAGGAAAAATAAATAAATATATAAAATTACATTTGAAGAAAGAAAAGCATGGATTAATTGCCACGCATATACTACAGGGCAAGTCAATTGAGGCTTAAATTAGAAATTTAAGCAATTTGAATAAGCTAAATTTGGAAATGTAGGTAGTTTTGCGCATGTGCACAATATGGCACACATGGCCAACTTGACTAGCTACGTGCACGATCTGATCGATACGAGCAAACGAACATATGGTATATGGTTGCTGGCTTAGCGCACATAGTCTAACCGGGCTTGGAAGACATTGGACATCAATAAATACAAGCAGTTGTGTTCAAATATCTGATGTGAGACTAATTTATGAAGCCTTTAAAAATTAAACCTTTTCAACTTTAAAATATTTTAATATATTTTAAAAATATTCTAATAGAATAATAGCCTTCCGTCTCTTCTGGAAAAGGATGTGGCCAGATGTGACAAAATCATTGGGAAACCCGGCTTGGTAGAAGGAGATCTGAGATGAAGAACTCTCCTTTCCCTTCAGGACTACCAAGGAGAAGAGAATGTTGCACGTGCACTGAGCTTGGATCATTGAAGGCTTGGATTTATAAAAAGGCATGGGGAAGATGTACCTAACCCAGGCCAATAGATACCCACAAAAGAAACACAAAGTTGTACCCTTTTGATGGATGATTACAATAAAATTTAACAGAGAGAGAGAGAGAGAGAGAGAGAGAGAGAGAGAGAGAGAGAGGCTGTTATTATAAGAAAAAATTGGTTTCGGTTTGGGTTCAGACTTGGGCTTGGGCTTCTTCTTGGATGTGAGTTGCACGCGTCCTTGACACCCATGATGCAGAGATTTCAGGCTTCAGATCAAAATTCAGGTACAAAATTAAAGAATCAAGGCAAGGTTCAACAAAAACTAAACCGTGTTCCTATATCTGATTATATTGAGAAAAACATAGGTTTTATCAAACAAAAAAAAAAGAGTCGGGCTCTATAGTAATTTGATCTATTCTTTTTAAAAGCCATGCATCATTCATTTCCTTTGTATCTTTATATGATGCTTTGATATTCTCAGATTTCTCCTAATTTATGGTACCATTTGTGTACAGCTCAAAACATGTTAACAAAAGCTTGAGTTCACAACATGAGATTGAAGCAAACGTTGAAGCAGTCTATCATCTGATTCCAAACAATTCGAACGTCCCTTCACAGCATGAGTTCCTCCCATTTAGATCCAAACATCCAGTCCATCCACCCTGTTCCATTTGGTCGAATTCTAAAGGGAATGTCAGTGGCCAGTCGGCATCATTTCGTTGGAGTCAAGGCCTCAATTTATGATCATGATTTTCTTTTTCTTTCGCAACGTACGAACTGACAATCGCGCTTATTCCTCCAATAATCTGTACGCTTTCTACAAAATCCGCGAAATATGGCGGCCGTCGTTTGATGCTTTTCATTGCCGCGATATTTGTTTAGGAAATAATCCTAACCTTGCTGTTGTGGCTCATGAGAGTAGTGGCTTGAGAGGCCGTCATACCATAGCTGTCCAACAACTTCTATTACGGACCGTACCAAATATCAGAGGTCCCAATATGATCCACGGACCCATGGCTCAGCAGGAGCGAGTCGTACCGTATCAGCTCATGACATGATCCGAGCCCGACACTGATTATTTTTATTTAATTTTTTTAATATCATAGCATTTAACATATATATATATATATTATTTTTTTATTTTTATCCTGCTACGAACCAATCCATCATGAGCCGTGCGAAGCTGGGTTGCGTGCTTGAGCCATGCTAGCCAGCGGCCGTGCCAAGCCGATGCAGCCCAAGGGCCCTTCCATGAGTCATCCGGCCGTTTGCCATCTCTGGTAAAGGTTTGGCAAATCACTATGAGGTAACCAAGCACCTCTTCCTGAAGCAAAATTCATATAACAATGTTCACGCTAACCCCAGAATTGGCCTAAAAAATCCGTACTCTCCTATCACTTTGAGATTTGCCTTGATACTAGGTTATAGTATCGCGCTTCGTAATGTAAGGTCAAAAATCCTCTAAAATTTTGATACCGTGTCACGCCCCGGACCCAGCTGGTGGTGGCCCAGGGGTGACAGCCCGCCGCATGCCAGGCATGCAAGGCATCCAATACAATATTAATTATAAACAAGGAGAGTTAACAACTATATAATATACAAAGTTTAATCCTTCATGTACAAATTATGTAATATTGGGCAACAAACCAAAGTTCCAAAATAATTCCAAATGGGGTTACATATAACAAAATAAAATCCATTTACATCAAGAAACCCCCAATTATCCCTGTTGTTGCCCCTGATAATTCTGTGGCTCTGGAAAAACATTGTAAGATTTAATGAGTTTACACTCAGTAAGTAAGCCTACTATTACATATTATAGCCAAATAAGAATTTTTTTATCAAGTCAAATACATGTCATGCTTCCAATTTAAAAACATTTCGTCATATTATAGAACTGTACAAAACTCATATTCGAATAAATTGGAAGCAATTAATATGAAATAATATTTCAAAATACCATTTCAATTTCAAATCACTGTAAATCTCATTTCATACTAATGTCCCACGTCCACGTAATAACATCCTAAGGATGTAACCTCCCTGTACGCCCCCAGTGGAGGAAGGGTGCCGGAGTCAATTAGCATCTAATGCTATATCCTGTCACAGCACATCCCTAGGATGTGTGTTCTCCACATATTCCCCCTGTGGAGGTGGGTCCCGGAGTCATGTAACATGTAGTGTGGACCGTGACGACATATAATATCAACAATCACAAATAGCATTTATTCGCATAATAGCAAACATGTATCAATTTTCTTTTCATGTTTTACCAAAATTTGGTAATTTTCCATAATCATGTAATAACCAGATGCATGTATCAAATGCCAATTTAATTTACCAAAATTAACAATAATCAAGTCAAATATTCATTTACAAAAATGTGGTACCACAACTATCATTTTTCAAATAATACTATAAATCAATTCATTATTTCAATAATGGCATAATTTAATGATTTAAGAAAAATCATTATAACTGGCTTACTTACCTCACAACGCTAATCCAAAAGCGTAAATCAGCTGTAGGGATCTCTGGGTACCTACAACATAATTTTTCAGATTTTTAAATTTCAATTTTTGGATGTCAAACTGACTCCTATACTTAACCCAATCTAATCCTGGGCCCAACTTGGGGCTTGAATATCTCCAAATATAGAAGCCCAAATGGGGAAATAAAAATTCCCTGACAAACTAGGATCAACGCTGATCCCGACCATATTTTCCTTTTATTGGGCCGAGCCCAAATTGGGGCCCGAAAATTCAGCCCAAAGGGGCTAACTGGACTGGGCCGAACCCGGCCCAGTCCCGATTTTTTTTTTTTTTTTTTTTTTTTTTGTTCCTTCCCCTGCTTCACCGAACCAGGGGTGGCTGGTGGCCGGCGGCCTAGGGCCGCCGCCGGCCCTCCCCGGGTCGGCCGGGCCGCCGACGGCGCGCCGGCCCCTTTCTCTTCCCTTTCTTCTTCTTTCTTTTCTTCTTCTCCCGTTTCTTCTCCTCTTTCTAAGACCGTGCCGGCGGCACGGCCGGCCACCGTTGGCCGGCCGGACCTCACCGGACGCCGCCCGGCGCCGGTGAGGGCCACCGGCCGCAGCCCGGCCCGGCGAGCCGGCGGGCACGCCGCCGGCCGGCCCGACCAACGCGCGGAGCCGGCTTGGCTCCCGCGGGCAGGGGAGGGCCATTCGGCCCTCTCCCGTTGCTTCGAGCCACGCCGGCGACCCGGCCGGCCACCGCCGGCCGGCCGGACCCCGCCGGACGCCGCCCCCGCGCCGGCGGGGGTCGCCGACCAAGGCTCAGCCCGGCGGGCCCGCGGGCACGCCGCCGGGCTCGAACCCACAAGGAAGGGAGGGCCGTGGAACGGCCCTCCCCCGTTCTTCCTTGCCGGCGGCACGGCCGGCCACCCCCGGCCGGTCGGACCCCACCGGACGCCGCCCCGGCGCCGGTGGGGGCTACCGCCCAAGGACTGGGCCCGGCGAGCCGGCGGGCACGCCGCCGGGCCCGGACCAAGCGCGGGGGCCTGCTTGGCTCCCGCGTCCGGGGGGGGGCTCCCGCGGCCCTCTCCCTCACTCTCACGCTCTCTCTCTCTCCCTCTCCTCGCCGGTGACGGGGGGGGGCTTACCGGACGGCGGCGAGGTGACGGGGACGAGCGGAGGGCGACTCAGTGACAGGAGTTTGCGACGAGCAGGAAGAAGGGAGGAAGAAGATAGGGGGAGAGGCTTCGGTCCTCTCCCCTGTAATTCTTTTCTTTTAACGAGGGGAGGGCTGAGCCCTCCCCTGCACCTCCATGTGCGCGCGCGTGGGCGCGCGCGCGCGCTGGCGCGCATGCAGCGCGCCGCGTGTCGCGCACCCACGCCGCTTAATTATAAAAAATTTCTTAACGGGAGGGGGGTTTACATCCTCCCCTCCTTATAAAAATTTCGGCCTCGAAATTAATGTACAACACGAATAAAATTTTTGAGGCCCGAAATAAAAATTACTAACTGTATTTATCTATCCTTCTGATCAAAATACAACAGTAATTACACTTTTGTGCTTATATACAAATATCTATTCAGATACAAATAGATGAGGATATTTCTTTTTCACCTCCTCTTCAAGTTCCCACGTAGCCTCCCGTTCAGAATGATTACTCCACTGAACCTTAACATAGGAAATGCTACGTCGTCTCAGAACTTGGTCTTTATGGTCCACAATACGTATCGGATGCTCTTGTATGTTAAATTCTTCTTTAGCAAAATAGGCTCCGCTTCTATGACATGACTGGGGTCAGAAATGTATTTCCTCAACATAGAGACATGAAATACATTATGTACCCCAGAGAGTGCAGGAGGTAGTGCGAGACTATAAGCCACTTCCCCCACTCTGCTCAAGATCTCAAATGGACCAATGTATCGTGGACTCAATTTTCCTTTAAGCCCAAACCTCATCACATCTTTGGTTGGTGAAACCCTTAAAAAGACATGGTCCCCAACCTGAAATTCCAGCTCCCTTCTTCTAACATCAGCATAACTTTTCTGTCGGCTCTGAGCTACTCGGAGTCTCTCCTTAATCACCGCACTTTTTCTACCGTCCGCCGAATCACTCGTGGCCTAACAATTTTCTTTCCCCCACATCATTCCAACACAAGGGAGATCTGCATTTTCTACCATACAAAGCTTCAAATGGAGCCATTTTGATGCTGGCTTGGTAACTGTTATTGTAAGCAAACTCCACCAAAGGTAGGTGGTTGTCCCAAGCACCACCCAAGTCCATTACACAAAGCTCGCAACATGTCCTCTAAGATCCGTATGGTCCTCTCAAATTGTCCATCTGTCTGGGGGTGAAAAGCTGTGCTGAAATTCAGTTTGGTCCCCAGAGCCCTATGAAGACTCTTCCAAAACTGGGACACAAACCTGGTATCCCGATCTGACACAATCGACTCGGGGACACCATGAAGTCTCACTATCTGCTCAATGTACATGGTGGCCAATCTCTCGCTTGAGACCCCAACTCTGAACGGCAGAAAATGGGCTGACTTGGTCAATCTATCAATAATAACCCAGACCGCATCATTGCTTCTGGGAGTTTTGGGTAAACCAGTCACAAAATCCATGGTGATCTTCTCCCATTTCCACTGAGGGATCATTAGAGACTGAAGAGGTCCCGCAGGCCTTTGATGTTCGGCCTTCACTTGTTGGCACACTAAGCACTTGGCCACATATTGAGCAATTTCCCTTTTCATTCCTTTCCACCAGAAATTTTCTCGTAGGTCTCTGTACATTTTGGTGCCTCCTGGGTGAACAGTATAGGGAGAATAATGAGCCTCCCTCAAAATTTCAGCCCTCAGATCTTCCACATTTGGCACACAGAGCCTAGTATTAAATCTCAGGGATCCATCCTCATTTATTCTGAATTCATTCTGAACCCCTGATTGCACAGCTGCCTTTATCTTTTGTAGTTCCAAGTCTTCTTTCTGGAAAGACTTAATCCTGTCAATCAGGGTTGGCTGAAGTACAAGTGTTGCAAGAAGCCCATCGTATCGCTCGTACTCGCAAACCAACCTCCAATTTTTCAAGGTCTCTACGAATATGAGGTCGAGAAGTAATTATGGAAGCTAACTCGAGGAGGACTTTCGCTTAAGGCATCGCCTACCACATTGGCCTTCCCCGGATGATAATGCAGTTCGTGTCATAATCCTTTAATAGCTCCACCACCTCCTCTCGCCTCAAGTTTAGCTCTTTCTCGGGTGAAAATGTATTTTAGACTTTGATGGTCCGTATACACATCACAAGTCTCCCCATACGTATAATGCCGCCAAATTTTCAAAGGCAAAGATTACGGCGGCTAACTCCGTGTCATGAGTAGGATAGTTCTCGCTCATAAGGCTTCACCGCCCGGAGGCATAGGCTATCACCTTCCCTTCCCCGCATCGAACACCTCCCAATCCCTTTCGAGAGGCGTCGTGAATAAAATATATCCTCCGTATATAGATGGAAGAGTAAGGATAGGGGTCGACACTGTGCGTCGTCGAGTTCCCGGAAACTTTCCTCACACTCCTCTCGACCAAACAAACTTTGCTCGCTTTTGAGTTAAGCGAGTCGAGGCAAAGCAATGCGAGAGAAGCCTTCCACGAATCTGCGATAATAACCAGCCAGCCCCAAGAAGCTTCTGACTTCTGATACATTGGAAGGCCGACACCAGTTCACGACGGCCTCAATCTTCTTAGGGTCTACTGATATACCGTCTTTGGATACGATATGACCCAAGAAGGATATTTGGCTCATCCAGTAGTCACATTTCTACAGCTTGGCATAAAGTTTCTTTTCCCGAAGAGTCCAGAACAATCCTTAAGTGGTTTTCATGCTCCATATGACTTTTAGAATAAATCAAGATATCATCAATAAAGACCACTATAAACTGATCCAGGTATGGTTTGAAGATTCTGTGCATCAAGTCCATGAATGTTGCTGGGGCATTAGTCAACCCAAACGGCATCACCAAGAACTCATAATGGCCGTACCTAGTTCTGAATGCAGTCTTAGAAACATCTTCAGCCTTTATCTTGAGCTGATGGTACCCTGATCGAAGATCAATTTTTGAGAATACCTGAGCTCCTTGAAGCTGATCAAATAGATCATCAATCCTCGGCAAAGGGTACTTGTTCCGCACTGTTACCTTATTAATTTCTCGGTAATCAATGCAGAGCCGAAGACTGCCATCCTTCTTTTTAACAAATAATACTGGAGCACCCCAAGGAGAGACACTAGGTCTAATAAATCCTCGATCCAGGCGCTCCTGCAACTGACATTTTAACTCTTTTAACTCAGCTGGAGCCATATGGTGAGGAGCTTTGGATATAGGTCCAAGGCCGTGGGCTAAATCAACAAAGGAACTCGACTTCACGATCCGGGGTAATTCCGTCAATTCCTCCGGAAAGACATCGGGAAACTCTCGAGCCACTGGAATATCTTCCAACTGATGTTCATCCTGCTGAAGGTCCCTAACCATAGCAAGAAACCCCTGACCACTTTTTCTCAAGTATTTCCCAGCTTGTAGAGCTGACACTAATACCGAAGCCAGATGTTCCTGACTCCCACTAAAACTGAATTCAGGAAGATTAGGAATTTTAAAGATTACCCTTTTCCTGAAACAGTCAATAGAAGCATGATAGGAGGCCAACCAATCCATCCCTAGGATTACATCAAAGAATTTCAGTGGGAGGACTATCATATCAGCGTTCAACCTCCTATCTTCCAAGTCAATCAGGCAAGATTTACACACTGAGTCTACCATTATGACATCTCCATTAGGAAATGCAATATGCAACTCTTGCTCTAGAGGAACGGGTGTCAATGATGCATTGTTGGCAAGAAAACTATCAGATATAAATGAATGTGTGGCACCCGGATCAATTAAAGTTTGAGCATAAGTGTTGCCTACTTTAAACATACCTGTCATAAAGATTAACTTAACTTAGATGTCATGCAGCATCATATGTTTTTCCTCTATCTACTACCATAATCCATGCATTATACCAGGTATGAATGCAATAATTTTTAAGGAAATAATTTAATTTAACAGACATACCTGTCACCACAGGGTTAGAGGCACAGCTGCCCCGCAGAGTGAGGGTAAAGACCCTCCCTTGGGTCCTGGGCTGCTGCTGGCTCTTCCCCTGATCTGGAGGGGGCTGCTGATCCTTTCGGAGGGGACAGGTGGCCATTTTGTGGTCCATCTTCCCACAAATAAAGCAGGCACCAGTCAGCCTGCGGCACTGCTTGCCCTGATGGGCCTTCCCGCAATGAGGACAACGGGTCTCCTTATCCTTCTGTCCTGAGGGAGCCTGAAGGAAACCCTTCTTCTTCTTAGCCTGCCCTGAAGACTGGCCAGAAGGAGGTCCTCTCCTCTTCATCCGTCGCTCTCTCATCCGCCGAATGGCGCTCATGTCCCTCTCAATGACCGTAGCCTTGCTCACCACTTCACCGTAAGTGGGGAGCTCAAATGCATCGATCGCCCTCGCCTCGGCTCGGGGTGCGGTCCCTCGTTGAATTTGGTGATCTTGGCTCTCTCGGTCATAACAAAATCTGGGGCAAATCTGGCCAATCGTCTGAACTCGGCTTTATAGTGGGCCACATAAAGGTTCCTCTGCTCTAACCTCATAAACTCAGACTCCATCTGTCTCTGAACACTCCTGGGAAAATACTGGCGATAAAAGGCCTCCTTAAAATGTTCCCAAGAGATGGCCCGCCCTCCGTAGTGTCGCTCCAACATCGCCCACCAATCGTATGCCTCCCCCTCGGGAGGAGGTAGGCGGCAACCGATCCGCTCCTCCTCCGGCTACCAAGGGCCGTAAAGGCCTTCTCCATCTCTCTTATCCACCTCTCCGCATCAAGTGGGTCGGTGGATCCAGAGAAGGGAGGAGGGGCCAAGCTCTTAAACTCAGAGAAGCTACGACCCCCTCCCTGCCAGGGCTGAGATGGAGCGGGCTGAGTAGACTGATCGAGCTGGGCCGGCTGGGTCTGAGGAGTAGGAGGGGCAGACGGAGTCTGCGGAATAGCAGAGCCAGATATAGCAGGCAGTATATGCTGAATCTGCTGCTGCATGGCCTGAACCGCCTGAGTCACCCCCAAGAATGCCCGGAGTAACTCGGCCTGCAGCTGCTGTGGGTCGTTGCCAACTGGGGCAACGGAACCCGCATCTGGTGAGGCTTCCGGGCCTCCCTGCTGGTCAGGGTCACCAGCCTGAGAGTCCCCCTCATGTCGCTGATCACTGGTGCGACGATGCATTATGAAATCTGCCATGGTTAGATTCCAATCAATATCATAATAAATCATCAAATCTCAAGTATTTATTTAAACAAGTCACTTGAATTTTTCTAATGTTATTACCCTCCTGATGTCATGTCAATATTTGGCCTAATGTTAATCATGTGTTTGGCCCTAATGTCAAACCTTGCTCTGATACCACTACAGCCGTCACGCCCGACCCACTCGGTGGTGGCCCTGTGGGTGACAAATGTACCGCCGCATGCCAGGCATGCAAGGCATCCAATACAATATTAATTATAAACAAGGAGAGTTAACAACTATATAATATACAAAGTTTAATCCTTCATGTACAAATTATGTAATATTGGGCAACAAACCAAAGTTCCAAAATAATTCCAAATGGGGTTACATATAACAAAATAAAATCCATTTACATCAAGAAACCCCCAATTATCCCTGTTGTTGCCCCTGATAATTCTGTGGCTCTGGAAAAACATTGTAAGATTTAATGAGTTTACACTCAGTAAGTAAGCCTACTATTACATATTATAGCCAAATAAGAATTTTTTTATCAAGTCAAATACATGTCATGCTTCCAATTTAAAAACATTTCGTCATATTATAGAATTGTACAAAACTCATATTCGAATAAATTGGAAGCAATTAATATGAAATAATATTTCAAAATACCATTTCAATTTCAAATCACTGTAAATCTCATTTCATACTAATGTCCCACGTCCACGTAATAACATCCCAAGGATGTAACCTCCCTGTACGCCCCCAGTGGAGGAAGGGTGCCGGAGTCAATTAGCATCTAATGCTATATCCTGTCACAGCACATCCCTAGGATGTTTGTTCTCCACATATTCCCCCTGTAGAGGTGGGTCCCGGAGTCATGTAACATGTAGTGTGGACCGTGACGACATATAATATCAACAATCACAAATAGCATTTATTCGCATAATAGCAAACATGTATCAATTTTCTTTTCATGTTTTACCAAAATTTGGTAATTTTCCATAATCATGTAATAACCAGATGCATGTATCAAATGCCAATTTAATTTACCAAAATTAACAATAATCAAGTCAAATATTCATTTACAAAAATGTGGTACCACAACTATCATTTTTCAAATAATACTATAAATCAATTCATTATTTCAATAATGGCATAATTTAATAATGATTTAAGAAAAATCATTATAACTGGCTTACTTACCTCACAACGCTAATCCAAAAGCGTAAATCAGCTATAGGGTTATCTGGGTACCTACAACATAATTTTTCAGATTTTTAAATTTCAATTTTTGGATGTCAAACTGACTCCTATACTTAACCCAATCTAATCCTGGGCCCAACTTGGGGCTTGAATATCTCCAAATATAGAAGCCCAAATGGGGAAATAAAAATTCCCCGACAAACTAGGATCAACGCTGATCCCGACCATATTTTCCTTTTATTGGGCCGAGCCCAAATTGGGGCCCGAAAATTCAGCCCAAAGGGGCTAACTGGACTGGGCCGAACCCGGCCCAGTCCCGATTTTTTTTTTTTTTTTTTTTTCTCTTCCCCTGCTTCACCCCTGGTTCACCCGAACCAGGGGTGGCTGGTGGCCGGCGGCCTAGGGCCGCCGCCGGCCCTCCCCGGGTTGGCTGGCCGCCGACGACCGGCCCGGGCCGGCCGCCGCCGGCCGCCGGCCCCTTTCTCTTCCCTTTCTTCTTCTTTCTTTTCTTCTTCTCCCTTTTCTTCTCCTCTTTCGTCACCGTGCCGGCGGCACGGCCGGCCACCGTTGGCCGGCCGGACCTCACCGGACGCCGCCCGGCGCCGGTGAGGGCCACCGCCGAGCCCGGCCCGGCGAGCCGGCGGCACGCCGCCGGGCCCGACCAACGCGGAGCCGGTTTGGCTCCCGCGGCAGGGGAGGGCCATTCGGCCCTCTCCCGTTGCTTCGAGCCACGCCGGCGACCCGGCCGGCCACCGCCGGCCGGCCGGACCCCGCCGGGACGCCGCCCCGCGCCGGCGGGGGTCGCCGACCAAGGCTCGGGCCCGGCGGGCCCGCGGGCACGCCGCCGGCCCGAACCCACAAGGAAGGGAGGGGCCGTGGAACGGCCCTCCCCCCTTCTTCCTTGCCGGTGGCACGGCTGGCCTCCCCCGGCCGGCCGGACCCCACCGGACGCCGCCCCGGCGCCGGTGGGGGCTGTCGCCCAAGGATCGGGCCCGGCGAGCTGGTGGGCACGCCGCCGGGCCCGAACCAAGCGCGGGGGGCCGCTTGGCTCCCGCGTGGGGGGAGGGCCTCCCCGCGGCCCCTCTCCCTCACTCTCACGCTCTCTCTCTCTCCCTCTCCCTCGCCGGTGAAGGAGGGGCGACGGACGGCGGCGAGGTGGCGGGGACGAGCGGAGGGCGACACGGGGACGGAGTTTGCGACGAGCAGAAGAAGGGAGGAAGAAGATAGGGGGAGAGGCTTCGGTCCCTCTCCCCCGTAATTCTTTTCTTTTAACGAGGGGAGGGCTAAGCCCTCCCCCGCACCTCCATGTGCGCGCGCGCGGCACGCATGTAGCGCGCCGTGCGCGCATGCGCGCGCGCGCGTGTCGCGCACCCACGCCGCTTAAATTATAAAAAAATTGCCTGACGGGGGGGGGGGGTTTACAACAGTATAGTGAAAGACCAATAGAAATATTTATGTTGAAGATAAAATTTTCACACTAATTAATATTAAAGACAGCATTGTACTAAACCTATACTATTCTTTGTTTTTCTTGACTCTTCATTTGAAAAATCTTAAAAAATTTTTAAACCAAAATTTTTCATCATATTTACATGTCATTTAATTCAGAAAACAGAAAAAAAAAAAGGCAATGCCTAATGAACCCTTAGCTTTTTTTTCTTTTCTTTTTTTTTATATATATTTTTTTCTCTTTAAGATTTTCTCTGTTTAGTTCATGATGACACATATGAAAGGTCTTTGTTAAATGCTACCAAAGTAATTATCTTAATATTTCATTGCATTAAACCTATTATATTTAATTATTCATTTCATTCTACATATCATATAAATCTCTCTCTCTCTCTCTCTCTCTCTCTCTCATGTTATAGTGAAGTTCTTTCTAACCTGGCTTGTGTCATTTGATTCGTTTTCTGGATGATTTAATTTCTGTTCTACTGTTTGGGTGCTGACTTTAGGCCATACTTCAGCTGACACAAGGACACATGGACTTCAAAATAATCCTCCCATGTTGACCAAATTGGAGGTATTTGATTCCCATCACTCACAAATTTATTCGATTTAATGGACTTCTAAACGAATATGATGAGTCCAGAAGAAGAGCAACCACAAAGTCCATCCTTCTCTCCTTTTCTCTTTTGAGAATACATTTGGTATGAGGTTAGAGTGAGAGAAAAGTTTCTTTTTTTTTATCTAACAGGCCACCTTCTAACCTCCTAAATTATTAACTAGAGGGGACTAAATTTGTAAGATTGAAATCAAAAATTATTTAAAAGACAAAAAATAATAAATTAAAAAGGTTAAAATCAATAAAATATTAAATAATTCTTTCCTTCTCTTTCATCTCACTGCATGACAAAATATTAACAATATTTTCATCTTTTTTACATTAGTTTTATTGTAAAACTAGTTAATAGTTACATCTAGGCATAACTAAATGCAATTGATAAGAAAATATTTACATCCTTAAACTTTGTACTAAAAAAATATTATTTCTTTCACCTTTAATTTCTGTTAATCTTACATCAGACACAATTTAAGAGATGCCATTTGTATTAAAAGCTATTGTACAATGCATGTGAAGGCCATTTGGTGAGGTGAGGGGGGGGGGAGATGAAAGGTATCAATTTGAGAGAATCATTGAAAGAGGTGGAATGAAGCATGTGGATGACAATTTAGTGATAAAAAATGCATGTAGAATAGAACCTCTGAGGGACAGAGCCACATCCCCCTAAATTTTGCACCATAGAAATTGGAAGGAGAAGAAGCCTAGATTCTTCTTGAATCAGATCCCCTGTGAAGCACACTAATCACAAGGACACAACACAAGAATATTACTATATAAATGCTTAATTATACTCTACTCTTTTTTTTTTTTTTTGAGAGCATGATTGAAATCTAGATCACCAATATCAACACCTCATAACTATACTAACTGTGGTTGTCACCATATATTGGCATGGTTGGAATCAAAACCAGTTTGTCATCTGATTTTTTTTATGTAATGAGTGACATGCATACAATTATTTTACTTTTTAACGATACATGTTGATATATAAATAGATTTATATAATGGAGTATCGGATGCTAAGATATATAAATATACTTACCTTTCCTTCAATTCTATTCTATAATGTTAAACCTGTTAATAAAATTATTTAATTATTTTTATTTATTAATTATATAAATACTATTATTAATAATTAAAATTTAATTATATTTCGTAAATATTAAAATTATATATTTTTTTTTTATTTTTAAATTTTAAATTTTATCAGAATTAAGAGTTAGAAATTAATTAAGTCTATTTAATTAAAAAATATTATGAAAGAACAGCTGATGGGTATTAATAATATTAGTTATTAATTATGAGTTTGGATATGTATATAAAATATTAAATAAATGGTAGGTATAATTATAAATTTTTTTTTTTAATGATATGAGCGTGGAGGCACCTTCTCGACCCTTCTTTCATCCCATCGCCATCTCCGGTGAACGCCTAATTTCAGCCTTCTTGGTTGCGTGATGGGTTTGATTTCATGAATGAATGAATGAATAATAATAATAATAATAATAATAATAATAATAATAATAATAATAATAATAATAATAAACTCTGGCCGACGGCCTCGAACAAACCATTTCCTCAACGGCTCTCTTCGCTCTGATCGCCCGCTCTCTCGATTCTCAGCCGTCAGTCGAAAAAGAGAGAGAGAGAGAGAGAAGAAAGCGAGAAAAAGGAGGAGGCGAGAAAGGGCGAGCAAAAGTCTGCCAAAAAAAAAAAAAAAGAGATTTGAAAGCAAAAAAGAAGTGGAGGAGGCGAAAGCAAAATCCTCAAAATTCTCTCACTCCTCTTCGAATTCCTCCGAATTCCTCCTCCACTTTTCGTTTCGGACCGCGAGAGAGACGGGACCGACATCGTGGTATCGATTCGATTGTACCTTTTGGTCGTTTTCTTTGCCATGGGCGATGGACGAGGAGCGATGGACCGAATGGTGTAGTTCTCGGCCCGTGGGGCCACTGGAATCTCAAATCTCTCTTTCTCCAACTATAAATGCCCCCTAAGAGTCGAAGGAGGGCGCCCCATCCATCCATCCATCCATCCATACATACATCAGTCAGGGCTTTGATTTCTTCGTGCGGTTCTAAATTGCTTGGTTTGCTGCCTTCTCTCTCATTCTCTTCGATCTTGATCCTTTGGGATCATAAGGTTTGTATTTTTTTAGCAATTTAAGATCATTAATAACATAACATAACTTGAGCTTCTTCTGCTGTTCCACCATTTATTATTCATTCACTCTCTCAATTGGTAGGTAGCATTCCCTAATGTTTGTTTGGGTTCTTTTATGAGACTTACTAGATTTACTTATTTCTTGCCCATGCTTAAAGGTCATTCTTTGGGGGCATTAAAATTACCCAGCTATCTACTTTTTCTAGTATAAGTATTATCCAGGCAATTCTAAGATGATAAGGAAAAAAATATACTTTTTACATATTGAAAAGTGGCTTCGGTATTTATTATCTATGTTCTTTTACATTATGATTTTTTCGGATAAGTTGCTAAAATTCATTCATCTTTCTTATAATTCTTGCCCACGCTTAGAGGTCATTCTTTGGCGACATTATAATTACCCAGATATCTACATTTTTTCATACAAGTGTTATTCAAGATGATAAGAAAAAAACCTATACTTTTTATACATTGGACAATGGCTCCGGTATTTATTGTTTATGATTTTTTACATTATGATTTTCTTAGATAAGTTGCTAAAATTCATCCATCTTTCCTATAATACTCTTCATGCTTCCAAACTTACTTTGCATATCAATCATATGTTAGTCTTCTATAATTGTTGCTCAATTTTTTTATAGCAAATTATGCTGAGTGGAGGGTGGCATGTAAGGCCGTGTCTAAGGGTAGAGATTATCTTCTCAGCTCTATTATTCATCGAATGTCAAAGGCTATGATAAAAGAAAAAGAAAAAAATATGAGGTTAACAGAAAAAAAAAATAAAAATAATGATGCAGATAAAATTGGTGAAGAATATGAAAAAAGAAAAAAATATATTGGATTTGCTGGCATCCTCCAATCTTTTAGTTAGAAATTAGATAGAGATTGCAGTGGATGAAATTATATACTTGAGATTGTAGTGAGAATCATAAGAGGAGGTGGAGATATTTTTTAAATTTTAAAAAAAGAAGCATTTCACCAAGTTGATGAAAAATCAACTTATATGGGTAAGTTTTTCCCCACATTTTATGCGTAAATAATGCCCATAAGAATTTGACTTACCTGTTTTATTCCTTTAATAAAAGCAAAAGAACATGGGTGAGTTAGTCAATGATAAAATTGACCAACTTTTCCATAAAACTTATCCAACAAAGAATGTGCCCGTGTTTGTGAAGATATATTAGTAAATGTGCAAAAACTTTAACTTTCCAAATATAGACATTCTTTTATATAGCAATTGGTTAATCCTTAATTTTTGAGAGACTACTAGTTGATTGATTAGAGAAATGAAAACAGTGGATAAAACATTAAGATTGTATCATGCAGGCATTTTATATATCTATTGAAAGTTTTTAGTATGTGGCTGGAATAAAGCATGCTTTTCTTATGCTCGTGCTATTTGAGTATTTTATGTACCTGTTAAAGCTTTTTTTTTTTTTTTTTTTTACTTTCATTTTGACAGTTGAATTTTGAAGATTTCCAATTTTTTCTCTAGTATCTCACTCTGATATTTTTATCTTAATGTTGAGCTCAATATGTATTGTGTTTTTATGATACAGGGGTCTTTGCTTCTCCTTTATCCATCTAAGGTCAAGTTTTTGTTCAATTGGAGTAGTGACCAGAGATGGGTTTTCCAAAAAGCGTATGTAGTAATTTTTGCCATTCTTTCTTGTTTCTTTCCTTTACTTTTCAGTTTGCGGTCCCATTATTTGCAGTTTGCAGAGCCATACCTTACATATTTTATTTTCAATTTTAATTTGCATCGAAATGCAGGCTTCTGATGACAAGTTGCAGCGAACAGAGTCATTTAGTGGTAAATATGTTTCCTCTAATATTCCAAAATATTTTAAGTGCTAGAATATTTTATTTTAATATCCATGGATCATGGAAACCTTTGTGTTTAGAGTCTTATTTCAATTTCATGCAAAATAAGAGTAACAATCTGTTCTGATTGACTGATCCAGTGTATATATAAAATGTATACATTATAGTTAATATTTATGGCTTGCCCTCTGAAAATTCATGATCCGTGCATAAGAATCTCCATATAAGAAAGCATGAAAAAGATAAGCAGCTGGTGTAGAATTGTAATTAGACCTTAAGTGCATTGGAGAAATGCAAAGTAAATTCCCCCCCACCTGGCCAACCCTCCTCCTCCTTAACATTTGTTCCTTTAGCAAATGGCGGCCTCTGTACAACCAACATATTCATTGAATTGGTGTAATTTACAGGTGCATTTTCTTTTTAGTCATGCAAAGTCCCAAATCTCAGGAAAGGGGATTTTCCATTAAAATAGATGATTTGGTTCTAGTTGTTTTTTGCAATTGCTTTGCATGCCTGTGCATGTGCATGTGTTTTTGTGAACACATCAAAATGCTAGTGTCTTGTGAACCAGAATATGTAGAATTGGCATGACTCTCTTGTGAAGGTCTTTAATGAGGTGACAATAAAACTGGATATGCTGTGTCTTCCAGCATAATCCAGCATAATGAAATTGAAGCAACATGGATTGTGAATCACAGTTTTCCAAAATGCTAGCGCAGATTTATGTAAATAAATGGTTGTCGCTAGAAGATAGGCCACATAACTTCGCTACAAGCTTATGGCACAGCCATCATATCCATCTCCAGGGAAAGGATTTCAATTAGTTTCTAGTCTTTTTTCTAATGGATGCTTGTAAGTGACCCTAAACATATAGTTTCCTCTAATAGATCCTCTTCTGACATCATATTAGATTGACTTTGTTAGAGTCAGTCCAAAGGCTTAAAGCTTCAATTCTACAGTAGAGCACCTGATTAGGTTCTATGTAATATTTTATTAGATACATATAGTATGAAAGTTTGGCAACGCTTAATTCATCATCTGTCAAATATGAGCATATTTAAACTTAAATAGTGGCAAGATATGTAACTAACTGGAACTTGTCTGCATGTTTTCTGATCTTTTAAATTCTCATCACAAGTTTTTATGCTTCACATATAATTCGACTGGAGTATCGATGAAGTAAGTGTTTGACAAAAGGATTTTACTCTACTTGTGCTGTTAGAAAGTAATTCCACCATGTAGGAATAGTTTCTTTACTCTCTTAAGGAGTAACAAAGATTCATATATCTTCCATTTAGACATATCATTTGAGGTGAAAATTGTTTAGATGACCCTAAATAGTTGGGAAAAGGGTAGATGATTGTGATTATGATTGGAGGTGAAAATTGAATAAGTAGCTGGCTTGAAGATTATCCTACTTATCAAAAAATCGTTAGCATTAATTTGTGATGTGATGATTGGAATGATGTACAAGCATAAAAAGGCCATTATTTTGGAAAAATCCTACATATTGTACAACAGGCACAATCTTAGGAAATGGCTAGATGATTATAATTATAATTGGAGGTGAAAATTGAATAAGGAGATGGACTAAAGGTTCAAAGCAAGAGTTACAAGCAAGGTTCGCTGTATCGAAAATCAGTATTGTTTCGGTACTGGACCGATACGGTTTGGTGCGGAGCATATCCTACCGAACCGGTGGCATATCAGTCGGGGGACCAAGGGGTCTCAAGCCATGAACCACCCTAAATTGGGCCGAATTGTACGGTACGGTTCGGTTTGGTATGTTGGTTCAGAGTTGGTTCGGTTGATTTGGGGCAGTTTACTCTCTATACCGAACTGAAAGGTTGAACCAACTTGGTTTCGGGTTGGTTTAGTTCGGTTCATCCTGAACCATCCGACTCTGGATAGTTTGGTATGTAAGGGTTACAAGTCTTCAGACATTATTCATCTAATTGCATGAGTCAAATAGCTCCTCATGGTTCATGCCCTAAGCCCTTTAGTAACCTTTTGTCATGAATTCTTTTTTATTTTTGGGGCAAATTTTGGTACCTTTCTGTTACTTTCAACCTACAAGCTATTATGTCATGGCTATCATATGATTCATCATTTGATTGGTATTGAAGGCATCAAACTTGTTGCCCCTTTTTTAATTGACATTATAATCATAACCATCAACAATAACCCTTGTCCCATCAATTTGGATCAACTTATTGTGTCTTTCTTTTATTTATGTTTTTGTTAATTGATAATTCTGTGGTTCATATGAGTCCTTTTTCTGACATTCACATCTCTGATAACTCCAATAGTTATGCCCATGGACATTTACATCTCAGCTATCTTTGATGGTAATCTCCACAAGCCCTATTCATTTACCAAAATTTGGTACAATCCTGCTTATGACCATCAATTTTTTTTTCTTTTCTGTTCTCAAGCTCAAAAGACATGGAATATTCATACAATACCCATAAGAAAATCTTAGTTCACCCACTCTGGTATGGTTATATTGAATATACTTATCCATTAAAGAAGGATTGACAAAATAATCCCATGGTGATATCAATTGGATGTTAATTGTGCTTTGGGCCTCATTTTCCATATCCCTTCAATATAATATTTTGCATATGCTGTTTTGATTATGATGACCTTTTGATCATTATCCTCAAAGGCTTATCTTTATACAATAATGAAGCAATCAACTTTATTCATTTCTTATTGATTTACATTAAATCTTAAATTGTTTGAAAATAAGTGCATCATTGCTCTTCTCTAAAAATTAAGGATTAACTAGCTATATGAAGGCCTAAAATTCTTTTTTTTTTTTTTTTAGGTTAGCCTTTGATTTATGTCCACTGTCCAATTACATGGAAGTATAAGTTTCATTTTGCCAAAAGCTTTCAAAAGAAGTAGACCATGGCACGAGTAGCAATTCCTTTATCTTTGACTTTGAAAAGGCTTTTGTTTATAGCAAGGTTTGCTGTACTAAAAATTGATACTATTTTGTTACCGGACTAATACAGTTCAGTACAGGACATACCATACCGAACCGATGGCATACCCGCTAGATAGACCAGAAAGCCCTAAGACATGAACTGCCCCGTACCGAACCGCCAGGTGGACTAGGAAGCCCTAAGACATGAAGCACCCCAAATTTAGCCATGGATGGTTCAAGGCTGTTTGGTTTGGTATAGTTGGTTCGAGGTCGGTTTGGTCGATTCTCCCCTTATATTGAACCAAAAGGCCGAAACATCCTGATTCCAAGTCAGTTTGGTTTGGTTTCGCATCGAACCGCTCGATTCACGATGGTTTGGCATACAATGGTTTATAAGAATCTATATATCAATCTAATAAGCATAGATACGTCAAATGCATGCCATATTTGTGTTATGCATTAGACACCAATATTTGTTGGAGACTTCTAAAATATATGTGGGATACTTATTCTAAGAATCCTATTTCTCTAAATTAAGAAAAGACTTTAGATACTTCTCAGATATACTTGAGATACTTAAACAATACCTTCATCGAGTGGAAGGCCATCATTTCGTTCTTTTTTTTCACTTTCTTTTGGATGAATGTTGATTTTTAATGATTCACTCTTAAGTTTTGGAGTTGTAACATTAATATTATCAAGGTTTTAAATTCTATAGGATGGGACTATCTCGATTTTTCAATAGAATGGAATGCACCACCATCTTACCCCATCGCGACACTTGGGATGGGGAGATATCTCAGGATGTGGAAATTGAGATGCGGAGATAATGGCAGAACAGTCTTGTCCCGGCATCCCACAGGATGTCTCACTGATAGTTGAAACCATGAATATTATTGGATTGTAGTCCATGGATTTGAATGATAACTAGACGATAGACTTCTTAATGCTATAGTATAAGGTAATACTATTAATAACCCCCTATGCGATATTGATGCTCTTCAAAATGCATGCAAACATGCATGCACATATATATACTGATTGCCATATCATAGCTGTATTTTATTTTTCATGTTTCAAAATTTGCCATATCTGAATGATATTTATCCTATTTGTTTCAAAATTTGTGACATCATTGTATCCATATTATTTTTTTTATATATATATATTCCTTATCCTGTATCTCATACCCATGCCCATGCTTTAGAACTCTCAACTGCTTTGATCTGTGGTTGTATTTCAAAGGGCGAGTTAATACATCTTTTACTCATGTCTTGCTAATAACTGCTTGTTGATTGAATCAATCAGCAATTGCTTTGGGCCTCATTTTCTGGCTTATGCAAAAGAATTCAATAACTTTATATACTAAGGGATGGCAAATTGTGTCAACGGGTCGTAAATGGATCGAGTTAACTTTAAGTATAACAATAAATGGGTCAACCAAACCCGACCTGTTTATTGATCAGGCCAAAAATTTAAATCCAAATCGAACCTATGTATTACATGGGTTACACGACACAACCTATATAACTTATTTAATAATTAGGTCGTGTTTGGCTTGATTTGAATGTATGACTCGTATAATCTGTGTAACCCATATAAACTGTGTAATATGTTTAATACCTATGTATACATATATTATCTGTTACATTTTTGATTTTAAGGGTTAAGGTTTTGAGTTACGAATTGTGATGATATATTCACCTAGCATAATTTTAATTATCCCCAGTTTATTTTCGGCCAATCGTTGGATCCTATATGATGATAAAATAATAATTAATTAAAGGATAGTATTAACTTGAATAAATGGATATTGCAGGTCATGTCTGGATTGGTAGGTCGGGTGACACAAATTGACCTGTTTAATAATAGGGTCAATTGTGGGTCAATATTGGGTTAGCAAGTCAATCTGAGACCTGACTTTTTTATTAATCATGTCTAATGGGTCAATCCGATTTTGATCCGAATCCGTTTATGCTCAATCCAAACCTGCTAACTTCATGTCAGATTCGAGTCATGTTCATAAGTCATGTACAAAATTGCCACCCCTATATACACTTGCTCTATCTGATATAGGAAGGTTCTTTATCCAACTTTGTTTTGGATTCTGCCGATGAAGTCTTTTTGACACTAGTTGCTAGAATTCATTCACTTGTCATGAAAGATATATTTCCTCTGTAACATGCAAAATCTTTTATGAAACAATGCATGCACATCTATGCTTCATAATTTGTATGGTTGAACATTTTTATTGCAATATTTTGGTATATGTTGCTTAAAAGGGATTTTAAGTGCTTTTTCAGATTAAGCAAAGCTGCATAGTTCTAGAGAGATAATTGCCACAAAATGATGCATGTCTACTTTCCTTCATCCGACCATGTCCTGTTTCTAAACATTCTAACTTATTCAACTGTTGCTTTTTTTATTCAATATTGCAGGTGGAGTGATACAAAAAGGAAGAGAAATTCTTTTTCAGGTGGATAACTGGAATTATATTTTTTTAATAAAAATCATATCTTAATTAATGCAATGATTTAATGAAAATGCCTAATTCATATATCAAGATGAGTGATTCATGTTCATTGATTGACATCCTTAATTTATTTGAAATTTATGAATAATCTAGTTCTTGGTGCAAATAATGAGAAAATGAATGTTTTTTCTCTTATAAATCTTTATCCCTGTGGAAAGAATCTCCCTTTACAGAGTTTTCCAATAGAATAGACTGCTGTCAGTATTTTCATTTGTTTTGCAACCTAGTAAGTTTAATAATGCACAAAAAATTGTCTTGCTAATGGTGCTCAGAGAAATATGAAGACTTGCTTAAATTTTATTTAAAGCGATATGTAGGGCTTGAAACTTTTCTGAATCAGAGTAGAATCTTGGGAACAAATGGTTGATTTACATAAAATCAAGGTTTTGATTCCCATGAGATGGGACCATCCTAGTTTTTTCATGGAATGTAATGTGCTGCCGTCCTACTTCATTTTGATATTTGAAATAGGGGAATGTCTCAAAATGTGCTGAATGGGATGCTGGGATAATTAAAGGACGGTTCTATCCCGACATTTAGAATGGCAACCTGTCTTGACGTTCCCTAGAATGTCTCGTCGGGATTTGAAACCTAGCATAGAATAATTTTGTATGCTTATAAATTTAAATTATATGCCAGAGTAGTTCATTAGAGTCTGCTATGGTTTTCTTCCCAAAGGAAAGGAAGCTGCTCTATGTCATTCTTTTAGTCTTCTTAGAATAAAAGAGGATTAAGAAATCTAGAACTTCATCCCCTCCTCATGCTGTCATAGCTTAACAAGGGCAGACATTACAGTTGCATGCTGTGAAGGGTTTTCTACCTCCATTGTAAGCACCAACCCACTCTCATTTTTTGCCCTTTGTTCGACTTCATTTAGGAGCCAGCTTTTTGGCACTAGAACTTCTATGGTCTTTGGAGGGAAATGCTCAGATAGATTCTTTCCTACTAAAGCTCTGTGATAAGAGAAGTGTTGTGGTTTGCTTCAAAGGAAATATTGGAGGGAGCATACTATGTTTGATATTGAAATTTGAATCTCTTTCTAAATTTGTTGAGAGATACTGGGGATAGAAAGGAATTTCAAAGTTATTGATAATATATGCTTTTTCTTTATCATTTTTTGGGGGATTAGTTGAGGGCCATTCATGTCAAAGTTATTGATAATATAGGCTTTTTTTTATCATTTTCTGGGGGATTAGATGAGGGTCATTCATCATATGTTGGCTAGTTTTGGGTTCTGTGTTGGTCATGTTCTTGTTGTTTGACAATGGCATAAGGCACAGAACTAAAAAGACACCTCAACTTAATTCTTAGTGGGATTTGTTTCTCGCTCTGGGCTTCATCTCCAGCCTAGAGAGGCCACTGAAAGGATCAAGAGGAAATTGTACAACCCTCTTCATTGTGAGAAGCAAACAGCTTAAAATGAGGCATCATGTAAAACACCTTTTACATGATTGGGTTTGGTCAAGGTGCACATGGAGGATGATTTACTTGATTCTGTTCAAAATGCATTCAGAAATTGGTAGAGCAGGGACTATCATTTTAGAATATTAGTAGAAACATAAATTTGCCTCAACTGCCAAATCACATTCATGGTCTTTCTTCATGCTTTGTGTTTAAGGCTTTGTAGCAGGGATCTTCTATCAATGGTAATATACCTGCTTCATAATCTTTCTAGAAATTGGAATAAATCTATTGGTGGTGTTGCAAATAGTAATTACAGGCATGTTTAACTATTCCAGATAGTAAGGGAGCAGTGCTCCTTGCCTAATAATAATCTGATGATGGATTTATGCACCTCTACTATGGCTAAACAAAAATACGTAGTTCTCTTTTGCTTTATAGCAACTTTTGAATTACTAGTGGCCATTTCCTTAAATTCTAGTGACAATATGATGGTAAACTATAATGGCAAGGTTAAGTTAATCACATCTATGATCTATCATGTGTAGTAATGGAAAGACGATTATTCCTTGATAGCTCTTCACATCTATTATGGAGAATTGATTTTATATCTGATATGACTCTTGAGGTAGAGTTGGAATATTGCACTTATGCAATCTATCGTCTGGTGGATGGTAGCCGAAACGCCCCAAACAAATATGCTTATAGTTGTCCACAATCATTACATGTAACATAAGATACAAGCTTTGTGGATATATGTTGCATGAAAACATACGCTGATTGTATGTGGTCTTACATGTGTACATCTTACAACATAGAAAATAGTACACATGAAATAATATAGTTATAATCAAAAATTGTGAGGCATCTTTGTCTGTATGTCTAGTGACAACATGATGAGAATACTGAACTTACATTCAAAATGGAGCTTAGCAGGTTGTCAAAAATATCTCAGGAAGTTTACAGCTCTTGTTGCCTATAGCTTGGGCTAATGATGGAACATCTTCGGGGACTACAACGCATATACACACCCAATGTAGGCCTAACTCTTCATATCACAATGTTAGATGAATTATAATATATCTAAATGTACCATGCAATTTCATAGTCCTAAAGTTCTCCTCAGCATCGTTACCGAAATCTCAGAAATCATGGGAACAATAAGAATTGGAAAAAAATGTGAGATATATGTCAGCACATGATTGTATCCTAACTTTTTAGCATGCATTAGTGTGGCACATCAATGTCCTTACTAATTAGCGGAAAAAGCTTCATCAATTGCAAGAGTGACACTGGAGGAAAACAAGTAGCTGACTGTTTGATGATGTTGAATGATGGATTGTAACTTAGAAATCCATATCAAATTGTAATACATAAATTCATTAATTATATGTACAGATTGTTTTTAAGTATGCTAGTCAAAAATTGTGTGCAGATTGATGTGGGTGGATTTTTAGCTACTACTTTATCTGAAATTATGTTCTTTTCAATGAAGCTATTCAGAAGCCAGAAACAACACTAAATTGACAAAGCATGGTTATCTGGTTATAAAACCTTTTGTAAATGTATTCTTTTAATGTCCTTGATATTATAAAACTTAAACATGCTGTTTTATAAGCAAGACTACTTTGTCTCTAAGATGCATTATTTAAAGGCAGGCTTTCAATTGGGAATCTCATAAGCATGGTTGGTGGAAAAATTTGGAGAAGAAAGTTGCAGATCTTGCTAAATGTGGGTTTACATCAGCATGGCTGCCACCAGCAACCCATTCATTCTCTCGAGAAGGTCGGCATATCTTCAGTTATCAATCTATATTTTCTAAGTAATGCTTAAAAGATAAATGTTTCTCTTCTTTATTTGCAGGATACCTACCACAGAACCTCTATTCTCTGGACTCTTCTTATGGTTCCCACCTTGAATTGAATGCTTTACTTCAAAAAATGAATCAACACAAAGTCAGAGCAATGGCTGACATAGTTATCAATCATCGTGTTGGGACTACTCAAGGACATGGGGGAGCATACAATCGGTATGATGGAATTCCACTGCCATGGAACGAACATGCTGTAACATCATGTTCTGGTGGACTGGTAATTCTACTAATTGAAATAATATTAAATATACATCCTCTTTAGCTTAAAATAAATTGATCTATTAATTAGTTTGCATGGCTAAGCTATTGCTACATCAATAACTTCTTGCTTGCATTGCACTTTTGGAGATTGCACCTCTATTTATATGTTTGTTATGCATCCAGGGTAACCGAAGCACTGGTGATAACTTTCATGGAGTTCCAAACATAGATCATACCCAAGCATTTGTAAGGAAAGACATAATTGGATGGTTAAAATGGCTTCGCAAAAGTATTGGTTTTCAAGATTTTCGTTTTGATTTTGCAAAAGGGTAGATGAATGTTCTGTTCAAATTAGTGTTTCTAGTATCATGCCTGCTTATGTTTCTTAAAATTAATGCTCACTGTATGTTGTATAATTTCCAGCTATGCACCAAAATTTGTAAAAGAATATGTAGAGGAGTCAAAGCCGATATTCTCAGTAGGGGAATATTGGGATGCCTGCAACTACAGTGCACCTAATTATTGCTTGGACTACAACCAAGGTATTAATCTCGTAATGAATATGTAAACATTCATGTTTGGTAATTTGTAGTTATCTTCTTACATAATTGAACAAGAAAACTTCACTATATGGATTTATGATGGATTCTTTTACGACGTTGTTTACTCTATGTGCGCTTATCGAGTCTATGTTAATGTTTTCGATAATATAGGTAACATAACAAAGTAAAAATGGTCGGTGCTGCATTGACTATTTGCATAATTCTTCATACTTGTATGTTCTTTTTTTTTTAATTAATTTTATTGCAAATAGAAACTTGATTGCTTCAAGAACTATGGAATTCTGAGCTGAAAGAAAAAAAAGATAATGCTTTTCGAATAAGTATAATCAATAAATTAAAATATCCTCATAAACCCGTCTAATTATAATTTAGTGGATGTGCTGAATAATTTTTCTTGTTCCTAACAGGGCAACCAATATCAGCCTCAATGACTACAGTCAATACTCAATGACTACAGTCAATATTGGCAGTAGTTAACTTTAGGAAGAGGACTTGAGAAAATCTGACAATTGCTGGCAGTAGCCTTAATGATTTAATGGACTCGATGATGACAAAGGAAGATAACTTTGAGTGGTAAAGTAGTAGGAAGGTATCCATGGTTAACAATTTGTTGATGATCAACATTCATGAGTTTTAGTGTTGGTCTTTGCTGCACTGTGTTAGTACTGGCACCCAACTCTGGGTTGGCATGTCACCTATTAGGTCTTTTTTTAAAAAAAGTTTATTTAAAAGGTGCTTTTAGTTAAATTCCACTAGTGGAATTTCTATAATATTAAAAGCATTTTAAGTTCCTGCTCGTTTAAATTAGAAAAAATAATCCATTAAGGAATTTCTATAATATTAAAAGCATTTTAAGTTCCTGCTCGTTTAAATTAGAAAAAATAATCCATTAACTTTAAAGTGTCAACATTTCATGATATTTCAGTAACCTGAGGGTTCTTTTATGTTATTTCTTATGTCAACCATGGTGGAGATTTCTTTTCCCTGGAGTAAAATTTCCTGCTGATCACATTAAAAAAAATTATGCACTATAGGAAACTTTCATTAGAAATAAATAACAAATATTTTTTTTCTGACATAAAGTGCTATTATAGAAGGTATTGTTGGGGGGGCCTAAGTTCATCTCAAACTATCACATGGAATTAGTCTTTATAGCATCATCACTGACGATAATTTATATCACATGTGGTGGTAGATTGACAATGCTGCAGTATTAAATCGTGTTATCTGCACACTCACTTCTGGCTGAAAGAATCTTTGCGAAATACTTGTCCAAATTAGATATGTATCAGATGTTGGGATACCTATCAAATTTTTTGGTCATCCAGTTGACTCCTTTGTGCTTGTTGTGATGCTGGCAAGCAAGCAGGGATTTCATCCAGTTGTACTTACTAGATTTGAATCAATGACTCACGATGTATGAAATTGGTAGTCTGATTGGAGCTTTCTGAAATTGTTAGCGAGTTATGAGTTTGACCCATTATAATAATGCTAAAAGTAAGCCTTTTGTTCATTTTAGAGATTGGTCTAGAATGTTTGTAGTTGAACAACTTTGCAGAATTTTATTTTTCTAAAATTTTGAAGCTAATTGGGAAGTTTAAATGAGAAACGTGCATATTGGAAGAACTTTAACAAATAGTCTTTTTAATATTTTCTTTTATTCGATTTTTAAATATATTTTAGTTAACATTATTTTTTTTCTATGTATCCCTGTGTCTCTTTATATTCTAGATTGGTCAGACTTTTGAATGTGTCCAAATCTGGTTCTCATGTTGTGTCCATTTAACACTGGTATTGAATGAAGATATTATGCTTCTTAATTTAGTGATTAACTTTCCCACAAGGAGGGGATTGCAGGTGTATGTCTATCAAAGATCCTAGATATCCTTAGCATGCTTCTACCAATTTCAATGTTAGATTGCTTCAGGAGGCCTGAATTGCTTGAACAATGTGTATGACTACATGGAAGACCAAAACTTTAGCAAAAATTCTGATAAGCTAATCAATAACAAGTCAAGGGCTTTTAGCAAGTGCTTGTAATTGCAATGTAATGGGGTTACTAACATCATTATTTTAAGTTGAAAGGTCTAGTTAATAGAGGATTCATCAAAGTGATCTTACAAAAGGGGACCATTATGAAGGACATCAGGAGCAAGGAACTTAACTGAATACATGTGAATAATGCAAAGATTTCCAAATGCAAGAAAGGAGATATTTGGGAGCCAGATGAAAGGGCAGGCTTAGAATAAGTTGCATGAATGACAAGAAAACATGACAAATGGGAATGGCTCCATGTGAAAGGTTGGGATGTAAACCTAAGAGCTGGGAAGCTTAGCAAGATTAATGAGGGACATGCTTGTATAGAATTGGATTTTGGAGTGATAAGGCACTTCCTCAGAGAAGTTAGTATGTACAAGTTTCTGCAATGCTTAGAATGGTCTTTTAAAGGGGCAAATGTAGCAGATAATTGGCAATTAGCGTACACATTAGCGTGTGCAAAATTTAACAAGATTGATAATTAGAATTAATCTTCTCTTATTCCAAGCAAAATAAAGAGAAAAGAGGTAGAACTGATGAAACATACATGAGTGAGAATAGCTTGAATCAGAAGTATTTATACTTGGAAGCAAGAAAGATATTATTGCTCCTAGTAAATGACAGGCCATCTGTATATGGGTTCCAATAAAGGGCCTGATAACAATGAAATAAGACAAAAAGTAGCCCAATGTCAGATTGGTAGACTATGAAACAAATACATAAAAAACTCCTTGTTGATTAACATGCCTTTCAAGCTAGAGCATAAATATCAAGCATGCCCAGCTTTACTATAATGGTGTAACAATATCCGTGTTGACATCTTCTTAAAAAAGTGAAGATCTGTTTACAATATGTTTAGAGTTACACAGAAAGCCAAATCAGTTGCAAGATAGATGGCAGCTTGAAAAGAAATAGGCTGAAAAACATCAATCACAAATTCCAATAAAATAGGTGGCCATATCGACTCACATTTGGCTGAAGCAATAGCTCTATACTCTGCTTACTTAAACCTGATTAGATTGTTTCTTGTTTCTGAAGTAACCAAATTCCCCTGCCCTCCCCTCCTGCAAAACAAGTGTGCAATAACTAGATGTAGACCTATCATCAGGACTACCTGCCTGGTCAACATCTAAATATCACTGAACATTCGAGTTCTCTCTTGTATCATATAATATTCCTTGATGAGGTCCTCTTTTTAGATTTCTCATAATTTGATGCACTGCTTTAAGATGAGGAGCATGATAACTATTTATAAATTAGCTAACCATACTGATTATGTGTGGTATCAAGTAATGGTCATCAGTCATTCTTCTGGTTGATTGTACGTTTCTAGATCACATGGGAGCTCTCCTTTGTCAGCGTAAAATTTTAAGCTGGCCTCTGCAGGAGTCTTTGCACTTTTTCAGCCAAAGTCTAGTGTCTTCAAGGAAGGCCATGACATTCTTCCTTTAAGAGGGGACAGCCCTATTCTAGAATGAGCAAGCTCAAAACTGACTAAGGTGTCCTAAACCATTGATTTCAAGCCTCTTCTGCGAGAACTATTTTCGAACATCAATAGCTATTAGGTTGTCTCCTATGATAATAATATTGTCAACATATACAATAAGAACAATCTTACCTTGGAAAGCTATTTTTGCCAAAGTGGGAGTGATCAGCTTGATTTCTTTTGAATCGGAGGTCGGATGGAGCATGATTGGATTTGTTAAACCAAGCATCTGGGGATTGTTTCAAACCGTAATTTGATCTTTTTTAGTTGTAAAACAAGTTCCAAACATTTTGCAGAAAAAAAAAGGCAGAGGGTGGATCTACATAAACCTCTTCACATTGGTCTCTCTATAGGAAATTATTCTTAACATCAAGCTAAAGCATAGATCATCCAAAGAACTACTGAAATGACAACTCAAACAGAGATGAGCTTTACCAAATGTTTCAAGGTAATTTATTCCATAAGTCTAGGTATAGCCTCTGGCTATGGGCCAAGATTTGTCCATCTCGATAGAGCCATCAGGTTTATACTTGATGTATATATTCAATGGCATCCAACTGTCTATTCCCCTCAGGTAAAGGCACCATCCCAGGTATTATTTCTGTGGAGTGCTTTCATCTCATCTATTATAGTCCTTTTCTATTCTAGATGTGAGGGAATTTCTTAAAAAAATTTTAGGTGTAGATGTGGAAGAGATAGCAGGAACAAGAAGACGTGCACCAGGGAACAGGATTACCAATGGAAGGTATCGGTTCTTTTTGGTTTTCGAAGAGTTATGGGTAAATCATTATGAATGACAAGGGCGTATGTAGGAAAAATGCCTGTATTTGGGTCTCTAACTAGGTTTATTGATTAATGAGTTATTTTTCTTTCTCATGGTCTAACCAATTATCTGAGTAGACTCTTTCACTTGAGATATGCTAGATGGCGCATCAACAGTTAAGGAGGTATGGAAGCTGTGATTCTAGCATCATTACTAATTTCATAGGTGTCCTTCATTAGGGTGCCTTTCTCAGTGTAATACAAAGATCTTCATAAAGGTTACGTCTGAAGAGAAATGCCTTTATGTTTGAAAATTACAGTAAATTTGATTGTAATGGTCTATTGAAAGGTCACAACGTCAGGATTCAGGGGTAACAAGTAAATATGGAAATTATACAGAACAGGGGTAAGAACGAACATAGAAATGAAAAAAATTAACAGAATGTAAGAAGTATGGGGATAAGAAAGCAGTAGGCTGAAATATGAAGAAATTGTGAAATTATGTGAATTAGTTGCAATTTTAACATGAAAAAAAGATAATTAGGTGGTTATAGGTCTTGGAAGAGAGTTTTAGTATGTTTATTTATTCTTTCAAGGTATCTAGATTTGAGGATTATAGGACTTCTTGTGAGAAATGTATGTTTGTTTGCTAATAATTTCCTATTAATCTCGTGTCTGAACCTTCAGAAACACTTATGAAATTTTCTGCAAAAGTTAATTGTGAAATCCTTCTATTCAAGTTGCACTTACTATTTTCCTGTGATAACATGACTGGATCTCAGAACATGCCTAAAGTTATATGCAATTGACTTACAGATCATGTAGTGAAATGTGAATGATTATAAAACTTTTTTTTTTTTTTTGTCTTGAATCGGACCTCTGAATCTAATTGATCGAATTAATGAACTTCAGCTGAGGCTCATAGTGTCATGTATACACATATTCTGGAGCTTTAGTGCCTCAATTGAAATTTGAACCAATCAAAATTTTGGAGACATATACAAGTTGGAATCTAAATGAATCTAATCTGGTAACTGGAGTTGTACAGGTCAAAATCATGTGTTTATCACTGGTTAAGAACCATGTGTCTATCCATCACAAAAACATTGAATTCCAACTAGATATCAACTTATGACAGTGTACATGTTGCAATAACTAAAGTGTTATTCGTTTTATATTTTATAGCGTCTGCATAGAAAATTATTCAGTTTCATTTTAGGAGTAACTTTTATGCATTATTTTGTGAATTGTTTAGATAGTCATAGACAAAGGATCATTAACTGGATTGATAACACTGGAGGGCTTTGTGCTGCATTTGATTTTACGACAAAGGGCATCCTTCAGGTATTACAATGAATTGATTGTCTTCTTTTGCATAAGAATGGAACTGTACTTTGTTCAACAGCAAGCACTGAATCACCTGGTAAAACTTATTGGATGAACTATATTTTCCATAACAGGAAGCAGTTAAGGGAGAGCTATGGCGTTTGCGTGATCCTCAAGGGAAGCCTCCTGGTGTGATGGGATGGTGGCCTTCAAGATCAGTCACTTTCATTGAGAACCATGACACAGGATCAACTCAGGTATATATATCTCTTTGATTAATGGCATCCTGATAAGCCTTCAAATCTTATTTTAAATTGCTAAAATATGTGAAAAATGTTTGTTGATGCAGTCACACCTTTTTATTTATATCCAAACATCTACTTACTTGGAGGATTTACATTTTTCAGGGTCATTGGCCTTTCCCAGCTGATCACATTATGGAGGTATGATGGAGTTTCTTGCACTTATCTCTGCTATTATATAAAGCAAACTATGAGTGGATGTCCAACTTACAGGACCCTTAGTGGGTATGGTAATATTGAAAAAGTATCTTTTACTAAATGCACCAACTACGTTTTAACTCTTTCCTCTCTTAAGGGAGATAAGAGTAGCATAGCAATCAAAAGTTGGAGTAAATTTATATGAGACTAAGAAATTATGTACAATTTTAATCGTGATATGCCGTACTGATCCATACTAGTGCGTATCAGGACAGACCAGTAGATCCGGTACCGAGATTAGAAACCTTAGGTTCATTCGATGAATTTATATGTTGATAATTATAGCTCTTATTAGTTTGCTAGTAAAGGAATATACTATTGATGCATAAAATCTGGATGGAAGATATGTAGACTGTAGAATTCTCCATTTACGTCCTGAAAAGATAGTGATTTTGAGACCTAGGCAAACAAGCATATCAGCACCAAATTTGATAAATTACTAAGTCCGAAAACAAAATTATCAAAAAATTGAAAAAATGAAGACATTGTTGCTCTTTAACATTCATCAAGGAATTAAACCATCCCATCAAAAAGTGTTGTGCATTGCCTGTGCTTGCTGCTAGTGTTTGATAATTCAGGGGTTGAACATATCATTCTCAACATATTTTATAATCTTCATGTTTCAGGAATATTAAAGTTGTCCTCCTGTCAGATAAAATCATGGATTATAACTTTAGCAATTTACATGTCAAGGTATTGGATATGATTCATGTTTTTAGAGGTCATTTGTTGTTGTTGACCGGCAAGCAGGAAGTTGTATGCCTGGTATGGTCAAGTGAACGTATTGAAAAAAAAAAATGTAGTACTCACAAGCTTTGGCATTTTAAGCAGTGATATTTTCATAAATCATTCAACAACCATAATAACAACTAAGCCTTGACTAGTTGGGCTTAGCTACATAAAATAATAAATTAATTCCTGCTATATATCAGAAAATTTCCAACCTGTTTTAACATAAGCTATGAGCACCTCCCAACATAGGAATTCTTGCTTATGCAATTCTATCAAGGTTTCAAATGCTGGGGCTCTATTAATCAATTAAATTGTGAATATTTTTGACAAAAGTTGTCTAGATGACTACACACACATATAGATGTAGACTTGAATGTAACCAAGCCTAAGTCCGATCACCTTTTCTATCCTTGGATCCACACAGTTCACAGATTCCAAAGATAAAAAAAGTAAAAAAAATGGGGTGGCTTTGAGATTCCTATGAGAAAGATGATCGGATTTTGGACTTGGCTATATTCGAATATAGCCAAGGCTATATATATATATATATATATATATATATATATATATATATATATATATAATTAAAAAAAAAAGAAAAAGTAGCACTAGACTAATCAATCTCTTTATATTTAGGATTTCTCACTAAGAATTTATCTAAGTTATCTATAGTTTCAGTTCTGTCATCAATTGAATAGATATTTAATCTCTTTGAAACTTCTTTTGCTGTTTTTGCTAACCCCAATTTGGCAACTTGCGTTTCAGGGATATGCATACATCCTCACACATCCTGGGATACCAACAGTCTTTTATGATCACTTCTATGATTGGGGCGACTCTATTCACAACCAGATTGTGAAACTGGTACTCCTAACTTCCTAACTATACACTGTTTAAGATTTATGGTTGATCAAGTATCCTTTCTAAGCTTTTAAATTACATGCAGATGGACATCCGGAGACAACAAGATGTCCATAGCCGGTCAGCAATCAAAATTCTGGAAGCTCAGTCAAATCTGTACTCTGCTATCATTGACAATAAAGTGTGCATGAAGATCGGGGATGGGTCCTGGTGTCCAAGTGGCAAGGAGTGGAAACTAGCAACCAGTGGGCACAGATATGCAGTATGGCGCAAGTAGAATTCTGCCTTGGAGAAAATAAGCTTGTACCTGGAAAATTAATACTCATGCTTGTAGAACATTATTACCATATAGTATTGAGAAATAATATCATCATTTCAGTTCTTGGTCAAATTTCTCTTTTGGCAT
Source organism: Metroxylon sagu (assembly GCA_017589505.3). Taxonomy (NCBI): domain Eukaryota; kingdom Viridiplantae; phylum Streptophyta; class Magnoliopsida; order Arecales; family Arecaceae; genus Metroxylon; species Metroxylon sagu. The sequence continues at coordinate 1,178,621 of JACVBY030000657.1, forward strand.
AACGATGTTGCATCACATTCCTGATATTCGCTCACAGATGTGGTCATTTCAGGTCAAGTTCAAGCAATTTCAACTATCAGTACAGGTCACAATTATATGAATGTTTGACAACCAAAAAGATAGGATGTTGGATGGATACTTGATATAGCTAACCATTGATCAATTATGGTGGATTGGAGCTATAAGTTAGATTAGTCATGTCCTTGTCAAATTAGGATCATTGGAGAAGTTAATATGAGTTTGCATTAAAGTCCTGTTCAAACTTTTAAATACCCATAATGATCTGCCTTGATTTTTCAGTGGAAAGGTTATTGTCGTGATTGCACTATTTGAAATGTATAAAAACTGTAAGGGGCTGTGTTGGTTGCTTGTGTTTCTAGTTGCAACTGTAGCTAGAAATACTAAATTTATTTTTGTTACTATTCATTTGGCTTGCTTGCATTTTAAAAATGGTAAATATTATTCTTGTACTTAGGTTGTTTAATGTGGACAGGGTGTGATCACCTTGCAACTAACATGATAAGATTACCCTCACTGATATTATTATACAATATGATACAATATAAATATATTGTATAAGATAAGTAGTATTATAATACAATATCAAGTTATATAATTATAATTATATATTATATTATAATTATATATAATATACCATATGATATTACCATAATTATTATTTTATCATGTGAGAGCTATTGCAATAAATTATGAAAATATCATGATAATTTTTTTATCATCATAATCATAGTAATATTATTATCATTAGAGGGAGAGATGTGATGGTAGCCCAACTAGAGCTTGCATTTTGGTGGCCATATCTCTAGATGCAGTAAAAGGGCTTAGGATTTAGTATTGTTGAAGATGAACATGAGATCAATTTTCTAATTATGCAATATTTATATGACAAATGGAATCTGTACTTGCCTATGACTCCAACTGAGCTTCCTTCAATCTCTGCTGTTATGAAGATAAATTACATATGATGATACTGTGTTCGGTCAGGCTTCAGATAGGTGTCCAGGATCTGAAGGCTTCTAGCCAATACTTTTAAATTCTTCTGGCCTATAATTAGAGATGGCATCATTGGTGCTACTAAAGATCTGTTCACCAATAGCTGGCACCCTCAGCTTGGTAGGCCACTTGGGATAATATCCTTGCAGACGGAATAGTCTGTGTAATAGCATTCACAAGTTCTAAAGATTGTAGCCAATAGACTATGACCTATAATGTGAAGATGGCACAGGAGATTATGCATTCTATAGAGAGCACCTCTTAAATAAAATATCCAATGGGGATAAAGGCATATTTGGAAAGCGCCTATGATCAAGTCAAATGGTCGTAACTTCATTTTGTTTTGATGCATTTTGGATCTGTGGACCAGTTCATTAATTTGATTGAGGGATGTATTCTTAATCCTTCCTTCAGTGCCAGTTAATTGATCCCCTACTTTGTGGATTTCATCGGCAATTGGATTATGTCAAGTTTGCCTGTTGTTGCTCTTTATTTTTTATCCTGTGTACTGAAATGCTCTCCAGAATGCTGTTTGATTCTGTTGCAAGAGGCGCATTAAAGTGTTCCCAGCCAAGTGGTTCTAAATTTCAATTATCACTTCTTTTTGCTGACGGTCTATTCCTTTGTCACTGGAGCTACCAGACAGGATGAAGCTGAGCTTCAAAAGTTTATGTTGTCTTATTGGTTGTAAGCAGGTGAGAATGTTAATCTAGATAAATCTCATGTCCGGTTCAGTCCCAGGTTATGTTGGGCATCAATGCAGGAAATGGTACATGGACCTATCTAGGTAATTCACTATCTGATTTGTCTTGCAATGATGGATTTCAACCCCTTGTTTGACAGAATCAGGGTACACTAGAAGGATGCAAGTGGAAGCATCTATCTCAAGCAGGAAGGTCAGTTCTTAACCAGTCAGCGCTTTCTTCTACACCTCTACATTTTGACTAACTGTGCTATTCCTCTCTCTATTTTGGATAAATTGGAAAAAAAAAAATTCCAAGCATTCTTCTTGGGTTATGATTTTGATAAGAGGGGCATGCACCTTAGTGCATGAATTAGCATTTGTCAACCTAAATCTAAAGGTGGCTAGGTCTACAGAGCTTAACAATCAAAAGAAAGGCCTTCATGGCCAAGACTGAAGGCAATCTTATCTTTGCTAATGATACAATTTGGTACAGAGTGGTGATGGCCAAATATAATTCTGCTGAAAAGTATTATGTTCATTTCTTTGCACAATAGCTTAATCATTTTGAGATAGGTTTGTTATTCTTTGACTATTATCATGGATTGCTTTCAATGGCAAATTGACCATGGGTGACTCATTAAAGTGTTGGAGGATCCACGGATATTTACTATTACAATTATTAATGAGTATGGTGGTTGGAACTAAACTTTCTTGTATGTGAAGTTTCCTATGGAACTATCTTATTTTGTCTCTACCTTTTCCATTCCTAAGAATGCTTGTGAGGATGGATTTTTTTGAAACACTACTTGTAGATCTAAATTAAGGGTCCAGATGATTACTAAGTCCACTGTATTCCATTCCCCTGCTAATGATGGTACCAGCTTCAAGTGGACTGGGACTCTCTCTACCACTCGCAGGGTGAAATTATTTGGGTGAAAGGTGGTGTGGTGTCTGTAACCTTGCAAGCATCTGCTTGTCTAGCTAAGCCTGTTGATTCCTCTTGATGTTAATTGTCTACCGAGGACATTGAACATATTTTGCCCCACTGTCAGGTTGATGTGTCTACCTGACAATCCATGTCTTAGAAACATGATTCCCTAGTTTTTCACTTACTGAATTCTTTGATTCATCACCTTTCTTCCACCCATAATTCTTAGATAAGCCAGTCTAGGTTTTCTTATTGCTCTTGGCTAGTGTGGACCATGAGGAATTAGGACTTGTTTCAAAATTTACCTTCAGAGGGATCTAGCATTGCTGTCCCTGCACATTAGTTGATAAATGAACTCTTTGATGCATCTTTAAAGTTATATGTTACTATTAATGCATGGTAGTGGGATAACAGCAGCTCAATTAGTGTCCAACACAAGCTTTTATGGTGAGGATGCATATGGATATATATTTAGTTTTACATTAATTATACAATGCATACATTTGAGACATTTATGAAAGATCAATGAACCTAAATAATACCTTTCGATTAGATTGGTATACGTATCCTTATTTCTTGGATATTTTTGAAAATCATTTCTTGCTTTGAGCAGATTATATTTTCGGCAAGGGGGTTGATCTCGATAGAAGCTAGTAGACAACCAATTTTTAAAATCTTGAATGTAAGAAAAAAATCTTATCTATTTGCTTGACAATAGTATGGGGATATCATTTATATTATCACTTCAGCATAACTATAGGAATTGTGAGAGGTTTTTTCTTTTCTTTTTTTCTTTTTTTTTGGGTTGCTTGGCAATAGTATAGAGATTTCATATAAACATATTTGCTGCTGGATAATAATATAGGAATTTCATCTGTGATATTACTTCAGCATAACTATAGGCATAAAAATAAGATAGGAGAGTAGAGGGGGCGTAGGATTAATGTTATAAATACCGTCACCCATATTTCACACTAAAATTATATATAATGTCATCATAAGCTTGCACCTATCTTTTCTCAAAAGGTTTCATCTGCATTATGTTAGTTTTATTATTCTTCATGGCAAATGCAATCAATTGCCCTCACAGTTGTATATTTTAAAATCTTTGTTTTGCCTTTGTTCACTAAGTCTTATGTAAATTGTCAGCATTTACCTTATTAGCTTTAGGTTTTAGATTAATTGGTTATTTTATAAAATAATAGTGCTTAGATTTACTAGAGATCAAAATAGTTACATCAAAATGACTATATAACTTCATTTTACAAAAGCCCAACTCAACATGAAATCAAAAGCTCTCCTAGATTTAAGTTTTAGCTGGCCTAGAGTAAATCGCATCAAACTAGCAAGACTTCTCATGGACTTATCAATTCTTCATCCACATCCTTTATTTTTTATAGATTACTTACGATTCAATAATCTACAAACCTAACTGTTTGTAATGCTGTAAAATTTTATTTTAAAAATTAATGAATATTATAGTTAGCTCTACTTGGAAAATAGGCACTGTGAGATGCATAGATTGTTGAGTTGTCAGTAATCTACGAAAGATCTGAAGTCGAACTTTAGGCTCATTAGGCCAGCCCATCAATTCCATGTAACCTTTGATCTAATTAAAAGTTCCATGGAGGTTGGACCACCTCATTAGAGCAAATCCATGTGGAGGCACAAGCATGCATGGAATCGTGGCCCTCATCATTCACTTCATGGCCATGAGGTTGATATAAATATATATATATATATATTTCCGTCCTTGAAAAGAGAACCTTGATCCCTCCCAGCCCTACACTTGGTATGCTGAAAAAGGGTGCAATGTTCAAAGGAAAACAACTCATCATGGTTATCATGTGACCCCCATCACGTCTGCCACCTCAACCACACCCAATCCTTTTCACTCCTCCCATATTGTTCTTTGGGGAAGATTATTCCTCTCATGTTAACTTTGCCACCCACTCCTTCCTAACATATCCCTTGGGGGTTGGCTGGGGCCATTTGGTGGTTTTTTAGCATTTAAATGCTTGCAACCTTGCTCAAAATAACACTCATTCTAGGTGTTTCATGGCCTCTTAGTTATGTTGCATACATAATAGTAAAAAATATATGATCATTATAATAGATTATTTAGTTTTATACTAATCTATTATGATACAAATGATGGTCTTTATTTGCATTTATAATAATTTTATAACAATTTTTTTGAAAACTATGACAAAAGAATATTTACTAATTACATTAATCTTTTTTGATTAAAAATTTAAAATCTATTTTGGATCAAATCTATTTTGAGACCTGTAATAATAAAAAAGAAAAGTCAAAAACATTTGCTTCAAAAGCATGTTATTCGCAGAAATATATTTATGAATTTTATATTTATAATGTATATTTGGGTTTATGATTAAGGCTTCTCAACACTCATGGAGCTATGAATTCAAAATTTAATTATCGACCTTTATATTGATTTTTTAAAATATAATTAATATTTACTTTTAAAATAATATAATAATATTTAACACATGCCATACAGATCAATTAAAGTTCTTAATTTGACATGGATGAAATCTTTTAGAAGTAAAAATTATGTAATGTCCAAAGAAGTGGATGAATAAGTTTTACAGGAGCTTACCGCTTTTTATGAGTTCTCAAACAAGAGTCAGCTCATGTTTTTTTTTAAACTCGGCTTAAAACCAACCTCAATGAGCAAACAGAGCTAGATCTAGATCTCTTGGACTCGGGTCAATTAAGACTCAAAACTTAAATGCATAAAATCATTACCATATATCATTAATGAAAATATATTTTGGCAATCAAACTTTCACTCAAAATTCAATTTTATTCTCAAACTTTCAGTTATTACAGTTTAACCTTTTATGTTTCAAGAATATTGTATTACTAACATTCCGAATCAATTAAAATTAGCAGAATAACTGACATACCATCCATACATAAAATAGATGTTAAAAATATAATATTTTTAAAACATGAGAATCCAAATTGTAGCAATTAAAAGTTTAAGGACTAAAATAAATTTTGAATGAAAATCTGAGAGTAAAAAGTATATTTTAGCTAATATTATTCAAGTTATTACTTTTATATAAGATATTTTGTATTCATATATTTTTAAATTTTCATATATTTTACAACAATATTTTCTAAAATATTGGCTATAATGATAATATGGGATTAAAATATAATCAGGATGGTTATGTAAAGCTACTGGGATAATGCAACCGTGCTTCCTAATTTCAAAGGCAGCATCATTCCTCTCTCTATCTCCCCTAATTCGATGGCACCAATCGGCCCCTAAAGGCGTGGCTTGACTGGATCAAGCCCTTGGCATCCACTGTAAAGTGGTACAAAAGAGATCCATCTTTTTAATAATTTTGGAGCTTGGTGTGGGTCAGAGGCTTGCATGATTGCTGAGAGATACTCATCATAAGATTTGTTTCCTCTTGTTCGCATCCCCGAGGCGGCATCAACCCTCGCTTTATACCGCACCTGCTCTACATTCCAACCCCTTTTAAAGCTACCAAAGCAATGCTCCATTCTATATATATATATATATATATATATATATAAAAGTAAAAATATACTTTTAATTTTCAAATTTTTATTTATTAAAATTAAATTTTTTTATATTTAAAAAATATTATATTTTTGAACTTGATGAAATGCTTATATAAGAATGATATATCTAAAAATATAATATTTTAAATATTAAAATTAAATTGTAACAATAAAAAGTTGAGAATTAGAATGGGTTTTAAGTGAAGGTTTAAGGATTAAAAGTATACGTAGCCTGAATAGAATAAAAGAAAAATAATACCACCCCATGATATTACCCACTGGATTAGCCATCCAACATGGCAGCAATGCATTGATGTGATTCATAAAAGTTGGTGCCACTCAATGAAGTTGTGCACTCATGATATGCTACGTTAGTGCCGTGTAATATGGATGATTGGGCAGGCAAAGTTATGGCATGGCATGGTGTTGTCATTTTCGTTTATGGTATTATTTGCCATCCTCACTTAAGGAAATGTTCTTTTATTCTTTGATGGCAAACAAAAATATCCTTGAACCTGGTCATACCAATATTCTCATCATGCTTTTATGCTTAGTGACTAAAAATGTGTATAATTTATTTACAATTAAAATGACTGGAATGTTCTTAACTAATTCAGTGTGAACAAATGTGCAAAAAAAAATAACTCAAAATAATCTGCATGCAAAATACTAAATTCATAAATATATATGTATTTCAATTGTATATAAGGATATAATATATATGTGTGTAAAAAAATTAATTATATAATATTTAAACTAACGTGATTGTGATGATTGTGATATTGATGATAAACATTCAATAAAAAATGATTTTCTTAACATATACATGTAAATAATGAATTTGTGGGGATATATATATAGTTTTATGTATTTATAAGGATCTAAATGTTAAAAAAAAATGAAAATTCACTAAATATGGCATTTGTAAGATATTTATGCCCGAGATGTCACATGGTTTTACCTCTCCTCAAAAGGTGATAACTATAGAAGAAAAATGATTTAGATCACTATATATCATGATTGCAATTTGTGATGTACAATGAGATGAGATGGTGGATCAAATTCCTCAAACTCTCTATTAGTCACAACCATCTCATGTTTGGCACTAATCTTTTCTTACATTTGATCTAACTATTTTTAGATTCTTTTATATATTAGATCTCCTTTATATCTAGGTCTTTCACATTTAATTAAGAGGAGATCGTGATAGCTATATATTATAATCTATACCAACTCTCTTCAAGAGAGGCCATGTCCTTGAGAGATGGATTCGATGCAAATATACTAACATTCATCTCACCCTCCTTTTAATTTTAACAATACTATAAAGGAAAGTTAAGGAACTAATATATTCAAGAGTTAATATCTTGCCCTACAATGGATTACTTGCCATGTGTCTCATACTTTTTATTACTGCATGTCTCTTACACTTTATTAACTTGAAATTATCTATCCATCAAAGTACTGTACATGTTCCTCATCTATAGAGTCTTCGATCTCAAGTTTCCATCCTCCTTTATTACATCGATATTTTCCTTATTTTCATAGTAGTTTAAAGATCGATTCCTAATTCCTTGATTGCCTTTGCCATGAGTATATATAGTTCTATAATAACTTTCACATCACCAATGTCATGATTCAAAACTAGGCTCGACCATGTCTCAAATATGATTAGGATCTCTTTCAATTAATGGTCAGATTTCATTTGGTTAAATTTCATGAAAACACATTTACTAATTTCTCTTAAGACATATAATTACAAAATAATGGTCAATGATTATACAAAGAAATTAAATTTTCATTCAAATTAAACCTCTTCATATAATTCTAAAATCAAACCAATATTTATTTCATTCCATCACTTTATAAGGGACAAAATAGATCAATTTAAATGCAAACATTATATCCCTTGGCATAGGTATATTAGAGACCCTTATTACTTTACTAATGTAGTCACTTCTATAGCCATCAATTTTATCTTAAGATACATATAAAAGATCTAACTTTTCATTCTGAATTGTTGTTTAACTATGTATACCAAAAAATACTTTCGATCTTGTAATAGTATAAGTCATAATACTTCTCATCCTAAATTACAGTAAATGATTGAGTGAGTTGTATGCCCAAATATAATAAATGATATAGCATGAAGGAAATAGGTTGATGGAAATAATAAAGATGCAATACTTATAAAAATTCAAAAACTTAAAAACGATATATCATACACTTACAAGCATAACATTTTTCTGAAATATCAGAATGCTTTAATTAAAATAATTGATATCAAGATACATCCCTTTTCATATAGAATTATTGAAAACATTTGTTTTTGTGAAACACCAAAATGTACTTTGGAACACTTAAAATATATTTGAATATACCTAAAAAAATATTATGATAGAAGAAAAACTTAAGACATTTCCTAATATGATAGCCTCCCATCTAGCTTTAGTTCCTCCACTTTAATAGTTCTATTTTTGATGTAAATAAAAACTTACACGTAGTCAACATTTTCTAATTGAACCTAGGTTATACCATTTTCTATTCTGGTTTCCTCCAATCTAGCTACAGTGCCTTCACTCTCATGGCTCTAATTTTCATACATCTGCCTAAAGAAAAACTTAAATGCAATCATACTTTGCCATTTAGACTAACTAAAGTAGTCAAATTCTCTATTAAATTTGCTTAAAACAAAGAAGTGTTTGCTGAACCTAATAATTTCAAGCTGACTAGTCTCCTATAACTAGACTGGCCCCTTTTTTTTTTAAAAAAAAAAAAGCAATTCCAATCTCGGTTGCCTCTAATTTGGCTACAGTTCTCTCTCTCTCTCTCCCTCCCTGTGTGTGTGTGTTTTGTTTTGAGGGGGAGGGGGAGGAGTCTCATTGTGCATGCATGTCATAATTTTTCACTATCTATATTAAATAAATTGATTTGCACTGTCTAAAAGTTTCCTTTTTTTTAAAAAAAAAAAAAAAAAAAGTCGAACTTATTAACTCCACATGGGCTAGTCTGAGGCACTTGGGCTGCAACAAGTCCTATTTTGGTCTCCAATGGAATATAGCTCATTTTGCATAGTTTGCTCTCATATATGCATTGCTTAAAAGCAGATACTCTTGACCATATAGACTAATTAAAAGTACCAAATGACATCTTTAAATTTGTCTAAAACTAAGAGATGGATGCTTATATATAATTTAATTTGACTAGTCTTATAACAGCTGGGCTGCACCGGTTTCTATTTTGGCTGCCACCTTTTTGTTTTCTGTAACACAACAATGTGGGCTTCAATTCCCCCTGCTTTGCACAGCCATAATTCTAATCAATATTCTCATTAGTGTACCAGAAAAAAGAGCCTGAATGCAGCCACTCTTTACCGCCTACTTCAGTCTAAAGTTAAAAGGTGAGAACTTTGTTCAAAGGTACTTCATATTATTGTTAGGTATGCCCAAAATCTTCCATTAGAAGCTGCTGACCTCTGAACCATTCCTTCCTTTTTAACCCGTGATTTGAGGAGCTACAGAGAATGGATCATGTCCGGTGCAAACTAGTATTTGATGGGACTAACTTGGGTACCCCATGAGCATCTCGGTGGCTATTGAACTCCAAAAGACTTCCACATCATGTGAAGAGATGCTCATGTAAATGGGTTATAGATGAAACTTTATTGCAACAAAAAATTAAACATCCTTTCTATATGGCTTAAAAGACAAAGTGACAAGGTCTGGCCAGTGGCCATGAATGAGGAAGAAGAACTTAAAATGATCCTGCGACTCCTCTTACTACCAGTTACCTTTAGCCGGTGTTGGAACGCAGTGGAGAACGGATGGGGTTGGTGAGGTAGATCTGAAGCAATTTAATGCATGGGATGGGGGTGGACTGAAGGGAAATTCAAACCTGCAATGAGACCGGTGGGAGCCTGGCGGGAAACTGAGGATTTTATTAATATGGGATGGTGCAGTGGGGCTGAGAACATCATCAGTGATGGTACATCAGAAGACAAAAGGGAGGAATTAAGCTGCTGGCCCAGTTCCTTTTCCTGGCTTTAATATCATTCTTTCCTCTTCCTCTCCTTTTCTCAGTTTTTTCCCTCGTATTTTCTCCCTTCCAAGATGATGGAAAAAGTATCAAAATATATATCTTTTTAGTTATATATCTTATTTACAAACATGTATAATATCAACTCACACAAGCCATTAGGGAACCAATGCCTATATATATATATATATATATATATATATATATGGAAATATGGACACACCGAATAATAAAGAAGAAATATGATGAATTTCTTCTCTAGCCAAGTGGGTCACGGATGATCTTAAATAAAAAGGGCAAAAGTTCGAAAACTTAGACATTAAAGGCCATTGTTACGGTGCTCCTATGTAAGTGTGAACTGGTACAAGACCATTATTGAAAAGGGTTAGGGGCAAAGGTACCCTTATTCGGACCATTGGAGCTTAGAGTGCCTCATGTCGTCCGGTGCCTGAGGTACAATACATTAATTAAAGGATATAAAATTGCAAGGTAATTTTTTATCAAAGAATTATCAGCTATTTGTCAAATTTTTTGTCCGACGTAATGACTGAGACCATTATTTCACAAATCAAAACCATTATTATTTAGCAGTAAGAATAACATTATCTTTTAGCAGATTCACTGATATGCCGGCAGCACTGTGATATAAAGAAATTTATCTTTTGAACTTGAAAAGAAAGAAGCAAATCGGCATTGAATGATATTACAAGTGATGTAACTTGACATGGAGATATAAAGTGATGTTTATTTCACAAAATTTAAACAAGTATTTTTGAGAGAATTATTTTTAGTATAAGAATTGAACTCAAATGCTATGGTCATCGATGAAAAGTTGCACTGCTTAAAAGAAATGAAAAAGATAAACCAGTACTTCTTTAATGTAGAGTGAAAACTATAAAGCATAAAAGGGATATTGGGGAAAGATGATGCTAATTGTCCTTTGCTTTTTTTTACCATCTGTCTATGAAATCAAAGTCATTCTCTCATGACTAAGACCGCACACCAACTCTATTATAAGAGCAAGACTTCCTCTCCCCCACTTTTCCACTCATGTCAGTTCCACTTCCATCAGATCAACCACGCTTCTTTTGTGGCTGCCTGACAAATCCAATCTGTTCATTGATTAGCAGGTAGGGTTAGGCCAGAATCTTAACTCATTTAAGTCTCTGAAGCCCAGGCACAAAGGCGCCTATCTCCGTTTTGTCACTCATATTAAAGCGGCCGCTCCCTTTATCCGAGAGGGGTCTGCCGAACGACACGCACCAATGTGGCTTGTGAGCCCTGCCAACCCAAAGAAAAATAATAAACAAAACGACATGGATCCAGTTTGCCCCTTTTTCTTTTTTTTTTTTTTTTTTCTTTGGAGAGAGAGAGAGAGAGAGAGGGAGATGGGAAAGAGGGTGGTGGGAGTTTTGGCGATTGGCGTCAAGACCGAGGGGGAGGGGGATTTGTGGGTGTGGAAGGCAAGAAAGATTGGATGCTCCCTCTCGATTTTTAATATTTCTTCTCCCCGGTTTCCTTTTTTTGATAGGTTGTGTGGGATGAAGGCATGGAAGGGATGATTGAATTCCTCCTCTTCATTGAATGCTCTTCCCTTCACCCCTCCCCATGCTCGCACAGCACAAGAAGAACAATCCCATCCCCACCCTCACCCCTCATTACTTCCCTCCTTTCTCACTTAATTTATTAAAATCTCTCTCTCTCTCTCTCTCTATAAGTACCATGACCTCGCCTCCCACACATGATCAGAAGGAGGAAGATGTGTGATGTTGCTGTGGTTGTCATGTGGGTTTATCAAAGGGTCTCTTACAGAGGTCGTTGGCATTCTGTCCACCTCCAAAGCCTCCATCTGATGGCCAAGAGGAAGAGAAATGGAGGTGGGCATCCTGCCAACTGAGCTATGTTGGGTTCTCTTTGTAAAACCCATATGATAGATTTTCTCCCAGAATACTTGCCTGCACTCCTCTCTCTCTCTCTCTCTCTCTCTCTCTCTCTCTCTCTTCTCTATTTCACTCTCCAAAACAAGAGGGAAAGACAAAGCGATAAGAAAATAAAGGTAAGGTGCAAAACCAACTGTTTGTTTTCTTTTTCTTGGCATCTGAGTCTTGATCTTTCGTTTCTTTAAAGGAGGCTCTTCTTTTCTTCTTGGATACCATCATATATCATCATGATGCAATGGAATTATTATTGACTCCCTTGCTTTGTATCTCCACACTTACTTAAAATGATTACTACATGGAGTTGGAATGGATCTTTCAGCTTTACCTTCTTCTTTCTTTCCTTATTTCTTCTACAACCATCATATTAGATGCTCTACGGTTATACTTCTGATACTTTTTGCTGGTGTTTCCGCATGCAGATCTAGTGTTAGATGAGGATAGGAAGCAAGGAGAGCAGAAGCCCGTAATATGAAGGGAAAAAAAGGTGGGATGTTTTCTTAGTTCCTTTTGAATGACTGAACCTCTCTTTTATTCTATTTCTATTTCTATTTCTTGCCCCAACCGTTGCTTCAGTTGTTAGAAAGTTTCTCTCTTCATGCCTCCTCCGTAGAAACCCTAGCTCTTTTTCTTTTTCTTTTTTTTAATGCTTAAAACGAAATTTCCCTAAACAATGGTAGAACTAGCATCCTTCTTTCTGAGTTCTTTAAATGGTCTTATTTTGGTCTACTCATCCTTTCCCACAGAATGAAAGGACTGGAAGGGTTTTATTTAGATACGCATAGATCTTCTCTATTCTTGAAACCCTAATCTTTATTTTTACTCTTTTTTTTTTATCTTTTTCACTTTAACTTATATTGTCTTTTCTTGAGCAAGGTTTTTCTCGTGAGGGGCTGTTGGCCACGCAGTTTCAATAATGAGATAGATATTATTACCTCGCTTTTGTTTCTGTAAAATACTTAGAGAGTCAAAAGTAATAATAAATAATGTGTAGAATAACTGCATGTAATCCTCCTCGTATCAGGAACCTCCTTGCGTTTTAGGATTCGTGTCACAATCGTTTGGGTACGTTTGCAGCTGGATGTACGTAGATGAATGGATGGATGTATGTTTGTTTGTGATGGTCATTTAGGATGTTGAATGAAGTGGGTTCAAATCTTTTCACTTCATGTAGTTATTCAAAGAGGAGATGATAAGATCTTTACCCCCCCCACCAAAAAAAAAAAAAAAAAAAATTAACCACAGCTCTCTTCTTTGCTGTGATACAGTTGTATACACGAGCAAACTTACTGTGAACTGAAAGGAAGGCTCTCATGTGAGGCTCTAATGTGAATGGGGCTGTATGTATTTATTTCCATGCCTTTGTTTTCTGGCCTCATTTCCTTGGAAAGTATGATGCATTTATTGTTTCATGCCATCTTTAGATCCCTTGTGCGTAGATTTATTGGTGTCTTACTCTCCTTACCAGAGGGCAGAGAGAGAGAGAGAAAGAGAGAGAGAGAGAGAGAGAGAGAGAGAGAGAGAGAGTATAATGTGACTGAGGACTGGTGGTGTGTAATTATTTGCCATTAGGCATTGGGCATTGAACGAAGGAGATGGGAGCAAGTTGAGATCATTATTAAACCGCTGCCAAAGTAGTGGTTTCTCTTGGAGTTGATAACTAATAATGGAAGGCTTCCTAGAGTGGTCAATGAGCAATAGCTTGGAAGGTACAAGGAGTGGTGTTTCATATTGCTGCAGTCTTCTGCAACGTTTGAAAGTTGAAAACCACTAGGAGAATTTTATGGGTGGAAAAGAAAGGAAAACCATTAAAGGAAAGGATACCATATTAATCTCAGATGTATGTTATGGTTTGGATTTCTATACAGATAGACTTCATATATTGAGTAAAATCTAGCTGAATCACATGCGGGGAAAGGCATCTAGTGTGAGTATTGTATAAACTTTGAGTACTTATCTCCATAAATTCCACTAAAACTACTTAATTGTTATGTTTTTATTTGGGCCTCACCTAACCATAACTTTAACCAGCCTTCCCATGCGTTGAATACTACCGTAGTTTGGGGACTTTCAGCTGGAGGGGTTTGCTAGCATTTATTGTGATCCAAATTTACAAATTTCTTCAGGAACTTTAGACTGCTGTTTCGTATGACCACTGACGTCAGATTGGCTGGTGGCATTATTATCTTCTAACAGTAGAATTATTGTTCAATAAAGATTTAAAACGATTGGTCTAAATAAGACAGTAGTCTCTTCACTCTTGTTTGCTGGCATGCATTATATGTTTCTATTGTGGCCTAGCGACCTTTTAACAGAATGGCAAAGTCTATAATCTTGGTTGGTTTGCTTTAGATGCTCGAGTTGTTCCCGTTGCACTACAAGTATTAATTCTTTATAGATGTGCTCTCCAAACATGTTGTACTTGTTGGAGTATTATACAGGCCACCTATGGAAATGCTTGAAGGATGTTTGCGTTTATTTTTTCCACGTCATATCAAGTCATGGAAGAGTCCTTAAATATGAGTATGAAAGCAAAACTCAAAAAGTTTTATTCTGGGATAATAATCATAACTAGGGCTCTCTCTTTATTCTGGGATAATAATCATAACAGCCTATAATCTAAGGCTCTCTCTGTGTATCTTGGTTGGCTTTTTGATCTTTTTGAAAGGTTTTGTTCAGGGTTCTCTTTTTTCAAATTCCGAAAAGTCTCTTCCGCTGGGCTACCTCAACTTTCACTACACCCATATACTTGTTTTTCACGTTATATATATATATATATATTTATTTATTTATTTATTTTTATTTATTTATTTTTTTTCCCCAGGGTCTCACTTTAGAAAGCTTTAAAAACACAAGTCTTTTTTTGTACTCTACTATATGCCAGCCTTAAATTTTCTTTATTCTATCTTCTTTGAAGTTTACTTGTAATTGATGCTTGATGGAAAAGGTATATTCTTGGTTATATTAAGTAGCAAGGGATTTCAATTGAAGCATTGTTTCTATTTATCTTCTGAATTGCTGATGCAGGTGATGGCTCTGGAATGATGATTATTTTTCTTTGTAGGGCTAACTGTTTCATATTCGCTTAACATGGAATAATATAAAGAACAAACAGGAATTTATCTCTTGGTCAAATGTATCTATCTACCTATTTACCTAAACTTATTCAAAATTTAGTTTGAGCTATCTAATTATTGGCTAAATTATACTTTCGATCCTCAAACTTATACAGTTTAGTCCCTTTATATTCTTGGCATTTCATTATATGGGATCAATTAAAATTAACAAAATAGCTGTGAAGTTTAATCCTGACATGAACATATAGATTGGTTGGCAAGATTAGTTGACAGAATGATAGGTCATGTAGTAGAACATCAGAATTTAAAACATTCTTACATGAGGGATTAAACTAAATCATAACAACTGAAAGTTTCAAGAAAGTTTTGGAAGTGAAAGTTTAAGGATCAAAAGTATATTTTCACTTTAATTATATGTTAAGCAGTCATTGAATTAATCTCTTGAGAGTACTTGGTGTTTAACTTAATTTTGCTTGAGTTAATGTGGTTGGTGGTTCTCTCAGAGGTAGCCCTAGAAGTAAGAATATTAAAGTATTAATAAATACAATGTTTATGACCAAGGTGCTTAGCATATTAAATAGGAATGTAACAATTTTAAATGAAAAACAACGAAGTCCATGACCATGAACTCTCCTAAAAAGGTTCTCTTATATTTATCAATTCAGAAAGAAGGATTCAATCAAGATTCAAACTAAACAAATACTGAGAACTTAAAAGAGAGATTTGTCAATTAGAAGAAAAGATGAGAGGAAGGTAAAGAGAGATCTTTTCTACTAGATCTGCTGTAGTGGTTAGCAGGATTGGAGATGCGCCCCCAAGCGAAGGAAAATAAAAAGATATGAAGTTGTGAGATGAGTAAAGCAAAACGCTAAGTTTGGATAGCTTTAGAGTTATATATATATATATATATATATATATAAAAGAATATTTAAGTAATATAAAATATAGAAAAACTTTATGGGGCAGGGATCGGAGATCCCATGGCATCCTTACTTATGGAGATAAGTTTTTCCATTCCTACCTTCGTAGGAAGAAAAAATTCTCCATCCTTATTCCATTTGAGGTGGGTTCCTATAGGGATCGAAGAAATCAAGAAAAATTGCCATCCTTACCTAGAAGGTTGATCAAGCATCAAGGTTGGCAGTAAGGCAGTCCTTTCAAGAGAATATTAAAGGTCCTCTTGTAACCAGAAACTTATGAGCCGTTTGTGGTAGGCTGAGTGATACTAAATCTGGCTATGCGTATTTTGACGGTAACACCGACCTCCTATGTGATATAGTGGTCATAATTTTCGTGAGAATCCCAGCATTTCTCTACCATTTTATAAGATGGGAGGGCTTCATGCAGAATCCACATGGCAATCCAGTGGCTTGTGTAAGAAAGATTTTCATGTTCAAGGGTAGAGACACTGGTGTGGTGCATGCAACCCATGCAAAATGTTAATATCCTAGAATTTTAAAAAAAATCAAATAAATCGTAGACCTAGTGTAGTGACTTATGAATGATGCACCAACTGATGGATAGGGGTTTATATCTCACTAGGAGTACAATGGTTATACTGCAGGCAGAGAAAGAGCTAATCAGAAGATATATATTCTGGTCATTCATGAGTTGTAAAAAATTTGATGATGAGTTGTGATCCCATTTAGGTCACTTTTTCATCAACTCTTAGTTAATGTATTTTTATGTCTTTGTGAAAAGTAAAAGGTTTATAGATGTACGCTTGTCTTAAGGCACATGTTATGGATGCATTTGGTAGGTTTAATTGATGTCCAGTCCTTAAGAGGCCTGGACTTTAACATTTAGCCCTGCCTCGGGTCATATTATCAAATTATTTTTTAATTTTTGATTCTGGGTCATATTATCAAATTTCTTTAATTTTTTATTCTTGTTGCTGTATACTAACTGTGTTCAGGGTTAAATGATATATTGCACTCCATCCACACATCAAGTTGCCTTGTTTAGTACTGTATCTTGAGAATAATTGATAACATATTTAATGTGGTATCAAATATAGTATACTGTGTCTGTGCATGCACGTGCACATGTATGTGTATCAAACATAGCATACTTTGTGCCTGTCTTAAACGTGTGCATGCTACACTATATATATATATATATATATATATTAGTTAGAATGTTCAAATAATTCTGTTACGGTTTCAAAAACATCTCTCTTCTCTCCTTGTGAAGTAATGGCTGCCTTAGTTTACAGCCAGATTACCATGCTTATGATTTCATTCCAACAACTTGTGTACTTGATGCAACGCAACATTCAATTTGTTTCTGTGCTGAGGCATTAGATTTCCTTGGTATTTACTTGCATGAAATCTCGCGCGCGCCCTCACAAAAATCCAAAAGCTGTTGACTAAAAAACCGATTCAGTCCACTTGAAGAGCCAGACAAAGAAAAAATGGACGGGTAAATATAGTGCATAAATGCTCTCATATTTCTGCTGTGCCTTCATCTCCCCTCCAAGAGCCGCTGAGTCATAGAGTCTGGATTAGAAGCATAGATGAAGAAACCGCTAGCCAATAATATAACAATAATTCGGGCTTGCAAATTTGAGTATGATATTAAAAATTTTACTGAACTGAGGTACCATTTTGAAACGCATGCAATTGCTTGAACATTAGTAAATCAATATCTTATTTTGCCATTTAAACATTCCTTTATCTAAGTGCTGGTGGAAATTATTTTCACCTTTTAGAGTTTGCCAAGCATTCCTTAAATCTATAGCTAGAAACAATATTTACGGTATGACATTAAACTTAGAGCCAATGCATGATGGATGGAGTTTTCCTTGTCACATGACCGGGCAACTCCGAATGTCTCCAAGTTTGAAGAAAATAGATCATTATTTTACTTTTTTTTTTTTTCTTAAGTCGCTGTATCCGAAAGGAAAAAAATCTAGCCAGCTGAATTCGGTGCATGCACCTCTGAAAACCATGGAGAACCCAACTTACAAGCTTAGTTGATGTTCACAGATCGTTGCTTGATTAAGTACTCCCTGTAGATATGAGCGGGTACAAATCCAGCATAAAATTTGCTTAGAATTATGAGTGAAGTAAATGCAATCTGAAGCTATATTTGGACTAGCTAGAAGCCGAAAATTTAGGTGGTCTTTTTAAGATAGTGGCCATGGTCCTTGCGTGGTGTGGGGTGATCCATTACGGGGATTCAGATTTGGTTGCATCTCAGCAGTGCTTCTATGAGACAGTAATCTTAGTTCATCCCTTACCTTTAAAATCATTATTTTTCGTTCAAGTGAGATGTACTTAGAGATTTAAAGGCTGAAATGTCTCGTGCATATAAAAGAATTGCTTGATATTATTTCTATATTAATATAGTATGATTAAATGTTATAAAATTACATTATAATTATTATATTATTATATTATATAATATAATATTATAATTTAATTTAAATATTATAATAATAAATAATATGAAATAATGATAAATTATCATGATAGTTGTAAAATGTATTAGGAAAAGTTTTAGTATTGCATGATCAATGATCTTGGATTTTTATCGCATACTAAATAGTTTAATCATGAATATCTAAGGACTTTGAATTATTGTTATATAGCATATCAAATACGATTTTGTATCACCGAGGATAAGATCATAGGGGATAAGGATCATCAATGTAAAATCATAATGGTGTTCCCATTTTGATTCGCAAATACCTTTCAAGGTTCTATTATTGTTCCCATAAAAAATAACTAATGAATTAGTCTAGGACTCACAATCTCTAAAGCAGTTATTGAAAAGTCGGCTAATTATGTTACATCACTCTCCAATACTAAAAAAAAAAAAAAAAAAAAAAGAAAAAAATCATTGGAGTGCTTTTATGTGATTCTTTTACTCCCTTGTGTTCTAACATATAAGTTATAGGGAAAATGTATATATTTCAGGTCCTAGCGATACGTCCTATATGACATCAGAGTGGGAGCAGGACTATCTTATCGTTGTCCTAGCATTCCCATCGATCTATCATATCCCAAGTGCCAAAAAGATGGTAAGTTCTATTTCATGAAAAATCAAGATTGTTTCACTCTATAGAATTTAAAATTTTGACTGAGAGTAATGCAAAATGAAAGGGGGAGAAATTATTAGTTCAGACATGCCTTCTGCCCATAGCTTGTGTTAAATGTTGGTCTCGGCAAAAGTAATGAAGACGACCATGCTTTGATGGGAGTAATTATCAATTTTCAACACCTTGTTAAGTCCAAGTTGTATGCTGTTATTTCTGAGTTCTATCAGAATGGTGGTAAGAACGGTCATGGAGATGCCTTGTGATCTGGGCTTTCTACAGCTATGGATGAGGACGGTAGCAAAACCTATGCTGGGGTTGACGCAGAAACTATCGCTGGATGCGTTGTGGGATAGTTTGCATGGCAACAGTAACTTGTGCTACTCTTACAAGATATGTCCTAAACGAGTCAACTAGATGAAGTTTTTTTAACATGTTCTAGATGTGTTTATTAATGGGTCACGTAAGATAAATAGTTTAATTTGTTCAATGTCTGGCATTGTATGGCAAACCAATCATGAAGTAAACACGTTAATTTCGAAGGAGAGACTTCTCATGGAGTTACCTATTTTAATTATAAAATGGTCGAGGTCCAAGAAAAAAGAAAATCATGATTATGATTTTATTTATTTGTTTGTTTGTTTATTTGGTTTGTTGGTTTTTATTATTATTTTGTTTATCTATTGGAAGATATGGTGTTGGGTGAGCCCGTTTCTATTCAGGAAGTGTGCAGGAGGAAATTAGAAGAGGAAAAAAAGATGCTGATGGAAGCTGGATTGAAAAAAAAACACATGAATTTGGTGATAGAATGGTTTTTATGTGTCATGAAGCTAGCGGGTAAAATTGTGATCTATTAATGGAAAAATTTTTGCACGGCTAATAAAATAAATTAGTCTACGTATTAATGAGGAATATCATCAAAGGTTAGGGAAGAACTCAGCAGGTATTCTATTCCTTTCATGGTTGCAATAAAAACAATTAATCGCCTTTTTAATCTGCAAATAGAAGTTTACAGGTAGGCCAGGAAATATCAAGTAGCTGATTGTTTGCTTTTTCATACTAATATTTGTCTTTTGGCTTAGAAAAAATACATCTGAACTAGATTTGGATGCAGAATGTTGATGGATAAAGCTACATTGCACCAAAATCTCAAGTCATATAGGGCATTATTCTTAAGTTGGCTGTGGAACATGATCCTAGTACAGGTATGTTAAAGACAATGTTGGTGCAACAAGTTGGTGCTGAAATAGGATTTCAAATTTAAATAAAGTTCTAGTCAAAAGTTAATGTATCAATCTAGCATCAACATCAAGTAAAAACATAGCTATGTAACTATCACCGGATTTTATTTTTGGCGAAAACTTTCCAAACTAATTTTCCACTTAAAATACCTGTAGCCTATATTATTTGTAATGATATATGTGTCACACCATAACTCGTGAAATGGACTGTAGGCCACATAGCTTCCATCGTAAAATTATCTGATATTTTTATAATCAATATTATTATTATTTGTTACACATTGGTATTTTGAAATTTAGTTAAATATTGCTTAAGCTACAATGATTACCAATTAGCTAAAACATCAAAAAAGTTCAATTATAATTTAAATATTATTCGATAACTTGTGTTTTCAATGTAAAATTTGATTATTTGACTACATGAGATACTGGTATCAGTGACTAGTCTTTGTCCAGGAATCGCCTATCCACTTATTCTCATGCAACATAATTCATCATCATAAAATTAAACAGTAACACTATTGAATTAACATTAATCAGCTCACAATAGATAATATCAACATTACATGATATTTATTATAGCATGTCCAAAGTCATATCCATCTAAATCTATCATCAGTGTTCTAAAGCTAAAACATGGGATTGATGAACCGGTGGCTGCCCCTCCGTGTTTTTAATCCCATGCTCCTTCAATCATGTTCCTTCAATCTTAGCATTATGTATTCTTCTTCTTCTTCTTTTTTTTTTTTTTTTTTTTTTTTTTTTTTTTTGATATGTGTGTTACAATACTATGCACTCATACTTGTCAACTTTCTTTTTTTATTATTTTTTTGGCTGGATTTACTCTACTTGCTGAACTG